>CM072816.1:27276648-28476648 GCA_036937905.1 Salvia rosmarinus | reverse complement strand
ACAGACGGCATACACATGCACTTATATAATTATACACGACACTTATATAATTAACACTTTGCACACACACACTCAGAATTACCATTATACAATTTGATTTAATCACACACACATCTTCAAAAATCAATGGCACTTATATAATTATATCCACATATAGGGTATATATATACACCATATATGTATATATATATAATACACACATCTTGTATGGGTGTTTAATTTTTTAATCATTAAATTAATCTAGGTGATTGAATTTAGTACCTTATATACTACAACTTGGATCACATAATTCACATGAAAATTTTCTAATCATATCACCATATTCGCATATGCTTATTACTTGATTTTAATATTTTAATTAATAACATAATGAATTTGTTAATGCATACTTAGCATTTAGGTGTATAAGATATCGACAATAGATAACGAAAATCAGTTTGCATAATCACTAGGTACTCAATTATATAATATTGTCTTACTGTTTATTGGTGATAGCTCCCTACGGCTATATATACTTTCATATATAATGAGGTAATAGCTTCCTATAACTATATATGTTTTATCATGATTATTATACAAACACACTTAATCCAATTAATCAGGTAGCAAATTAATAATCCAAAAATTTATTCACATAACATGATAATGCATGCTAATGAGAAACGATTTGAGCTCCTAATTGATTTTAAACAAAAAGATTTCAAAAAAAAATATTATTATTATTAGCATCTTTTATTAAGCCGAGTTTTCAAGCAGACAGCTCTCTGGGATATTACAAACTACCCCCGTTAGAAAAATTTCGTCCTCGAAATTTCGCGGTGTCTAGCGGGATATGTCTAGTAAGGATTCTTAGAGCTCAGTTTTTATTCTCTCAGTATCCTTCCTGGTTTTTAATGTATATAGAGAAATTACTAATCATGCATCCTTACTTCTAAATAGTTAAATGGAACACTTAGTGGACCCGATTTAGTCTTTCATGCTTCGTCGCATCACTCTGATCAGACTCCATGATCATGAAAAATACCATGTTGCGACTTTTTATCTTATACTGGGGAGAAATCTTCATCTTAGAAGCAATAAGGTCATCTGTCACTTCGTCGAGAAACAGAAAACAAGATTATCAGACTAATGGGAGATGTCGAGAAGGAACTAAAGATGACAAAGGTTGAAAGGACTTGGAAAACTTTCACCTTTAAACTATGGTGGTCATCAGCCAATTAATCTGGGCAGTAAGATCGGTGGCACCGAGGTGCGAAAGCGGGAGATGGGGTCGCATGACGAGAGTGAAATAGATTCATTTTTGTCATTAATAAGAGAGAAAACTCGAAAGTTATGGATACCACAAAGCATTTGGATAGTACGTTGGGTCAAGCAACATTAGGATAGAAGACATGAAGTCCTCATTCGAGGAGGGAAGATGTTAATGGCGGACGTGATCAGAGGACTATATTGAGAATTTAGGATCTTGTTCTTATCCTATGCATTGAGTGAGGTTGTTTGACGAGCATCATGTTCCATAGTACAAGGTGATAAGCATGCTAGGATAGTGAGGAAAATTCACCTTAAGAAGATGTCGAGGTCGGAATGAGACATAAGCTACCCTTTTTTTTTTCTTTTCTATTCTTTTCTTTTCTTTTCTTTTCTTGGGGCATGGGTTATACTTGTCGTTACACTTATCGGGTATGCGCTATAAGTAATACTCGCCAAAGTCTATGTATTGATCGTATGAGAGAGTGTTCACAATGGTAAGGGTGAGATGCATGTGCCTGAGGTAAGTTCTAGATATAAACTTGGTAAGGATGGATACGCCTGAGGATATGTACGTCTTGAATTATTTATGATCATGGGTTCTACTTGTTCACAAAAACACTCCAAGTTCTTACGGATTCTTGCACTTGGCTTAATCTAGGAAATTTTGTTGGCTTCATATAGGAAATTTTGTGAATCTCGATCGTCCATGTTTATTTCAAATCGGGGTTGTGTAGTTCACCTTGTGAGTTTATTGATGTCGTGTCGCGATTGGGATTTTCCTTCCTTGCATCCACATACATCATGTCCTTGTTTCAAGTATCGACGTATGCGGCGTATCATTCATTTCTTTACGTTGTCTCTTATGTTAGTGCCGAAGTCGATTTCATTTCGAGTTCTTGCATCGGGCTATGTATCCTAGGGTACTTATGAAACGATTTATATTAAGAGTGAAAACCGTCATCTGTTTATCTACTTATTGTCTCCAACATCATTTTCTTAGCATTTTCTTGTGATGTGTCTCGTTCCTTGAGTGAGTGGCCATTTGGTTTGCTTAAGTCTGGACCGGTGATATATCGAATCTTATACTAACAAACTCGGGATTCAGTTTCTATCGGGCATCAAGAACTATGGTTAAAGATCAAGACGTATAATAAATTTCTTGAAAGTATGAGCGTCCAAGCATATTTAGAAATTACTTGGCATGATATGAGTATCTCAAATAATATGCCCAATGACGACATTAATCGATGGGATTTGCCTCACTTGAGGACTTCCAAGCTGGAGTTCATCCCAGTGAGAATTTGAAAAGCAAGTTAGTAAAAGTTTTCCTCTTATGAGAGAGGTTGAACGACGAAAGTTTGATCAATGATAAAATTTCATAGTCAAAGCGACATGAAAATCTTCACAAAAGATTTAACCAAGTTTCTCAATTGAAGCGGATAAGGTACTTGAAGTAGAGAACAAATTACCTAGTTTAGAGATTTGTCATTTCAGAGACTTGTTTAGTTTGTAAGAACTGCCTCTAAGGAGGACTTTTTCAAAGATGGCCCTACGATTTGCCTCCAATGAGGATTTTAGTACGATGACAAACAAGAGTTATAAGCATGAAAGCATCGTGTAAAAAGGTGCGATTAAATTCAAATGCTTCAGCTTTTAAAAACAACAGGAAGGAAGGAGTATGAAGCTAATCGAAACAACATAGACTGATATGAGGTTTTTGACTAAATGGAATAGTGAAAGAGTAATGCTTAGAGGACAAGTAGATATAGTCTCTTGATCCTCACCCAAGTATCCTTCCTCAAGTTTACTGTTGGTGCTTTCCTCCCTGAGCTCGTCCTTTGTGTACTCGAATTGGTAGCTTACCTCATTCTTTAGATCCAAGATCTATGTTCTCTGGATCGATAATGCCTTTGAGCATGGGGCTTCTTCCTTGAGTGGTGGGTGGGTGGGGATACTTCACTAGTCTTAACTACTTATAGGCAAAGAAGATGGCGTATAGGTAGGAGTTTGGAAGCCTTCTACTTTTCCGAGGTGGTCTTATTTTGGGTCGTCTTTATTACGGTGATCGATGGAAATCTAATGGGCTAAACGCAGTGCTTTCAATAGTGGTACGTTCTTGACTTGACATGTCCAATTGGTTGGGAATTATTTGGTCAATATAGTTGCATTGTCGATGGTGTGGAGGCTTCGGGTGTTTTCCATATTCTTGGAGTCGCATGATACTTGCTTGAAGTCATGACAACTATCACCGTCGAGTATAGATTACGAGTTGTTGGTGTGAACTAGAGCTGTTGATGTTTATTCAGCCTTCCTTCATGATTAGTCTAGTGGAAACATCTTGATGGTCGTGGTCGTTATCACATAGTTATATTCGATCGACATCGTCGGGTTAGGATACTTGGTGTGGTGACCAACTTCTTTTTTTGATTCGAGTTTACGATCGGGATGTAGGTTAGAAGATATGAGTATGGTGTCTTGAGCGTGAAAATTTTACGATCTACATGAGCGGGATCGAAACAATTGGTGGGAACTACGGTGTAGGTCGGAGATGTCAACAAATCTTGGTTTGCTAGGGCGTGCGAATCTGCAGGCACCTACATCGTTCGATTTGGAGTTTATAATGTGTTTTGCATGGACCAAACTGTAGTTGTGGTCATTCGTGATGAGGTTGCTTATTACGGGATGGTGGTGGTTGCCACAACTAGATAGTCGAGATGGTTAGAAAAATCATGGACCACGGCGTCAATAATCGGCGTGGTGTATAAGAGTTTTGGATGCCCAATCTCGGTGATGCACTAATCACTAGTTATAGAATGAGACTAATGGAAGCTAACTATTCCAATATGACTTAGGAATTGTTTGCTAGCGGCAAACCTAAATCATCTTATAATGTCATTCACTCTGTTTAGTTGGTAACTCGAGGATCATCTTCGTTGCAACTTTTTTTTTTTGTAAACCTTCCTTCTCGGCTAATTCTCCTCTAGTGACGAGACTCGTAATGTACCTCTCTATTGATTCCTTTGGACTCATAATGTAGTCTCTAGGAAATAAAAGTGTCTTGCTATCCACAAGGCGTAATTCTAGTTGAGCACTTAAAGTGAAATCTAGAAAGTCGAGACTAGGTTGAAGAGAAAAAATAACATAAGGAACATAAAGAAATCTAGGTTCTCGTAACCTATGTATCTCGATGATTCTCATCTTAGTATGATTTTTAAAATTCTAGCAATTCTTACTTATCGACTTGACATATTGTCCATGATTACTGGTAAGATTTCATTTCTAAGTTCAAGACACAAACTTAACTTGATCACTTCGAGAGTAGAGTCAACATGAAACTCTACTTGCCATCCAGGTTTCTTCGTTCTTTCAATTGCCACTTCACATATTACTAGTATCTCATTTGAGATCCCTTCCGGTCTCATGGGATCATTTGTCCCATTCTGATAATCCAATAATATCATATCAACATGAACATTTTTCCATCTCAAACATTTTTAAAATTTTCACTCCAATTATGCACATAACTTTATCATGAAACATTCACTTCATTTCATTTGAGAATTAATTTGGAATCCATCAGTTCAAGAAACATACCTTTCAGAGGGCAACATGGAAGAGAGAGACGACAAACGATTGACTATCCTTCCAGAATCAAAAGATTGTACCCTAACTTTAATGAGGAGTGGGTTTGATAACAAGGGTCAACAATGAACTAAGATAGGAGTTCTATCAAGGAGAGCTTTAAAAGTCTAGACTATTTGGAGGAGTAAATTTTGGTAGTCAAAACAAGTCAACATGTAAACACTGCGGTTCACACTGTATCGAAAAAGTTGGTAGTCAGAGCGAAGCCTGGGCTCTGATACCATTTGTAATATCCCACCGACCAGTCAGGTCGGGACAGAGGGATATCACGGGGTTATGAGTGAAATAAGAAAATGACAAAGGAAACGAAGGAAGATAGTCACATATATAATATTATATATATTGAGGTAATATACAAATATTTGTCAGAACAGTAAACTTATGACGCAATCCTAGCGAATAAATAATTTAAAAAGTAAATTAAATTCGAATAAATAGTGAAATAGTCAAAATCTTGACACGAAATCAGGGTGGTGCAAATGTCATCCCAGATATAGGGGCCTATGCGTTTTTGATTAATCAACTCGAAAGCGGAAAACAAAGACTTGACACAGTCAGCGCCCAGTTTATAGCTTCAGTAAGATATTGAAAACTAGACTACCAAGTATTTTGGATTTCTTGAATAGTCAATGTCCAAATGTCGTAGTCGTCTCGCTCGGCCATGCTAGCTCCTCAACCTGAAAACATTTGAAAAGAGTTTTGGGCTAAGTACTAGCGTACTCGATGGGATCGATACCCATTTTAAGAAAGAAACAGTTCATAAATAATGAGAAAAGTGCATGTTAAACCACATATCATAGGGAGGTTTTAAAAGTAAAGTAATTTATCCCTATATATGCAAAACATAGTTTTCTCGAGCGAGCTCGATCGCGATATACTTCCTTGCTCATCACATCATGCTACCTCTTTGGACCATAGGAAACAACGTTCCACTAATGGCCGCCACAAGACTAGGGAACTTGGCGAGTTCATCTAGCAGGACTTCGTGTACACTACCTCGGCAAGATGCTTAGCTCGAGGCACGATCGTTAACTATCTCGGCCGAAGCCGAGCGGATAAACCGCCCAAGGTCAGCACCAAGTAACGAGCAATAAAAGCGACATGCAACTTCTCAATTTTAATAAACACTTGGGGCTTAATAACCGAAATACATTGCGTAAACTAGATCCCACCTGTCATCGGGAGTGGTACCAACACTCATCATACTCGTACATATCCATTGGTTGTCCTTGGATAAACCTTAACAGTCCTACAAGATGAGTCTAGTCCTTAGTTATGATTATTTAATAATGGTTTCTCAAACCCAAGTCTCAAGCTCTAGTTTTATCTATTCCGTGTTTAGGATTTAAAGTCGAGTTCCATTGGATCTTGGGATCCATATTTATATTTTTAATGCATGTCATGATATGGTATGAAATCAGGTAGTCTCGTATGTACACTTAGTCACATCTTGCATCCAAGTCAAGATTCTGTAAAACTTTACCTTATTGCATTTAATTATCTTAATCATAAAATATTTAAGCGTCATAATTAAATTCGTGTCAATGTATGCACATAATTAGACAAGTAGCTTCACATACTTAGAAAACATATTTTTGTGCACAATTGGAATTTTCAACACTTAGTCAAATTTTAAGTTTTAACTTTCACCAAAATTGCCCAATGGATATACTTTGACGACTCATAACTCTTGACTCAAGATATGTATGTATTCACAAAGACATATTCGAAACCGCTAAACAGGTACTACAAGTTCTAAGAAGGAATTGGATCCAAAAGAGTCGTGGTTATGGAGATATAGGATCTCAAAGTGGGCAACTCGAACTGACTTCTATACTTAGAATATTTCTCATGATTTCCAGATTTAGCTCAACGACGAGCGATTTTGCGAGGCTCGTAACTTTGACTCACAATACCAAATTGGGATAGAGACCCCATTCTGGAAACCTTGTAACAAGAACTACACGTTTTATTCAGAAAGACTCGGAAGATACCCAACGCATCAAGAGATACAGGAGCTCAAAGTTGACTGGTTGAAATCGGACAGTTTCGGTATGTGATTTTGGGTGAATGAAAAGCATAACTAAAGAACTTGGTTTGAGGTCAAACTTTCCAGATCACAACTAGGCATGATAAGGAACATTTTTTATGAAGAAACCGAAATTCAAATCGGACTAAAAACAGCTCGTACATCTCTAGCAAAATTCAGACTTGAACAGTTTATTTAAAATGGATTTTGGACCAAGTAAGTTTGTCAAGAAAGTTCACTGGAATGCATTAACTTCAAAAATTCACTGAGGGCTTATTAAAAAGGATTTAGGGATGAGACTCACCATTTTGGAAAGCCATTTGAGTCTACTTTAATGCAGAAAAAGCCTCACTCGAATATTCACATGAGGTTGGGAGCTAAAAATATTTTACGACAAGCTATCCATAGAGTGGCAGATTTGTGCAGTTCGTTTGTAAGTTTTGGAATAAATAGTAAACATCTTTAGAAAATTCTGAAAAATTACAGAGAGCTTCTAGACATAATAAATTATGCTTATACCAAATTTTAGAGTTTTCCATTTAGCCAAACTCAAAACTAAAGCCACAAACCGTGGGTGATGAACAGGAAATTTTACAGTTTTGTGCACTGTTTTGGAAAATACAATTAAAATAATAAAACACATCGGATCGACTTTAAATTTTACAGAGACATAATATACATGCTTAATTTCAACATAGTAAAATTTGGTAATCATCGGACTAGTAAAACATATTCAATTAATTCAGATAGTTTACTGTCCAAGAAGCCAATCCCAGTTTTAACAAACAGGTTCATACCTATGTTCTACCTACTCGCATTCTCACAAGCATTTTGTCATACACCTGATGTGCTTACGAATAACACATAAAATAGTGAATTTATCACCCCATTCTCATATAAGCTTATCAATTTCTCACAACCCAGTCACAAGACCAATACACAATGCATCAATTTCACTTAAATTTCACAATTAGACGACATGCAATCACATTTAAGTATAACCCAATACATTCAAACACATGCATGTATGTAGTTAATATCTATAAGCTTGAGGATGGATCTTTTACCTTACGTATGAGGTTAGCCAGAGTTGAGAATGATGAAATGCAAATAGGCTTTCAATTTGGGTTGAGCGTCGGCCATCCAATTGAGCTTGGAAGATCGATTCTACATGGAAATGCTAGGTTGGGGTTGTTCATGATGAGAACTGATTTTATGGGTTACACTTTCTTGCCGAGAGTGATCGGTGGAACGAAATTATGGTGGAAGCATGTGTTGTAGGGAGTAAGGTAGAGGGGAAGAACATATGGATGATGCATGTGTCCTTGGTGCGTCCAGAGAGATGGAGCAGTGAGAGGAGAATAGAAGTGAGTTCTTGAGAGTTCTGAGAGAAAGAGATGGAGAAAGATAAGATAGAGAAATGGTTGTTGGTATGTCACCGCAGATGGAGATGGATTGGGAAGGTCGGTAGTGAGGGTGTCTCATAGGCACATGACACGCACACCAACAAAATGCACACATACACACATCGACACTTATATAATTAACACTTTGCACACACACTGTTATTTTCGGCCTGAGACACACACACACATGCACTTATATAATTATATCCACATATAGGGTATATATATACACCATATATATAAATATAATACACACATCTTGTATGAGTGTTTAATTTTTTAATCATTAAATTAATCTAGGTGATTGAATTTAGTACCTTATATACTACAACTTGGATCACATAATTCACATGAAAATTTTCTAATCATATCACCATATTCGCATATGCTTATTACTTGATTTTAATATTTTAATTAATAACATAATGAATTTGTTAATGCATACTTAGCATTTAGGTGTATAAGATATCGACAATAGATAATAAAATCGGTTTGCATAATCACTGGGTACTCAATTATATAATATTGTCTTCTTGTTTATTGGTGATAGCTCCATGCGGCTATATATACTTTCATATATAATGAGGTAATAGCTTCCTATAACTATATATGTTTTATCATGATTATTATACAAACACACTTAATCCAATTAATCGGTAGCAAATTAATAATCCAAAATTTATTCACATAACATGATAATGCATGCTAATGAGAAGCGATTTGAGCTCTAATTGATTTTAAACAAAAGATTTCAAAAAAAAATATTATTATTATTAGCATCTTTTATTAAGCCGAGTTTTCAAGCGAGCGACTCTGCGGGATATTACACGGGTGCTAGCAGCCCTCCAGATTCTTATCTCGAGTTGAGAAGCGGCTTCCTTCTTCAAGATCTTGAGGGCGACTCCGGACTTCGCTGGCGGGAAGAACACCAGTCGCCCGCTGGCGAAAGAGTATCTCGCCGACCTGCCGACCGTCGTCGCCCGAAACAGGTGAAATCCTCTCTTTATATCAGTCGCCTCGGACGAGGCAATCAGTCTTGATATTGAGTGCGAGATGAGGTGGGACGACAACTCCCCATCTACTTCGTTAGCGGGCTCTCAAAGGACCGGAGGCAGTACACCAGCCTCGAAAAGGTAGCAGCCTAGTGAGCAAGCGACGCCTCAGACCCTACTTCAAGCCCATTCCGTCCGGTACTAAGCGACTTACCCTTGAGACAAGTCTTGTCAAAGCCAGTCATCCGGACGTATAGCCAGTGGGCCTGGAGCTCGGCGAGCACGACATTTCGTACTCCCGGGCCTGCCATAAAAGGCAAGCTCACGCGACTTCTGGTGGAGGCCAAATTCACCGAGTCGGCTCTACCGGTGAGGTCACTCCAACTCCCGCCCACGCAGAGGAATCATCCTTGCACCGCCCGATGGTTCTTGGCGGATGTGCGTGGGCGAGCTTCATGCAAAATGGGCGGTGGGCGGGCATCCTCCTCCTCGGCCCGGACAAGCAGAAGTGACCTCGTCCTCCGGTTTACCTTCGACCACAAACAACGGTGGAGTCTGAGCGATCTCGGGACTCCGCCTCGCAAAGGAATGAAAGTGGACAAGGTCGGATCTTGAGATTCAGTCGGGGTAAACCGGTCCTAAGCGAATCTGAGGCGAGGAGGATCGAATGAAGCAATACCCGAGAAAGCGAAGGAGATCTTGGCCTCATTCGGTGCCGGTATTTATCGAATCTCACGAGGGAAAGCAGACCGGTGGCGTCCTCGACAAGTTAGTGCGTCGTCAACAAGTCCACCGGTGGAGGAGGTTCATTCGAAGCATCGCGAGTCCCCATCGGCATCATCACCGAGATAGAGCGGCTGGATGTCTCCCATAAAGGCTATCTGGAAGATGGCGCCTTTGCCTCAAGATCGGCTCGAAGCGAAAAGATGATGGTGAAATCCCAAAGTACCTCACACATGAGGCGTTCTATCTGAAGTCTTATCTCCAACCCCTCATGAGGTGCCTCGGACCGGAAGAAGCCGACTCGTACTCAATGAGATTCACGGAGGGTCTTGTGGAAGCCACATGGTCACGAGCACTCTAAATAAAACGCGAGGTCGGGATATTCTTGCCCACTTTCATCAAGATTCGGCCGAGCTCGTCAAAAGTGTCAGAAGTGCCGGCTTCACTCCACGGTCAGCTACCCGGACCGATCTAAGCGACCTCTGAGTCGTGGCCTTTCATGCGGTGGGGAATCGACATCGTTGGTCCGTTTGACCGCACACCGGTCGGCCGATGCTTAGTCGTAGCTGTAGAACTACTTCACAAAATGGGTGGTGAGCCACTTTCGAGCCTCACTGGCGGGAGTATTCGGACCCCGTATGGAAAAGCATAGTTTGTCGCTTGACATACCGCATATTTTGGTCTCGGACAACGGCACCGGTTTGTCGACAAAACTTTCAAGGAATGGTGTGAAGAGCTCCGGATCGGCGGCGTTTCACTTGATCGCACACCCGCAAGCAAATGGTCGGACCGAGGGTGACGAACCCTGCGATCGTCAAGGATTGAAAAGAGGTTAGACCGAGCTAAGGGCCATTTGGGTTGAAAATCTCCCTCAAGTCCTCGGTCCACGGACAACACCTCGGACTTCACGGAGAAACCCCTTTGACTTGGTCTGGGACCGAGGCTATCATCTGGGCGAGATCGCGCCGAGCCACACACTCTTCACTTCGACCGAGGCGGGAGCGAGGAAGACTGCGTGTCGACCTTGATGCTCTCGAGGAGAAGCGCGAGCTCGCCTTCATAAACGAAGCGAATATAAGGGCAGTCGCACGGTACTACAACAAAAGAGTAAAAGCGCCACACTCCAAGTGGCGACCTTCTAAATAATGAAGCCAGTGAGCCGGCGTCTTAACAAGCTAGATCCGACATGGGAAGGTCCATACCGCGTTCACGAGGACCTCGGCAAGGGGCTATAAAGCTTGCTCACTTATCCGGTCGCTTATCCCGAACTTGACATATCACTCATTTGAGGAGGTACTTTACATAGCTTTGATTTGGATCGACATCATGTTAGTCCTCTTATTGTTTTGCGAAGTGCGATGTTATTTACTTCTCGATAAAGCGTTTGTTTTTACGAATAAGTATTTCACTGCCGTCTCCTTATGCTTATGTGCACATCGCTCTCAAGTCGGATAACACATAATTAACCCTCACGAGGGCAGCCTTACGAAGATGACAAACCCACTAAGTAGGGTGCTCAACTAGCAGCGCGCCTCGCATGATTACTCATTGAATTGAGCGTCTCGGTCAAGGCATACGAGACTACTCATTAAATTGAGCGTCTACATGCACGCATCTGATTACTCATTAAGTTGAAACATCTACATGCAACGGCGTCCACATCGGATCTCGTCAAATTATGTCCCTTTATTTGGGAAGATATACATCACATATCTGATCTAAATACATTTCGACTAAAAACCAAGTCTAGCTATATTTGTACCTCTTGGGGAAAATATACACTTGATACAGTCTAAATACATTTACGACTAAATACAAAGTCCTAAGCTATATACGCCTCATTCGGGCTTCCGAGCTCCGCCTCGCCGGGACTCACTGAAGCTGCACCAGTTCTGAAGAAAATCTCTAGGTCGGCGATGAATACCCGGAACGAACTCGGTGCCCTCCACCCAATCAATGAGGCGGCACCACCGGCCTACTCGGGTGCACTCGGCGAGCACAGATGGGATCCGAGGCCGAAGGGCATTCCTACCGAGGTCACACCTCGGCCCCTTGAGCTTGGCCGGGCGGGATCACGACCTCGCCCCGACCTGCTGCCTTTCCACGCCGACCTGAAGTCCTGGGGCGCTTCCCACCTGCCGACGATCGCCCCCTAGGCGCTCTCCTCTCAGCTGGACCCATCAACCGGAGCACTTCGGTATGATCGGCGTAGCCACCCTCCTCCTCGGGTTCTTCTATTATTGGACCAGTGGAGCCCGCTGTGGACTCACGGCGGGGCTGAGGCATGCGTCGTTTACGGACGATCTCGTACATCTGCATGTACTTCACGATGGAGTTGTGATCTTTAAACTTTCTTTGTTGGGCCCTCCTCATCCCTCGGCACCATGCCTCTGCCGACAAGCTCGAACTCGATCATCGACCGATATGGTATTTCAACGGATCGGTGGATTACCGTCTCATACTCTGCGTCTTTCTCCGAGATCGAGCTAGCTTCTCCGTCGTCATTTCATTGCTCCTCGCATTATGTCGGCCGTCCTTGGATCACATCGGAAGATAGGTCCGTCCCACGGACTTGAGTGTATGATCCTTAGCTTTAGAGCCTCGTTCTCGGCCAGGCGGGCCGCCTCTCGATCGGCTTCTTGCGGCTTCTTGGTCGGCGGATGGCCGGTGGCGTCCATCTTGGACAAAACACAGGTCGATTCGGCGGACCGGCTCCTCCAAAACAACACCTCTTTGCCCTCTCGGCCAAGGCACCTCGGACCTCCTTTAACTTGGTGACAATTCGTGATCCGGTCAGGTATTGAGGTGTGGAGTGCTATGAATAAAGAGGCGATTACACGTTTGAGAAAATTGTAAATTTTATTATTGAAAGAGGAAAATTTTACAAGGGCTCAGGATCCTATCGACCCCGGCAATTCAACCTATTACATTAGGTCCACTGACCTCGGGCTCCATCGGGCTCGCTGGCCTCTGCTTGCTGCACTCTTTGTTCTTCGCATAAGGCCCCTTGGAAGGAGGCTCGAGCTCGGTTCCTCTCTTCCTCCACCTCCTCGGCCGGCTCGCACCTCGGCAAGAAGCTCACGGAGTTCAGATCTTCGTCCTCCTTGCCTCGGGCAGCGGCCTCCGCCGTCGAAGGGGGAGGCTGGGCCAAAGCCTCCAACACGGGGAAGGACCCGACCGGAGACCACCCAGCGCACGCCTTATTCGGCTCGCGGTGGCGACCTCGACCCAACCATGCTTGACCTTGTCAAAGTCGGGCATGGCGGCCATAACCCTCCGGATGGTGCGATACCACCTTGGGCTTGAGTGCAGGCGGTCGGTCGGCAATAAAAGCAGAAGCTCTCCGACTCGGCGAGCTTCTTGGCAAAGGCCCTCGGCATTGGCCCCCGATCGGCCGGCCTAGCCCTCCTCTCGTCCATGAGCTCCTTCCGCCCGGCCGCCTCGCCCGCGAGCCTCTTGAGCTCCGAGCGACCTCCGGTGCCCAAGCCCTCTTGCAGGCGACCTCGGCGGCAACCCTCGCGGCCTCAGCTTCCGCCTTCGCAGCGGCCACGGCGGCATCAGCATCCGCCCGCGCCGCAGCAAGCTCCCGCTCCAGCACCTCATATCGGGCTGAGCTCTCAGCGATCAGCCCGGTGGCAAGTTGCAGGTCCCCAGCAGCACGTTGCAGGACCCCCATCACCGAGCTCGCATCCTAAAAAAGCAACACAAGTTAACACAGATCGCAGAGCGGAGAAAGCCAGATGGGGAAGAAATTTGTACCTTGGGGAGGGGTAGGACCGAGCCGGAGGCCGACGCCTCGTACTCGAGGCGGGCCTGAGTCTGCATCTCCGGTGCCGGGCTCGACCCCGGCAAAGGCCCCGTCATCAGTTGACTAATATCGTCAACCTTCTTCGGGCGCTTGGCAAGTTCAGCCCGCCTCGCCTTTTTCTTGGGAGGCGCCTTGCTCGGTGATCGTGAGCCTTTCTCTTGCTGCGTCAGTTTCACTGCATGACAAAAGAAAATCGCGTTAGCACAGCAAAATCAGATTTATGAGGAGTAAGAAGAAGAAGGTGCCCTCACCCAGCTCGGACCTCGACCCTGGGGCCTTTGACCTGTGAACGCTCAGACCGGCCTTATTCAGGTCGTCCTCGGTGAATCCTACGGAGACTTCACCGAGCGTGTTGGTGGCCTCTCTGAATCCAAGGGTTTCACTTTCGGATCCCTCGTCCTACCCAACCCCATTCGTACCTTGGGTGCCCGTCGACCCAAAAAGTATTTACTCGCCGCTGCGACACTTTAGAAGGCGGCTACCTAGCAGTGCCGGGTGAAAATAATATACACCCCGTGGTCTTGAGCGAAAAAGCGCATCAAAACCTCAAAAGAAAATTCCTCGGCTGTCTTCAGTAGCGGAAAGCCCCATCCCCTCTTGACCTAATAGAGTTTGAGGTGAATTGGCAAATAGGAATTTGGAAATATTCACGGATATGCGAGAAAAATGGGGCTGGGGAATCTTAGACTCGCCTAAGGGCATCTACATACCGTCAAAAAACCCTCGGGGAGCAAAGCCGGTCACGGGGTCGGTAGGCACCACCAGGGCATCCGCCGGCAGATGGCACTCCTCCCTACTTTGAGTACTTGACAGCGGTTAGAGGCGATCGGCGTCACGACCTTATGCACATCCACGAGAAGAAAATGGTGGAACCCTAGCGCTAATGCCTAAGGATTTACCCGCAAAATCATAGCACATATAGTCCCTAATATCTACTTCACTATCGGGAGAAGAAGAAGAACGGGCAGAAGAGGAAGTCATACTTACTTTTTAAATGGTGGGTTATCGCGTCTTCGGTGAGCCGGGATGGATTTTGGAGAACTCTGAAAGTCTGAGTTTTCTTTTTGCTCTGGAACGATGGGGAGAAGAAAGTGAACAGTTTCCTTATTAGGGCCTATTTATAGTACGAATGGCCGCCCAAATTGCCGTTTCAACTTCCCACGTGGCTGATTGCAATTTGATAAGGAGGAGACGCGCGCACGCGTTTCGAGCCCCCACCAACCGTCTGGCGCAAGTGACGTGATCAACGCGCTGACAACTGGTCCAATCGTGCAATCATCACTCTGACTCCGGATCTCGGCATCGTACTCACATACGACGTCGTCACTCTCGAGTTGGATCTCATCACTCGACCTCGGACCTCGGTATCTTCGGAATGGATATCGCTAACCAGCTCGGTCCTCGGTATCTTCGAATGGATATCGCTAACCGGACTCGGTCCTCGGAATCATCGAATGATTTCCATCCAGATCGGATCTCGGTATTACCAGCACGGCGCGCTTTCGAGTTGGACCTCAACATCCCTGCTGGGGATATCTACGTCCGGGACAGACGAATCGATTCGGTCCTCGACAAGCGGCGCATGCCCGAACACACGCACCGTCAAACTCGATTCGGACCCGTCTCGGCCTCGGATGCATGACCGCCGCCGTCGCCTCGGCATTCTCGACGGACGCCGCCATCAACTTGAGCGACTCGGTTCGAATGTGGCAACAGTCCGATTCGATCGAGCGGCAAACCGTCTACCTCGATTCGGATCGAGCGAACCGATCAAACCACGACATCAAAGAGATCGAAAAACTTCGACAACAACCTCGGCGAACAACATCCCGCTTTCGGCAAAGCGCATTCTTCACCTCACTTTCGGCATGGCTGTTCCTCGACTATTCGGGAGGGCTATGATGGGATATGGCCCAACCGCTCGGGCCCAGCGCGAGCCCAAGCAGTGGGCACAGGTTAATAACGCCCAGCGGTTAAGCGAGCCCGTCCCTAAACCTAACCGACCTCAAACCTAATCGGGCGCCCCCCACACGGAAGGTGAGAGTCCCTACTGGTGGAGGCTAAGAGTCACATGGGCGAGAGGGCAGTCCTACAGTGAGAGGAAGAGTCCACACATGGGAGGATCGAGATCCGCCTATAGGGTCCTCGAGATATGTATAAATAGGAGTTAAATCGAAGGTAGAAGGGTTGGCAACTTGTTGAATACTAAGAGTTTTTAGCTACACTCACGTAATCAAATCATAGTGAAAGTATTGAGGAATCACTCCTCCGTGGGCGTAGATCTTATTTGGATCGAACCACGTAAAAGCTTGGTGTTCTTTCTTGCTACGTAAATCTCGTATATTAACATACACTAGATTTATCATTGGCGCCGTCTGTGGGAACACCAAAGCTTTTACGTGGTTCGATCCAAGTGTTATATCCTCTAACAGTAATTGAAGAGAAAGTGTAGTCTCAAACACACAGTGACACAGACAGAGTAAGTGTTATATCCTCTAACAACACGAGCCACCAAATTGGAACAACATTTAGCCAAAGGACGATACTAGGATTTTGCTTAAAGGATTACTGGCTGGTGAAGCGATTGACAGATACATGGTTCTGCAACATTGTATTAACACGAATTTTACGACAAAGCCACTTTTGCAAAAGGATCCTGAAACTAATATCTCAACCATCCAAAGAAAACAAAAGAGTTTTTCAAACTGGAGTTACATGCAAAATAGTTGACACAATCTGCATTGGTAGCAACTAATCATCACATTCTTAGAACTAAATCCACTTCAAACTCCACATAATCACATGGAAACCTCAAAATTGTAATAAAAGTTTTACAGAAATAGAAAATCTAAACCAACTGGGTACAAGAAACAAACAACAAAAGGCTCCATTTCCAGGAAAAGCAATAGAAAACAAGAAAAGTTCAAAAATAGGTGATAACAAACTTAAAAATGAAGACCTAAAATTCTAACCTCACTTCAAAAGCTGCTATCCCTTGTTAACATATTTCCTCAAGCTCAGCTGCATGAACAAGAAAGAAAAAATTAGGGATTTGCGAAAGCAAATCGTGAAGCACAAACAATTTGAAAAATACCTGATAACGAGCAAAAATGCCGAATCTTGCTGATTCTTGAAAATAGTTTTGGCCCATAAATAGGTAACAAAATGCAAAAGAAGAAGAAATCAATTTATTTATTTTTTTAGAGGGGAAGAGGAAATCAATTTTGAACTACGAGATTTTCCGTAGCTTTTTTTTTTTAGTAAATAAAAGGCTTAGGACAATAGTTCATGTCTAGAACTAGAAAATAATTAAAATATATAATGGCGTATGATAAGTCCACCACGCTGTCACGTATTAATAATCACAAACAAGATTTTATTTTTCAGTCAGATTGTCTATGATACTCCAATCCATCCGTGTATATTCTAAAGTATCTTATATTATTTTAATAATATTTCAATAATATTCAAAATTTTAATCGTTTATCATAATATAACGTCCTGTATTTTTTAACTAACATAGCCATTAGTTTTTTGTTAACTTAGTAATTGTATGGACATGTAAGGATAGTAATTAATGGATAATATTTTCGAAACTTAGAATCTGTTTAAAATTTGTATACCTACACTCGGTGTAACCCCATTTAAAAATATGACTTCAATATTCATACTCGTATCGAACCCGTAGGGTAATACCCGCTAATTATCCTCCTAAATCGTTTAAATTTGTAAGTTTTTTTAAATAATCAAATATTAGCTATTATAATGTTGGATATACAATTCAATCAAATTTCGAAGACTAGGAAGTAAACATTAATAACAATATTTAAAAATAATAATTGATTATAAACTACATTTCAAATATAAAATAAAAACTAGACGATCTAACTTTAATCTATCATATCTAAAATAATATTCACACACACACACATATATATATATATATATGTATCTAATTGGTATCATATAGTATTTAAGCCTTAGATAGTATGTAGTATTCAACCTCATCCATTCATCTCATAGATTATATGGTTAAGTTTTTTATAGATTTTTTAAACTTATTTTTGCTACATTAAGGATAGATTAGTAATTTAATTTGTTTTTGTGATACAAAAAATTATCCATAATTGATTCATCCATAATTTCTTCTCTAGTTTAGATCAATTACTTCTACTTAATAATTCGAAAGAAAACAAATGATCAATAAGAAAAGTGTTTGTATATATTGGAAAAAGAGAAAAAGAGATATCGAGAATAAAAACCTTCGAGTTTATGTTTTAAATCAGGCATGGTTGTGTTTCGTTCTATGCATGTTTATGTTTAGTCGTATGCATGTTTCATTTTTAATATACATGTTTATATATCATTATGCATATACAGGTTTATATTGTTGGATTTGTATACTGAAGCAGTTTTGGTTAAGCTTGTATACAATGATTCCTGTTACCACTATTACAATCTCCTATCTGAATTGTTTACTTGATTGCATATGTATGTCTATTTATCTTGTATATAAGTTAGATGATTCAGTGTGTAGAAGATCACAAAAGTCTGTATGATTGGTCAAGCTTAATGAGATATAAAAAGGATCACAGCTGAGACAACTTTAGGACGAGTTGTCGCTATAGGCTATGGTATAGATAAGAAGTTACTTGACTTGGTTGTTTGTCTATACTGGTACGTCTCTGACGTATTGATGGATCACAGTGAGATGAGTTCTTCTATCTGACCATCGTGAAGAACCTAGATCTCGGTAACTTTACGTTGATCTAAACCTCGATAAGGTATTAGGTGAGTATGAGTTGCTGACCATCACTTTGACTTGTCATGGGCGAGGGTTACATGAGATAACCCAATATTCTTCGTATCTTGGGTGGTGGCGGTGCTTGTATGTCATGCTAGTTACATGTCGGTCCTTGTATCCGTTTAGGATGATGACGTCTCTTAAGGAGCTCAAAAGGTTTATTATACTAAACCTACGGGTTGAGTTATCTTAAGTACAATAATAAGATTGAGTGGTACTACTTAAGGAATTAAAGAGATTAATTATTTTAAGCGGTCAGAACACTATAAATAATTAATGGACATACGATATCTTAAATACGAGGGTTCGTGAAGTCTAAATGGAAGCCCGACTCAACTTTGGAAATAAAGGGGCAAGTCAGCATTTATTATCTAGTGGCATGAATAAATGTTTATAAATTAATTTATATTCTGGGCTGAATATAAGATAATTAATTTATTTGAGGCCCATCTTTATTTCTTGCATTTGATCCCTGGGCTGGCCCATCAAAGCCTGGAGCTACCAGAATTCATCCACCTCATAAAAATCCCTTGGGATTCTGTTATGATCATCTCTATCTGAAAACATATTATTATATTTATTAGAGATATACAGAGATCCTATCCTAATAGGATTTTAGGGTTGCATTAAAATATAAGGTGAGAGAAAATCAGGTAATCCTAATACAAAAGAGATTTTCGAAAATCATAGAGAGATCATTGTGATTTTTGAAATTTCCAAGTGTGAGGAAGAAGACGAATTTTTGCAGTACTCTCCATAGATTGTTCTCACTCGACATTAGAGTTTTGACAAATGCGATACAGTCCAGAAGATCAAAGCACGAGTCTTGATCCAATTTCTTGTCCGACAAATTCGCAGGTGAACAGGAAAAAACACCTATATGTTGCGATTAATTATGTAGATGCATCTAGGTAAATAATCAATGTATGATGAATTAAACATCCAATATAGATCCTCGGGAGATGGTTAAAATAAGTTTATCCTACAATTGGTATCAGAGCCTGGGGTCAGAATCTTGGCTCTGTTGGATTAATTCACGTTTGATTATTATGTACGCTATTAATTAATTGTGGATACATCGTTCATCGTGGCTCGTTTTATTTTTTTGTCGGATTTCTTTTTTCACCACGAGAAAATCCATGGTTAGATTAGGATTTTTTTTTGTAATTCTAATCTGTAAAAGTGAAACGAAGACAAAGAACGAGACGATGGAGTCCCGTCGTACGGTACAACGGGAGGCAGGTCGCGTCTTGCGCGAGCGTCTTGGCGGCAACGCTAAGGCGTTCTCGGCGCTCGCGACCACGCCGCTCGATAGCTGTGCGTGAGGCTTCGGTAGCAACGGGCACACAGGCGCACACGTCGTCTTGAGGCCTCGACGGGTCCTCTCGGCGGGCGTTGGCTGCTGGGCGTGCGGGACACGCGGTTCTCGCGCGGATGCCTTGATGTTGGAACACACATGAGGGATTCTCGATAGCTTTGGTAGACCTCGGTAGCATGTGGACGTCGTCGCTCGGCGCACAGGCGATAGCAGCGACCTCATGAGAGTGCTCGTCAGCGGCGTCTTGGGCGAGCCCCATGCAGTCGCGTCGGTATTTCTAGGTAGCTTTCGGCGATGCTCGGTGCCCTCGGTAGCAGCTTCGGCAGGCACGACTCGGCAACAGCGTCGACAGCACCTCGGCATGGCGGCGGGAGACGATGGGCGGCATAGTGCGGTTGGCGTGGCTGTGGGGTGTGCCCTACACGCGGCCCGATCCACACACCAGGCCGACCCAGCCGTTCGGCCAAACCGGATTTTCAGCCCTAGTCCATATTTCTGACCCGACCCGGCCCATTCCTTTGTTTTGGCCCGTTTTAGATTTTTCGCCCAAATCCGGTTTGTGAGTCCGGTCCGCCCGCACGCGAGGCCCATTTGAGATTTTTTGAAAATCATGCTTTGCAAATTTATGTAATAAATTAGGCGGGGAAGTCAAGATCTACAAGTGGGCGCGATGAGCAATTTATTTTATTTTATCGTTCAAAGCGTGTAGTGAATGTTTAAATTATCGCGAAGCATGCTATGTATGTTTAATTACGTAGATAAACATGTAATATGTTTTCGTGATTTGATGCGTATAGCAAGCATGCTAGGTTTATCGCATTTTGAAGCATGTATTAGAATTCCGCGAGCAAGTTTTACATGTTGAGTTCTATAGAAAGCATGCTAGGATTACGTGATCTGCATGGACAAACCTTTTGAAACAAAAGACTAAGCAAGAAACCGGACATATTTTTTTAAAAATTAAAGATGTCATGACCTCCACTTTTGATCTCTAAACAAAATAGTGCATTTGTGAGTAAACATCTACACGCGTGGCTTGCTTACTTGTTTATCATAAGTTTGTTAGATGAGATTTCTAAATAAAACATTTTAATCTATTGAGAAGTGGGAGTTTCATGTGTGGCGATCCACAGCGTGGCTTGCATATCCGATTTTCATAAGTTCTCTAGAGATAGATTTAAAATGAGATGACAAAGATTTTAAATTGGAAGTGGTATGGTCAGAGTGAGTATGTCGATTCTAAGAATTCATTATCTGTTTGTCGAAATTGTGGTCATTGCTTAGGCATCACCTCAGTACAACTTCCATAAAGTCCTTCTTGCGATATTGATGTGGTCTAGTAAGGTCAATCATTAATTTCATTTGTCGTAAGGATAAGTTAACATGCATTGAAATTAAGCGACTAAAAGTATAATTTAGTGCAGTGGGGGTTCGTATGTAGCGTCCTGCGCGTGGCTTGCATGTGAAATTCCTTGGGCGATAGGAGGTTTCAATTAATATTGTTTTATCAAAAATTACAATATTATTGTTACAAATTATGTGCGATTGTATGCTTATGTGTTTACATTACTTTTCGGATATGTCTCTTACAGATTATCAATATGCTCGCACAAAACCCTCATCGGTCCAAATTTTATTGAGTGGAAACGAAACATTGAGATTGTTCTCACTACCGAAGAAAATTTATTTGTACTCACTACACCCCGTCCAACCCACCTAGACGATTCATCTACAGATGAGGAGCGCAAGGAGCACGAGAAATAAGAAAAATCAAATAGAATGACAAAGTGCCTTCTTTTGGTCACCATGTGCGAGTCCTTGCAACTCCAGCATCAAGAGATGGATGATGCAGCCACTATATGGCTAAATCTCATGAAATCGTATGGGAGTCGGACAGAATCGCTAGTCATAATTTGATAAAATTAATTATGTCGAGTTCGATGATGGGCGATTCGGTGCATGACCATGTAAAGCAAATGATCAATCTCTTGGAGAGCTCAAGTTGGTTGGAGGATATATTGATGACATAGTCGGGAATCGATATAATCCTCAACACTTTGCCCAATCTTTTGATAACTTCCATTATGGAGTAGTCCTTTATGAAAAGAGTTATACTCTAGATTCATTGCAAGAGGATTTAGTAACGGAGAGCATAAAATGGGCAAACCACGGTCTTTAAATGCGCACTCGAGGAAGACCACTATTTTATCGAAATATGAAAATGTAAAGTGGAATTCAAGAGGCGGTGAGGCTAAAGAAAAGTGGGAATGTCTGAGGGCTCTACCATCGGTTTGAAAAAGCCGAAGGAAAGGGCAAAAGCTTCAAGTGCGGTGAGTCGAGCATTAGAGGCTAAGTGTCCCGTGCTCGAGGCTCGAGTCGCCATTTGCTTTAATGTGAAACATGTTTAGCAACTTGTTCTACTCATTCATGGGTAGTAGATCTGGTCTGTTGATCGTGTTTGTTACACTTGCGAGAGTTCCTACGAACAAGGGGGCTGTTTGGTGGTGAGAAAATGATCTCTATGGGTAGCAGTGAAAGTCGAAGCCATTGCGATCGAGAGATGTTTCTTTATGTTTTGATAGGGACGGTTTAGTATTAAAGATGTTTTATATGTGGGAGTTTCGTGAAACCTTATTCGGTTTCAAACTATTTATACATGGATATTACATTATTTTTGATAGTGATGTTTCTATCATAAGAAACGACAAAGTTATCCGTGGTGGCACTTTATATAATTGGCTTTATACTATTTCTGCTAAACATAATACCTTTAATTATGTTGCATCTACATCAAACCTTAAGAAGATGAAGTTTTCTTAGCTAGATGACACCACATTTCTTTGACACCTTAGATTAGGTCACATCAATCTAAATAGGATCAAAGGCGGCTAAGAATGAAGTATTTGGGTGAAATTACAGTCACTCCATTTCGATCGTGAATCACTGTATAGAAGATAAGATGTCGACCGGACCTTCAAAGCGAAGGGTATAGAGCCGAGGAAGTGTTGGAGCTAGTCCATTCGACTGTGTGGACGATGTCCACACAAACTCGTGGAGAATGCAGTATTTTGTCACTTTCATTGGCGATTACTCAAAGTGCGGATCGTATACACGCTTCATCGCAAGTCAGAATGCTTTGAGAAATTGAAAATTTAAGGTAGAAGTGGAGCGAAGCTAGGTAAGAGTATAAAGTCCTTCTTGATACGATCGCGGTGGTGAATACCTCGATGTGAATTCATGGACTATTTGGTGCGGTGTGGGATTACCTCGAGTTCACTACAAGGCACACCTGACAAAATGGTGTATCACAGCGAAGAAATATGACACTCTTAGAAATGGTTAGATCTATGATGAGTTATGCAACATTGCCTATTTAGATTACGGGGTATGCTTTAGAAGCAGTGGCATATTTGCTCAATCTAGTACCGTCCAAGTCAGTCGACAAGACCCCTTTTGAGTAATGGTTTGGGCGCAATCCTAGTTTAAGCCATATAAGGATATGTAGCAGTCCAGCACATGTGCTGAATAAGAAAGCTGACAAGTTGGAGGCTAGATCTAAAGCAGGGATTTTTATTGGTTATCTAGAGGAGCGAAGGTTGTTATTTCTATAGTCCTAAGGATCGGAAGGTCGTTATTAGCACTAGCGCCCGATTCTTGAAGAGGACTACATGAAAAACCACAAATCAAAGTTGAAATCATACTTGAGAATCGGAAGATGATCGTATTCCGCCACCGATTAGGCGAAAAGTGCGAGATATCGTGTCTAGTGGGAGGATCGACACGGATACTTCAAGAAATTGAAGTGAGTCGAGTTTCCTTTGGAGATACCGACCGTACAAGTAGCACCTATCCAGCAAGTTGTGCGAGATGAGAACAACGAGTTACTACACCCGTTGCCATTATGCCAGTAGCGCTTCGTCGCAGTGGGACGATTGTTCGTTAACCCGAGTGATTTATTTTCGGGGGCGAATCTTTGGTTTAGTCTTTACGCTTTTAAAGCGGGCTTGTGGCGAAATGGTACACTCGAGAATGAGGGTATCGATTTCGATAAGACCTTTTCGCCTGTAGCAATGCTCAAGTCCATCAGAATTCTTCTGGCCATAGCAACTCACCTAACCTTGAAGTTTGGCAAATGGATATCAAAACCGCTTTTCTAAACGGTTACCTTGAATAAGGTATAGACATCTATATGCATCAATCCGAAGGTTATGTGGTGAAGAGTGAAGAGCATCTAGTATGAAAGCTTAAGAAGTCCATTTATGAACTTAAGCAAGCATCCCGATCATGGAACTTACGCTTTGACGAGGTGGTAAACTCCTATGGATTTACCCAGTTGCCTAGCGAAAGTTGTGTGTATCGTTTGGATGTCAACGGTGAGGTGGTATTTCTTGCACTTTATGTAGATGACATCCTTCTACTTAGCAACAATGTGAAGCTGTTATCAGACGTAAAGAGTTTGTTATCCGATCAGTTTCAAATGAAAGATAAAGGAGATGCAGCGTACATTCTTGGGATCAAGGTTTACCGAGATCGTATGAGAAAAATGTTGAGCTTATCTCAGGCGTTTTACATTGATATTGTGATTACTCGTTCTAGTATGCAAACCGCCATGAAGGGATTGCTACCCTTCAGACATGGTGTTCCTTTATCTAAGGAGCAGTCACCTAAGACTGCAAAGGAGATAGAGGAAATGAGACAAGTTCCTCACCCTTCCGCCGTAGGAAGTCTCATGTATGCAATGCTATGTACGAGACCTGATATTTGCTATACGGTAGGCATAGTAGCTAGATATCAGTCTAACCCTGGACAAGCAATCGGACTGCGGTAAAGCATGTACTCAAGTACTTGAAAAGGACTCGAGATTATAGGCTAGTTTACCAAGAATATAGTCTGATGCCATTGGGTTATTCAGACTCGGATTTTCAAGCTGACCGTGATGAGAAATAGTCTACCTCAGGCTATGTGTTTACCTTGGGAGGATGAGCCGTATCCTGGCAGAGTGCAAAGCAGCGATGCATTGCAGACTTTACCATGGAAGCCGAATATGTAGCCGCTTCGGAGGAGGTATGGTTCAAGAACTATCTCATGGATCTAGATGTAGTACCTCATTTGTCCAAGAGTATCATAGTGTACTATGATAATTCAGGTGCAGTGGCAAACTCGAAGGAACCACGGACCCACAAGGCGACAAAACACATAGAGAGAAAGTACCATGTCATACGAGAAATCGTTAGACGAGAAGATGTGCTCATTGAGAAGATTGGTAATGCGGATAATCTAGCTTACCCATTCACGATAAGCCTGTCGTAAAAAGTCTACGACGAGCATGTTCGAGGACTTGGATTGCATAAGATGGCCCCCACTTAGAAAGGAAACTTTTGTAGAAGTGGGAGAAGCAAAGTGATGGTTGTTTGTAATAGCTAGTAGAGAGAGACATTGTATACTAAATGTTTGCTTTATTATAAGTGGGAGATTGTTGGATTTGTATACTGGAAGCAGTTTTGGTTGAGTTTGTATACAATGATTCCTGTTACCACTATTACAATCTCCTATCTGAATTGTTTACTTGATTGCATATGTATGCCCCTTATCTCGTATATAAGTTAGATCATACAGTTTGTAGAAGATCACAGAAGTCTGTATGATTGGTCAAGCTTAATGAGATATAAAAAGGATCATAGTTGAGACAACTTTAGGACGAGTTGTCAGGTATAGGCTTCGGTATAGATAAAATGTTACTTGACTTGGTTGTTTGTCTATACTGGTACGTCTCTGACGTATTGATGGATCACAGTGAGATGAGTTCTTCAAAATCTGACTATCGTGAAGAACTTAGATCTCGGTGACTTTACGTTGATCTAAACCTCGATAAGGTATTAGGTGAGTATGAGTTGCTGACCATCACTTTGACTTGTCATGAGTGAGGGTTACATGATTAACCCAATATTTTCCGCATCTTGGGTGGTGGCAGTGCTTGTATGTCATGCTAGTTACCTGTATCGAGTCACCGTATCCGTTTTGTATGATGGCGTCCCCTTAATGAGCTCAAAAGGTTTATTGTACTAAACCCTGCAGGTTGGGTTATCTCCAGTACAATAATAAGGTTGAGTGGTACTACTTAAGGAATTAAAGAGATTAATTATTTTAAGCAGTCAGAACACTATAAATAATTAATGGATGTGCGATATTTTAAATACGGGGGTTCGAGAAGTCTAAGTGTAAGCCCGACTCAACTTCGGAAATAAAGGGGTTAGTCAGCATTTATTCTCTAGTGGCATGAATAAATGTTTATGAATTAATTTATATTACGGGTGAACATAAGATAATTAATTTATTTGAGGCTCGTCTTTATTCCTTGCATTTGATCCTTTGGGTGGCCCGTCAAGGCTGGGCTGCCGAGTCGTCACCTCATAAAAATCCCACAGGATTACATTCTAATCTTCTCTATCACGAAAAGATATTATTATATTTATTAGATATGCAGAGATCCTATCCTAATAGGATTCTAGGGTTGCATTATAAATATACGGTGAGAGAAAATCAGGTAATCCTAATGCAAAAGAGATTTTTGAAAATCATAGAGAGATCATTGTGATTTTCGAAATTTTCAAGTGTGAGGAAGAAGGTGAATTTTTGCAGTACTCTCCATAGATTGCTCTCACTCGGCATTGTAGTTTTGACAAACGGGATACAGTCCAGAAAATCAAAGCACGAGTCTTGATCCAATTCATTGTCCGACAAATTCGTAGGTGAACACGAGAAAACACCTATGTGTTGCAATTAATTATGTAGATGTATGCTAGGTAAATAATCAATGTATGGTGAATTAAACATCCAAGATAGATCCTCGGGAGAGGGTTAAAATCAGTTTTCCCTACATACATGTATTACTCTCTCTGTCTCATTTAAAATGTCTCACTTTCCTTTTTGGGTTGTCTCATTACAAATGTCCTATTCCATTTTACGAAGTAATTATCCCTTCAAAAAGTATGGGCCTTACCCACTTTTTATCACTTTAACTACTGTATACATTCCTCTTAAACACCCGTACCCAAAAGATAAGGGACACTTTAAATGGGACGGGTGGAGTATTAGTATATTTTTCGCCGATGGCATCATCTCATTGTCTCCTTATCCGATTCACTTCTTACTCCGATTTTTGGCAAAACTCCGTCGTAAACTATCATCTCCTACTTAGATTTTGACAAACTTCATTGTAAATACTGCCATAACCACCCTCTCTCTCGATACCTTCTCTCAAAATTCTCTTCATTTTTCTTCAATTTCAGGTAACTGTTTAGTATGATTTTGTTCTTAATCTTGGTAGTGTTTTATATGTCATTTTCAATAGTTTGTTCTATTTATGTCGTTGGTTTGATTCGTATTGATCGAATTGGACTTATTTGGTTTGTTTCGATGTTTTGCAGAAACATGAAATTAAATAGGATGAAATTTATCTACCAAGAATTATCCTCTATTGAAGAGCATCTTGATAGGAGTCCGTAGACGCAAACGGATCGCAATTCGGAGTTCGGACGAGAGAGAACGGAGCGAAAAAGTGAAGTCGCGCACGCAAGTGCTGCAGCGCGTCGGCTGCGAGCACGTCCGTGGCGGCTCGCCATCGGCAGCGTTCAGCCTTGGCGCTTCCTCTCCAGCGCGTTCATCACCTCGCCCCACGCGCATGAGCTCGCCATCATCCCAGCGCCCGTTCCTCGCCTCCGTAGCCAGCTCGCCTCCATCTCCACGAAGCTCGTTCACGGTAGCGTTCGGCCTTCCAGTAGCGTCCTCCCATCCGGCGCTGGGCTCGCCCACCTCGCCCCAGCGCCCCATCGCTCGCTCTGCATCTAGCGCCTCTTCCGCGAGCGTTCAGCTCCTCACCCGGCGCTGGCTCGCCTACCTCGCCCTAGTGCCCCGTCGCTCGCTCCGCATCCAGCGCCTCTTCCGCGAGCGTTCAGCTCCTCACCCGGCGCTGGCTCGTCAATGCTCGCCCAGTGCGTCCGGCGCTATGACCCGTCCGGCGCTGGGGCTGCTGTTGTTCATTTCAGAATCTCCTCGCGTCCGGAGCGGCGTCGCGTCCGGCGCTGGGGTATTTTCCTTTATTCGATCCGGGGCTTCTCACGTCTGGCGCCGTGTTGCGTCCGGCGCTGCGTGCATTTTTTTCTGCTGCTATATATATAAGTTAAACACGCGTGAACCCTAGCACCACCTCATTCTCATTCTCGCACGCGATTCCTTTCTCTTTCTTTTGCTTTCCTTTTCTTTTCCCTTCCATTTAATTCTTGCATTTTGGATTAACAATTGGATTGTGCGATTACGGATATTTGGAAGACGGATTTATCTATGAATGGTTTGTAAGTTTTTCTCGTTTTAATTATGTCTATGTAATTGGAATTGGAATAATTTCTATCATGAGATAAATTATCGATTTGTTGGGAAATAAATGTTAGATTGTTCTTGTCTTGAATTGTGATTATTGGATTGATGATTTGCGAATTTCTTATCCGTATAAATTATTTATTTCATGATCTTCATACATGGTGTTCGAGAGAATAGTGTAGGTTGATTATGTGCTTATGTTTGATTATGAAGTTATGCGAGAGCAGATTTATATTAGATATAAGTTTAACAACGAAAGTGATCGAGAGATTGATTTGTTGTTGAGTAATTAATATATGTGGGTAGGGTTTTTGCTATCGTGTGCTTTGTAGTAAAATATCCTTCGTAGTTGATGGTGGGTTGATTGAGAGATCCCCTGTCATTAAGTTCGAGTCTAACGTTAGCGTGTCGAGAGATTAGTTAGTGTTGACCGTTTGGTGAGAGGCATGAGTGTTTTATGCATTGTGTCTTGTCCTTGATTCATTAATAGCGAGGATAGATTGAACCTAGAACACCGTCTCCAATTACATGTCTGTCGATTCCTATTGTTGTCCAGTGCATCCGCTTTCCTGCTTTATTTTATTTCTGCTTTTGTCCGTCCGTGATGCCCCTTTATGTTAGGACGTTAGTTTTTCTTTTACATACGTGTTTGACATATAACCGTAGCTCTGTTAAGTCTTCCTCGAGATATTCGACTTGGGTCGACCTTACCGCTCTATAAGGACCTCGTAATATTATGACGGTGAAAATAACAATTTAGTCGAACAAATTTTGGTATTTATTGCGGGGAAGGCTTTAGGCTTTTGGTTTTGTGTCGTTTTGTTTTCGTGTGTTCTTTTGTTTTTCTATTTTCTTTTTCTTTGTTACTATTTTCTCCAACATGTGCGTGTGATCTTATTTTTTGTAGTTGGTGTCTGTTAATGCCGGGTTACCGACGATACGAATATGGTCAGGCAGGCCTGGAGGAGGAAAGCTCGTCGTATTGGACAAATTCTTCTTACGAAGAAGGAGCCCAATTCGGCTATTTTGAGGGATACCCGTCAGGCTATGAGCATCAAGCCTATGATCCCTACTGGAGGCATCCTCAGAGTTCTTCATATAGTCAGGACCTCTTCTTCCAACAACAGCCGGTGATGCCGACATTGGAGGAGTCATTGCAGGCATTGATTCAGGCGAGTCAGTCGGTGAGTCAGCCGGTGAAGCCGACATTGGAGGATTCATTGCAGGCATTCATTCAGACGAGTCAGCCGGTGAAGCCGACGGTGAAGCCGACATTGGAGGAGTCGTTGCAGGTTTTCATTCAGGCGAGTCAGCCGGTGAAGCCGACATTGGAAGACACTGCGATGTCTTTCATACGACGAGTCGACAAAGGTTCGAGATGTTGGAAGCATCTATGGAGCATTTAGAGACTCAAGTCGGTCGGTCGGCCGGGATAGTGGAAGAATTGGTCCACAACCAAAGTGTGGAGGGATCTTGAGAGACAATTGGAGCAAACTTCTTCTATCATAGTCTATGAAGATTAGGGGTGGCTAAGCGGGTGTCGGGTATTCGGTGCGATGCCGACCAAAATAATCGGGTATAGGGTGCCCGGTACCCGAAATCGGTCAGGGGTCGGGTTCGGTTATTCTTGAGAATGTATTATCGGTGTCGGGTATGCAGGTCGGTGTCGGGTATGCCGAATACCGATTATTTATAATTAAACCCTAAATTTTCTAATTTATTCCATGCCTCATTCGATTACATCTTCTCTCTGTTCATTTCTCACAGTCAACGGACTCATTTACACGGCAACAACAACACTCCCTTCCCTCCAGTCCCTCTCTGTGTCTCACGGTACGTCTCCCCCTCTCGCCTTTCCTCGTCGTCGCGCCGCCTCGCTTCTAGCTCAGTTCGCGCGCCTAGCCTAGCTCCGTCGCGCCGTCTCGCTTTGCGGATCCCATGAGTCGCCGTCTCCATCATCTCTCTCCGTCTCCATCATCTCTCTCATTGCTTGGTACATTAATTTCTTGCCATGATGTCCCTTTTCGCCATTGTGTATTGAGTAGAAAACAGAAATAGGACTTTATCAATCTTCTATATCCTTTTCTATATCGGATGTTTCGAGGCGGCGCTTTCGATTTGGTCTTATATTTTAACTCTACGGTCGAGTTAGTAGATGAAGTTCTTTTCTTGAAGTTTTGGTATGTTTCTTGAAGTTTCTTTGATCTTTGCCGGTTTATCTGAGACTAAGTGATATTAGTAATGATAAATCTACACAGTTCTTGAAATTTTGAACATTCAACAATTTGAGGGTGGCTTATCACTTATCGATCAAGTAGAAGGAAAGTAAAATATACATCAAAATTGCCACCAAAATTTGAGGTCGACAATAAGCGATATCGATATAGGAGGAAGAAAATTGCCACCAAAATTTGAGTAAAAATCCCAGTATTAGAGTTCTTTGTCGTAGCTAATTATCAACACCATAAATTTGAGTAAAAAGCCCACCATGAAACTACCTTTCGAGTTATCAACACCAAAATCATCAATAAGAATGAGCTATTAGAAACACAAAAACTCCATATTCTTGGCCATTTTGCCTTTGTAAAGGTTAAAGACTAAAGGAATAAGAATACATTTTATTCTTTTGTACAAGTGCATGTGCTGCATTCTAATTTAGTCTTCTATATTTTCACTCTTGTTTGTTGCTAACCATTTAGTTCCTATATGTATTCTTGCATCTATATTGTGTTGGTGAATGGTGATAATTGGTATAATACATGTAATACATTTATGATATCTTACATTTTGAGGTTCTTATCTCTCACATTATAAAATAAATCACGGATGGAGTCTTGAAGCAACTCATCAAGATAGTAATCGACTTATAGATGAGCAATTGGACGACTTCTTAGAAGACATCCACGTCGAAGAAGAAATAGAAGCGAAGCGAAACTCATCTTGATGCAGCTACGTCTTCAAAAGCGAAAATCAGGAGAACCAAAATCGATACATTGGCAAGGATACCTTTGTTGTGATGGTTGAAGAAGGTAATCCTCCAACTCTGAGCGCAAAGGAAGATGCAATCGTTGTCGGACCTTAATTGCTGCGGACTCGTACGAAGCAGTACAAATGGTTTAAAGAACCATCTTGCTTCATGTTTGAAAAACAAAAATCAGCGGTTGATCGGGGCGGTTACGAACTACACAACTCATTGATGGGCTGGATCATTAACTAGTTGGAAATTTGACGAGAAGCAATCGAGGCAGGCATTGTGTGAGATGATCATCCTTGATGAGCTCCGTTCATATTTGTCGAGAGAGGTTTTAAAAGATTTGTTGGCGTTTATGTCCTCAATTCAGTTCCGTCAAGACAAGCAATAAGAGCAGATTGTGTGAAGCTATTCTGGGCGCAAAGAGAGTTTGAAGTCATTTTTCAAAAAAATGCATGGGAAAGTGTCGATCACCACGGATTGTTGGACGCGATGAATAACACAAACTTCATTTGTGTTCTTGCATTGCATTAACAAAGATTGGATCTTGCACAAGAAGATAATCAATTTTGCAAGATTGTAAGTCGTAAGGATTGACATTGGTGAGCGATTCTCACATCTTGAAGGGTGGGGATTGAAGAATGTGTTTTGTTGCACTATGGATAATGCATACGCAAATGATGGTGCGATTCGACATGTCAAGTCTCATTTTGATAGGTTGAGGACGGATGTTACGAGTGGGAAGTACTTTCACATCGTTGTGCGACACACATACTCAATTTGGTTGTGCAAGGCGGGTTAGATGAAATAGGTTTATACGTGAGGCGAGTTAGAAAGCCGTGAAATGGATTAAGGCCTCAATGCGAGATCTGCACAATTCCATGATTGTGTGACCTTACTTAGGGGCGAGGATTAGTTGCGAGGAAGTCATTGTGCTTGGATGTCGGCGGTGGAACTCGACATATATGATGTTAGAGTCGGCCCAACCATATGAGGAGGCATTCAAGATCTTCACAAATATGTATCCCTGTCTATGTAGATGATTTGAAGCGGAAGAAATACAACAATTTACCTATTGGACCACACGATGAGGCCGGTAGGTTGTCTGAGAAAATTATTGAATATTTGAAGAAGTTCTGAGTTGACTCTCATAGTCTCGACACGACATATGCCACAGCACATTTGTTTTTGTTGAGATGTGTGATGTCTTTGACCTCGTCTACGAGTTGGAGATGAATGATGATTATGAAATAAGTTCCATGGCTACAAAGATGAGGATTAAGATCGGAAAATATTGGTTAGAAGAAAAGAGTTAAATCCGAAGATGAATAGGATTCTTTATATTCTTGCTGTGTTGGATCGAGACAAAGATGAAGCATGTGGAGAAATGCTTTAGATCAGTGTATGAAGCACAACGCGGGCAACCGTTTTGGTGAAAGAAGTGACAGACTCAATGAATGATCTGTTTGAGTTTTATAAGACATCACATAATGTGACTCTGGCTCCAGCTCGGACATTTAATAGGTCTAATACAGTTCCTAGTCATGGACGATCAGATCGTCGTGGTGCTCTTAGCCTTGTCGCTCTACGGAAAATGACGAAGAACTTTGTGAGTCCGATCAAGTGAAATCACTATCTTTACGGCGGAGAAGCGGCACAAAGTGGCAAAGGGAGAGGTCGATCAATTTGATATTTTGCGGTGGTGGTGAAGAATAGTCCACGTTACCCGATTACATGCGAGATGGCAAAGAATATTTTGGCTGTCCCAATATCCGATGTTGCTTACGAGGCTGCATTTACGGGAGGTCGTGTTCTCTCTGCATATAGAAGTTCATTGACTTCTAATATGGTTGAGAGCTTTGATTTCTTGAAGATTGGTTGAAAACTAGTTCAATTGACAAGAAAGAAGAAGAAGGTGTGCACGAAGAAGAACTAGAAAAAGAATTTGAAATGGGTAAGTACTGATATTTAATATTTACTATTTACATTGTTAGCTTACACTTTACATTTACAAATTATAATAATTATTTTTATTCCTTGTTTGTTTCTTAACTTTTTATTTGTTTATAGTGTTACGCACCATTGTTCTTGGAGGCGAGGGGCGACACAAAGTCTATGAGTCAGTGGGCGAGTTAATTGAGAATGGAATAGGAATAACTATTGTTTTGTTATGCTTTGAAATTAAGTTCAAGATTTTAGCGACATGATTCGAAATTGAGCGCAAGGCATGTAATTTGTGGTGTATGTTTCTTTGGGTTCATTTGTAGATTGGGACTTGGGATTGTTATGTATTTACTCTTTGCTAGTTTTAGTTGATTGTTTTTTTTTTTGTGTGTGCAAATTAAATAAAATATTATGCGTGCGGTGCTGACATGGTTATGAGTTTGTGATATGATTTATTTTCTTTTGTGCATCATTTTGCAAGAATGAATTATTATGTGAAGGAAACTAGTTATGGAGTCTAAAAGTACATGTGTGTGTATATGCATAGCTCTTTTAAGCTGGATTGCTTTTAATGCATTAATTTAATCAAAAGACTCAAAATTCCTCTTTGACTAAGCGTAATTAGTGAACTTATCTCTTTTCCCTTGGATATGTATTGGAAGTCAGATTCATAGAAGTCAGTTTGAGTTTGGTTTAGTATATAATAAAAAACAAAACATTTAATCTTCCATTCATATGATCTAGAGCTCAGTTTGAATTTAAGTGGAATAAATACAACAAATCCAAATACATTTGAAATATTCATTAATCTTCTGATTGCGAGAATGTGGACTAACATATCATTAGTCTCTAATCTCGAAGGCGACATACAAAATTTTAAATTTGAAAGCAAACAAAATAATATCCAAAACAGAAGAAACCTACAAGAACTACAAAAAAATAAAATAAAAAACAAGTGAGCCCTCCGGAATCGAACACACGACCTACATAACAAAGGCGAGTCCAACCTTTGTAACCACTAAGGCTGTGACCATATTAAATCTTGACATGTAAAAATATTATTTATTATCGGTGGTCGGTGCCGAATACCCGACTCGAGTAACCGACTCGGGTATTCGGTGCCAACTAAAATATCGAATTAGGGTCGGGTGGCCTTTCTCTTCTAAATCGGGGTCGGTGCCGATTTTTCGAGTAAGTGCCGGCCGGCCGATTAGCCACCCCAATGAAGATGATGAAGTTGAGGGAGAATCATGGAAGATGATGAAATTAAAGAGTAAAGGTTTCATCAAACCGCGACTAACCACGAACAACCTGATATCTTCCCGAACCAGTTAGAGGGGGAAGAGAGGACATACGTTGAGGTAGCATCTATAATTTATCAATATCCTAATTCTCCAAAGTATTGTGCTTTTGGAGTTGAAGTTATCTATTTTGCTTTGAAGAATAGGATGTTTGATTTGAACTTAATTAATTCATTATTTGCTACCTTGATTGTCCTTTGTGCTTACCTTGTTACTACTGATGCCCTGGTTGAGATGGTATTCCTGCAGGTGAAGGACTATGGATAGTCCGTTTTTCATTGGTGGAGCTCGTGGGGCACGAAAAGAGCGCTGCGTGGGAGGCAACCCACGAGTTTAATTGTTTTTCTGTTTCTTTTCTTTTTCTTTTCTGGTTTTCAATAAGTGAGATGAGAATTGCGGCGAGTTGCATATCATGAACACTCAAGCCACTGGACGTCGTCACCACCATACCTAGTTGACATGCTCTCCCAAGTTCAGGGAAGTTCACTTCTACATTTTACCTTTATGGCTTTTGTCTAAAGTGTGGAGGCGTGCGTGCTGTCTTTGTGTGTTTGCATGTGACTTGTGTTGTTTGAGTGTGTCGTCCTCAATTTTATATCTTTTGTTTGGATTTGAGTATGCTTTATCGTCTAGTATACGAGTAGAGTTGAGTGAGCATGATTTGATTGGGTATGCACGTCCGAACTGATTTCTAGTAATTCTTATCGATACGTGACTTGGCTGATAGTTGTTGATGATTGATCTAGTTGTGGGGCACGTCGAAGTAAATTATGATGAAGTGATATGTGTGGTTGATTGTCATTGCTATTTATATGGTCCCCTTGCGTGTCTTATCTCGAAAAAAAAAAATTTATGAAAATATTAAAAAGATTGTTATAAAAAAAAAGTTGGAATAAGTTGTTGATGGATTAAATAAGTGAGCTTAAGGTTGGAATAAGGGGCTCTACTCCTCTCGCTCTATGTTGCTTCTCGAATGGAAGCTCAAAAGTAATGAGTATGGAAAACCACATTAGGATACTCGAGTTTTCAACTCGAAGGTTTGACTTAATGAATATTGTCCTATAATCCTCCTTGAGTCATCACATCTGGTATTGGAAGTTGTGTATGTTGAAAATGAGATATTTTATGCAAGGTGTTTATATGAGTTGGCTATTCGATTATTAAATACATGTAGATCAGATTTATGATTTGCTTGGATTAAGCCGCATACTCAATTAATTATTGATTTATTATCATGTTAAGAAGTGTTTCGATTTAGAAAATCTAGGATGACGGGATGTCGTGGTATGATCCATTTGAATACATATTTTCTCGATTTCTTTTCTCGTGTCGTGGTGATAATGTTTGCTTGAGGACAAGCAAAGGTTTAAGTGTGGAGGAGTTGTTTAGTATGAGTTTGTTCTTAATCTTGGTAGTGTTTTGTATGTCATTTTCAATAGTTTGTTCTATTTATGTCGTTGGTTTGATTCGTATTGATCGAATTGGACTTATTCGATTTATTTCGATGTTTTGCAGAAAAATGACATTAAATAGGATGAAATTTATCTACCAAGAATTATCCTATATTGAAGAGCATCTCGATAGGAGTCGTGGCGCAAGCGGATCGCAATTGAGTTCGGACGAGAGAGAGCGGGCGAAGCAATGAAGTGTGCGTGACGTCCGGCAGCTATGCAAGCACGTCCGCGCGGCTCGCCATCGCGCGCGTTGATATTAGCGCTTCCTCCAGCGCTCGTTCATCACCTCACCCCGCGCATGCAGCGCTCGCCATCACCCCCAGTGCCCGTTTCCTCTCCTCGATCGCGGCCACCTCCATCTCCACCCGCGCGTTCGGCGCTTCCAGTAGCGTCCTCCCATCGCCGGGCTCGCCCACCTCGCCCCAGAGCCCCGTCACTCGCTCCGCATCCAACGCCTCTTCCACGAGCGTTCAGCTCCTCTCCCGGCGCTGGCTCGCCCACCTCGCCCCAGCGCCCCATCGCTCGCTCCGCGTCCGTAGCCTCTTCATGAGCGTTCAGCTCCTCGCCCGGCGCTGGCTCGTCAATGCTCGCCCGGTCGTCCGGTCTTTGAGGAGCTGCTGTTATTCATTCGAAGCTCCTCGCGTCGGAGCAGCGTCGCGTCCGTGCGGGGTATTTTCCTTTATTCAATCCGAGGGGCTTCCGGCGTCCGCGCGCGTTGCGTCCCGCGCTATGTGCAAGTCTGCTGCTATATATATAAGTTAAACACGCGTGAATCCTAGCACCACCTCATTCTCATTCTCGCACGCGATTCCTTTCTCTTTCTTTTTCTTTTCCCTTCCATTTAATTCTTGCATTTTGGATTAACAATTGGATTGTGCGATTACGGATATTTGGAAGACGAATTTATCTATGAATGGTTTGTAAGTTTTTCTCGTTTTAATTATGTCTATGTAATTGGGATTGGAATAATTTCTATCATGAGATAAATTATCGATTTGTTGGGAAATAAATGTTAGATTGTTCTTATGCGGAATTGTGATTATTGGATTGATGATTTGCAATTTCTTATCCGTATAAATTATTTATTTCATGATCTTCATACATGGTGTTCGAGAGAATAATGTAGGTTGATTATGTGCTTATGTTTGATTATGAAGTTATGAGAGCGATTTATATTAGATATAAGTTTAACAACGAAAATGATCGAGAGATTGGTTTGTTGTTGAGTAATTAATATATGTGGGTAGGGTTTTGCTATCGTGTGCTTTGTAGTAAAATATCCTTCGTAGTTGATGGTGGGTTGATTGAGAGATCCCTGTCATTAAGTTCGAGTCTAACGCCGGCGTGTCGAGATTAGTTAGTGTTGACCGTTTGGTGAGGCATGGGTGTTTATGCATTGTGTACGGTCCTTGATTCATTAATAGCGAGGATAGATTCGAACCCTAGAACACCGTCTCCAATTCTGTGTATCTGCCAATTCCTATTGTTGTCCAAGTGCATCCGCTTTCCTTGCTTTATTTTATTTCCTGCTTTCGTCCGTTTCGTGACAGCCCCCCTTTATGTTAGGACGTTAGTTTTTCTTTTCTGCTTCTGTGTTTGACATATAAACGTAGCCCTGTTAAGTCTTCCTCGAGAGATTCGACTTGGGGCGACCTTACCGCTCTATAAGGACCTCGTACTATTGCGAGCGACTGATAAGAACAATTTGGTCGGAACAGTAACTAATCAATGAGCCACCACGACCGTCATCTTCACGACCACCATCACCACGATCGCCTCCACCATGCCATCGCTGATGCCAACTTCCTATTCTTCTACGTAGAACAAAAACAACAACAGAAGAAGAAGAAGAAGAAGAAGAAGAAGAAGAAGAAGAAGAAGAAGAAGAAGAAGAAGAAGAAATTGTGTTGCCCCTCAACGAAAAAACAAAGTTATGCCATGTATCGCTTATCTAGGCTATCAACATGGCCACAATGTGTGGTCCATATTGAGTGCTACATTCTACTTAAGGATATAGTACTACCGAAATCCAATCCTATATATACCCATGATATTATAACTCCTTAAATCTTCTAATCAATCTTCTCATCATATAATCTTTCTTGACTATTATAGAAAGAAAATATATAAATATCCATAATAATATCAATATCGATGTGGATAAATAACAACCTCTTATAGGGCTAAAGACCAAAAATTGCAATTGCTCATCACACATACAAGAATTGGAAAAAGGGGCCCAAAAGCCTTCCCCTCTTTCCTTTTTCACTCCCTTGGTCAGCGGTGGTGGAGGTTATGCATACGAACAACAATTGTTTTCTCAACTTTTCCAATTTGTATAACTCTCTTTATCTCCAACACAAAAGGACAGATTAAAATCTTATGTTATCTCTTATATTCTTGGCATATAACTGACTTGGGCGTCTGAAGAGTCCAAGTTTGTGCTCTTTTTAGTAGCTTGTTTTTGGTCTAGATTGGATTTTCTTGTGTCTTTTATTCGGGTTTTGTGATTGGCAGGACACATCATGGCAGAGTAAGGCTGAAACAATGCATTATGAGGCTGAAGTGAGGCAGAGTGAAGCTGAGTCTGCAAAAGAGGGCAAGCTGAGATGCAATTTCATCCAGAGACATATTGAGTTTGTCGCATATACTTCCATAAGTCTAGGATACTACTTTGTATATTTCAAGCTTAGACATATTGAGTTTGTCATCTGTGACAGCTCAACTTTTAGTTGAAAAACCATCTACAAAAACCTCCCAATTTAAGTAGAAGTTTGGGCAAGTAGGCAACGAAATGTTAGGTGCTGAAAACTTGGTTATATTGTACTTATAAGCAAGAGGTTTAGGTCGACTGCACTAGTAAATAGTCAGAGGTTTCCTAGCACTAGTAAACGTAGGAAGAACGCCCAGTTCGACGAGATATAATAAGGTTAAGTCTGTATCTATGTTTATATTTGTATCCATAAACAAGACCAAATCTCAGTTGATGGATTGACTAAGCAACCAGTCCGTGAATGTAGGAGCTAATCTCTCTAAAACATATAAAAACCAAGTATGGTTTACTTTCAGTATCGTATTTACATTGCATATTATTGGACCGATATCACCAGCACACAGCAGCACAACATTGTTTTGAAACACTCTATCAGTATCAGTTTGATACCGACGAGATAAATTGAAAACTACTAAACAAATATTCGACTAAATGTTTTACGTGTTGGATTTGTATACTGGAAGCAGTTTTGGTTGAGCTTGTATACAATGTTTCTGTTACCACTATTACAATCTCCTATCTGAATTGTTTACTTGATTACATATGTATGTCCCTTTATCTCATATATAAGTTAGATCATACGATTGTGTTGTAGATCACGTAAGTCGTATGATGGTCAAGCTTAATGAGATATAAAAGAATCACGGTGAGACAACTTGAGGACGAGTTGTCGGTATAAGCTCATGTATAGATAAGAAGTAACTTGACTTGGTTGCTTGTCTATCTTTGGTGCGTGTCGGCGTATTGATGGATCACGGTGAGATGAGTTCTTCTATCGACCGTCGTGAAGAACCTAGATCACAGTGACTTTCGTTGATCTAAACCTCGATAAGGTATTAGGTGAGTATAAGTTCTTGACCATCACTTTGACTTGCTATGGGTGAGGGTTACATGAGTTAACCAAAGATTCTCTGCATCTTGGGTAGTGGCAGTGCTTGTATGTCATGCTAGTTACCTTTGTCGAGTCACCGTATCCTTTTAGGATGATGACGTCCCCTTAAGGAGCTCAAAAGGTTTATTGTACTAAACCCTGCAGGTTGAGTTATCTCAAGTACAATAATAAGGTTGAGTGGTACTACTTAAGGAATTAAAGATATTAATTATTTTAAGAAGCCGAGGCGTAAATAATTAATGGACGTCTGATATCTTAAATCGAGGATTCGTGAAGTCTAAGTGCAAGCCCGACTCAACTTTGAAATAAAGGGTAAGTCGACATTTATTCTCTAGTGGCATGAATAAATGTTTATGAATTAATTTATGTTACGGTGAACATAAGATAATTAATTTATTTGAGGTCCATCTTTATTCCTTGCATTTGATCCCCAGGCTGGCCCATCCAGGCCTGGAGCTAAGAGAAATTTTGTCCCCCTCCTTTAGAGTCCCTCTGGGACTCTGTCTTGATCCTCTCTATCTTAAGTGATATTATTATATTTATTAGATATGCATAAATTCTATCGATATAGGATTTAGGATTGTATTATAAATATAAGGTGAGAGAAAATCAAACCCTAATCTCAATAGTGGATTTTTCGAAAATCATACTTCTCCAAGTAAGGTTTTTCGAAAACTTTGAGAAAATGAAGAAGGCGAATTTCTATAGCACTCTCCATAGATTGTCCTCACTCGGCATTGGAGTTTAGACAATCGGGACACAGTCTAGAAGATCAAAGCACGAGTCTTGATCCAATGATTGCCTGGCAAATTCACAGGTAAACACGAGAAAAAACCAATGTGTTGCAATTAATTATATAGATGCATGCTAGGTATATAATCAATGTATGGTGAATTAAACCTCGAAGATAGATCATCGGGAGAGGGTTAAAATCAGATTTCCCTTCAATTGGTATCAGAGCCTGGGATCAGAATCTTGGCTCTGTTGGATTAATTCACGTTTGATTATAACGTGCGAAATTAATTAATTGTGAATCTGTCGTTCATCGAGGCGCGTTTTATTTTTGTCGAATTTTGTTTTTCACCACGAGAAAATCCGTGGTTAGATTAGATTTTTTCTTGTAAATCTTATCTGTATAAGAAGAACGAAGATGAAAACACGAAGAACGAGATGATGGAGGCCACCAAAAACTGGACGCACGTCATTCGGTAGCGTGCGCACATTTCTCGGCAGCACGTCGGGCGGACAGGGGCGGCATCGGTGAGGCTGGGCGGCACGGCTCCGTTGCGGGCGTGCGGGTCGTGCGGTTTTTGTGCGGACGCCTCGGCACGCCTCGGCCCTGAGCGTGCGTGCATGGCGGATGTCGGTGGGCGCCCAAACATCACGTGGCGACGCGGCGTGGGCGGCGTTTATCGCATGGGAGCCTCAAGACGCCTCGGCGGTCGTCGCTTCGGCGGCATACATGGGCGTCTCGGCGACCTCGGCAATGGGCGCGCGATTCTCGACAGACCCAGCGCGCGAGTCATGCACGGTTTTCTCGGTGCCTCGGTAGCCCTAGGTCAGAATCTACGTGCGCTAAGGCAGCGTGATTCTCGACTGTCGACGTGGCGACGATGCGCAGGCGGTGGCGAAAACACGAGTCGCAGGCAGTTTTTCGGTGAACACCGCACTGCGTGCGACGACTCGGCGACCTCTCGGTGTGCATGCTCGATGGTCGGCGGTCTCGGCGGCATGCGGGCGATTCTCGCTCGGCGCCGAGCGCCTCAGTGATAATTCGGCGGCGCATTGGGCGATCTCGGTAGGGTCTTGATAGCTCCGGTGTCGGCCATAATCTGATGCGCCTCGATAGCGATTCTCGGTGCTTCCGCAACCTCGGTAGTCTTGGCGGGATGGGCGACAGAGCGGCGGCTTCTCGGCGTCTGTTTATTGTTTTGTTTATTTTCGCAAGGCGCGGCGAGATAGGGTGGCGGGGTGTCTTTGGCGCGGGTATGGGCCCCAACGCTGCCCGGCCCATCTTAGGCCGACGGCCCGCTTTTTACGACCCGTATTTTTGTCCCGACCAATTTTGACCCGATTTTAGATTTTGACCTTATTCACCCGATCCAATGATCCGCCCGTTTTAATTTTCGACCCAAATCCGGTTTGATTGAATCCGATGCGTGCCCGCACGCGAGGCCGTTTTGAGATTTTGAAGATCATACTTTGCAAATTTATGTAATAAATTAGGCGAAAGCATGGATCACAGTAGTAGCCGTGATGAGCGATTTTATTTTATTTTTATCGTTCAAAGCATGTCGTGGATGTTTAAATTATGCAGAAGCATGCTATGTATGTTTAATTACGTAGATAAACATATTATATGTTTTCGTGATTGGATGCGCATAGTAAGCATGCTAGGTTTATAGCATTTTCAAGCATATTTTAGAATTCTACGAGCATGTTTTACATGTTGAGTTCTATAGAAAAGCATGCTAGGATTACGTGATCTGCATGGACAAACCTTTTGAAACAAAAGACTAAGCAAGAAACCCGACATATTAATTTTTAAAATTAAAATGTCAAGACCTCCACTTTTGATCTCTAAACAAAGTGATACGCCTTGTGAGTGGCGATCCACACGCGTGGCTTGCTTGCCTTTGTTTGTCGTAAGTTTGTTAGTGAGATTTCTAAATAAAACCTTTTAATCTATTGAGAAGTGGGAGTTTCATGTGTGGCGTCCACACGCGTGGCTTGCATATGCGATTTTCATAAGTTCTCTGAGATAGATTTAAAATGAGATAACAAAGGAATTTGGATTGGGCGGTGTGGTCTAGTGAGTATGCCAATTCTAAGAATTCATTTTCATTGTTAAAATTGTGGTCATTGCTTAGACATCACCTCAAGTACAACTTCCATGAAGTCCCTTCTTGTGATAGTGGTGTGGTCAGTAAGGTCCAATCATTAATTTCATTTGTCATAAGGATAAGTTGATATGGATTGAAATTAAACTACTAAAGGTAGATTTTAGTGCAGTCGGGGGTTCATGTAAGCGTCCACACGCGTGGCTTGCATGTGAAATTCCTTGGGCGATTGGAGGTTTCAATTAATATTGTTTTATCAAAGGTTACAATATTATTGTTACAATTATGTGCGATCGTATGCTTATGTGTTTACATTACTTTTCGAGATATGTCTCTTACACGATTATCAATATGCTCGCATAAAATCCTCAATCCGGTCCAAATTTTATCGAGTGGAAACGAAACATGGAATATGTTCTTATCGCTGAAGAACACATGTTTGTTCTCACTACTCCCAAACCCGATGCCCTTACTGACGCATCGACTAATGAGCAGCGAGAGTCAAGCAGACTTTGGCATAAGTCAAACAATATGGCCAAATGATATATGATGACTACAGTGTCCAAAGGCTTGCAGCTGCAGCATCAGTCGATGGTAGACACGACTGAAATATGGTCAAGTCTCGAGAGTAAGTGTGGGCAGTCGGATCGGATAGTCCGCTTCCACTCAATGAGAGAAATCTTGGCGTGTAGGATGGAAGAAGGAAGTTCGGTCCATGAACATGTCTCCCACATGACTCATCTCATGGATAGTCTTGATCAGTTGGGAGGAGGTATTGACGGCGAAGCCAAGGTCGATATCATCCTCAACACACTGCCCAAGTCTTTTGAGAACTTTCTCGTGAACGCGATCGTGAGCAAGACCGAGTATACACTTAGTCAGTTGCTTAATGATCTCGTGGCTGCGGAAGGTATCATGGGTAAAGGAGCACATGCCCTTGCTAGCACATCTAAGGGCCCAAATTTTCCGTTGAAAATGGAAGAAGAAAAGGGCACCAAAGGTGGTAGAAGCGAAGGAACGGTGGGGGCGAGGAACATGGTCGCCACCGGAGACTTGAAAAAGCAAAGGAGATGGGCAAGTGCTTCAAGTGCGGTAAGGCGGGCATTAGAGACCAAGTGCCCTATGCTCAAGGCTCAAGTACGCCATTTGCTTTAGTGCGGAAACATGTTTAGCGACTTGTTCTACTCATTCATGGGTAGTAGATGTGTTCGATTGATCATGTTTGTTACACCTGCAGGATTCTGCGGACAAAGGAGTGCATAATGGCGAGATAACGATCTCCATGGGCAACGCGCGAAAGTCGAGGCCGTTGCGGTAAATGGAGATGTTACTTTATGTTTTGATAGGACGGTTTAGTATTAAAAGGCGTTTTATATGTGCGGAGTTTCGTGAAACCTTATTCAGTTTGAAACTATTTATTCATGGATATTCGGTTGTTTTTGATAGTGGTGTTTCTATCATAAGAAATGACGAAGTTATCGTGGTGGCACTTTATATAATTCGCTTTATACTATTTACGCCAAACATAATACCTTTAATTATGTTGCATCTATTTCAAACCTTAAGAAGAAAGTTTTCTTAGAAGATAACACCACATTTCTCTGGCATCTTAGATTAGGTCACATCAATCTAAATAGGATCCAAAGACGGCTAAGAATGGAGCATTGGGTGATCTCACATTACTCTGTTCCCAGTCTGCGAATCCTGTATAGAAGGAAAGATGTCAACCACACCCTTCAAAGTGAAGGGTTATAGAGCCAAAGAATTGTTGGAGCTAGTCCATTCTAACCTGTGTGGACGTATGTCCACACAAGCTCGTGGAGGGTACGAATATTTTGTCACTTTCATTGACGATTACTCAAGGTACGGATACATATACCTGCTTCACCGCAAGTCTCGAATGCTTTGAGAAATTCAAAGAATTTAAGGCGCGAAGTGGATACTGAAGCTTGGTAAAAGTATCAAGTCATCATGATCCGATCGCGGTGGCGAATACCTCGAGAACGAGTTTATGGACTATTTGGTGCAATGTGGGATTACCTCACTTCACTACAAGGCACACCACGGCAAAATGGTGTGTCGGGCGAAGAAATATGACTCTCTTAGAAATGGTTAGATCAATGATGAGTTATGCAACATTGCCTATTTTACGGGGTATGCCTTAGAAACATCGGCATACTTGCTATATCTAGTACCATCCAAGTTAGTCGAAAAGACCCCGTTCGAGTTTTGGTTTGGGCGCAAGCCTAGTTTAAACCACATAAGGATATGGGGTAGTCCAAAGACATGTCTTTGAACAAGAAGGCTGACAAGTTGGAGTCTAGATCTGAAGCAAGGCTGTTTATTGGCTATCCTAGAGGAACGAAGGGTGATTATTTCTATAGTCCTAAGGATCAGAAGGTCATTATTAGCACTAATGCCCGATTCTTAGAAGATGATTATATGAAAAACCATAAATCCAAAGTTGAAATCATTCTTCAAGAATTAGAAGATGAACGTATTCCGCCACCGATTAAGCCAAAGGTACGAGATGTCGTATCTAGTGGGAGGGATTTATACCAGATACTTCAACAAATTGAAGTGGGTCGAGTTCTCTTGGAGATACCGGTCGCATGTGGCTCCTATCCAAACAAGTTGTGAAAGATGAGAATAACAAGTTATCGCACCCACCGTTGCCATTGTGCGATGGCGCCTCGGCGTAGTGGGAGGTTGTTCATCAACCCGAGCGATTTATGTTCGTGGGTGAATCTTGGATTTAGTCCCGTGAAACGAGCAGGCAATAATCGACCCATGGACATACGGTGAGGCGATATACAAGACATCGATGCAAGATCATGGCACACCGCTATGGACTTAGAAATTGAGTCCATAACGACTATGGATGTATCTGAAACGACACCTCTACCGGATGGTAAGGAAGCCGTAGGTAGTAAGTGGGTATACAAGAGGAAGAGATTCGAGATGGAGAGGTTTCGCTTTTAAAGTCGCTTGTGGCGAAAGGGTACACTCATATTGAGGTCATCGATTTCGATGAGACTTTTTCACAGTAGCAATGCTCAAGTCCATCGTAATTCTTCTCACATAGCAGCCCACTTAAACCTTGAGGTTTGGCAATGGATGTGAAAACCGCTTTTCTAAGCGGTTACCTTGAAGAAGGTAGAGACATCTATATGCAAAGAACCCGAAGGTTATGTGGTGAAGGGTGAAGAGCATCTAGTATGGAAGCTTAAGTCCTTTGTGGACTTAAGCAAGCTTCCCGATCATGGAACTTACACTTTGACGAGGTGGTAAACTCCTATGGATTTACCCAGTTGCCTAGTGAAAGTTGTGTGTATCGTTTGGATGACAACGGTGACGTGGTATTTCTTACACTTTAAGTAGATGACATCCTTCTACTTGGCAACAATGTGAAGTTGTTATCAGATGTAAAGAGTTGGTTATCCGATCAGTTTCAAATGAAAGACTTAGGAGATGTAGCGAAAATTCTTGGGATCAAGGTTTACCGAGATCACAAGAGGAAAATGTTGAGCTTATCTCAGGCGTATTACATTGATACTGTGATTACTCGTTTTAGTATGCAGACCGCCAAGAAATGATTGCTACCTTTCAGGCATGGTGTTCCTTTATCTAAGGAGCAGTCACCTATGATTGCAAATGAGATAGAGGAAATGAGACAAGTTCCTTACGCTTCCGCCGTAGGAAGTCTCATGTATGTAATGCTATGTACGAGACCCGATATTTGCTATGCGGTAGGCATAGTACCAAGATATCGATCTAACCCCGAACAAGCTCATTGATCATGCAGTAAAGCATATACTCAAGGCAACCAAACACATTGAGAGAAAGTACCATGTCATACGAGAAATCGTTAGGCGAGGAGACGTGTTGATTGAAAAGATTGGTACTCTGTGGATAACCTAGGTGACCCATTCACGAAGAGCTCCATAAAAAGTCTGAAGAGCATATTCGAGGACTGGATTGCAAGATGGCACCCACTTAGAAAGGAAACTTTTGTATATGTGGGAGAAGCAAAGTGATGGTGTTGTTTGTAATAGCTAGTAGAGACACATTGTATACTAAAAGTTTTGCTTTACTATAAGTGGGAGATTGTTGGATTTGTATCTCGAAGCGCTTTGGTTGAGCTTGTATACAATGTTTCTGTTACCACTATTACAATCTCCTATCTGAATTATTTACTTGATTACATATGTATGTCCCTTTATCTCATATATAAATTAGATCATACGATGTGTTGTAGATCACGAAGTCCGTATGATTGGTCAAACTTAATGAGATATAAAAATCATCATGGTGAGACAACTTGAGGACGAGTTGCTCAGATAGCCGTGGTATAGATAATAAGTAACTTGACTTGGTTGTTTATCTATGCCGCCACGTCTCGACGTATTGATGGATCACAGTGAGATGAGTTCTTCTATCTGACCGTCGTGAAGAACCTAGATCTCGGTGACTTTACGTTGATCTAAACCTCGATAAGGTATTAGGTGAGTATGAGTTGTTGACCATCACTTTGACTTGCTATGGGTGAGGGTTACATGAGTTAACCCAAGATTCTCTGCATCTTGGGTAGTTGCAGTGCTTGTATGTCGTGCTAGTTACCTATATCGAGTCACTGTATCCGTTTAGGATGATGACATCTTCCCTTAAGGAGCTCAAAAGGTTTATTGTACTAAACCCTGTAGGTTGAGTTATCTCAAGTACAATAATAAGGTTGAGTGGTACGACTTAAAAAATTAAAGATATTAATTATTTTAAGCGATCGTAAGCAGTAAATAATTAATGGACGTATGATATCTTAAATACGGGGATTCGTAAAGTCTAAGTGCAAGCCCAACTCAACTTCGGAAATAAAGGGATAAGTCAGCATTTATTCTCTAGTGGCATGAATAAATGTTTATGAATTAATTTATGTTCTGGGCTGAACATAAGATAATTAATTTATTTGAGGCCCATCTTTATTCCTTGCATTTGATCCCTGGGCTGGCTCATCCAGGCCTGGTGAAGAGAAATTTCGTCCCATTCCTTTAGAGTTCCTCTGGGACTCTGTCTTGATCCTCTCTATCTTAAGTGATATTATTATATTTATTAGATATGCATAAATTCTATCGATATAGGATTTATGATTGGATTATAAATATAAGGTGAGAGAAAATCAAACCCTAATCTCAATAGTGGATTTTTCGAAAATCATACTTCTCCAAGTAAGGTTTTTCGAAAACTTTGAGAAAAGGAAGAAGACGAATTTCTATAGCACTCTCCATAGATTGTCCTCACTCGGCATTGGAGTTTAGGCAATTGGGATACTGTCCAGAAGATCAAATCACGAGTCTTGATACAATCCTTGCCTGGCAAATTCACAGGTAAACACGAGAAAACACCAACGTGTTACAATTAATTATATAGATGCATGCTAGGTATATAATCAATGTATGGTGAATTAAACATCCAAGATAGATCATCTGGAGATGGTTAAAATAAAATTTCCCTACATTACGTCAGTTGAAGTTTTCTGTAAAGGCAAACCAATAACCACCACATTCTGCAAGCACATCAGCTATCAGTCCAACTGACCAGCTGCCTCAACAGTCAGTAGGTTTGCTAACGGACATCACTCTGAACAAGATTTCATTATCTGAATAAACCAGCAGTACTGACATCAGTACTGAATTGTTATCAGTTAAGCGACTGCTACTACTGCAGTAGCCAGTCCGATCTTATAAAAAAAAGTCTTAAATTTGCCTAATCGGTGTATTCCCTCCTCCCATACACCAGTACGTACCCCCAAGGACCATCGGATTCTACCATATTATATTGAAACTTGATTTTAAATTTATTATTTACATCTATATGGTGAAAAGAATATACATTATTTATGCTAAGTAAAGCCCTTTCTCTACTATATGATCGTAGTACGAGAATAATACAGTCAGTCATGTAATACTCTGTTGATTTTCTTAAAGAGTTAACTTTCTGAAAGCTTCAATGGAATTTCAACAACTGTTTTGGGTTGACATATTAAATGTAATATTATTTAACTAATGCGAAGAAACTAAGCTATGCTTAGGCTGCTTGGATTTTTGAAAGCTTTGTTGAACCTAAAATTTGAAGAAGTGAGTTTTAGCAAGAGCTGAACTCAAAAAAGAATAAGCTTCAACAAGAGCTAAGCTCGAAAAATAGCATGAACTCAAATCGGTAAGAAGAACTTTAACATGAGCAGAGCTCAGAAGTGAATGAAGTAAGTTTCAGCTAGAGCCGAACTCGAAATGAAAGAAATGTGTTTCAACAAGAGTTGAACTCAAAACGAAAAGAATAAGCTGAGAAAAAGTTGAGCTTAGAATTGAAAGAAGTGAGCTTCAGCCAGAACTGAACTTGATGAAAAAAACTTATCTCAACAAGAGCTGAACTGAAAATGAAAAGAATGAGCTTCAACAAGAGCTGAGTTCAGAAGTGAAAGAAGTGAGGTTTAGTTAGAGCTGAACTCGAAATGAAATAAATGAATAGCAAGAGCTGAACTCAAAACGAAAATAATGTGTGATGGGATATGGCCTAACCGCTCAAGCCCAATAGCAGGCTCACGTGGACTGGGCCTGGCCTAGCTACTTCGGCCTACGCGGTTTGGCCCAAAGCCCAACACCTAAACCCTATTTAAGATCAACCATATCTTATCAGATATGGAAGGAGATATTGGAGGAGATATTCAAGGATCAAGTTAATCTTCAGAGATCGGATCACACAAGGAAAAAGATCCATAGTAATCTGTAGTGATCCACAGCATGTATAAATAGATGTTTAACGAAACATTGTAAACAAGCTCAACCAAAGCTGCTTCAAGATACAAATCTAACAATCTCCACTTATACTAAAGCAAAACTTTTAGTATACAATGTGTCTCTACTAGCTATTACAAACAACACCATCACTTTGCTTCTCCCACTTATACAAAAGTTTCCTTTCTAAGTGGGTGCCATCTTCTTGCAATCCAAGTCCTCGAATATGCTCTTTGTAGACTTTTGCGGCATAGAGCTCTTCGTGAATGGATGTACCAATCTTCTCAATCAGCACATCCCCCGTCTAACGATTTCTCGTATGACATGGTACTTTCTCTCTATGTGTTTCGTTGCCTTGTGGGTCCGTGGTTTCTTCGAGTTTGCCATCGCACCGAGTTATCACATAAACTATGATACTCTTGGGCAAACCAGTACCACATCTAGATCCACGAGGTAGTTCTTGAACCATCCACCTCTTTAGCGACCTCCAAGCGGCTACATATTCGCTTCCATGGTGGAGTCCGCAATGCATCATTGCTTTACACTCCGCTTGAGGATACGGCTCCTCCTCCCAAGGTAAACACATACCGAGGTAAACTTCTTCTCATCACGGTCACTTGAAACCGAGTCCGAATAACCCAAAGGCATTAGACTATCCGCGGTAAACCAGCCTATAATCTTGAGTCCTTTTCGGTACTTGAGTATATGCTTTACCGCGATCCAATGAGCTTGTCCGAGGTTAGATCGATATCTAGCTACTATGCCTACCGCACAGCGTATATCGGGTCTCGTACATAGCATTGAGTACATGAGACTTCCTACGGCGGAAGCGTAAGGAACTTGTCTTATTTCTCTATCTCCTTTGGTCATAGGTGATCGCTCCTAGGTAAAGGAACGCCATGTCCGAAAGGTAGCAATCCTTTCTTGGCGGTTCGCATACTAAAACAAGTAATCACAAGATCAATGTAAGACGCTTTGAGATAAGCTCAACATTTTCCTCTTGCGATCTCGGTAAACCTTGATCCCAAGAATGTACGCTGCATTTCCCAAGTCTTTCATTTGAAACTGATCGGATAACCAACTCTTTACGTCTGATAACAACTTCACATTGTTGCCAAGTAGAAGGATGTCATCTACATAAAGTGCAAGAAATACCACATAACCGTTGACATCTAAACGATACACACAACTTTCACTAGGTAACTGGGTAAATCCATAGGACTTTACCACCTCGTCAAAGCGTAAGTTACAGGATCATGAAGCTTGCTTAAGTCCATAAATGGACTTCTTAAGCTTCCAGACTAGATGCTCTTCACCCTTCACCACATAACCTTCGGGTTGCTGCATATAGATGTCTCTATCTTCTTCAAGGTAACCGTTTAGGAAAGCGGTTTTCACATCCATTTGCCAAACCTCAAGGTTTAAGTGGGCTGCTATGGTCAGAAGAATTCTGATGGACTTGAGCATTGCTACATGCGAAAAGGTCTCATCGAAATCGATGCCCTCAACTGAGTGTACCCTTTCGCCACAAGCACGGCTTTAAAAGCCGAAACCTCTCCATCGAATCTCTCTTCCTCAGATACCCACTTACTACCTATGGCTTCCTTGCCATCCGGTAGAGGTGTCTTTCAGTATACATCCATAGTGTTATGGACTCGATTTCTAAGTCCTTAGCGGTGTGCCATGATCTTGCATCAATGTCAGACGTCGCCTCAGATGTCCATGGGTCGATTATTGCACCTTTCGTTTCACGGGACTAAACCAAGATTCACCCATTTAACATAAATCGCTCAGTCGACGAACAACCCTCCCACTACGACGAGGCGCCATCGGCACAATGGCAACGGTGGGTGCAGTAACTAGTGGTTCTCTATCTTGCACAACTTTTTGGATAGGAACCACTTCAGACGGGACGGTATCTCAATGGAACTCGACCAACTTCAATTTTCAAGTATATCGGTGTCGATCCTCCCACTGATACCGACATCTCGTACATTTAACTTAATCGGTGGTGGAATACGATCATCTTATAATTCTTCAAGAATGATTTCAACTTTGATTTATGGTTTTCATATAATCCTCTTCTAAGAATCGCCATTAGTGCTAATAATGACCTTCCGATCCTTAGGACTATAGAAATAACCACCTTCGTCCCTCTAGATAGCGATAAACGCCTCTTGCGTCGGATCTAGCCTCCAACTTGTCACCTTCTTGTTCAAAGACACATGTCGGATCGCCCCATATCCTTATGTGGTTTAAACTAAGCTTGCGCCCAAACCACAACTCGAAGGGTCTTATCGACCGACTTGGATGGTACTAGCTTTAGCAAGTATGCCGTCGTTTCTAAGGCATACCCCGTAACTAAATAAGCAATGTTGCATAACTCATCATCGATCTAACCATTTCTAAAAGAGTCCTATTTCTTCGCTCTAACACACCATTTTGTTGTGGTGTGCCGGTTGTAGTGGAGGGACGTAATCCCACACCGCACCAAGTAGTCCATAAACTCGTTATCGAGGTATTCGCCACCGCGATCGGACCCGCATGACTTGATACTTTACCAAGCTTCATCTCCACTTCCGCCTTAAACTCTTTGAATTTCTCAAAGCATTCGGACTTGCGGTGGGCGGTATATGTATCCCGCACTCGAGTAATCGTCAATGAAAGTGATAAAATACTGTATTCTCCATGAGCTTGTGTTGACATAGGTCCACACAGTCGAATGGACTAGCTCCAACACTTCTTGGGCTCTATAACCCTTCGCTTTGAAGGTTTTGGTCGACATCTTTCCTTCTATACAGATTCGCAGATCGAACCGAGTAATGGCGTGAGATCACCCAACGCCCATTCTTAGTCGGTCTTTGGATCCTATTTAGATTGATGTGACCTAATCTAAGATGCCAGAGAAATGTGGTGTCATCTTATGAAGAAAACTTTCTCTTAAGGTTTGATGTAGATGCAACATAGTTATAGGTATTATGTTTAGCGAAATAGTATAAAGCTTAATTATATAAAGTGCCACCACGAGATAACTTCGTCATTTCTTATGATAGAAACACCACTATCAAAATAGCGAATATCCATGAATAAATAGTTTCAAATCGAACAAGGTTCCGTCGAAACTCAAGCACATATAAAACGCCTTTTAAAACTAAACCGTCCTATCAAAACATAAAGTAACATCTCCGACCGCAACGGCCTCGACTTTCGCGCGTTGCCCATGGAGATCGTTATCTCACCATCACCTGACTCCTTGTCGCAGGGAACCAAAGAAGGTGTAACAAACATGATCATCACACCTGTGTCTACTACCCAAGAATGGGTAGAACAAGTCGCTAAACATGTTTCCGTTACTAAAGCAAATGGCGTACCTTGAGCCTTGAGCATAGGGCACTTGGCCTTCCAATGCCCGTCTCACCTCACTGAAGCACTTGCCCTCTCCTTTGTTTTTTCAAGCCTCCGTGGCAGACATGTTCTTGCTCTCATTACTCCCACTAGTTCCTCGCCTCTACCACCTTTGGTGCCCTTTTCTTTTCCATTTTCAACGGAAAATTTGGGCCCCGAGATGTGCTAGCAAGAGCATGTGCTCCTTTACCTATGACTCCTTCCGCAACTACGAGATCATTAAGCAACTGACTAAGTGTATACTCGGTCTTGCTCATGATTTCGTTCACGCGAAAATTCTCAAAAGACTTGGGCAGTGTGTTGAGGATGATATCGACCTTGGCTTCGTCGTCAATACCTCCTCCCAACTGATCAAGACTATCCATGAGATGAGTCATTTGGGAGACATGTTCATGGACCGAACTTCCTTCTTCCATCTTACACGCCAAGATTTCTCTCATTATGTGAAAGCGGACTGTTCGATCCGACTGCCCAAACTTACTCTCGAGACTTGACCATATTTCAGTCGCGTCTACCATCGACTGATGCTGCAGTTGCAAGCCTTTGGACATCGTAGACATCATATAGCACTTGGCCATATTGTTCGACTTATGCCAAAGTCTCGCTTGACTCGCTCATTAGTCGATCGTCAGTAAGGGCATCGGGTTTGGGAGTAGTGAGAACAAACATGTGTTCTTCAGCGATAAGAACATATTCCATGTTTCGTTTCCACTCGATAAAATTTGGATCGGATAGAGGATTTTGTGCGAGCATGTTGATAATCGGTGTAAGAGACATATCTAAAAAGTAATGTAAACACATAAGCATACGATCACACATAATTCGTAACAATAATATTGTAACCTTTTGATAAAACAATATTAATTGAAACCTCCAATCGCCCAAAGAATCCCACACGCAAGCCGCGTGTGGACGTTTACATATGAACCCTCGACTGGACTAAAATAAACCTTTTAGTCGCTTAATTTCAATCCATGTCAATTTATCCGTATGACAAATGAAATTAATGATTGGACCTTACTAGACCACATCACTATCGCAAGAAGGACTTCATGGAAGTTGTACTTGAGGTGATGTCTAAACAATGACCACAATTTTAACAAAGAGAAATGAATTCTTAGAATTGGCATACTCACTAGGACCATACCGCCCAATCCAAATTCTTTTGTTATCTCATTTTGAATCTATCTTTAGAGAACTTATGAAAAATCGCATATGCAAGCCACGCGTGTGGACGTTTATACATGAAACTCCCACTTCTCAATAGATTAAAATGTTTTATTTAGAAATCTCATCTAACAAACTTATGACAACAGTGCAAGCAAGCCACGCATGTGGACGTTTACTCACAGTGCTTATCACTTTGTTTAGAGATCAAAAAGTGGAGGTCTTGACATTTTAATTTAAAATTAATATGTCGGGTTACTTGCTTAGTCTTTTGTTTCAAAAGGTTTGTCCATGCGAGATCACGTAATCCTAGCATGCTTTTCTATAGAACTCAACATGTAAAACATGCTCATGTAATTCTAAAATATGCTTGAAAAGGTGATAAATCTAGCATGCTTACTATGCTCATCCAATCACGAAAACATATAACATGTTTATCTACGTAATTAAACATACATAGCATGCTTACGATAATTTAAACATCCCGACATGCTTTGAACGATAAAAATAAATAAAATCGCTCATCGCGCTGATCGTGGACCCCAGCTTCCCCGCCTAATTTATTAAATAAATTTGCAAAGTATGATCTTGAAACAAAACGGGCCTCGCGTGACGGGCCCGGACCGGATTCGTCCAAACTGGATTTGAAAATGGGTCGGATCATTGGAACAGGCCGAACCGGATCGAAAATCTGGAACCGGGTCAAAATTTCAATCTGGGCGAAAAATCGGTCGAGGCTGAACCGGTCGGGTCACCCAAAACAAACGGGCGGGTCGGTATATAGGTTGGGCAGCGCTGGGGCACAGCCCGCGCGCCAAGACACCGCCGCCCCACCCGCCGCCGCCGCCGAGGACGTCATCGAGAGCTCGCCGCCCGATCACCCACCCCGCCGAGTGCCGCGCGCCACGCGTCTTTGCCGCCCAGCGCCGCCGAGTCTCCGAGCCGTCGCCGCAGTCGGCCGAGAAACCGCACGTTGAGGTTATCCTGCGCAAGAATCGCACCGCCGCCGGCGCTTCGAGAATCTTACGCACTTTGAGGTTTTTGCGCACTTATCACGCCGAGGTCGCTGGGCGATGCCGAAATCCACGCGCGACGCGCGCGCGCGCGCGCGCCGAGTGCGTCAGGCGCGCTGCCCGGCGCGATGCGCCTCGCGCGGCGCGCACGCCGCCGTGGCCGCCGGCGTCGCGTGAGCGCCGCGAGCCGCCGCCGAGGTTTCTGTACCTCGGTGGCGGCGCTGCGCGCGCGCGTGATGCGCGTGTGCCACCGCGATCGCGTGAGCACTCGCCCCGCCGAGGTTGCCGATGGCGCCGGCGCTGCCGAGCGCCGCCGAACGCGACCCGCCGAGGCGTGCGAGGCTCCTCGCGCGATAAACGTACGCCCGCACCTCCTCGACGCGTTACGTCCGAAGCGAATCGCGCGATCCGCCGTGGGTTGCCAAGACCCCGCCGACCTGTTCGCTTTTTGTCGCCGAGAACGCGCGCGAAGAATCGAGGGCGTGCTGCGAGCGCCGAGCACGCCTCGCGTGCCGCCGCCCGCACGCCCGCACCGCGGCGTCCGATTTTCGCTGAACTCCCATCGTCTCGGTTCTTCGTGCTTTCATCTTCGTTCTTCTTTACGTATAAGATTTACGAAAAAATCTAATCTAACCATGGATTTTCTCGTGGTGAAAAACAAAATCCGACAAAAATAAAGCGAGCCACGATGAAGCATGATTCACAATTAATTAATTGCGCGCGTTATAATCAAACGTGAATTAATCCAACAGAGCCAAGATATCGATCCCGTGCTCGATACCAATTGTAGGAAAATCGATTTTAACCCTCTCCCGAGGATCTATCTTGGACGTTTAATTCACCATACATTGATTATATGCCTAGCATGCACCTATATAATTAATTGCAACACGTAGGTGTTTTCTCGTGTTTACCTGCGAATCTGTCAGGGATGAATGGATCAAGACTCGTGCTTTGATCTTCTGGACTGTATCCCGTTTGCCTAAACTCCAATGCCGAGTGATGACAATCTATGTGGAGTGCTTTAGAAATTCGCCTTCTTCCTCCTTATACAGTTTTCGAAAATTCTCACTATTTCACAATAGTAATTCTCGAAAATTATGATTAAGCATTAACCTTGATTTTCTCTCTCACCTTATATTTATAATGCAACCCTAAACCCTATCAAGATAGGATTTATGCATATCTAATAAATATAATCTTATCACTTAAGATAGAGAGGATCAAGCTGAGTCCCAGTGGGACTCTATAAGGAGGGGGGCGAAAATCACTAAGCTCCAGGCCTGGATGGGCCAGCCCAGGGATCAAATGCAAGGAATAAAGATGGGCCTCAAATAAATTAATTATCTTATGTTCAGCCCAGAACATAAATTAATTCATAAACATTTATTCATGCCACTAGAGAATAAATGCTGACTTACCCCTTTATTACCGAAGGTGAGTCGGGCTTGCACTTAGACTTTACGAATCCCCGTATTTAAGATATCGTACGTCCATTAATTATTTACAGCGTTCTGACTGCTTAAAATAATTAATATCTTTAATTCCTTAAGTAGTACCACTCAACCTTATTATTGTACTTGAGATAACTCAACCTGCAGGGTTTAGTACAATAAACCTTTTGAGCTCCTTAAGGGGACGTCATCATCCTAAACGGATACGGTGACTCGATACAGATAACTAGCATGACATACAAGCACTGCCACCACCCAAAATGCAGAGAATCTTGGGTTATCTCATGTAACCCTCACCCATAGCAAGTCAAAGTGATGGTTAGCAACTCATACTCACCTAATACCTTATCGAGATTTAGATCAACGTAAGTCAAGTCACTTCTTATCTACACCGCAGCCTATACCGACAACTCGTCCTCAAGTTGTCTCAGCTGTGATACTATTTATATCTCATTAAGCTTGACCAATCATACAGACTTCTGTCATCTACAACACACTGTATGATCTAACTTATATATGAGATAAATGGACATACATATGCAATCAAGTAAACAATTCATATAGGAGATTGTTATAGTGGTAACAGGAAACATTGTATACAAGCTCAACCAAAACTACTTCTAGTATATAAATCCAACAGGCCTGGGCCACCTCTAAGGCCCGAGTCTTCTTCTTCAGGGCGGCCTCAAGAATGCCCTGCTACCTCAAAGATCGGCCCTCGCGGCCTCAAGAAGAGCCCTCACCGCCAAAGAATCGCCTCTCCTCCAAAGCGTCAGACGATCGAGACGCCTAGATAATGAGACCGATAATCCGGTGCATATCCCCGGCCGTACGGTGCAAATCCTCCGCCGCCGTGATCGCATCCTGAAAATCACACAGTAAGAAACACATAGCAGAAGGAAATAACGGCAGACACGACATAAACCTATACCTTTGGGAAGGATATAGGGGAGCTTGGAACCGGCACCTCGTACATAATCATAGCACGGGTATCTGTTGTCGAGGTCGGACCTGACCTCGACCGAGATGCCGTCATCAACTCGCTGAGGTCGGCCACCACCACGGGTGCCTTGCTCGGCTCAGTCCGCCTCGCCTTCTTTGCCGGTGGCCCCTGGCTCGGCGACTGTATTGGAGGCGACGAAGCCGCCACCTTCGCCTTCTTGCGAGAATCGAGCTTCACTGCACAATAAGAAGAGAAATTGATTAGCACAAAGTCGTCAGAAATATAAGGAAGTAAAGAAAAGGAGGGTGCCTCACCCGATCCGACCTGCATCCGAAGCTTACGATTTATAAGTGCTCAGCCAGTCGTCCTCGGTATAATTACAGGATATCTCACCCAACGAGTTCAGTTCATCCTCTACGGCGCCCAGGGCTTTGCACTTAACATTCCTCATTTTACCTAGGCCCCACTCATACCTCGGTTGCCCCTCATCCCGCAAATAGAAGAACCTCGTTTGCCAATGAGACACCTTCGAGGGGGCACTCACCTTAAATGCTTGCCGAGGTGACAAGTAATACACACCTCCTATACACTTCATGCTAAAAAAACGCATCAAAACTTCAAAGGAAAGCTGCTCACTAATGCCATAGCAAGCAAGTCCTAGCCCTACCACCGACCTAATGGAGTTCGAGGTTAACTGGCATATCGGAATCTGAAAATATTCTTGAATGCTCAAAAATATGGGAGCCAGGGGATACCTAAGGCCAGCTTTCAAGGCCTCACTATAAACAGTTATAAATCCCTCCGGAGGAGCCATCGCTCTATCCCCGGATTGCGGCAGGCACCACCATGCCTACGCCGAATATGAAATTCCGATGCTATCTTACAGACCTCAGCGACGGTCAAAGAAGAACTAGCATCCCTAATCTTATAACTATCCCATACAGGTGGTATCACCGGAACCCTAGCACTAATACCCCTGGACCTACCCGACAGGGTATAACAGATGTAATCCCTAAATTCCATCTCACTATCAACGGAAGAAGATGATCGGGCAGAACCAGATATCTCTACCGGAGAAGACGTAGAAGAAGAGGAGGAAGACATACTTGCTTTTTCAATGAGGAATTTTTCTTCTTCGACAAAGTTCTGAAAGAATTCTGAATTTTTCTCTATGGAGCAAAATGGATATGGAAGGAGATGAACAGTTTCTCTTTCTCTAATCTATTTAAAGCAACGAAGGCGCCCAAAAACTGCCTATTCAACTTCCCACGTGTTTAACCATGACTTGACGTGAAGGTAGACACGCGCGCGTGATTCAAGCGTCAACTAACCGTCTGACACACGTGAGGTAATATCCTACGACGCTCAGACGTACTAGCCTGATGGCACAATCATCACATTAGCTTCCAGGTCGGTCAACCACCTCGGCATCCTTTTATTCAAGAGGACGTTCAGCTTCCAGGTCGGTCAACCACCTCGGCATCCTCTTATTCAAGAGGACGTTCAGCTTCCAGGTCGGACAACCACCTCGGCATCCTCTTATTCAAGAGGACGTTCAGCTTCCAGGTCGGTCAACCACCTCGGCATCCTCTTATTTAAGAGGTCGTTCATCTTCCAGGTCGGTCAACCACCTCAGCATCCTCTTAACAAAAGGATATCGCCATCCAAAAGCGTCCAAATCAGTTCGGACCTTGGCAAATCATCAAATCCAGCCCTGACATCAAAAAAGGCAGGAAAATCCTCGACAATGACATCAGCCGAGCAACAACCAACCTCGGCAAAATACATCCCTCACCTCACCTCGGTGTAGTTGTTACTCGACTAATTGGGGGGGGCTATGATGGGATATGGCCTAACCGCTCAAGCCCAATAGCAGGCCCACGTGGACTGGGCCTGGCCTAGCTACTTCAGCCTACGCGGTTTGGCCCAAAGCCCAACACCTAAACCCTATTTAAGATCAACCATATTTTATCAGATATGGAAGGAGATATTGGAGGAGATATTCAAGGATCAAGTTAATCTTCAGAGATCAGATCACACAAGGCAAGAGATCCATAGTAATCTGTAGTGATCCACAACATGTATAAATAGAGGTTAGATTGAAGGTAGGAGGGTTAGCAACTACTTGAATACTTGAGCTTTTTAATACATTCATTATAATCGCATATAGTGAAAGTATTGAGGAATCACTCCTCCGTGGACGTAGATCTTTTCCTTGATCGAACCACGTAAAAGCCTCTCGTGTTCTTTACTGTTTTCATAAATCTCGCACACACAAGATTTATCAATGTGCTTCAGTAGTAGCTAAGCTTGATATTGAAAGAAATGAGTTTCAGCCAAAACTGAGCTCAGATTGAAGAAGTGAGCTTCAATAAAAGCTGAGCTCGAAATCAACAGAAGTAAATTCCAACCAAAGCTGAACTAGTATGTTGAAGAAAAAAGCTTCAGTAAGAGTCGGGCTTGAAATAAAGCTCAGAACTAAAGAAAAGTTCAATAATATCTAATTCAGATCTAGCAAACATAATAGTTCGAGACTTGTTAGGTCGTGGGACCATATGGATACGAATCACAACACAAGTTCTTACAACTTACATAAGAGAGTTGTGATCAACATAAGATAGATCTCTTATATATCAAATCTTCTTAAAATGATGGAGCAACCACTTACAAGCACGAAGAGTAATTAATACCAATACTCTAGAAGACATTCATCAGACATAAGTCTCCTCGTGTAGGAGAAATAGTTGATTTGAAAAAAATAACAGTCTCTTGTTGGACCAAAGCCCTAGAAGAAAATGACTCAGCCCAAGTTCAAGAGTTGGAAGAAGGGGCCCAAAAGCCCTCATCTCTCTCATTTTTCATTCACATGTTTAGCAAAGTGGTGGAGGTTATGCCCACAAACAACAATTGCGCTCTTATTTACAATTTTATTCACTCTCTTTATCTCGGTAACAAAAGGATACATAAAAATCTTATGCTATTGTGTGCGTGTGTTGGCCTAGTGGTAGAGTGTTCATGCCCGATGCCAAAAGTCTCGGGTTCGAGTCCACCGTGACGCGGCCTTTAAATTTTGTATTAAATTGACAAAAAAAATCTTATGGTATCTCTTACATTCTCAGTGGAATGACTGACTTGAACATCGGAGTGTCTTCCTTGAGCACCATTCTAGGCTTGTTTTGCAGGCTCCGATGAGAAAACAACAAGGATCAAGGAGTTGGACTGCCCCTGAGTGAATCTTCGACTACTCTCTCCCTAACTCCACGGTGGAGATGTCCAAACCAGATAATCTTTGTCCTTTTATCTCTAATTAGTTGTAGAGCTTTCATCTAACTTTAAAAATATCTAGGTGCGCTTATTGATTCGATTTTGGTTAATCGAAACTAATTTTTCGGTTAACCAAAACTAAAAATCACCAAAATTACTAACCATAACCGAAATCGATCAGTTATTCGATTATCTGAATAACCGACTCGGGTAGTTTGATCGACTATTCGGATAATCGAACAACCGATCCAACTAGAGGATAGGACGGGCCGGAGCGCAACACGACAGTAGGGCGGCAGAAGACGCAACATGGTGGTAGGGTGGCTGTAGCAAAAAACTACTATTTGTTAAATTTTTAGTGATTTTAGTGTAAATAAATACTGTAAAAATTATAGTAGAAGAATGGTTGGAAAAGGAGACGAGTGGAAGTGAATGAGATTGGAGAAATTTGTATTACACAATTTGCTAAATAAACTTGTTATCCTAAATAGCTTAAGGGCCCACACATTATATCTCCTTAATTGCATAAATATGTAACATAGCAAGGATAATTTTTTGTCCCTCCACATGCCGGTCTCGAACCCTCGGACGTATTTCACGTGTAGTACCAAGATTAAATCTTCAAAGTCAAGATCCCACTTATCTTCCCATTTTGTTGTCTCAAAAAGGGGAAGCTCTCATCTGAGAGCCCCCACGCTCCAACCTCATGAGAATATGAGGGGGTAAATCACGGAGACTCAACGATTAAGAAATTATGATGATCTTTGCATAGAGTCATCCTAAAGAGGGTGAAACAATCACACTATGGTTGTTAGAACTCGATCATTGGTCATTGTCAAAAAAATCTACTATCTCTTAACCTACTAGCTTTTGTCTTTCCATTCTTTATATTTTCTCTAGCTTCAACTATCCCAAAATCTTCTTCTTCTTCGAAAGCTATATCTTAGCTTATCTTTTTTTTTTCATTTTACATCTCTAATCCAACTTTGTACGTGACAATGGCACAACAACAGGGCTCCACGGCACTGGGATCGTAGTCGACGTCAAAGTTAGAGGCTGAGAGCTAAGTAGTGACCGGTGAGCGCGAGAAAGAATATGGGAATTCGAAGTTCGAATGGAAGAGATTGCATACCAATGTCACAATATAGCAGTAATACCTTATAAAAGATTGAGAGGAATTTTTTTAATTTGGGTTGGAGTGTTGAACAAGAAATAGTAACTAAAGCTCTCATCATCATTTGTTTAAAAATGTTACATGCATTTCATGATTTCTTGTTTTTTTTTCATAGAAGTAGGGCTGTAAACAGACCAAACTGTTCGTGAGCTATTCGGAGCTCGGTTCGAAAAAAGGTCATTTGAAATTCGATCATTTTGTAAACGAGTCACACTCGAGCCTCAAATCGAGCTTAATAAGTTTATCGAGCCGAATTCGAGCTTAGAGATGTTCGGCTAGTAGGCTCGCGAACATGTTTGGCTCGAACTTAAACGAGCCAGTTCACGAACATGTTCTCGAACCTGATTCGAACATGTTCGTGAACCCTTATTCAAACATGTTCGCGAACTCTGATTCGAACATGTTCTCGAACGTATAAAATAATAAATTATTTATATATATTTAAATAATTAAAATAAGTTATAAAATATAAAATATATATTAATTATAATTATTTAGCAACAAATAAGCATATAGATGAAATCTTGATAAAAATTATTTATATATTTAAATAATTAAAATAAATAATAAATTACAAAATATATATTTTAGCATAAATTTCATCTAACTTATATAAATAATTAACTAATTATCATATTTATACTCTTATAATATTTTTGAAGAGTAAATGTAATTGAATGATATTGAATAGTATATTAGGTTTATCTATATATATGTATTTTATTTTAATCAAGCCTTAATATATATTTTCGGTGTATTATAAAATAAAATCGTTGAATGAAAAATTAATTAATATAATGAGATATTGATTTGGAAAATTAAAAAATAATAACATGATTTATTAAGTTATCTTATGAACAAAATATTAATTTAGATAATTATAATATATGAGCATACAAGTATACATGAGTTACATAGTTATATTTATATCTCTATAATTATAACTCTAAAATATAAATTACAAATAACTTCCATAACTAATTGACTATGAGATAAATATAATAATAATTCATATAATATAAAGTTCATCTACCTTATATTACTAAGTAATTATGAGATAAAACAATTATAATTTATAACTCATAAGCATATTTTGAAAAGTAAATATAATAGAACGATATTGAATAGCATATTCAATTTATATATTATATAATCTATATTATTAGTTCATAATACCAAATACTTATGTTTCACATATACTTTAAACTTTTAACAACTATATATGTGTTTTTTATTTTAATCATATCTTAGTAAATATATTTTCATGTGTATTATAAAATAAAATCATTAAATAATAATTAATTAATCAAATGAAATATTGAGTTGGAAAACTAAAAATAACATTATCTACTAAGTTATCTTATGAACAAAAATAACAATATAGATAATTATAATGTATAAATATACAAGTATAAGTTACATAGTTATATTTATATCTCTATAATTATAATTATAATTATAATTATAAAATAAATAACAACTAACTTACATAATTAATTTACTATAATAATAATAATAATAATAATAATAATAATAATAATAATAATAATAATAATAATAATAATTGTAAGTAGATGAATTGAGTAGATGTATTCGAATGATATTAGATAATATATTAATTTTATATCTAACTTAAATAATTAATTTCAAAAAAGCTATGGCGCACATGATACTTTAGTACATTATGGTTGGCACACATGGTTGGCCACGAGAACATTTTAGTAATTATCAATATAATTAATTAATAAAATAATAATATTAAATTAATATATTAATTATTTTTACATAAATATCATTTTATCACCTATTTTTTAATGTAAAACTAATTTTTTAATAGATCAAATATTAAATAAACTGTTTTTTCATTCAATAAAACTTGTTATGGCCGACCACATTATGGCCGAATAGCATAACTCCAATACAATATAATTAATTAATAAAATAATAATATTAAATTATTGTGTTAATCATTTTTATATAAATATCATTTTTTTACCTATTCTGAAATGTATTAAATTTATTAATTTTAAATTAAAATTAATTTTTCATTCGATAGGGGTAAAACTATAATTCCATAAGATGGTTTTAATGTAAAACTAATTTTTTAATAGATCAAATATTAAATAAATAGTTTTTTCATTCAATAAAGCTGATTATGGCTGGCCACATCATGGCCGAATAACATCACTCAATCAATTTACTATGAGATAAATATAAAAGTAATAATTCGTAAGTAGATGAATGGAGTATATGTATTCGAATGATATTAAATTGTATATTCATTTTATATATTATATAGTCTATATCCAAAACTAGCTAAAGTCAGTCATCTTTTTCTAATATTAATCTCATCCAAAACTAGCTAGAATTAGGGATCGCACTGGATCTCGGATACGGTCTAGATCCATAGATCCAAATTTATTTTTCAGGATTTGGATCTTCAGAAAATAGGATCCAACGGATCTGGACCGGATCCGGACAATTCTTTTAAAATCCGAATCTGGATCTGGATCTGAATTTTGATTTCTGAGATCCAGATCCGATCCAGATCCGACCCATGGATCCGTATAATATATACATATATATAATTTTTATTTATATTTATAAGTGTATTTTATTTTATTTTTCTTTCTAGTCGAAGTTTGATAAACTAGGATACGGAATTTGATAGTATGTCAATAATATTATAAACTTGTACCTTATATTTCAGGAAATTTTGTATATAAGTGGTCTATTTGTTAAGATATGTGTGCTAATTCTTCTATTACTATTGCAATATTATTTGTTGTCATGAAAGCAAAAGTAAATTTGTAACTAACATCTTCTTGTATAGTGATGATTGTAGAATTTCTAAATAATTATTATAGTGTTATATGTATTTAGATTATTATTATTATTATGGTGTTACTGTGAATTATATTTGATTTAGGATTTATTTTAGAAGAGAAAACATGTGGATCCGGGTCTAGACCCTGCGGATTTTATGGATCTCGGTCTGGATCTATTTTTTTGATCCAATGGATCTGGATCGGATCCGGACCCAAACAAAAAATTTCGGATCTGGATCTAGATCTAGCAAGATCCGGTCCAGATCCGATCTATTGCCATCCCTAGCTAGAATTAGACATCTTTTTCTTGTGCTAGTTGTAAAAAATTCATTTGGTAATGAATCTTGTTAAACTTCTTATTGTAATTGTTGTTTGATTGTGATTGATTAGTAGACTATGCATCATTTGAATTAATGGAATCATGGAGTGAATATGCAAAAATAGTGTTTTTAGCAGAGTCGAGCTCGAGCTCGAATAACATATTATCAAACCGAATTCGAGCTTGAGTTCGAGCTCAAAAATGAGCAAGTCGAATACGAGCAGAGTTCGAGCTCGAGTTCGAATATGTCTCATAAACGAGAAGTTCTCGAACCGAATACGAGCTACTCGCGAGATCAAAAATTTTATAACGAACTGAGCTCGAGTTCAATTTATAGCTTAAATTCGAACTCGAGCCGAATAAAATTTAAACGAGCCGAGCTCGAGCTTGGTAGTGTTCGGATATATTCAATAGTGTTTAGCTAGAAAAATAATAAAATAAATATTAATATTAATTTTGGTTAATCAAATATACCCATCAGTCAATCGGATATATTCAATAACCTAAAATTTCAAAATTTGCAAATCGATACCCGAATCAAAAGCGATAATATCAGTTATCGGGTAATCAATTATAGGTTCGTTGCTGGACATAACTGATATCCGACCAATCGATCACTACCCCTACGAATATCAATACCCATATCAATAGAAAATATTATTATAAAAAATTACAAAATAAATATTAATTGACAAAATCTGTCATACAATTATTTAGTTAATTATAATTGTTTAGTTAATTATTAAATACTTACCTAAAGTTAATACTCCCCATGTCCCATTATTATTGGCTCGTTTTCTTTTTTGGGCTATCCCATTAAGTTGGCTCGTTTCCAAAAAAGAAAATAATTTTACACTAAAAAATATCTCGAATTTCGTGTTACACATTACTTTACACACAAAATATAACTCTCCTTAATCTACGTGCAAAAAGAAAGGAATCATGATTTATGGGACAAAGGGAGTATAATTTAATTTTTTAATTAACTTTAAAATTATAGTATTAAATTTATATATAAACAGGTCCAAATAACGAGTATCAATAATTAATCTTTCAAACCCAACTCAAATTCGTCATGAGTACTAGTTTTACTATCCTTATCCGTTCCTAACTCGATTATATATATTTTCCCAAATCAGTCCTATCAAGATTTGATAAAGACATATATCCGCCAAAATCCATCTCGATGCTATCCCTCGACGTGCCCATGATATGGACATAAATATAAATTATCCAAATTATGGGTCTTTATTGTAAAACATCTCATATGATCAACGGATCCCAACAATACATATACATATACTTTCAACTTTTTTTTTACAATAATCTGACATTTTTTTGGTGCTAATTTAGAGAAATTGATCGATGTGATAACATCCACATGAATAAAATTAAAATTAACGTTGTTTTGATTATTCGAAAAAAACCATATCAGAAAACCCCCACTCCTATACACCTCCCATAAACTTGCAGCCGCAGCGGCGATGGATATCTGGCGTCGTCCCCCTCCCTTCCCCCGCCCATCGCTAAAGACTATTCTGATGAATTATTTTAATAGATAAATTTTTTAGTAATATTAAGTTAAGACGAAGAATTTGATTAAACCTATGCACACCAGTTCTTCATGGTTTTGGCTACAACAACGGGCAGGGGGGCGATGTCACGACTACAAGTTCTCAATATGTGTTTTTTTTTTCAATAATTAAAATAACGTCAATTTTAATTTTATCCATGTGAATGTTATCACGTCAATCAATTTCTCTATGTTAGCAATAATAAATTCAGATGTCAAATTATGATATATAAGAATTGAAACAAAATATTATAACAGTCTTTAGCGGAAATCCGCCATGAACTTAAAAAACAAGCCAATTATGGTGAAAAACATATAGTAAACCAAGGCTATACCTTTCTCTATATTGAGCAATACAAAATTGACATCTCAACTTCCCAGAGTTATCCACACTGCTAAACATTGAATCAGACCTCTCATTTTGCAAGAGCAGAACAGGTGCAAGATTTTAACTCAAAATCATGCACTCGAATAGCCAGAAAACAAAATAAGCTGTCAAAACTTTGTAATCTTTCTGTTGTCTCTTCTTCCCTCAGTTGCAAAACCAAGAATCAAGAACTTCTCACAGCACAGCTACGAGTCACAAAACCTCTACCCATTATTCATCTTCCTCAGCTGCAAAATACACTTGCGCGCTTGTAGAGAGATGAGCGTTTCGAACGCTCCCACTAAGCTTTTCACCATCCCTTTCCTTCTCTCAGCTAGTTTACTCGCAGTTTCTTCAATCACATTGTTGAACAAACACTGCACATCTTTCTTTCTCTGCACATTTTGGTGGTTCAAGTTATTCTTCCACAACAAGAGCGATCCAATGCCAACATCATCCTCTTCGTGGCTTCTCTTCGAGTCTCCCTTCCTATCTTCAAGCACAAGGATTCTTGTCTTCCCATATCTGACTCTCCTACGCCAGTTTTTGCTCGAGCGAGTTCTATCTTTGGTTCTAGAAGGCTTGAGAGGGCCAATCCGTCGGGACTTGCTGTTGTCAGAGACAGAATCATCTGATCTGACCCTGTCCACTTGAGTAGCCTTAAGTTTACGCCGTCTTGGAGCATTACCTTCCTCATGTGGAAGCGTTGTATTTCCAGCTCGGAACTTCAGCTTCACGGGTGGATTGTGTTTGTCTCCGGCCTTAACCACCCTACTCTTTCTCCTCCTCTTGTTGCGGTTCCTCTTCCTCTGAGACACGGTCGTGTCTGAGGCGAGCTTATCTGATTCTTCGTCCTCTTCTCCTTGAGATGGGGATGATGGACCATCTGCAACAGCCTCAAACTTGAACTCAAACTCATTGCCCTCTGTTTTGGTTCTTGGAATCTTGATCTCTCGATCATCTTCTTGGATCGATGGAGATGGTGGCAACGCATTGGGTGAGTCAGTCTTAACCCTCTTCACCCTCTTTCGATCCATCCGAGGAGACACCAATTCCACATTCGCAGTTTTTCCTCCTTCGCTCTTTGCTGCGTACAAAGGTGCACCTATTACAGGCATCCATGTTTTCTTTCCAGACAACATGGATGATTGCGAATTTCCACCATTTTGGACATCCTCGTTTCTTCTCCTTTTCCCACTTACGCCATCCGAGCTGTCACGAGGCGAGGATTGCTTAACCACAGCCGACTTCTTCAACTGACGCCCTTTTTGTTTAGACATTTTACTACCAGCAGAATTGCTGCTTTCTTTTGCTATACCTCTCTTGAAAACTTGTGGAGCATCTGATAAAGTGTTTTGCCTTGGGGAATGATTTTTCGCTCGGGGAGAAAAGGACTTGGCACCGGAAGGAGACAAAGGCTGGCCTTTTAGGGCTTCCTTCCTCTGATGAGAAGGGACTACTATGGAAAGCTTTGCACTTGTCTTATGCAGAGGTTTGGTGGGCTGCTCCTCGGGTGCTCGTCTATGCCCATACTTGCAGATATCGTGGCAGGAACCTGTGAAGGGCCGGAGATAGTGAGGGACGACGGTGGCAGAATCCACGGCAGCTGCAGCAGTAGTGCATGAACCATTCAGAGAAACAGAAGCTCCGTTTGAGTCCATCTGTTTCTCTGAAGCTGGCTTTGGAGCACTACTGTCTTCTCCTACCAAAACAGATCATCAAACAAAAATCCCAACACCCAAATCCTGCAAATTGTCCCGTGCCATCAAAACACGCCTACCAAAAAAGTGGGCATTTTCTCTTATTCCAATTATTACATTAAAAACTGAAAAAAAAAATCTACATTGATGACAAGGGTAAAATGAGAAGTTTGGCAATTTTTTGTCATGAAATTCCGAAATGGGACACTTATTCGGGAACAAAATTCATTTCAAATAGGACACTTGTTCGTTTACGCAATCTCTTTCACTATATAGAGTTCTCAGCATTGGGTTCCAAAAAGTTCATTAGCTTACAATATCCAGATACCTTCAACCTTAAACATGCTCCACAAGATTACAAGAGAGGAGATGTGGGAAATGAAAGGATGGATGAGTTCTTGTTCCTGGAAGAAATAATTGCTGAGAAGTAATAGAAGCAACCTAAATTAAGGTCTACTTAGATCATCAAAATCCAAAAACAAACATGTAACCACATAATCTCTATCCATTACCCAAATTTTTAACATATGAACATATTCCTATTATTCATCCATCATAGAGGGCGTAATTGACCAAAACAAAGCAAAAATCTACAAAAGCATCTTGAATCCAGATATGATTAAATCAGCCAATGGTCACATATTCACCAAATAAATAAATAAATGAACCTACAGAGAAAAGAGGAAACAGAAAACATACGATGCGCACGGAAAACCTAATGCATCAACACAAAATTCAAACATAATGCCGGAAAAAGGAGAAGATGGTGAATTTTTAAATAATGTGACAACCTTTTCCCTGTTATTTGTGGATGCCCCTGATTCTCTTGCTTTACCACAAATGGAACCAAAAAGGAACAGATTTTCAACAGAACTGGGTTCATATATACATGTATATACCTAGGTATATATAAGTTACTAACAATCGGCTTAGCATTAAATTCGAATGAAAACACTAACAATCGGCTTAGCATTAAGTTCGAATGAAATAAAATGAAAAATCGGCAATAGCAATTTTATTTTATTTTTAAAATAAAGGAAAAGTTTTTATAATTGAAAGAAAAAGAACACGATTAAGAGAGCCAATACTTTAGGAGATAGATTAATAATATAGATTATGTTGGAAAAATTCTCTAAATTGTTGGGAATATTTATGTTTTAACTGTGTATTTTGATTACATCATAAAATCTATTGATGATTGTCTTGCTGATGTAACTTAGTGTTGCTTATATATTAGTGGAAATTTATATATATAATATAGAGTTAAGGAATGTCAATTATAGTCATAACATAAAATGTCAATTATAGCAACTTATTGGCCTATTGGGACTATTATCACCAAACAAGCACCAAATAAATGCCCAAAGAAGATGGCTATAATTGACATTTTATGTTGGCTATACTATAATTGACATTCTTAACTACTACTATATAAAACTTTTCTATATATTATGGAGTTTAATAGGCCTATTGGTACTATTTAGTGATAATAGTCCAATAGGTAGAGAAGTTGGTATAATTTGACATTTTATGTTGGTGGCTATAATTTGACATTCCTTAACTTGGATGGCTATATAAAAACTTTTCTCTATATATTATGGAGTTAGCCTTTTGATTATAGATTCCAATAGAAGAACTGTCATTTTGGACAGGTCCAAGCTGAAGGAGTTCAAACGATACTGAAATCAGTTATACTCATAGGATTTCCAGTTCAAACGCAATTAAAGAGAAGCATTGATTGAAGATCGCGTACTGAAAACTAAAGTTAGGGCAACTAAAGTCTGAAGAGTGAAGTATAGCGATGTTGATGAACATATCTACTGAAGCGTGAAGTCGAAGAATGAAGATTGAAGATCGAAAACTGAAGACTCGACCCTACTGAAAGCAAAGAAGTCAGAAATATAACTAAGTGTCATACCAGCAGCTGACAGCCCAAGCTGAGAAGTCAAAGCCGACTACCAAATAGTCAAAGCTGGCTGATCAATAATCAAAGCTGGTGACAAGTAGTCAAAACTGATGATACCAAGTCAAAGCTAGCTATTTCTAAGTCAAAACTGAAAGCGTCATACTGCCTAAGGTTCTCAAACTGACAAAAGACGATAGTCTAGCCTGCTGATAAAAGACGAAGCAGTTTCGACTGGCCCAACCTGAAGTCAACGTACTAATAAAACACGGAGTCAACTCAACTGAAGAAACAAGAAGATATTTAAACCTTGAGTGTTTGACTCGCCACATGTCATAGCGTATCTATAGAAGATTATGACATGCCAGAACACATTTTCAAAGTTGCAGAGCTACAATGTATGATGATGCAGACCTTGACAGTGACGTACGAGGATTCAAACGGAAGAATTCAAACGGAAAATAGAATAGATGTAATTGGTGCTCCTTCCAATGGTACTATTCATCGTCCCCTCTATAAATACATGTAGAATCCAACATTTGAAGGTTATCGAAATGCTGCGTCATACGAATAGTCAAAAGTAATCAAAGCTCAAAGTTCAAGATTTACCACACAATTATTTCGAAGAAGGAAGTCTACAGAGTTATGAGTAAACCTTTAGAGCTCAAATATATTTATCATTTCAACATACACTTCCTTGAATCTAAGATACTACTTTGTATATTTCAAGCCTAGACATATTGAGTTTGTCGCCTGTGACGGCTCAACTTTCAGTTGGAAAACCCTCTAAGAAAAACCCCTAATTTAAGTAGAAGTTTTGGCAAGTAAGCAATGAAGTGTTAGTAGCTGAAAGCTTGGTTATCTTGTACCTGTAAGCAAAAGGTTAAGTCGATTGCACCACATAAGCAGTCTGAGATCTCCTAGCACCTGCAAGCATAGGAGAAAAGCCAAATTCAACGGGATACAGAAAAATTAAGTCTGTATCTAGGTTTATATCTTGTACTCGTAAATAAGATCAAATCTCAGTTGGTGGATTGACTAAGCAATCAGTCTGTGGATGTATGAGTTGGTCTCTACGAACCACATAAAAATCAAATATTGTTTACTTTCAGATTTTTTCATTCAACATCTTATTTACATTACATATTATTGAATTGTCATCACCAATACATAACAACACAACATCGTTTTGAAACACTCTTAAGTATTTCACGTCAATTTAAGTTTCAGTAAAGGCAAACCAGTAACAAACCGCATTCCACAAGCATATCAATTATCAGTCCAACTGACCAGTTGTCTCAACAGTCAGTAAGTTTGCTAAATGACATTACTTTGAACAAGACTCCCCTTATCAGAACTAACCAGCAGTATGAACCTCACTACTGAACTATCATTAATTATCCGACAGCTACTGCCACTGTATCAGTCAAGTCTTGTAAAAATAAAAGGTAACTGGTGTATTTCCCCCGTCAGTCAAATCTTGTAAAATAAATAAATTAAATGTTCCTATCTGATATATTCCCCCTCCCCTATACACCATTACATACCCCCAAGAACCATTAGATTAGCTTATTATATCCCTGGATGAATTGCACAATTTTGAATTTATTATATGTCATCCTCAAAATACTCGATCTTCTATATTGTAGATTAAAATTATAACTCCACCTCACGGGAAAAAAAATTAAACTAAAGTCATAGCAAAGAGAGGCGTTCCTTTTAGTTTTGCAATTTTTAGGCTAATTAGATTTACTCTTGGTGTGATACACAATAATAGTTATTAGTTAAAGAAAATAATGAAAGTTAAATAACAAAGATATAAAATATACTATTATTTATTTTTAAATATTTACTTTTAACTACATTCATAATGATATTACATAAATATCAAAAAACACATATTACAATTTACCATCATAATGAACGTGTATATATATATATATATATATATATATATATATATATATATATATATATATATACATGATGTTAGTTTTATTTGTTTGACATGCATTTAATTAATACATCATATATATGAGAGAGAATAAATAAAAAAAATCTCCATGAGTTACTATCTCGTATGATGCACATTAATAATTTTAACATCCATCAAATTTGAAATAATAATAAGTAATTCAACAAACACAAAATTTTAGTAAGTATCAATCACAAATAAAAATTTATTCACAACTCATATAATTCTATCACCGCCATTATCGTAAAAAAAATTATAAATTTATAAAAAATCAATCATAAATACCCACTGACAGAATAGAAAAGTAATGTTGTTGTTCTAAAAAGGTGATATTATTACCAAAATCAACCTTTGGACACAATAAAAAGGATAATATATTTTAATTAATTTTAAAAAATAATCATATACAACTATAAAAAATCTTTGCATTTTAATTGTAAAATATCATGATTGTGAAAAAAATATAAGTACAAATTTAGATGTGGAGTAATGTGGATACATACACATTTGCAATGATAAAGAAAAAAATGACTATTAGAGTTAGATGAGTAGCCAATATTAATAATTTATGATTAAAAATTAATTTTTCTGTGAACTCCTATTGTATTTTATATTATACTCTATCCATCTGTGAAAAGCTTGGTGACATGTATTTTTAATAAATTATAATGAATGTAAAGTTAAGGTGGATAATAAATGAAGAGAAAAATTTTTATATAGCCATCCAAGTTAAGGAATGTCAAATTATAGCCACCAACATAAAATGTCAAATTATAGTCAACTTTTGTATTTTGGACCCATTTGCCCTTAATGAAATTGAGTTGGGCGTGTTTTCCTCAATCAAAACAAACAATCAATTATTTGGAACGTGTTTTCCCGCTCTCTCTATTTACTTTCTCTCTCTCTCTCTCTCTCTCTCTCTCTCTTCTCTCGTGGTGTCGCACCTCTTCATCTCGCCGAATTAAGTTTATCTACGTCCGTCATTCTCTGTCGTGCTCGACTCTCTTTGTCTCTCTCCGGGTGGGACCGCTCCGCCCGACATTCCGCTCTCGCAAACGTTGAAACTGTCGATCTAGTTGAAAGGTTTGTGCTTTAATTACAATAACAAATGATTGATGAATTTGTTAGTCATTATATGATGTGTTATCACTATTGCTATTGATTTTGATGAATTGGATAGAAGAATGCGATTATTTGTGTTAATTTTGATGATATTGGAAAGAGAGGGAGTAGGTGTCAAAATGCGATTATTTGTTAGAAGAGTGTCTGAGTTATCCCAACAAGATGTCTGAGTAATAGGCAGTGGAGGTTTGGTCGATAATGGTCCTATTGGTACCATTTGGTGTTAATAGTCCCAATAGGTCCAATTCTTATTTAGTGTTTATTGTGATTTTGGTGGAGAGTTCTTTTTTGTAATCATGCGTTATGCTTTGAAATCATGCTCTTATTACGATTATATGAACTGAATTGGGTGGCTTTAGTTGGACCTATTGGTACTATTTGGTGATAATAGTCCCAATAGGGCGAAAAAGTAGTAATATATCTAATTTCTTTGTTCGATGGCACCAACTTCAATCATTCTCGCATATGGAGGGAATGGTCTCAAGATAACTCCTATAAGGGTGGAAGAAGAGATTATTCCTATACCAAATAGATGGTATAGACTTTTAAAATTATTAAGTAAGATTGAGCTGCGTTTGTTGAAGTTTTAGGGTGGATACATGTATGAAATAGATGCATTGGATAATTGAAATGTATGAAAGCATGAGAATAAAGATTACCGATGATTTTGAGTTGGCTTATGTTATGAGATTAGTTGAAAGACCCGTGTTATACATCACTATAACCCAATAAATGCGTAATTGTCAAGTTTACTATTACATCGAATATTCGCCTCAAACACCAATAGCTACGACGGCGATTCGAGGATTCTAACTGGATAATTATCATTTCAACGACGACGATGATCGAACTTTGATGTTGAGAATCTTGATGTTGATGGTGAAGATGTATCTGAAGAAGATGTTGGTGAAGAAGATGGGGTGACGAAGATGTTGGTGATGAAGGTCATGGGAGCATTCACACAATGTTTCACCTTTAGAGAGTAGTCGTGAGGTAAACCGTGATTGTCGACGATGGATAATTCCGGCGCATCGTTCCATAGCTCAATTCCTATGGAAGATTTAAGGAGTGCAAGACTTGGTGTTGATGATTGCACAATTGTTGACACACTGCAAAGGGTGCTATTTTTCCAATAAGTCCGAAGATGATAGCATCCATTGGTATGTATCATCTTGTTAACCACCTTGAGTTTTATACGCAAAGATCTACTAAGAAAGATATCATCTGGTTTGGTTTGCAAACACAATAGGATACTGTTCCTTTCACCACGTGCAACCTGCGATGGGCACCGCTTGGATAGTTGATGAATGGGTCACTCACACATGCGAGAAAGATTTGAGATATCATGCGGATCCGAAAGTGTTCTCTAAAGTTTTAGCCGCATACTTTGTCCCTAATTTGATGATTGAAGGTGTTGTGCTTAGGCGAAGGATATGATGGCGCAGTACAGAGGTTACTTGTTCTTGAAAATGCTTTGAATATGGGGACTATTGGTGGTATTTTACCAAAATAGTACCCTTAGTCCTCAATTATCCGATTATTTTGGGAGTTGCGGTTGGGACTATTGGTACTATTCTTCAAACTAGTACCTATAGTCCCAACTTATTCAATAATGTTTTCGAAAATGCTTGGAATATGGAGACTATTGGTGTTATTTGACCAAAATAGTACCCTTAGTCCTCAATTACACTGTATTTTTTGAGTTGCGATTGGGACTATTGGTACTATTATTCAAACTAGTACCTATAGTCCCAACTTATTCAATAATGTTTTCCAAAAATGCTTGGAATATGGGGACTATTGGTGTTATTTGACCAAAATAGTACCCTTAGTCCTCAATTACCGATTATTTTGAGTTGCGGCTGGGACTATTGGTACTATTCTTCAAACTAGTACCTATAGTCCCAACTTATTCAATAATGTTTTCCAAAAATGCTTGAATATGGGGACTATTGGTGTTATTTGACCAAAATAGTACCATTAGTCCTCAATTACCGATTATTTTTGGGAGTTGCGGTTGGGACTATTGGTACTATTCTTCAAACTAGTACCTATAGTCCCAACTTATTCAATAATGTTTTTCGAAAATGCTTGGAATATGGGGACTATTGGTGTTATTTGACCAAAATAGTACCCTTAGTCCTCAATTACCGATTATTTTGGGAGTTACGGTTGGGACTATTGGTACTATTCTTCAAACTAGTACCTATAGTCCCAACTTATTCAATAATATTTTCAAAATGCTTTGAATATGGGGACCGATTGCACGTGTACATAGGTTATTTGGTGCAAAATAAAATACCGAACCGCTTTGGTGCAAGGAACCAAGCCTCACACTCACATATGGTGATTCAAGCAAGTCATTCCGGATGCTCCCAAGGTATCTTTATATGTTAGAGCAATCAAACCCGGCTCTGTAGTCGATTTGAAGACCGATGAAGATGGTACGTTTAAATCGCTTATGGCTCTCTTGGCATGTATAAGAGGTTTCAAGGCATGTCGTCCGCTTATTGTGGTTGACGGCACACATCTCAAGGGAAATACAACGGTATTATGTTCGTGGTCGCACAAAGGACGAAATGAACAGATTTTGCCTTTAGCATTTGGGTTTGGTGACAAGGAATGCGATGCTTCATGGACTTGGTTTTAAGACAATGCCGCCATACTTTTGGATGCCACGATAACTTCATCGCTCAGGTTCGACCAACATCTCAAGATCAAGAACGCTTTGATGTTGTTCACCCCAGTACACCTCATGGACTTTGTGTTTACCATTTACAAAGCAACATCAAGAGGTGGGAGACAAGCGATTGCATTGTTCAAAGATGTTGCAAGTGCATATAGATGTCGTGACTTTGAGGGGCGTGAAGAATCTGGAGGCATTTTCATCGGGCGATATGCTAAGTTGATGGCAATTGATCCTATTAGATGGGCTCGATCAAAGTGTCCCGTGCGTCGGTATCGGTTTTAACATCCAATTGTGCCGAGTGCTTGAATGGTCGGCTCGTTGGGCAGAAAGTTGCCCGCTTGTACTCTCTTAGAGTGTGTTCGCACTATGATTGGACGGTGGTTTGTTGAGCGCGTGCAGAGGCCACAAATAGAATCAAGAGTTAATCATGTATGGAGAGTCTAGATTGGCTAGAGCAAATGAGTTGGCCCATACCATGAGCATTGAAGCAATTTCGCCCACCAAGTACAAGGTATCTTGGTATAAAGCATCATGTAGTGGACATAGAGAGTAGGACGTGCACTTGCACGATATACAATATGGATCTTGTTCCATGTTCTCATGCGATACCGCCATACGGTATTATTTCCATTAGTCCCAACTTATTTACGTTTGAATTTTTATCTTTATTTTGGTTGCGATCAAACGAAGCAACATGGTCGGTTGCATATGTGAGTGATTATTATACCACTCGCCTTTGCGTGAAATATATGCGGAGAGGTGATGCGATTCCTATTCCGTAAGACCGGAAATTCCTTCAGATGTTTCTTCGAGGATTGTTGAACGCCGCCAATACTAGACAAGCTGGTCGTCCCGTGAGAACCGGATGAGTTCCGTGGTTCGGATCTCGATCATCACGCAACAAATTTTGTGGTCGATGTTTTCGAGAGGCATTACCGTAACACTTGCAATGCCCATATAAATTTGTCGCTTGAAGAAGTTTCTAGTAGCAGACAAGAATACTAGTAAACGTCGATGGCGAAACAATGCGGTATCGTGGTATTGGTGGGCATACTAAATCGACATGTAGCCAGAGGATCAATTGAGGATTGAGGATTTCACAATTTTATCTATTTATTCCTTTATGAATTAAGAATTGAGGATTTTTGTCATTTATACATTAAACTTTGTGTTATTTCTTGTGTTTTGTTCCGTCATGAATTGGGAATTAAGAATTGATTTGAGTAATCGTCTGTTGTAGCATCGCTGATACGACCTCGATCGAAGGAATCTCAAATTGTGGGCAAGGGCACAACTTATGCATCTCAAATTGTGGGATAATGACAATGAAATATAAAATCACACAAATTTTTTTCACAAAACCAAAGTCTTTTCGAGTCCTTACACATAGGAGATAACAAAAGCATTGACAAACATACAAATTCGATCGATGTCGGATACTCATCATCGCCATCGCTTTTTGAGCACGAATAACGAGTAAATCTTCATGATCATAACAATCATATTCTTCATTTCGATTGTTGACGTCGAAAACCAAGTGAATTCCCGTAATACGGCTCCTTCTTGAATATATATGCTCCACCAACGGTTTAATCGTGGTTATACATTGATAAAAATTTTAAAACCCAAAAAATCGAGAAAACAAATGAATAATGTATTAAACTTGAGTGCGATGTTGGAAAACAAATGTACCGCTATGAGATGCTCCCAGTTTGCTTGATCGTGGTAAACCCAACTCCTTGTCCGTCTCGAGGTTTAAATTTTCCAAGCCAAGTAACCATTTGTATGTATTGTAACGCTTCTTTCATGAACTCTAGTTTTCAAGATAGAGTTCACCTTGGTAAAAAGTCAACCGACAACAAAGCCCAACCTTTAGCATGACTTATAAGTGCTTCTAGATTATCGCCTATAACTCCAATTAGCGTTTCGTTGCGAGATAACAAAAAATACTTTATTTGTTGAACAAAACTCCCTTCAACACGTTTTGTCCAGAGAGAGTCGTAAAAAATTTCCTCTTGTGATTTTCTTATCAATGGTGGCATTTTCAGGCAAGAGAAAGTGAGTATGATTATAAAACTTTGATTGTAATGCATAGCTATATATACGAAAGTAAACGAAACTACTACAATAATTTGCACTTGGATAATTTGGCCCGTGACAACTAGTCAGAAATCACAAGCATAATAGTATTACTAAGTCCAAACAAAATAAAGCCAACGTTATCTTGTCTTTACTTGTACACTAACAAGCCAACGTTATCTTGGTCCGTGAAGGTTGGGAAAATAGTGCCTATAGTCCCTATCAGTTGGTACTATTTCTGTAATACGGATCCTATAGTCCATGCCAATTAGGTAAAAAAACTACCATAAAGCAATATAATATGCAAAATAATGATTTATATTATATATCCTACAAAAAATAGGTACATACATTTAGTACTAACAGATTTAATTGTATTAAATGTATTAACTGATTTAAATACTAAATATTAAGCGCCTCCATACCCATTCATCAAAATATTAATGATTTAAATACTAAATACTAAATATTGTTGTTTTCATCCTTCACCTCCTCATTTAATTGTTTGCATCACATTGAAATCGTGCTTCCGTCAGTGCTATAATTATAAATCGTCTCTGCGCATGCGTCCCAGACTGCTCATTCGGCATCGAGGTCATGGCCTTATCCGCCAAATCGCTAGCCGATTCTCCATGCTTTTTAGAGCAAGTGGCTGCTGACACACTCGTCCTTCTGTTGCACTTTGTTGGCCCCTTTACGAGGAAAGGAAAGAGCCCATTCTATGAATTTGGGAGTCCCTGCCGTCATTGTAATCGATGTGCTTCAACAATTGGGGTAGTATTCAATCGAGTGGTGCGAATGTTTCTTTTCTAAGTTTCCGAGACGAGTCTCATACGGTGCTCGTTTGAGTCCCACGTAATCATTTCAATCTTCTCATTTGTACTTCACAAACAACCCAATGTTCCCCGACAAATGGCACATAAGGACCAACTACACGAGAACTTGAAAATAATTACTAATGCGTTTATAACAAGTTCATAATCGTAAAGAATCCAACATGTGCATTTCAATCAAGTTTATATTCAGAAGAATCCAAGCATGATTCCATGGATGCATGAATTCAGAACTGAGTCTATTGGGACTATTAATAGGCCCAACATGTGCATTTCAATCAGGTTCATATTCAGAAAGAATCCAAGCATGATTCCATGGATGCATTTGAATCGACCTATTGGGACTATTAGAACCAAATAGTCTCAATAGGCCCAACATTTGCATTTCAATCAAGTTCATATTCGTAAAGAATCCAACATGTGCATTTCAATCGTGTTCATATTCGTAAAGAATCCAAGCATGATTCCATGGATGCATTTGAGAGCTGGACCTATTGGGACTATTAGAACCAAATAGTCCCAATAGGCCCAACATTTGCATTTCAATCAAGTTCATATTCAGAAAGAATCCAACATGTGCATTTCAATCAGGTTCATATTCAGAAAGAATCCAAGCATGATTCCATGGATGCATTTCAGAACTGGACCTATTGGGACTATTAGAACCAAATAGTCCCAATAGGCCCAACATTCGCATTTCAATCGTGTTCATATTGAGAAAGAATCTAAGCATGATTACATGGATGCATTTTAATCTGGACCTATTGGGATTATTAGAACCAAATAGTCCCAATAGGCCCAACATTTGCATTTCAATCAAGTTCATATTCGTAAAGAATCCAACATGTGCATTTCAATCGTGTTCATATTCGTAAAGAATCCAAGCATGATTCCATGGATGCATTTGAGATGGACCTATTGGGACTATTAGAACCAAATAGTCCCAATAGGCCCAACATTCAGATTTCAATCGTGTTCATATTCGTAAAGAATCTAAGCATGATTACATGGATGCATTTTGATCTGGACCTATTGGGACTATTAGAACCAAATAGTCCCAATAGGCCCAACATTCGCATTTCAATCAAGTTCATATTCGTAAAGAATCCAACATGTGCATTTCAATCGTGTTCATATTCGTAAAGAATCCAAGCATGATTCCATGGATGCATTTCAGAACTGGACCTATTGGGACTATTAGAACCAAATAGTCCCAATAGGCCCAACATTTGCATTTCAATCAGGTTCATATTCAGAAAGAATCCAAGCATGATTCCATGGATGCATTTCAGAACTGGACCTATTGGGACTATTAGAACCAAATAGTCCCAATAGGCCCAACATTCACATTTCAATCGTGTTCATATTCGTAAAGAATCTAAGCATGATTACATGGATGCATTTCAGAACTGGACCTATTGGGACTATTAGAACCAAATAGTCCCAATAGGCCCAACATTTGCATTTCAATCAAGTTCATATTCAGAAAGAATCCAACATGTGCATTTCAATCAGGTTCATATTCAGAAAGAATCCAAGCATGATTCCATGGATGCATTTCAGAACTGGACCTATTGGGACTATTAGAACCAAATAGTCCCAATAGGCCCAACATTTGCATTTCAATCAGGTTCATATTCAGAAAGAATCTAAGCATGATTACATGGATGCATTTCAGAACTGGACCTATTGGGACTATTAGAACCAAATAGTCCCAATAGGCCCAACATTTAATTTCAATCAAGTTCATATTCGTAAAGAATCCAACATGTGCATTTCAATCGTGTTCATATTCGTAAAGAATCCAAGCATGATTCCATGGATGCATTTCAGAACTGGACCTATTGGGACTATTAGAACCAAATAGTCCCAATAGGCCCAACATGATTTCAGAACTAGAATTCATACCTTGTCAGCTTCATTCCAATTCTTCAGCCCACCCCATTCAGGCTGCAAGCCCTTTGCAAACTGTGTGCTAGATGTTCGAGATCGACTTCCCAAGACCACCTCCTCGGTCTTTAAATCAAAGCCCATTCCTCGTGCCGTTCTATGCATTTTCTCCAGACGACTTCCACCTCCATCTATAATTATATTAGATGGGAGTGTTAGATTGTTAGCAAACTTTCTTTGCATTTTAACTTATAATATTGAGAATTGAAATAATTTTACCATGAATGAACTTGAACAACAATCCTCTGATTAACCGTTGCGACCTTGCCATATCGGAGCCTTGGCTAGAATGGCTACATATCGTCAATGTGCACATTCTCCAACATTTCGCAAGATTTTGATAACAAGAAAGAACATTTAGCTAACAAAGATATGGCAAGTCGACATTCCTCCCGCAAATCGCTTTAAAACCGATCAATAATCCATAATAATTGCAAAGATAATTAACTATAATAAGATTTATTACATCTCCTCCTCTTCTTTCTGCATGAATTTCGGAAGTCGAGACCTCGAGTTTCTATAGTCCTAAATGGACTTCGAGCATCGCCGAGCGAGAATTTACAAGGACCTGTGCGATGGGTATTTCGAGGTTTCACCAATTGAGGCTCATGCGTGGAATGCCCGTTGGAGTGCCAAGTTGGTGTTGGGCGGTGATCACGTGTTTGAATCGTCTCCTCCGAACACTCCTTCGTGTATTTCCAAATTAAAAGCTTGCTCTTCTTCAATCTCTTGGGTAGTGGGGAGTTGGCTGAAGGGAGGTAAGTTGGCCTCATGCTCATCTCTCTGTTATTATAAAGGGTAGATTAGAAAAAAAATGATAATTTGTAGTTGGGACTATTGGTACTATTATGACAAAATAGTACCAATAGTCCCAACTACAAAATACACAAAGAAAACAGCCAGTATGTACTCACCGATTGTTGCTCCTCTCCGGTGTTCCCTTGCTCTCGTCTCCGCTTCTCCGGCATTCCTTGCTCTCTCTCGCTTCCCTATTCATTGGGCTTCTCCGGCTGACCTCAAGCGCCCCCGCATCTTCGTCTGCGATTCTTCTCGCTAACGGGTCCATAAATTCATCACACCAAATAAAGCCTTCCACTCATCCATCAACTCACCTTCAACCTCTTCACAATGTAATCACTTATTTCATCGAGGACTCTTCCTCCTCTCACCGGCATTGTTTTAGCATTCTCCCCGTTAGCGGCTTCTCCGCGCAGACTAACACAACAAAGACCTCACGAACTTCATCATCTCCTCATCATCGGCATCTCCTTCATCATCCGCTCGCATCTCGAGACTCTTGTCTTTCGCTAATCTTTTGCTCGCTTATCTCGTGAACGGATCGCATAAGAATTGAAAAGCTACCAACCGCTCCAACGATCGATAGTAGTCGGTATTTTCCTCATCATCCGTAGCTTCTAACACACCATGCAATCGAAATAATAATGATGCAACATCAATATGTCGGTTATGTGATCAAAAATGTTGAAATCAAAATTAGTTGGGGCTACTAGTACTATCGACCAAATAGTCACAATAGTCCCAACTCTGGGCGACCAACAATAAGCATTCATGTCATATCCAAAAAGAAGATAGTACCTCATTGATATCAATTGGGTGGTATGATGCGTGGTAGATATACATCAAACCCCGTGGCTTCCAAACCTCAAAATCTTGCCTCAAACCTCCGATATTTCTTCCCAACTAGGAAATGTATTCAAGATCCATCCCTTAGTACAATGCAAAAATAAATAAAATGAAGATGTACAATGGTATGCAGAAATGAATATGTACAAGAAATGAATATGTACTTTAAAAATGAAGATGCACAATGCAAACAGAGTCTTATGAAATATTTGAAATGAATATGTACCAGAAAAGCCAAAGTATTGGCATGAAAATGGTATGATGTTTGTTGTTAGCTCCTTCGACATTCGCCACCATACAGTGAGGATTTGGTAAGAGAGGATCCCCACGGAATTGATCCCATTGTCACAAGATCCTCAACCAATGCCCAGATCCGATGGGATCTTCCATTGGTTGGGATTATACAAAGACAACAATAGTGACTACTAGGACCTTGGATAGCTTCACGGTCCTCGGAGTTCCAATATCCCAATTTACATTGGTGAACATGTCCCATAACTCTTTCGGTTTCATCCTCTTGTTCTTGAATCTTCGGGTGTAGAGGGAAGTCTCTGGTATTTCATGTTCGATGTAGGGATCGAACTCACTTGCTCCAAACCTTAAACCGTAAATGAGGCGAACTCAACCTCGAGAATCTTGCAATTTGGTCATGCACCTTGAACCAAATAGAATTTGGATCGTGGTCCGGGACACCAATGACTTGCCTCGAGTAGGTAGTGCATGCATCTTTGTGATCGAGCTGTAGAGTTGTAGTACCCGAGGTAACTACCAAATCGCGGAGGCTTCAAACGCAGCCACGCTTCTTCCCACATGATTGCGACTATTTCAACAACCGCAAACGTATTCTCCTTCATCGTAGTTTGTATCTTATGATTCTTCATTGTAAAGGTTCTCTTAAAATTCCCAATCGACCTAATAAAACACAAAATAACATCGAGCAAGAAAACCTAATTAAAAAGGGACTATTGGGCCTATCACCCAATAGTCCCAACTACGCTAATTCAACGAAGAGAACATAAGCATGATTTCAAACAAACAAACTTCATGATCCCAACATCGAGCAAGAAATCTAAATCAAAATTGGGATCATGGGCCCATCATCCCAAATAGTCCTAATAGACTCAATTCGAGCAATTCAACACAAGCGAGCATAATATAAGCATGATTTCAAACTAACAAACCTCATGATCCCAACATCGAGCAAGAAATCCTAAATCAAAATTGATCGTTGGGCCCATCATCCCAAATAGTCCTAATAGACCCAATTCGAGCAATTCAACACAAGCGAGCATAATATAAGCATGATTTCAAACTAACAAACTTCATGATCCCAACATCGAGCAAGAAATCCTAAATCAAATTGGGACTATTGGGCCCATCAGTCCCAAATAGTCATAATAGACCCAATTCGAGCAATTCAACATAAGCATAGCAGAATATAAGCATGATTTCAAACTAACAAACTTCATGATCCCAACATCAGAGCAAGAAATCCTAAATCAAAATTGGGACTATTGGGCCCATTAATCCCAAATAATCCTAATAGACCCAATTCGAGCAATTCAACACAAGCGTAATATAAGCATGATTTCAAACTAACAAAATTCATGATCCCAACATCGAGCAAGAAAGACTAATCGACTGGGACTATTGGGACTATCGACACCAAATAGTCCCAATATCCCCAACTCGAGCAATTCAATCATCATCACCCAATCCAGGTTTATAATCAATAGTCCATACCTAAATCACACCATAATTTTGAATTAAATGATGCAATTGTGATCACCCAAGCTAATTCGAGTTCATAATCACATTCTATGCAAGATTTCAAACAATAAATTCCATTTCAAACAATAAATCCCTAAATTATGTGATTACTGTGGCATGTTCTTCTTCTTCTTCTTCTTCTTCTTCTTCTTCTTCTTTTCTTCTTCTTCTTCTTCTTCTTCTTCTTCTTCTTCTTCTTCTTCTTCTTCTTCTTCTTCTTCTTCTTCTTCTTCGCATCCTCGCCTTCTTCTTCGCTTTCTTCTTCTTCCTTCGCATCCTCGCCTTCTTCTTCGCTTTGTTCTTCTTCTTCTTCTTCGCTTTCTTCTTCTTCTTCCGCCTGCCTTCTTCTTACTTCTTCTTCGGCCGCCTACTCTTCTTCGGCCGCTTCTACTTTTGCTTTGGGATGTACTCTGCCTCCGAATCGAGACATTTGGGCAAGTAATGACGGAGGTGGCAGGCGTTCGTGAGGGTCATGCGGCGTTCGTTCAAGGTTGGAAGAAGAATCGGCGTTAGTGAGGGTGGGGAGAGGAATCGGAAGAGGATTGGCGTTGGTGAGGAAACTGAAATGCACATGTAACCGGCTATTTTGATAGGCGTTGATAAACCCGCGATTTTTCAAATTCAAGGCAAGGCAAATGGGTCCAAAATACAAAAGTCGACTATAATTTGACATTTTATGTTGGTGACTATAATTTCACATTCATTAACTTGGATGGCTATAAATGTGTATTTCCACATAAATGAATATATAAATACGTAGTGGAAGTAAAAGGTCATCATGTGTGTTTTTTGATAAATAAGTGGCTAGATTGAGGGTAATTGATGTTTTCAAAAAGTAGGAAATACAATCTTTTGGTGGACAAATAAAAAATGAATTAAAAGCAAGCTTTTGATGGACAGATATATTATTATTTATAAAATGTGACTTTTACATATATAAAAGATCATGCAAACAAATTGATTTTTTTTAAAGTGCCAAAGTAATTGAATGAACATAATACATCAATGAATATTACACGTTATGAGTGTGTGTGTGTTGGCCTAGTGGTAGAGTGGTTAATGCCCGAGGCCAAAGGTCTCGGGTTCGAGTCCACCGTGACGCACCTTTAAAATTTCGTATTAATTGACCAAAAAAAAAGAATATTACACGTTATGAATTATTTTAAATAATAATTTTTGTTATATGTTATTTGTTAATGCACAATATATTTAATAATTTATATATATATATATATATATATATATATATATATATATATTTGTAGAAACATAATGATGATTCAGTGAAAATATAAGTTACTATTTTTAGAATGATTCTTATATTTATAGATATAGATATAGATATAGATATAGATTAGTTACAATAAATTTTAATGATTTAGTACTCCATTCGTCCACCAAAAACTTGTATTTAATTTCTTTTTGGGACGTCCATCAAAAGCTTGCATTTTTCATTTTTGGAAACATCAACTAACCTCAATCTATCACATATTTACAAAAAAAATCAAACATGATCCACCTTTTTACTCTCACTATCTATTAATATATTCATTTATTATCTTCACCCACTTTACGCTCATTACAAATTATTAAACCATGTGTCATCAAAAGCAATGCAAGCTTTTGATGACGGAGGGAGTATTATATATAGAAACTATATCTATATCCCATAGATTGATTGTAGAGGTGGGTATTTGAATTCGGTCAATTGGATGATTGTATAACCGAACCGAAAATTTGGTTATCGGTTAACCGAATAACCAATTTTACTAGATTCAGTTCGATAATCGATACAATAATTTCAGAAATATAACCGATAACCAAACGAGTATTAGCAAAATAACCGAAAATAACTAATATTATTAATTTCTTTTTTTATTATTTATTTAAATTAATATCGTAGCTAGTTGGGTTAGGTGTATGCCTAAGGTTGTTGTCTTTCAATGAGGTCATGGGTTTAGTTCTTCTTTTGGAGCAAAGATTAATACATTTTTTTATTGATAATCAAGTACTAATAAATAAAATTAAATCATATCATTATCATAGTTTAGTTGATTTCAACTTACGCCTAAGGTCTCTCCTCTATGAGGATGTCGTGTGCTCAATCTCTTTATTTGGTAGAATTTGATTTTTTTTGTTGAAATGGGTTAATCAGTTAACCAATTAACCGATTGATTTGGTTTTCGCTAGCAATATTTCATACATTTCGGTTTTGGTTAATCGAAAATCGGTTCGATTAATCAAACAGACCGAACCGATTCCCCATCCTAATAGATTGATTAGCAATGTTGTATCTTCTGAATTCTATGAATTTTTCTTTTTATTAGAGTAAGTTATAGTAATTTTATCCTCTCAAAATTTTTAGGGAACTGAGTTTCTTAATCATGGTAGCCAAGGAACGAAGCTTGACACCAATTTTGTCGTAGGATATTTAATTATTCATGATCATCATGTTAAACCATTTAATATATAAGCTTTCCCAATACAAATTCAAGAAAACTAAAAAAAGAGTAGACATGAAATCAATTAAAAAAATGAGTTTTAAGGGATAAGTAAATTTCACAATTCAGTTTGATATAGGTGAATTTCTTAGATATTACATATTTCTTTGAGATGAGGTTGTTGATATTCTTGTTAGAGAAGGAGGTCGATTACTTGTTGCTTTGACAATTTGAGGTATTGATCCACAAATTCATTAGTAGGTTTGATTATCCAACTTTTAATCTATGATAGTTTAAGTTTCCAGGAATCCTAGATTCCAAAGTTTTTTTATTTATACTTTAATCGAGTGTTAATAGATTCTTTCAAGACATTTTATATCAGTAGAGTTGTTCGTGGAATCCACCAAGCCCTTAACTCTGATTAACCAAAACTGGACATGATCGGTTAGTAATGTTAATGCTATCACGATTAAACTTTGCTAAGTATAGTAAAGTCGGGAAACCGCGACCAGGGAAGAGGACTATATGAGGGGATTGAAGAGGATCACACTTGTATGCAAAAACTGAACCAAATCATATATTAATAGAGGGAGTTCAACAAAAAACTAGTTGATCACCAAGATCTAATAGGAATAAGTAAGCAACATCGACTCACATATGAATCAAAGCAAGTATTTAACTACCAAAAGTAATGAGTGTACACAGTGGATTACAAAAAGAACGTGATACATGTATACGAACATGTATCATCCCAAGTGTCTATCTAATAAGTCCGACAAAAGCCAGCTCGCGCTCCATCTTCACCCACCACTACTCAACCTGCAAATTTAAAAATATATACAGGACTGAGTACGAGACTACTCAGTGAATATTTGCCAAAGCTAGATACATGCTTATATAACTGTAAATTGTCATGCTATCTTATCAGTAACACATGAAGCTTTAACTTAGAAAGGTCAATGCTTACTAATTTTTTTTGTGAAACTAAAGTTTGACTGATCAGTCTAAGTTCTTTTGTAATCTCAGTATCTGTAACTATTGTTGTTCAGGGAAGAAGGCATCCTTCCATGGTCACCGGATAGCTCAACCCTCTAAGATGACTCACGACCATTGTGTACTCTAATCTTGTATAGGAATTACCTAATACAAGATCTGAATTCAATTATGAGATTTTGTCAAAGCCAAACACAAATAGATATCATACATAAATATCGAAATATTTATGGTTAGATAATACTTACTTTAAGAATTTTCGTTTCAAAGATTTTGAAAGAAAATATATATTCAATGTAATATTAAGCTTTATTTATTATGTAAGAAAGCCCAATTGTTAGCACTGTTGCTCACATGTTTGCAGCCTTTTTCTGCTGCTTCTTCGTCATTTTGTCACTCGACCTTTTAAGAAATAGAAATAAGAAGTCCGGAACGAAGGAAAATTCTTATTGAAAGGAATTTGAGATTCTATTTAATAGGAATTTATTAGGGATTATGCATTCTTTACTAAGCCTAGCATTATAGTTACATTAATTAATCGCTAGAAATTCTAGCTCGTTACTTATCCCCTAGAGATTAAGGATTGCTTCATTTGGGAGATCGATTAAAATTAAATCGATCACTAAGAATTTATGAAAATTGGGCTAATTTTAAATAATTAATCCATAATTAAAAGATAACTTAGAAGCTTAACTTAGTAGCTAAATTCTTTTGTGAAGCTAAATTTTGACGGATCAGTTTAAGTAGTTTTATAATTTTCGTATCTGTAACTATTGTTGTGCTAGGAATGAGGCTTCCTTCCACGGTCACCGGACCGGCCAACCCTCTAAAAATGACTCACAACCACTGTGTACACTAATTCTGTCTACGAATTTCCTAGTACAAGATCCGAATTCGATTCTGAGATTTTGACAAAACCAAACACATTTAAGTATCATACATAAATATAGAAATATTTATGGCTAGAAATTCCTGAAAGAATTTTCATTTCAAAGATTTTGAAAGAAAATATCTGCTCAATTTAAATTAGGGTTTAAATAAAAAAAACCCTAGTCTACTCATTCCTTCATTCTCGCCCCTCTCTCTCATCCACTGGAGTTCGTCGCTCCCCTCATTGTCTCCGATGACGTCGGAGACCGCGCCATGCCGATGTCCACCCTGTCTTCCTCTTCCTTTCTCTTTGCTCTCCCCATCTCTCGCACACCTCACTCACGATAGGAGAAAACCTTCTACATATGTTTCTCAAATCTGACGCTACCTCATTCTCATTTCCGATGAGCACGTAGCCGTTCGTGACTTCCTCCGTCGTCGATGTCTAACCCCATCATCCTTTCCCTCATCTTATATTATCCCACACACAGAGAAGTCTTCTTTCCCTCATTTCTACCACCTTCGTTTCAGGGTCCGGTGAGGCCGTCGTCGTCTGGTGTCATCGAGGAAGCAGCCTGCCACTACCTTCATCTCCGACAGTGCACTGTCGATTCCAACACCGTCATGCGGTCCTTGGCGTTGTCTCCTCCTTCACGTCACACACACACACATGCACTGGTCTTTCTGTCTCTCTCCATCTCTGACCTTTTTTCTCTAAATTTTGGCGCTGTTATTGGAAGACCGATGATAGTATCGTCGTCGCCCCTCCACAGTAATGCCTCTTGTCGACAACCTCCATCGCCTCCATTAAGAAATTAACAAAAATCATCCAGCCCTAGCTCAGCCTCTCAACTATCTTGTTGATGCACTAGTGAGAAACATCATCTAGGTACTAGGAATTAGATTGTGGATTGATTTCTTAACTAATTTACCAAGTAATAGATGATGTAGTTTTTCGATGTTAGTTTTGGTGTGTATTAGTGTTCGACCTCCTTGTTTGAGGATTGTACACTATGTATATAAAATCTCTCCAATTTCTGCACTAAGATGATAATATGGAGAACTGTATGTATTTATGTTGGTTTACAGCAGTATGTTTAGTATGATTTTATGCTTATTCTTCATATTTTTATGCATGTTTTTCCCATGGTTTGTCTTATTTCTGACGTTGTTTTGATTAGTATTTATCGATTCAAACTTATTTGATTTGTTTCGATGTTTTGTAGAAAAATGGCGTTAAATAGGATGAATGAATCTGCCAAGAGTTGAGGTATGTTGAAGAGCATCTCGATAGGAGTCCATTGGAGCAAACAGATCGCAATTAGGAGTTCACGAGAGAGAACAAAGCGAATCGTCAAAGTCGCACACGTGCGTGCACGTGCCCCCAGCTCGTCCGACGCTGCGCCCCATCACAAGCCACACACACTCTGCCTTGTCACATATTCCAGCACCCCAGCGCTTACTGCGCTGTCCTGTTCGGTGATCCATCACCTCTAGTGCACGCCACGCCCAGCTCCCGTCGCTCGCCCAGCGCACGCTCAACTCCAGCGCTTGTCGTGTCTTCTCTAGCGCCCGTCCCAACCCGTGCCTCGCACCGTAGCGCCCACCCGCCCGGCCAACGCCACGACATCCGGCGCTCCACTCCAACGCACAGCTCCACATGTGTTTTATCTCCATCTGACGTTTGGCACGCCTCCATCACGTCGCCTGGCGTTGGGCCATTAGCGCCAGTGCCCGCACCTCGCCCAACCTCCTTCAGCGCATGTCTTGCCGCGCCCCGCACCCCAAAGACTAACTCCGGCCGCCTGGCCCACGATTGGTGCCGCACTTCCGGCGCCCGCCCGCCCGGTCCGTCCGACCGGGCACTTCTTTGGTCTCACTCCAGTGGACTCTCACATCCGACGCTCCACTCCGTCCGACGTTGGGGTGCCTCTCGGACCATTCCAGAGAGCTACCCCCAGCGCCGGCTTCGTCCCGTCCGACACTGGGCATTTTTTCAAGCCCATTTTAGCGTTATTTTATGGGCTTTTTCGAGGGTTTTTAAATATGGAGAACAACCACCTTTTCTCGTCTCGGATTCATTTTCTCGTGAATTTTCTTCCTCTTTTTATTTTCTCTATTTTCTTTTCCTTTAAATCTTGTGCTTGGTTTAACATTTGGATTGTGTGATTCCAGATTTTTGGATGACGAATTCGTCAATGATTGGATTGTAAGTTTTTCTCGTTTCATTATGTCCATGCAATTGCGATGGGAATAATTTCTACCATGAGATGAATTATCGATTTATAATGAAATAAATGTTGGATTTGTTCTGGTCTTGAATCGTGATTGTTATGTTGATGATTTGTAATTTCTCATCAATATAAATAGATTATTTCATAATTTTAATACACGGGTTTGAAAGAATAGTGTAAGTTGATTATGTGGTTATATTTGATTATTAATTAATATGAGAGAAGATTTATATTAAATATAAATTTGATAACGAGCGAGGTCGAGAGACTAGTTTGTTGTTGAGTGATTAATATATGTGGATAGGTGTTTGCTATCATGTGCATTTGTGTTAATTATACTTCGTAGTTATGACGGTAGGGTTGAGAGACTAGTTGTCATTAATTTCGAGTCTAGCATAGACAGGGTCGAGAGACCAGTTTATATTGCACGTTAGGTGAGAGAGCGTGGGTAGTTTATGCAATGTGTATCGGTCCTTGGCTCATTGATAGCGAAGATAGATTTTGAACCCTAGAACACCGTCTTCAGTTCCGTGTATCTACCAATCCCTCTTGTTGTCCAAGTACACATTTTTTCCTCCTTTCTTTCATTTCCTGCTTTCGTCTGTTCCGTGACAGCCCCCCTTATTTTAGGACGTTAGTTTTTGTTTTCTATTTTTGTGCGTGACATTAAACCATAGCCCTGTTAAGCCTTCTTTGAGAGATACGACTTGGGTCGACCTTACCGCTCTATAATGACCTCGTACAATTTGCGAGCGACTTAGAAGAACAATTAGGTCGGAACAAAATTTTGGCGCCGTTGTCGGGGAAGGCTTTAGGCTTTTGGTTTCGTGTTGCTTTATTTTTCGTGTTTTCTTTTATTTTTATGTTTCTTCCTCCGTGCTTCTTTTATTTCTTTCTTTTTCTTTTTCTTTTTTTTTTTTCTTTTTCTTTTTCTTTGTTAGTATTTTCTCCCACAGGTATGTGTGATCTTGTTTTTGTAGTTGGTGTCTGTTAATACAGAGCTACCAGTGACACGAGTATGGTCAGACAGGCCTGGTGGAGGAAAGCTCGTCGTATTGGGTAAATTCTTCTAACGAAAGGAGTCCAGTTCGACTATATTGAGGGATACCCGTCAGGCTATGAGCATCAAGCCTATGATCCCTACTGGAGGCATCTTCCGAGTTCTTCATGTAGTCAGGACCTCTTGTTCCAGCAACATCCTGTTCAGCCAACATTGGGGTATACATTGCATGCTTCACGCAAGTCAGCCGATGAAGCAAAAATTGGAAGACACATTGATGTCTTTCAAACAGATGGGTCAACAAAGGTTCGAGATGGTGGATGCATCTCTCGAGCGTTTAGTGACCCAAGTTAGTCAGTTAGCCATGATAGTGGAAGAATTGGTTCACAACCAAAGTGTGGAGGAGATGCCGAGATAACTAGAGCAGACTTCTTCTGTCATATTCCTTGAAGAGGATGAAGTTGAGGGAAGAATCAGGGAAGATGATGAAATTAAAGAGTCAAGGTTTCATCAAGGCGAGACTAAGTATGGACAACCTGATATCTTCCCGAACCAGTTGGAGAATGAGGAGAGGACAAACATTGAGGTAGCATCTGTAATTTTTCAACATCCCAATTCACCAAAGTATTGTGCTATAGGAGTTGAGGTTATCTATTTTGCTCTGGAGAATAGGATTTTTAATTTGAGCTTAATTGATTTATTATTTGCTACCTTGACTGTCTCTTTGTACTTACATCGTTACAACTGATGCTCTGGTTGAGATGGTATTCCTGCAGGTGAAAGACTATGGATAGTCTGTTTGTCATTGGTGGAGCTTGTTCCATAGAAACGAGCGCTGCGTGGGAGGCAACCCACGAGTTTATTTGTTTATCTATTTTGTTTCTTTTCTTTTTCTTTTCAGATTTTAAATAAGTTAGATGAGAATTGTGGCGAGTTGCATATCATGAACACTCCTGCGACTGCAGATCGCCACCACCGTACCTCGTTAACATGCTCTCTCAATTTCAGGGAAGTTCACTTCTACATTTTACCTTTTTGTTTTCATGCACTCAGTGTAGTGCGTTGTCTAAAGTGTAGGTGTGCTTGTCGTCTTTGTGTGTTTGTATGTGACTTATATTTGTTTGGGTGTGTCGTCCTCCCTTTTATACCTTTTGTTTGGATTTGAGTATGCTTTATCGTCTAGTATACGAGTAGAGTTGGGTGAGCATGATTTGATTGGGTATGCACGTTTGAACTGATTTCTAATAATTATTGTCGATGCATGACTTGATAATTGTTGATGATTGGTCTAGGCGTGGGGCACGTCAAAGTAAATTGTGATGAATTGATATGTGTGGTTGATTGTCATCGCTACTTGTATGGTCTCCTTGTGTGTCTTATCTCGAAAAAAAAACATGAAAATATGAAAAAGTTTGTTATAAAAATAAAAATAAAAATAAAAGAGTTGGAATAATTTGTTGATGGTTGAATAAGTGAGCTTGAGGCTGGAATAATGGGTTCTACTCCTCTCGCTTTATGTTTTTTTTCGAATGGAAGCTCAAAAGTGATGAGTATGAAAAACCATATTAAGATATTCGGGTTTCCAACTCGAAGGTTTGACTTATTGAATTTTATCCTATAATCCTCATTGAGTCGTCACATCTGGTATTTGTAGTTGTGTGTTATGTTGAAAATGAGATGTTTTATGCAAGGGGTCTATATGAGTTGGCTATTCAATTATTAAGTGCATGTAGATCAGATTTGTGATTTGCTTGGATTAAGCCGCATGCTCAATCAATTGTTGATTCATTACCATGTTAAGAAGTGTATCGGTTTAGAAATTATAGGATGACGTGATGTCATGGTATGATCTGTAACGCCCCACTTTTGCTTGATTTAATTTGCCTTAAATTTTAAATAATTTACATTAGATTTGTGAATATTTATCATGCTTGATTTTTTTTTTTTTGGACTTGGGGGAGTCCGTAGTTACGCCCCTGACTAGAAAAAGAACTTCAAAATTTATTTTAGGGCCTTCAAATAATACTTTACAAAGATATAAAAAAAATTGGGCTAGGTAATAAAATGAATTTTGGGCTTATGAAATTAAATTATATAATTAAGTTTTTGGCTTATATAATTGTCAAATTATATAATTATTCTCAAATTGGGCTTTGTAGAATATTCTTTTATTGAGCCCAAATTCTATTTTATATTTATCTAGGATTAAGAACAAGAGTTCCAATAGAAGTAGGATTCTTATTAGGGTTAGCTTATTTACTTTATATATATATATATATATATATATATATATATATATATATATATATATATATATATATATATATATATATATATATAGGGTTGAGTTATAATACAAACCCCTTAAAATAAGAAATAAGAATTCATCTTGATCATCCATTTGCCATTAATCAATGGTTAAAGATTAAGTTATCACATTCCCTATAATTAAGGAACAGTTATTTTCGTAATATTTTGTAATTACCATTATACCCTAATTTGATTTAATCACAACCACACATCTTCAAAATGAATGGTTCAAATTTGTTCTCATTTCTTATTTTTGAATGTGTTTTATTTGAACCCAACTATATATATATATATATATATATATATATATATATATATATATATATATATGTATATCGACACACAACTTTGGCTCAAAAGCATCAACCGACTAAAGCTAATCAACTTATTTTTTTCCTTCTGGTAAGAGCAAAGTTTTTTCTTTTTCTTTTATGGTTATTTATTTATTTATTTTTGTTCCCATTATGAATCAGAATAAAACATGACTTTTGTTGTATAGTTTTTAGTTGTTTATTATTTTATTTGTTTTAGGTGTTCGTTGGAGTCATGCATAGTGTGTTCATTTTTGTTTTTATTTTATAAGTTTTTCGCAACTCGAAAGTCAGTCGAAGGCAATTCATTAGTGATTAGGTTTGTTTGCAAATTGGATATGGATTTGCATTTTTTTTCACTTTTCTTTTGGTTTAAATGGTAATTTATTTATAGGGATTGGCTGCTGCATTTGTAATGTTAAGCTTGGTACTTTGAGATTTATGACTATGAATTGGTTCGATTACCCTTGATGACATCAATCATGTATTGATTTGTGGACTTAAATGTGTTAATTAATAAGTGAATCAGCAAACTGTAATTCATTTTAAATGATTTGGTTTTCTTTGTTAAGTTGATTTGAATTACCTTATTAGTTAGTGTAATCATTAAGATAGTCTTAACCGTTTGAACTTTGAATAATTAAGAGAGATTCCTGATTTTGAGTAATTATTGGATCGTAATTTTTTTTATTATTAAAAATATGTGCTACTGGATTTATGTTGCGGGAGTTGAGGTTTTCATTTAAATATTTTTCTGTTATATATGTTATCAAGTTGTATTATTGAGTTATACTTAATCGAAAAAGGGAATTTTAAGAATTTAGTTAAGGTTTTGTATAAACTCTTATAAAATATATGTTTATTTGATTAGGTACGGCGTAACTAGGACCCTCATCCCAGAATTGATTGATTTTATTTTGTGGTGCTCGACAAAATAAGGTAGGTGAAATCTTCTTTAACTTGCAAATATGTGATTTGGAATAAACGTATTTATTGTGAAAGTAAAATTGGTTTGAGAAATATTCTTTTATGTCCAACGTTTATATTGTGGTTTGGATTGTGATACGATATTTATTGCATGCGGTGAGTATACAAGTGAAAAGCCATGATGGTGAGTCATTGGCTACATGTATATCCTGAGGTAGGATTTTTAAGCCGTTGAGGCTGAGCCTTAACGGTGAGTCATTGACTATGTATATATCCTATGCCGGTGAGACAGGATTTTTAAGCCGGTGAGGCTGAGCCTTGACGGTGAGTCATTGACTACGTATATCTTATGCCGGTGAGGTGGGATTTCTATGCCGGTGAGGCTAGATATGATTGCATGCGGTGAGTTTGCAAGTGGACTTTGCCGGTGAGGCTGAATATGATTGACTATTACTTTCCTACGATGTATATACGTTTGGACAAAAAAATAATGATATTCCTTGTTTCCCACCACTGAGTACGTTTTTGTGCTCACCCCTTTATCTAAAATATTTTCAAGTCTGATCATGGAGCAACGTGGCGGTGTGAGTGTGCCTAGTGTTGTTATGTCGCTTTTAGTTCCTTCCAAGACTTATGCTATTTTGTTCATTTTTTTTTTCTTTATTATCGTTGTTGGATTTGAGTTATTAGGAGTCCACCTTATCTCATGCTATTAGGTCTTGCATAATTTGCTTTGGATCGTTGGTTGGCGTCGGTTTATCGTGCAAAATTTAGACTTGAGTTTGTTGGACTTATTATATGGCAAATTTTATTTGAGAGATTTTTATATATGTTATTTAAATATTATATTCAAATAAAGAAAAGAAATCACTTTGACATGTTTCCGCTTTAGCTATTAAAAAGTTATATATAGCATTTTTAAATTATGAATTTAGGGTGTTACATTTAGTGGTATCAGAGCGGGTCTACGTTTCTGTAAACTTTAAAATTTTGAATAATTTGTTATATAATGTTGTTATGACAAAGGGCACCATCTATTCCCGGCACGCGCTCCTGATCGAGGTAATTTACGTTGTTTTGATATGATAAAAATGTTTTGGTGAGCACTTATTAATGAAGATTCTCTCTCAAATATTATGAAATATGGTGGAGATTTGTATGTGGCATTATATGAGAGTTGTACATCATTTTGTGAAAATTATTGTTGAACTTGAGCATGAGTAATTGAAATATTTACTTATTTGTGTCCTCGAAATTAAAAGGGACATAGTTGCTTGATTATTAGGCTTCACCTGTGTAGCTTATAATAATAATAATAATAATAATAATAATAATAATAATAATAATAATAATAATAATAATAATAATAATAATAATAATAATAATAATAATAATAATAATAAAAATAATAATAATAATGATAATAATAATAACAATAATAATATACCTCCGGTTTATGAGCATGCACTTGCCGTAGTTCGATTCTAGCAACGTACTTGGAATCCCACTCTAGGCGTCGTAGAGAACTTTGTAGCTTGTTGGTTAAGTTGGGAATATTAACCTCATAAAGTGAAATTTAATTTTATAAGGAAATGGCCCGTGGACCCCAACGCAACCCCAATAATGACCAACAGGCTAGGAATTTGGTGAAAACATTGGTTGCCGCACTGCAAGAACTCACACAGCGCCAACCTTATGCAGCACCTGCTCTACAAAATAATGCACCACCGCCACCGACTACTAGCTAAGTGATTGAGCAATTTCATCGATACACACCGCTGAGGTTCGGTGGTAGGAGTGGACCTCTGATTTTAGAAAAATGGATAATGGAGCTCGAGAGAATTTTTGAGCACATAGAATGTACTGATGCCCACAAGGTGTCGTGCGCGGTCTTCCAATTCACTGAAGATGCAGGTCACTGGTAGAAGTCTTATAAAAGTGGTTTGACCGAAGCGGAGCATCAGAACCTAACATGGGAAAGGTTCAAAGAAGTAGTTATGGAGAAATACTTTCCATGTTCCTACCATAATCAGAAACAAGTGGAGTTCCTTGACTTGAATCAGGGCGGTGTGACTGTGACTGAATACGAGCGGAAGTTCAATAAACTTGCTCGTTATGCTACACAACTGATCGATACTGATGACCAAAAGGCTGATCGTTTTCTTCGTGGGCTTAAACATGAGATATGGGGCATCCTTGTCGTTCACGAGATTGTAAGTTATGGGGTTGATGTCAGAAGAGCGCATGAAGTGGAGGCTGGACTCAAAGTTGATAAGAATACAAGAAATGTGGATCAACCAGTAAAGAGAAAGTGGGACAACCGAAATCGAGGAAACAACAACGTTCGCTATAAGAATGAGAGAATGATTAACACTCAGCATGCTCCTAATACGTTGACGCAGAGGTCCATGTGTCAACAGTGCAAGCGGCCATATTTTGGAAGATGTTTTGGACAAGTCGGAGTATGTTATATCTGCCATGAGCCTGGACATTACGCCAACAACTATCCAAAGAAGGGAAGAGGTGAACATAAGCAAGAAGGTAATGCTCGACAATATGCATTCACTCGGTAGGAGGCGGTGAAGGGAGTGGTACTATGTCGGTATGATTATCGTTTTTGGATTACCTGTTTTAGCCTTATTCAATTCTGGAGCATCACATTCTTTTATATCTGTTGGGCTATGTGAGAAAACAAGACTAATCGTAGAAGTAGAGAACCTAGCCCTTGTTGGATTTGTATACTGGAAGCAGTTTTGGTTGAGCTTGTATACAATGTTTCCTGTTACCACTATTACAATCTCCTATCTGAATTGTTTACTTGATTGCATATGTATGTCCATTTATCTCATATATAAGTTAGATCATACAGTGTGTTGTAGATCACAGAAGTCTGTATGATTGGTGTTTAGTATGAATTTGTGCAGATTTTTGGTATTGTTTTACATGTCGTTTTCAGTGGTTTATCCTATTTATGCCATTGATTTGATAAATATTTATTGATTCGGACTTACTTGGTTTATCTCGATGTTTTGTAGAAAAACGGCATAAAATAGGATGAATTGGATCTACCAAGGATCAAGTTTATTGAAGAGCATCTCGACAGGAGTTCATAGGCGAAAGCGGATTGCAATTCGGAGTTCGGACGAGGGAGAACGGAGTGAATCATCAAAGTCGCGCACGGCATCCCGTCGCACGACCAGAGCCCGCACGCCCAGCGCCCATCCGCGCACCAGTGCACGTTCGCGACGCCCGTCCGGGGCTGGAGCCCAGCGCGTTCCGCATGCCCGTCCGGCGTTGGAGCCTGAGCCGCTCGGCGCCCGCCGCCCGCACGCCACGCCCGCCTCCGCGTCCCGCCTGCCGCTTTCGTCCGTCCGACTGCGTCGCCCAAAGACGCCCGTCCGCACGCACGTTCTCGCCTAGACATCCAGCCGCGTCTGGCGCTTGATTCCTAACCGCGCTGGACGTGTCCAAAGCTTAGCGCGTCGGTCTTGTGCTCCGTCCGGCGCGTTAGGCCGAGGTCGATCAATCGAAACTACTCAGATCGTATTGCGCTCCGTCGCGCGGGTGCAAAATCTTGATATAATATTGAAATACACGGAAACCCTAGACAACCTCACTCATTTTCTCAAACACACGCACGCAACTCCTTTCTCTTTCTTTTTCTTTCCCTTTTCCTTTTAATTCTTGTACTTTGGATTAACAATTGGGATTGCACGATTCCGGATTTTGGAAGACGAATTTGTCTATGAATAGTTGTAAGTTTTCCTGATTTTAATTATGTCTATGTAATTGGGATTGGATTAATTTCTATCATGAGATAAATTATCGATTTGTTGAGTAATACATGTTAGGTTGTTCGTATCTTGAATCGTGATTGTTAGATTGATGATTTGTGATTTTCTCATCTGTATAAATTGTTTATTTTATGATCTTCATGCATGATGTTCGAAAGAATAGTGTAGGTTGATTGTATGCTTATGTTTGATTATGAAGATATACGAGAGCAGATTTATATTAAATATACGTTTGACAATGAAAGTGATCGAGAGATTGGTTTGTTGTTGAATAAATGATATATGTGGTTATGGTTTTTGCTATCGTGTGCCTTGCAATAAAATATCCTTCGTAGTTGATGGTTGGTTGATTGAGAGATCCCCTATCATTAAGTTCGAGTCTAACGTTGACGTAATCGAGAGATTAGTTAGTGTTGACCATTTGGTGAGAGGCGTGGGTATTTTATGCATTGTGTACCGGTCCTTGATTTATTAATAGCGAGGATAGATTCGAACCCTAGAACACCGTCTCCAATTCCGTGTATCTGTCAATTCCTATTATTGTCTAAGTGCATCCGCTTTCCCTGCTTTATTTTATTTTCTGTTTTCATCCTTTCCATGACAACCCCCTTATGTTAGGACGTTAGTTTTTTCTTTTCTGCTTCTGAGTTTGACATAAAATCGTAGCCCTGTTAAGTCTTCCTCGAGAGATTCGACTTGGGTCGACCTTACCGCTCTATAAGGACCTCGTACTATTGCGAGCGACTGAAAAGAACAATTTGGTCGGAACAAATGGTCAAGCTTAATGAGATATAAATAGTATCACAGCAGAGACAACTTGAGGACGAGTTGTCGGTATAGGCTGCGGTGTAGATAAGAAGTGACTTGACTTGGTTGCTTGTCTATATTGGTACGTCTCTGACGTATTGATGGATCACAGTGAGATGAGTTCTTCTATCTGACCGTCGTGAAGAACCTAGATCTCGGAGACTTACGTTGATCTAAATCTTGATGAGGTATTAGGTGAGTATGAGTTGCTGACCATCACTTTGACTTGCTATGGGTGAGGGTTACATGAGATAACCCAAGATTCTCTCGCATCTTGGGTGGTGGCGATCTTGTATGTCATGCTAGTTATCTCAGACGAGTCACCGTATCCGTTTAGGATGATGACGTCCCCTTAAGGAGCTCAAAATGTTTATTGTACTAAACCCTGCAGGTTGAGTTATCTCAAGTACAATAATAAAGTTGAGTGGTACTACTTAAGGAATTAAAGATATTAATTATTTTAAGCAAATGTAACGCTATAAAATAACTAATAGGCGTCTGATATCTTAAATACGGGATTCAGAAAGTCTAAGTGCAAGTCCCGACTCACCTTCGGTAATAAAGGGTAAGTCAAGATTTATTCTCTAGTGGCATGAATAAATGTTTATGAATTAATTTATGTTCGGGTGAACATAAGATAATTAATTTATTTGAGGCCCATCTTTATTCCTTGCATTTGATCCTGGTGGCCCGTCCAGCCCGGAGCTTAGTGATTTTGCCCCTCCTTATAGAGTCCCAGGACTCGACTGATGCTCTCTATCTTAAGTGATAAGATTATATTTATTAGATATGCATAAATCCTATCTTGATAGGGTTTAGGGTTGCATTATAAATATAAGGTGAGAGAGAAAATCAACGTTAATGCTTAATCATAATTTTCGAGAATTACTATTGTGAAATAGTAAGAATTTTTCGAAAACTGTATAAGGAGGAAGAAGGTGAATTTCTAAAGCATTCTCCATAGATTGTCCTCACCGACATTGGAGTTTAGGCAAACGAGATACGCCTAGAAGATCAAAGCACAGTCTCGATCCATTCATCCCCGACAGATTCGCGGTAAACACGAAAACTCCTACGTGTTGCAATTAATTATATAGGTGCATGCTAGGCATATAATCAATGTATGGTGAATTAAACATCCAAGATAGATCCTCGGGAGAGGTTAAAATCGATTTCCTACGGTTGGTATCGAGCACAGGATCGTGATCTTGGCTCTATCGATTAATTCACGTTTGATTATAACGTGCGCAATTAATTAATTGTGAATCTGTCGTTCATCGTGGCTCGTTTTATTTTTGTCGGATTTTGTTTTTCACCACGAGAAAATCCGTGGTTAGATTAGATTTTTTCCTGTAAATCTTATCTGTAAAAGAAGAACGAAGACGAAAGCACGAAGAACGAGACGACATGAGTTCACCGGAAAACCGGACGACACATGAAGCGCGCGCTTCGGTGCCATGCGTGCATTTAAGGCGGCAATGGCGGGCGGGCGGTGGCGCGGCGACAAGCCTCGGCGGGTCGCGGCACGACGCCGACGGCGCCGGACACGCCCGGCGGTAGGCATACCAATGTCGGGCGACACGGGCGTGCGAGCTCGACACCGGCGCGACGGGCGTGCGAACCTGCGCAAGCCTCGGCATGCCTCGCGCCGAGGTGCGGAAACCTCGAGCGGCGCTCACGCGATCATGAAGTCGTATGGCGGCTGGTAGCCAAGACGCATCACGCACGCTGGCGGGTTGGGCGGCGGCAAGACGCGCGTTTCGCTGGTCGTGCGTCGTGCGCACGGATTTCGACGGCCTTAGCGAGATTCGCGACGGAAACCTCGGCGACGCCGACAATACCGGCACCTCTCGGTAGCCTCGGTGGGTTGCGCGGGCAGCAGCGTTCGAGACGTGCGCACGCAGGTGCCTCGGCAGCGGTGCGTGCGGATTTCTCAGCAGAGCTCAGCCACCTCGGTGCGAGCGCACGTGAGGAAACCTCAACGCGCATGAGATTCTCGGCAGCGCGCGGCGGCTTCGGTGCGATTATCGTGCAGGAAACCTCAAGCCCGCACGCTTTCAGTAGGCCGTAGCCGGTACAAGCAAGTGGGGCGGCGGTGTCTTTGGCGCGTGCATGGGTCTGTGCCCTCAGCGCTGCCTAGCTCTTTATATACCGACCCGGCCCGTTTGTTTTGGGCTGACCCAACCCGGTTCGGCCCTGACCCGATTTTTCAGCCCAGATCTGAGATTTTCGACCGGTTCGCCCGCTCCAATGATCCGGCACGACGCCAAATCTAGTTTTGACGATTCCGTCCGTGCCCGCACGCGAGGCCGTTTTGAGTTTCAAGATCATGCTTTGCAAATTTATGTAATAAATTAGGCGGAAATCTGTGGTCCACGTTAGCCGCGATGAACGATTTTATTTATTTTTATCGCTCAAAGCATGTCGTGGATGTTTAAATTATCTTGAGCATGCTATGTATGTTTAATTACGTAGATAAACATATTATATGTTTTCGTGATTGGATGAGCACAGTAAGCATGCTAGATTTATAGCGTTTTTCAAGCAATTTTAGAATTCTACGAGTATGTTTTACATGTTGAATTCTATAGAAAAGCATGATATGATTACGTGATCTGCATGGACAAACCTTTTGAAACAAAAGACTAAGCAAGTAACCCGACTTATTAATTTTAAAATTAAAATGTCAAGAGCTCCACTTTTTGATCTCTAAACAAAGTGATACGCACTGTGAATAAACGTCCACACGCGTGGCTTGCTTGCACTGTTTGTCATAAGTTTGTTAGATGAGATTTCTAAATAAAACATTTCAATCTATTGAGAAGTGGGAGTTTCATGTAAACGCCCACACGCTGGCTTGCATATGGGATTTTTCATAAGTTCTATAGATATAGATTTAAAATGAGATAACAAAGGAATTTGGATTGGGCGGTATGGTCCTAGTGAGTATGTCGATTCTAAGAATTCATTTTTTTGTTAAAATTGTGGTCATTGTAGACATCACCTCAAGTACAACTTCCCATGAAGTCCTTCTTGCGATAGTGATGTGATCTAGTAAGGTCCAATCATTAATTTCATTTGTCATAAGGATAAGTTGGCGTGGATTGAAATTAAGCGACTAAAGGTTTATTTTAGTCCGGTCGAGGGTTCATGTAAAGCGTCCTGGCGTGGCTTGCGTGTGGGATTCTTTGGGCCATTGGAGGTTTCAATTAATATTGTTTTATCAAAGGTTACAATATTATTATTACGAATTATGTGCGATCGTATGCTTATGTGTTTACATCACTTTTCGTGATATGTCTCTTACACCGATTATCAACATGCTTGCACAAAATCCTCTATCCGATCCAAATTTTATCGAGTGGAAACGAGGCATGGAATATGTTCTTATCGCTGAAGAACACATGTTTGTTCTCACTACTCCCAAACCCGATGCCCTTACTGACGCATCGACTAATGAGTAGCGAGAGTCAAGCAGACTTTGGCATAAGTCAAACAATATAACCAAGTGCTATATGATGACTACGATGTCAAAGGCTTGCACCGCATCGATCGATGGTAGACGCGATCGAAATATGGTCAAGTCTCGAAAGTAAGTTTGGGCGATCGGATCGAACAGATCGCGCCCACACAATGAGAGAAATCTTGGCGTGTAAGATGGAAGAAGGAAGTTCGATCCATGAACATGTCTCCCACATGACTCATCTCATGGATAGTCTTGATCAGTTGGGATGAGGTATTGACGGTGAAGCCAAGGTCGATATCATCCTCAACACTCTGCCCAAGTCTTTTGAGAATTTTCGCGTGAACGCAATCATGAGCAAGACCGAGTATACACTTAGTCAGTTGCTTAATGATCTCGTAGCTACGGAAGGAGTCATGGGTAAAGGAGCACATGCTCTTGCTAGCACATCTAGGGGCCCAAATTTTCCGTTGAAAAATGGAAAAAGAAAAAGGGGCACCAAAGGTGGTAGAGGCAAGGGAACTAGTGGGAGTAATGGGAGCAAGAACATGTCTGCCACCGGAGGCTTGAAAAAGCGAAGAGAGGGGGGAGCTTCTGTCTTGGCAAGGCGGGCATTGGAGGCCAAGTGCCCTATGCTCGATGCTCAAGGTACGCCATTTGCTTTAATAACGGAAACATGTTTAGCGACTTGTTCTACCCATTCTTGGGTAGTAGACACAGCGATCGATCATGTTGTTACACCTGCGTGGGTTCCCGCGACAAGGGAGCTATGTGATGGCGAGATAACGATCTCCATGGGTAACGCGCCAAAGTCGAGGCCGTTGCGATGGAGATGTTACTTTATGTTTTGATAGGACGGTTTAGTTTTAAAAGCGTTTTATATGTGCGGAGTTTAGTGGAACCTTCTATCAGTTTGAAACTATTTATTCGAGGATATTGATTATTTTTATAATGGTGTTTCTATCATCGAAATGACGAAGTTATCTGTGGTGGCACTTTATATAATTCCCTTTATACTATTTACGCCAAATATAATACCTATAACTATGTTGTATCTACATCAAACCCAAGAAGAAAGTTTTCTTAGAAGATGACATCACATTTCTACGGCATCTTAGATTAGGTCACATCAATCTAAATAGGGTCCAAAGGCGGCTAAGAATGGGCGTTGGGTGATCTCACAGTTACTCCGTTCGGTCTGCGAATCTGTATAGAAGGAAAGATGTCGACTGGACCCTTCAAAGCGAAGGGTTATAGAGCCGAAGAAGTGTTGGAGCTAGTCCATTCGACTGTGTGGAATTATGTCAACACAAGCTCGTGGAGAATGCAGTATTTTGTCACTTTCATTGACGATTAGTCAAGGTGCGGATACATATACCGCTTCATGAAGTCCGAATGCTTTGAGAAATTCAAAGAGTTTAAGGCGGAAGTGGAGCGAAGCTTGGTAAAAAGTATCAAGTCATCATGCGATCGATCGCGGTTGCGAATACCTCGATGTGAGTTTATAGACTACTTGGTGCGGTGTGGGATTACGTCCCCACTCACTACATCGGGCACACCACAACAAAATGGTGTGTCGGGCGAAGAAATAGGACTCTTTTAGAAATGGTTAGATCGATGATGAGTTATGCAACATTGCCTATTTTGTTCGGGGTATACCTTAGAAAGCGGCATACTTGCTAAATCTAATACCATCCAAGTCAGTCGATAAGACCCCTTTCGAGTTGTGGTTTGGCGCAAGCCTAGTTTAAACCACATAAGGATATGGGCGATCCGGCACATGTCTTTGAACAAGAAGGCGACAAGTTGGAGGCTAGATCCGAGCGCAAGGCTTTTATTGGCTATCTAGAGGCGAAAGGTGGTTATTTCTATAGTCCTATGGATCGGAAGGTCATTATTAGCACTAATGCCCGATTCTTAGAAGAGGATTATATGAAAACCATAAATCAAAAGTTGAAATCATTCTTCAAGAATTAGAAGATGATCGTATTCCACCACCGATTAAGCGAAGGTACGAGATGTGGGTGTTCAGTGGGAGGATCGACACGATACTTCAAAATTGAAGTGGGTCGAGTTCCACTGGAGATACCGCCGTCTGTGGCTCCTATCCAACAAGTTGTGCAAGATAGAGAACTACAAGTTTCGCACCCACCGGTGCCATTGTGCGATGGCGCCTCGTCGAGTGGGAGGTTGTTCGTCAACCCGAGCGATTTATGTTCGTGGGTGAATCTTGGATTTAGTCCTAGGAAGCGGCGAGCAATAATCGATCCATGGACATACAATGAGGCGATACAAGACATTGATGCAAGATCATGGCACACCGTATGGACTTAGAAATCGAGTCCATAATAGCTATGGATGATATGAAAAGACACCTCTACCGGATGGCAAGGAAGCCATAGGTAGTAAGTGGGTATACAAGAGGAAGAGATTCAGATGGAGAGGTTTCGCTTTTAAAGCCGGGCTTGTGGTGAAAGGTACACTCAGTTGAGGGCATCGATTTCGATGAGACCTTTTACCAGAAGCAATGCTCAAGTCCATCGTAATTCTTCCGCCATAGCGCCACTTAAACCTTGAGGTTTGGCAAATGGATGTGAAAACCGCTTTTCTAAGCGGTTACCTTGAAGAAGGTAGAGACATCTATATGCAAAGACCCGAAGGTTATGTGGTGAAGGGTGAAAGCATCTAGTATGGAAGCTTAAGAAGTCCATTTATGGACTTAAGCAAGCTTCACGATCCCGGAACTTATGCTTTGACGAGGTGGTAAAGTCCCATGGATTTACCCAGTTGCCTAGCTTAAAGTTGTGTGTATCGCTTAGATGTCAACGGTGATGTGGTATTTCTTGCACTTTATGTACATGACATCCTTCTACTTGGCAACAATGTGAAGTTGTTATCGACGTAAAGAGTTGGTTATCCGATCGGTTTCAAATGAAAGACTTGGGAGATGCAACAGATATTCTTGGGATCAAGGTTTACCGAGATCGCAACAGAAAATGTTGAGCTTATCTCGGGCGCCTTACATCGATACCGTGATTACCGTTTTAGTACGCGAGACCGCCAAGAAGGATTGCTACCTTTCGCATACATGGGCGTTCCTTTATCCGGCGGAGCGGCCACCTATGACCGCAGCGAGATAGAGGAAATGAGAAAAGTTCCTTACGCCCGCCGCTGGAAGTCTCATGTACGCAATGCTATGTACGAGACCGATATCCGCTATGCGGTAGCATAGTAGATAGATATCGGCCTAACCTCGACAAGTTCATTAGATCATGTAAAGCATATACTCAAGTACCGAAAAGGACTCGAGATTATAGGCTAGTTTACCAGCAGATAGTCTAATGTCTTTGGGTTATCTGCACTGGATTTCCAAGTCGACCGTGATGAGAAAAAGTCTACCTCGGGTTATGTGTTTACCTTGGGAGGAGGAGTCAGATATCTGGCGGAAGTGCAAAGCGGCGATGCATTGCGGACTCCACCATGGAAGCCGAATATGTAGCCGCCGAGGTCGCTAAAGAGGTCAGATGGTTCAAGAACTACCTCATGGATCTAGATGTGGTACCGGTTTGCCCAAGAGTATCATAGTTTATCGTGATAACTCGTGCGATGGCAAACTCGAAGGAACCACGGACCCACAAGGCAACGAAACACATAGAGAAAGTACCATGTCATACGAGAAATCGTTAGGCGGGGGATGTCGATTGAGAAGATTGGGTGCATGGATAACCTAGTTGATCCATTCACGAAGAGCTCGCCGCAAAAAGTCTACGAAGAGCATATTCGAGGACTGGATTGCATGAAGATGGCACCCACTTAGAAAGGAAACTTTTGTATAAGTGGGAAAAGCAAAGTGATGGTGTTGTTTGTAATAGCTAGTAGAGATATATTGTATACTAAAAGTTTTGCTTTAAGATAAGTGGGAGATTGTTGGATTGTATCTTCGGAAGCGGTTTTGGTTGAGCTTGTATACAATGTTTCTGTTACCACTATTACAATCTCCTATCCGAATTGTTTACTTGATTGCATATGTATGTCCATTTATCTCATATATAAGTTAGATCATACGATGTGTTGTAGATCACGTAAGTCCGTATGATTGGTCAAGCTTAATGAGATATAAATAGTGTCACAACCGAGACAACTTGAGGACGAGTTGTCGGTATAGTCATGTGTAGATAGGAAGTGACTTGACTTGGTTGCTTGTCTATCTTGGCACGTCTCGACGTATTGATGGATCACGATGAGATGAGTTCTTCTATCGACCGTCGTGAAGAACCTAGATCTCTGAGACTTACGTTGATCTAAATCTCGATAAGGTATTAGGTGAGTATGAGTTCTTGACCATCACTTTGACTTGCTATGGGTGAGGTTACATGAGATAACCTAAGATTCTCGCATCTTGGGTGGTGGCAAGTGCTTGTATGTCATGCTAGTTATCTCAGTCGAGTCACCGTATCCGTTTAGGATGATGACGTCCCTTAAGGAGCTCAAAGGTTTATTGTACTAAACCCCGCAGTTGAGTTATCTCAAGTACAATAATAAGGTTGAGTGGTACTACTTAAGGAATTAAAGATATTAATTATTTTAAGCGATCGTAACGCTATAAAATAATTAATGGACGTCTGATATCTTAAATACGGGATTCGTAAAGTCTAAGTGCAAGCCCGACTCACCTTGGTAATAAAGGGTAAGTCAACATTTATTCTCTAGTGGCATGAATAAATGTTTATGAATTAATTTATGTTCTGGGCTGAACATAAGATAATTAATTTATTTGAGACCCATCTTTATTCCTTGCATTTGATCCCTGGGCTGGCCCATCCAAGCCTGGAGCTTAGTGATTTTCGTCCCCCTCCTTATAGAGTCCCATTAAACTCAGCTTGATCCTCTCTATCTTAAGTGATAAGATTATATTTATTAGATATGCATAAATCCTATCTTGATAGGGTTTAGGGTTGCATTATAAATATAAGGTGAGAGAGAAAATCAAGGTTAATGCTTAATCATAATTTTTGAGAATTACTATTGTGAAATAGTGAGAATTTTCAAAAATTGTATAAGGAGGAAGAAGGCGAATTTCTAAAGCATTCTCCATAGATTGTCCTCACTCGACATTGGAGTTTAGGCAAACGGGATATAGTCCAGAAGATCAAAGCACGAGTCTTGATCCATTCATCCCCGATGATTCGCAGTAAACACGAGAAAACCCTACGTGTTGCAATTAATTATATAGGTGCATGCTAGGCATATAATCAATGTATGGTGAATTAAACATCCAAGATAGATCCTCGGGAGAGGGTTAAAATCAGATATCCCTACAGCCCTTGATGTTAGGATTCCCTCAGGAGAAACTCTAAGAACTAACAAGATGGCACGGAGTGTGAAAATCTTGTTAGGAGGAAAAACATTAGAGGCGGATCTTTATGCTTTAGAGATGCGTGACTTTGATTTGATCTTTGGGATGGACTGGTTAAGTAGCAATTACGCCACTATAAGGTGCCATGAGAGAGAAGTGATTTTTCAAATACCGGAAGAGAATGAGTTTACGTTCTACGTAGCAAGGATTGGAAAACCACTGGAGATAATATCTACAATGGAAACAGTGAAGATGTTAAGAAAAGGAAAGTGCAAAGTATTTTTGGTAAATGTATTGGGGTCAACACCGACGGAGACAATAATAGAGGATGTGGAAGTGGTTCGAGATTTTGTCGATGTGTTTCCTGAAGAAATACCAGGTTTGCCACCGAACCGACAAGTGGAGTTTACCATTGACCTTGTGCCCGGAGCAACACTAGTTTCTAAGGCTCCACACCGAATGGAACCAAATGAGTTAGAAGATTTTAAGGCGCAATTACAAGAATTGTTGGATAAGGGGTATATTCGACCGAGTGGTTCACCATGGGGAGCACCAGTATTGTTCGTAAAGAAGAAACATGGTAGCATGAGGATGTGTATTGATTATCGAGATCTAAACCAACTTACAATAAAGAACATGTACCCTCTACCGAGAATTGAAGACCTCTTCGATCAACTACAAGGTGCATGAGTTTTCTCAAAGATAGATCTACAATCTGGATACCATCAATTGAAGGTGAAGGAGATGATATTCCAAAGACCGCTTTTAGGACAAGATATGGTCACTATGAGTTTATGGTAATGCCTTTTGGATTGTCCAATGCCCCTGCAGTTTTTATGGATTTGATGAATAGGGTGTTTCATCCATGCTTGAATAAGTTCGTGATCGTTTTCATCGATGACATCTTGATATACTCTAAAAATCGAGAAGAGCAAGAGTCGCATCTGTGCACAATCTTGGAGATACTAAGGAAAGAAAAGTTGTATGCCAAGTTTACAAAGTGTGAGTTTTGGCTGAATCAGATTGGATTTCTTGGACATGTGGTGACATAAGAAGGAATTGAAGTGAATCCGGCAAAGGTTGAAGCTGTAAGTAATTGGAAAGTACCGACAAGCACCGTGGAGATACGAAGTTTTCTCGGACTGGCGGGATATTATAGAAAATTTATCAAAAAAATTTCAAGAATTGCAGGACCACTCACTCAGTTGACACGGAAATGAATACCTTTTGAGTGGACGGAGAAGTGTGAAAGAAGCTTTCTAATATTAAAAGAGAAGTTGGTAACTGCTCCAGTCTTGACTATCCCTGATAGTTCTAAGGGATACATAATCTATAGTGACGCGTCGAAACAGGGTTTAGGATGTGTACTAATGCAAGAAGGAAAAGTGTTGGCTTATGCATCCAGATAGTTGAAGCCACATGAACTAAATTATCCTACACACGATTTGGAATTGGCAGCAGTAGTTCATGCTTTGAAGATTTGGAGACATTACCTTTAAGGGGGTAAGTGTGAGATCTATACTGACCATAAGAGTTTGAAATACTTTTTCACCAAAAAGAGCTAAACATGAGACAACGAAGGTGGTTGGAGTTGGTCAAGGACTATGATTGTAAGATTTTATACCACCCCGGAAAAGCAAATGTGGTGGCAGATACACTTAGCAGAAGGATGGATACAAATCATGTAAGAAGGTTAACTCAACAAGAGGAGTTGGTGAAAGATTTTGAAAGATTGAGTCGTGAAGTAGTGACCACACCTAAAGAGGCAGATGCTATAAATTTAGCTTTGGTAGTACGTCTGACGTTGTGAGATAGAATTAGAGATGCTCAAAAGAATGATGAGTTTCTACAAAAGATGCAAGCTAAAGAAGTGTCTGATGATCCAAGGGGATTTATAGTTCTACATGACGGGAACACTTACCTATAATAAGAGAATTTGTGTGCCAGTGGATGAGGAGTTGAGAAAAGAGATAATGGATGAGGCACATCGAACTGTGTACACGGCACACCTTGGTAGCACCAAGATGTACCAAGATTTAAAGAATAGTTTTTGGTGGTATGGCATGAAAAGGTCAATTGCAAAGTATGTGGAGCGATTTCTGGCTTGCCAACAAGTGAAGGCTGAACATCAAAGACCATCGGGATTGTTAAAGCCCTTAGAGATACTAGAGTGGAAGTGGGAACACATCACTATGGATTTCGTAGTTCGACTTCCTAGAACTTTGAGAGGTAATGATGCAATTTGGGTGATTGTTGATCGTATGACTAAGTCATCGCATTTCGTTCCAGTGCATATGACGTTTTCGATGGACAAGTTTGCACAGTTATATGTTCGGGAGATAGTTCGACTTCATGGTGTACCGAAATCCATTATATCTGATCGAGACCCCCGTTTCACATCAAGGTTTTGGGGCAGTCTACATCTTGCTTTGGGTACAAAGTTAAAGTTTTCGACAACGTATCATCCCCAGACAGACGGCCAGTCAGAAATAACGATTCAAACTTTGGAAGATATGTTAAGAACTTGTGTCTTGGATATTGGAGGAAGTTGGGAGACACACTTGGCTTTGATAGAGTTTGCTTATAACAATAGTTACCACTCCAGTATTGGTATGGCTCCTTATGAGGCACTCTATGGGAGAAAATGTAGATCACCTGTCTTTGGGATGAAGTTGGTGAAAGAAAAATCTTAGGACCTGAGATGGTGGAAAGAACTGTTGATGTTGTCAAGAAAATTGAGATATGATCAAAGTTGCTCAAGATAGACAAAAGTCTTATGCTAATAAAAGAAGAAATGATTTGCATTTTGAAGTTGGTGATAATATGTTTTCGAAGGTAGCGCCAATGAAAGGAGTTTTGAGATTTGGTAAGAAAGGAAAATTAAGGCCTCGTTTCATCGGACCGTTTGAAATTTTGGAAAAGATTAGAGATGTTACCTATCGTTTGGCATTATCACCCGAGCTGTCATCTGTGCATAATGTTTTTCATGTTTCGATGTAGAGGAAATATATGCATGACCCGAGTCATGTGGTGTCTTATGGTGGTATATCACTTAATAATGATTTAACCTACGAGGAAGAACCCATTGCGATTTTAGATCGAAAAATCCATGAGTTAAAGAATTGGCGCGTGACTTTAATTAAAATACAGTGGAGTCGCCATGGTCCCGAGGAAGCGACTTGGGAGCGTGAGGATGAAATTCTAGCTAAATACTCATCCCTAATAGCACCTGGTAAGACGAATTTTGAGGACGGAATTTTTATTAAGTGGGTAGAGTTGTAACGCCCCACTTTTTGCTTGATTTAATTTGCCTTAAATTTTAAATAATTTACATTGGATTTGTGAATATTTGTCATGCTCGATTTTTTTGTTGGACTTGAGGGAGTCCGTAGTTGCGTCCCTGACTAGAAATGAACTTCAAAATTTATTTTAGGGCCTTCAAATATTACTTTACAAATATATATATAAAAATATGAGCTAGGTAATAAAATGAATTTTGGACTTATGAAATTAAATTATATAATTAAGTTTTGGGCTTATGTAATTGTCAAATTATATTATTATTCTCAAATTGGGCTTTGTAGAATATTATTTTGTTGAGCCAAGTTCTATTTTATATTTATCTAGGAATAAGATTTAATTAACAAGAGTTCCAATAGAAGTAGGATTCTTATTAGGGTTAGCTTATTTACTTTTATATATATCTATATATAGGGGTTGGATCCAGTGAGAACTCATCTTTTTTGAGAACTTGAGAACTATGCACGAGGCGTATAAAGTTGATTGAATAAAACCTATAAAGTTGTGCACAACAAAACATTCTAAAATTGTTACACAACAAAATAATTTTAGAAAGTTTTAGTTATGCATAACTTTATACCGTTTTGCATCATCTTCAACGTCTTATGCATGGTTTAAGTCGCAAAAAAAGTTCGCAAAAAGATATATATTATATATATTGATCCATCTATATATATATATATATATTATATATATCGACACACAACTTTGGCTCAAAAGCTTCAACAGGCTAAAGCTAATAAACTTATTTTTTTCCTTCCGGTAAGAGCAAACTTTTTTTTTTCTTTTATGGGTATTTATTTATTTTTGTTCCCATGATGAATCAGAATAAAACATGACTTTTGTTGTATAGTTTTTAGTTGTTTATTATTTTATTTTTTTTAGGTGTTCGTTGGAGTCATGCATAGTGTGTTCATTTTTGTATTTATTTTATAAGTTTTTCGCAACTCAAAAGTCAGTTGAAGGCAATTCATTAGTGACATGTTAGGTTTGTTTGCAAATTGGATATGGATTTGCATTGTTTTCTCTTTTCTTTTAGTTTAAATGGTAATTTATTTACAGGGATTGGATGCTGCATTTATAATGTTAAGCTTGGTAGTTTGAGATTTATGATTATGAATTGGTTCGATTACCCTTGATGACATCAATCATGTATTGATTTATGGACTTAAATGTGTTAATTAATAAGTGAATCAGCAAACTGTAATTCATTTTAAATGATTTGGTTTACTTTGTTAAGTTGATTTGAATTACCTTATTAGTTAGTGTAATCATTAAGATAGTATTAACCTTTTGAACTTTGAATAATTAAGAGAGATTCCTGATTTTGAGTAATTATTGGATCGTAATTGTTTTTATTATTAAAAATGGTGCTACTGGATTTATGTGGCGGGAGTTGAGGTTTTCATTTAAATATTTTTCTGCTATAAATTAATTTAAGTGGGGAATATGTTATCATGTTGTATAATTGAGTTATACTTAATCGAAAAAAGGGAATTTTAAGAATTTAGTTAAGGTTTTGTATAAACTCTTATAAAATATATATTTGTTTGATTAAGTGCGACATAACTAGGACCCTCGTCCCAGAATTGATTGATTTTTTTTTGGTGCTTGACAAAATAACGTGGATGAAATCTTCTTTAACTTGTAAATATGTGATTTGGAATAAACGTATTTATTGTGAAAATGAAATTGGTTTGTGAAATATTCTGGCACTGGGCACTTCTTCGGTCTCACTCCAGTGGACTCTCGTGTCCGGCGCTGGGGTGCCCTCTCGGACCATTTCAGAGAGCCACCCCTAGCGCCGACTTCGTCCCGTTCAGCGCTGGGCATGTTTTTCAGGCTCATTTCAGCTTTATTTTATGGGCTTTTTTGAGGGTTTTTAAATATGGAGAACAACAGACTCTTCTCGTCTCGAATTCATTTTCTCGCAAATTTTCTTCCTCTTTTTCTCTATTTTCTTTTCCTTTTCCATTTCCTTTAAATCTTGCACTTGGATTAACATTTGGATTGTGCGATTCCGAACTTTTGGATGACGAATTCGTCAATGATTGGATTGTAAGTTTTTCTCGTTTCATTATGTCTATATAATTGTGATGGGAATAATTTTTACCATGAGATGAATTATCGATTTATAATGAAATAAATATTGGATTTGTTCTGGTCTTGAATTGTGATTGTTGTGTTGATGATTTGCAATTTCTCATCCGTATAAATTGATTATTTCATAATCTTAATACATGGGTTCGAAAGAATAGTGTAGGTTGATTATGTGGTTATGTTTGATTATTAATTAATGCGAAGGCAGATTTATATTAAATATAAATTTGATAACGAGGAGGGTCGAGAGACTAGTTTGTTGTTGAATGATTAATATATGTGGACAAGTGTTTGCTATCATGTGCTTTTGTGTTAATTATCCTTTGTAGTTGATGACGGAAGGGTTGAGAGACTAGTTGTCATTAATTTCGGGTCTAGCATAGACAGGGTCGAGTGACTACTTTATAATGCACGTTAGGTGATAGAGCGTGGGTAGTGTAGGGAAATCTGATTTTAACCATCTCCCGAGGATTTATCTTGGATGTTTAATTCACCATACATTGATTATGTTCCTATCATGCACCTATATAATTAATTGCAACACGTAGGAGTTTTCTCGTGTTTACCTGCGAATCTATCGGGGAAGAACGGATCAAGACTCATGCTTTGATCTTACGGGCGTGTCCCGATTGCCTAAACTCAATGCCGAGTGAGGCGATCTATGGAGAAGGCTATAGAAATTCGCCTTCTCTCTTTCTCAAAGTTTCGAAAATTCTCACACTTTAGGAGTATAATTTCTAAAATATTGCTTGAGCATTAACCTTGATTTTCTCTCACCTTATATTTATAATGCAACCTAAATCCGATCTTGATAGGATTTATGCATATCTAATAAATATAATCATATCACTTAAGATAGAGAGGATCAGTAGAGTCCCACTGAGGACTCTATTAGAAGAGGATCAAATTTCTCTAAGCTAAAAGGCTGGATGGGCCGACCAGGATCAAATACAAGGAATAAAGATGAGCCTCAAATAAATTAATTATCTTATGTTCACCCGTAACATAAATTAATTCATAAACATTTATTCATGCCACTAGAGAATAAATCTTGACTTACCTTTTATTTAGAAGTTGAGTCGGGCTCGCATTTAGACTTTATGAATCCCGTATTTAAGATATCGTCGTCAATAATTATTTACTGATCGATCCGATCGCTTAAAATAATTAATTACTTTAATTCTTAAGTAGTACCACTCAACCTTATTATTGTACTTGAGATAACTCAACTGCAGAGGTTTAGTACAATAAATCTTTGAGCTCCTTAAGGGGACGTCATCATCCTAAACGGATACGGTGACTGATCTGAGTAACTAGCATGACATACAAGCACCGCCACCACCCAAGATGCAGAGAATCTTGGGTTATCTCACGTAACCTCACCCATAACAAGTCTAATTGATGGTGAGAACTCATACTCACCTAATACCTTATCGAGGTTTAGATCGGGTAAGTCACCGAGATCTAGGTTGTTCATGACGGTCGATAGAAGAACTCATCTCATCGTGATCCATCAATACGTCGAGGAGACATACCGGTATAGACAAACAACCAAGTCAAGTTACTTCTTATCTATACCAAGAACCTATACCGACAACTCGTCCTCAAGTTGTCTCGGTGTGATACTTTTATATCTCAATAAGCTTGACCAATCATACGGACTTCGTGATCTACACACACCGTATGATCTAACTTATATATGAGATAAATGGACATACATATACAATCAAGTAAACAATTCGGATAGGAAATTGTAATAGTGGTAATAGGAAACATTGTATACAAGCTCAACCAAAGCGCCCAAGATACAATCCACAATCTCCCACTTATACTAAAGCAAACTTTTAGTATATAATGTGTCTCTACTAGGTATTACAAACAACACCATCACTTTGCTTCTCACACTTATACAAAAGTTTCCTTTCTAAGTGGGTGCCATCTTGCAATCAAGTCCTCGAACATGCTCTTCGTAGACTTTTTGCGTGAGCTCTTCTTGAATGGGTCGCTAAGTTATCCACAGCACCAATCTTTTCAATCAAGACGTCTCCTCGCCTAACGATTTCTCGTATGACATGGTACTTTTCTCTATGTGTTTTGTTGCCTTGTGGGTCCGTGGTTCCTTCGAGTTTGCCATCGCACCGAGTTATCACGATAAACTATGATACTCTTGGGCAAACCAGTACCACATCTAGATCCATGAGGTAGTTCTTGAACCATACTGACCTCTTTAGCGACCTCCAGGCGGCTACATATTCGGCTTCCATAGTGGAGTCCGCAATGCATCGCTTTGCTTGCACTCCGCCAGATACGACTCCTCCTCCCAAGGTAAACACATAGCCGAGGTAGATTTTTCTCATCACGGTCGACTTGGAAACCGAAGTCCGAATAACCCAAAGGCATTAGACTATCGCATGGTAAACTAGCCTATAATCTCGAGTCCTTTTCGTGTTCTTGAGTATATGCTTTACCATGATCAATGAGCTTGTCGAGGTTAGATCGATATCTAGCTACTATGCCACCGTGACAGCGAGATATCGGGCCTCGTGCATAACATTGCATACATGAGACTTCCTACGGTGGGCGTAAGGAACTTGTCTTATTTCTTCTATCTCATTTGCAATCATAGGTGATCGTTCCTTAGATAAAGGAACGCATGCACGAAGGTAGCAATCCTTTCTTGGCGGTGCGCATACTAAAACGAGTAATCACAAGATCAATGTAAGACGCCCGAGATAAGCTCAAATTTTCCTCTTGCAATCTCGGTAAACCTTGATCCCAAGAATGTACGCATCTCCTAAGTCTTTTATTTGAAACCGATCGGATAACCAATTCTTACGCCCCGATAACAACTTCAAATTGTTCCCAGTAGAAGGATGTCATCTACGTAAAGTTCAAGAAATACCACGTCACCGCTGACATCTAAACGACACACAACTTTCGCTAGCAACGGGTAAATCCATGGGACTTTACCACCTCGTCAAAGCGTAAGTTCCAGGATCGTGAAGCTTGCTTAAGTCCATAAATGGACTTCTTAAGCTTCCATACTAGATGCTTTTCACCTTCACCACATAACCTTCGTGTTCTTTGCATATAGATGTCTCTACCTTCTTCAAGGTAACCGCTAGAAAAGCGGTTTCACATCCATTTGCCAAACCTCAAGGTTTATGTGGGCTGCTATGGCCGTAAAATTTTGATGGACTTGAGCATTGCTATAGGCGAAAAGGTCTCATCGAAATCGATGCCCTCAACTGAGTGTACCCTTTTGCCACAAGCACGGCTTTAAAAGTCAAACCTCTCCATCCGAATCTCTTCCTCAGATACCCACTTATTACCTATGGCTTCCTTGCCATCGGTAGAGGTGTCTTTCAGTATACATCCATAGTCTGTTATGGACTCAATTTCTAAGTCCATAGCGGTGTGCCATGATCTTGCATCAATGTCTCAGATCGCCTCACTATCCAGCGGTTGATTATCGCTCGCTTGTTTCACGACTAAATCCAAGATTCACCCACGAACATAAATCGCCGGATTGACGAACAACCTCCAACTACGATGAGGCGCTACTAGACAATGGCAACGATGGGTGCGATAACTTGTGGTTCTCTATCTTGCACAACTTGTCGGATAGGAGCCACTGTACGATCGGTATCTCGGTGGAACTCGACCCACTTCAATTTCTTGAAGTATCGATGTCGATCCTCCCACTGACACCGACATCTCATACCTTTCGCTTAATCGGTGGCGAATCGATCATCTTCTAATTCTTGAAGAATGATTTTAACTTTGGATTTATGGTTTTCATATAATCCTCTTCTAAGAATCGGGCATTAGTGCTAATAATGACCTTCCGATCCTAGGACTATAGAAATAACCACCCTTCGTTCCCTAGGATAGCCAATAAACAGCCTTGCATCGATTTAGACTCAACTTGTCGACCTTCTTGTTCAAAGACACGTGCCGGATCGCCCATATCCTTATGTGGTTTAAACCAGGCTTGCGCCCAAACCACAACTCGAAAGGGTCTTTCGACCGACTTGAAGGTACTAGATTTAGCAAGTATCTTGTCGTTTCTAAGGCATACCCCGTAAGCGAAATAGGCAACGTGCATAACTCATCATCGATCTAACCATTTCTAAAAGAGTCTTATTTCTTCACTCTGACACACAATTTTGCTGTGGTGTGCCTGGTGTAGTGAGCTGAGAGGTAATCCCACACTGCACCAAATAGTCCATAAACTCGTTACTGAGGTATTCTTCACCGCGATCAAACCGCAGTGATTTGATACTTTTACCAAGCTTCGTCTCCACTTCCGCCTAAAATTCTTTGAATTTCTCAAAGCATTCAGACTTGCGGTGAAGCAGGTATATGTATCCGTACCTTGAGTAATCGTCAATGAAAGTGACAAAATACTCGTACCCTCAACGAGCTTGTGTGGACATATGTCCACACAGGTCAGAATGGACCAACTCCAACACTTCTTTGGCTCTATAACCCTTCGCTTTGAAGGGCTTGGTCGACATCTTTCCTTCTATATAGGATTCGCAGACTGGGAACGGAGTAACTGTGAGATCACCCAACGCTCCATTCTTAGCAAGTCTTTGGATCCTATTTAGATTAATGTGACCTAATCTAAGATGCCATAGAAATGTGGTGTCATCTTGCGAAGAAAACTTTCTCTTTTTAAGGTTTGATGTAGATGCAACATAATTAAAGGTATTATGTTTGGCAGAAATAGTATAAAGCGAATTATATAGAGTGTCACCACAGATAACTTCGTCATTTCTTATGATAGAAACACCACTATCAAAAACAACTGAATATCCATGAATAAATAGTTTTGAAACGGAAATAAGGTTCCGCCGAAACTCCGGCACATATAAAACGTCTTTTAAAACTAAAACTGTTCTATCAAAACATAAAGTAACATCTCCGACTGCAACGGCCTCGACTTTCGCCGCGTTGCCCATGGAGATTGTTATCTCGCCATCATGCAGCTCTCTTGTCCGCAGGAACCCCTGCAAGGTGTAACAAATATGATCAGTCGCACCCGTATCTACTACCCATGAATGAGTAGAACAAGTCGATAAACATGTTTCCGTTACTAAAGCAAATGGCATACCTTGAGCCTTGAGCATAAGGCACTTGGCCTTCCAATGCCCAGTCTTGCCGCACTTGAAGCACTTGCCCATCTCCTTTGGCTTTTTCAAGCCTCCGGTGGCAGACATGTTCTTACTCCCACTACTCCCACTGGTTCCTTTGCCTCTACCACCTTTGGTGCCTCTTTTTCTTCTTCCATTTTTCAACGGAAAATTTGGGCCCCTAGATGTGCTAACAAGGGCATGTGCTCCTTTACCCATGACTCCTTCCGCGGCCACGAGATCATTAAGCAACCGACTAAGTGTATACTCGGTCTTGCTCATGATCGCTCATGAAAATTCTCAAAGACTTGGGCGGTGTGTTGAGGATGATATCGACCTTCGCCGCCGTCAATACCTCCTCCCAACCGATCAAGACTATCCATGAGATGAGTCATGTGAGAGACATGTTCATGGACCGAACTTCCTTCTTCCATCTTACACGCCAAGTTTTCTCATTGTGTGGAAGCGGATCGTCCGATCTAACCGCCCAAACTTACCTCGAGACTTGACCATATTTGATCGCGTCTACCATCGATCGATGCATGTTGCAAGCCTTTGGACCTTGTAGTCATCATATAGCATTTGCCATATTATTCGACTTATGCCAAAGTCCGTTTGACTCTCCGCTCATTAGTCGATCGTCGATAAGGCATCGGGTTTGGGAGTAGTGAGAACAAACTTGTGTTCTTTGACAAGAACATATTCCATGTTTCGTTTCCCTCGATAAAATTTAGACCGGATAGAGGATTTTGTGCGAGCATATTGATAATCTGTAAGAGACATATCCGAAAAGTAATATAAACACATAAGCATACGATCACACATAATTCGTAACAATAATATTGTAACTTTTGATAAAACAATATTAATTGAAACCTCTAATCGCCAAGGAATTCCACATGCAAGCCACGCGTGTGGATGTTTACATGAATCCTCGACCGGACTAAAATATACCTTTAGTCGTTTAATTTTAATCCATGTCAACTTATCCTTACGATGAATGAAATTAATGATTGGACCTTACTAGACCACATCACTATCGCGAAGAAGGACTTGGCGGAAGTTGTACTTGAGGTGATGTCTAGCAATGACCACAATGTTAATAGCAGAAAATGAATTCTTAGAATTGGTATACTCACTCAGACCATACCGCCCAATCCAAATTCATTTGTTAGCTCATTTTAAATCTATCTCTAGAGAACTTATGAAAATCGCACATGAAGCCACACGTGTGGGCGCCACACATGAAACTCCCACTTCTCAATAGATAAAATGTTTTATTTAGAAATCTCATCTAACAAACTTATGATAAACAGTGCAAGCAAGCCACGTGTAGTGACCCGAAAAATCTTTAGTATTAATTAGAGGTTAATTAAGTATAATTAGGGGCCTAAAAGCTATTAATTTCATAAGAAGGAATAAAGAGGTATAAAAGGGATTATTAATCGATAGAAGTTCGATTATTTCTTAAATTGAAGAATATGAGATTTGAAAAAATTAGAGAATACTTAGAAATGATTTTTAATATGATAAAATATGAATTTTGTGTTTATTAATGTATGTTTGCATGAAAAGTGCTATTAATTTGAAATTTTGTTATAGAATGCATTAATTATTTTTATGTGGAATTTTTCTTATAAGAATGAAATGAATCATTATTCAAACTATTAATGTGCTTGAATAAATTTATTTAAGCAATATTTAGTGATAAAAGAATTAATTGAGGGAATTTTCGAAAATTAAGAAGTTTAATTATAAATATTTGAATTTTAACATATGAAATAATATAAATTATGCTATATGAATCTAAATTAAATTATGAATATGAGTTGTATTAGATTTTATAATTTATTAGAGATATAATCCTATTAATTAAATTATACTAAAGTATGGAATTAGCAAAGTTAGAGGTGTAATTATAATATTCTTGAAATTAGTGTTTAATTATTTTGAAATTTTAAATAAATGCACATTAAATTTAAATTGAACATCTAGAAATATATACATATAATACATTTATCATCATCAACCTCCAATTCTCTCAAGTTTTCGGCACCCACACAAACACACACACAAATTTAAATTTTCACTTGTAATCCCAAATTTAAGTGTTAAAGTGTTAGCAAATCACTCTAAGCAAGGTAATTACTTGATTTAGCTTGAGTTTTTGTGATTTAATTTGATAAACATGATGTTCTATGAACTTAGGGTTTTCGAAAATTAGGGAGTATAATTTATGATTGATTTGTTTAATTTTTGTTATGTTTATTGAATTAATTATGTTTATGAAGCTAAATTAACATATGCTATGGTTTTAAATTCTTTAAATTCATGAAATTGAAAATTTAAGAATCATGCATAAACCCTAAATTTTGGAAATGATTCATATGTTATGATTTGGTTGAATTAAGCTTGAATATGTGTTTAGGGATGATTATAAACATTATATGAATGAAGAAATTAAAAATTAAATCATGCTTGTACATTATGTGAAATTTTCAAAAATTTTAAGGTGTATGAACTTAAGGATTTTGATTTTAATTGATGTATTTGACATGATAATTATGCTTAGGGATATAAATAATGCATAAAATGAATTTATAGGAATTTAATCTAAACATATACAATTAATCCCAAAATTTCGAAAATGAAGGGGAACTTTAGAACTTTAATTTCTTGATTTTATTTGATACATTTGATATGATATTTGAGATCTATGATAAAAATAATGCTTAAGTTGAATTTATAAGGATTTATAGATATAAAATGCAAAAGTTGTAAAATTAAAGTTTAGTATAAGTTATGATTTTATGTGATCTTTGGTTAAGATTTGAATGGATTATGGATTAATGCTCATTGATAATAAATGAGTACAATTATGAGATATTTGATGTTAAATGGAATTTAGATAGTAAAACTATTGGAAATTTCTATATATGTGAATGAAGGACATTAGGCGATTAACTTGTAAATAAATGAGTTTAAGCTTGTTTTAAGTTCCTAAATGCATATTTAAGTATATGGTGATGATATTGAGGAGTTTGGGATGAAATTTGATGAGTTTGGATTATTTGGGTTATTCCTATTATAAACGTTACTTTGCGAAATTTCGGTAAAATTGTTCATTAATAAAGTCATGAGAAATTAGCGATAAGCTTATGATAAATAGGTGAGATGTGATTTCTTAAAGTTGCTGAAATTCAATAATAATCTTATTTTACAAGGAACAAGCAAAGGCGATCGAGGCGTGAAGAACGAAGAAACCGACGTATTGGAGTAAGCGTTCGAGGTGGGTAATGTTATGCAAAATATTTTGAATAAAGTTAATGTTATGCTTTGAAATTATTGATATTCGAAAGTATTTTCAATCACCACATTATGAATCGTGGAAAATGAATGTTTTACCACATTGTGGGTATGATGACGATCTACATCTCACGGTAGGAAAATATATGGATCTTGTGCACGGGTTATGGTTGTGAGCTTGCAAATGTAGGCTGCCATGGTATTGGGAGGAGCCTACTTCCATTCTGGGATAGCGTAGATAGGGTATGACCGTAGTTGAGATCCTTCGGGACCAACTCGGGTATGTGATGCCGGTATGTTTCAAAATGAATTTGTGGTGATATGATAATAAAAGTTTCCTACAAAATCATTATTCAAGTTACTTTATTCAATGTTTACTTAAATTAAAGTTATAAGTTTGAAAATTTGTTGATAATTACCCACTGAGTACTCTTTGGTACTCATACCCGAAAAATGTTTTATTTGGTGCATGTTGAGCAGGGAAGAGGTGTGGGCTTGGAACTAAGTTAATAGAGTCCATTTGTTTGGAATTTGTTAAGCCTGAATGTTGTGTCTTCATATACAACATTCTCTACTCTTCCGTTGTTGACTTTGAAATTTGAAACTATACTTTTGAAGAACCTTGTAAATGTTTTTAAAACATCTATATATATATATATATATATATATATATATATATATATATATATATATATCTTGGTGGTGTGTCCTTTTTGATATTGCCATTGTTGGTTATCTTCTGCGTGCAGGTTGGCTTATCCATATTCTAAGGGTTATATAGCCCGTTTGTTGAAAATTTTGATTTCATTTAAACATGTTCATTTGTCAAAAGTTTTATTGTCTTAACCCGTCACTGCCTAATTAGTTAGTTAATCTTATAATTAATTAGTCGGGTCGTGACAGAGTGGTATCAGAGCAGTTGTTCGCTCTGGTTCTGTGAATTTTCTTTCTTGAGCCAACCTTTTCTTGTAAACCTTGAATTATTGATAAAAGCTCAGTGTTCCAGTCCATCTCTTCAGCTCAATCAGGTAAAGTAAATTGTGAATTGTGTGCATATGTGAATAGCTATATTGAAGAGAGTTGTGAATTATATTGAATCTTGTGATATAGTGTAAATAGTTGTGATTATGGTGAATTTTATGATATTATATGTATGAATATAAGTGATATATGATTGTTTTAATCAGTATGTAAGTTATATTTGATTATAGGATGGCAAGGAAGAAAGTTACCGCTCGAAAGAAGGTTGATAATAGTCCGCCTGGTTTAGGCAGCATCGATAGTTTTTACTCCTTTAGAATGAGAGAGGAGCAACACCTGCCGTTCGTTCTCAACCAGTACATGATGCTGTGGAGGTCAGTTTTAAAGTGTGCAGTGACTGAGTTAGATGGACTGCTCGCATTAGTTAACGCTCTACCTTCTTCCTGGCGGGGATGGGCATCCGAAATGGCCCTGGATTATGTACATCCCGATATGGAGTGTAGAATTACCGGTAACCTCGATCGATTTATAAATCTTATCAAAAATCAGTATAGAAAGATAGGAGATCCTCCAGAATTACCATATCGACCTTTTGATCAGTTTATTCCAACAGTTCATCAAATCTTATCTGATATCCTAGACTCAAAAAGTAGAGAAATTAAACCTGAATCCCACGAGATTGTTGTTTCTAGTCCTACTTATGAATTCTGTCATGATGATGATAACTCATTTTCTCTTGGGCCTCAGTGGACTTTGGATGATTTAGATTTATTTGATCAACCATTTGTCTTGAAAACCCCTTCACCCCCTTTATCTCCCCTTCCCGAAATTCTATTAACATTGTCCCCCACTGAGGTAGCTCATGAGTTTGAACAGTAGCCATCTGTTGGCACTTCTTATTTGAGACCTTTAGCTGTTAGTGAAATGCCCTTCCTATCCGATCCATCCCTTTTATTGATGGGAGAGTCCGCTAGTTCAGTCACTGATCATTCTCAAATCCTCAAGGAAGAAGACGAAGAAGATCCAGAAGAATAAGAGGATCCGGAGGAAAGTAGGGAAGATTAGGCAAGATAGGTGAAGGTTGTGGAATAGTTAGGAAGTAAAGGAAAGTGGAACTACCAGCCTGTAACAATGAAACTAACCTATTTTGCAAAAGTCCTCAATGAGGTAATTTTCTTGTAAATTATAAACTGTTGTTTATTTGGTTATGACTAAATAATTTTGTCTTTAAATTCTTGTGATGATTGAATTCTGTTATAATTTGAAATCTTATTCCTTTGCCTTAATATTTTATCAACTGTTGTGGAAATAATAGTTTTCTCTTGTATCAGTATGCCTCCAAGAAGAAGAAACCCAAGTTTAGAAGAAAGAGACAGTGAAGCCACACCCCAAAATTTTCCAAATCGTGAACCCTCTCCACCAAATCGAAAAATTGCTGAACTCTTTCTTCGACAAAATCCACCCAATTTTACCGAGGCTGGTAGTCCCGCTGAAGCTGAATAGTGGGTGCGCGTTGTTGAAAGGATATTTAGGTTTTTGGAATGCAATGACCAGGAATGCTTGTTATGTATATCTTTTCTACTTAACGGGCCTGCGGACTTTTGGTGGGAAGCAAGGCAGAAGTCCCTTACACTTGATCAGTTGGAGAACTTCACGTGGAATCAATTCAAGGACGAGCTATATGCAAAGTTCATACCTCGAAGTTATCGGAAAAAAAAGAGATCGAGTTCATGAACTTAAAACAAGGAAGCAAGAGCGTAGCGGAATATGATCGGGAATTCTGCACGTTATCCCGATATGCACCATATAAAGTGGAAACCGACGAGGAGATGGCAGAGATGTTTCGTTCGGGACTACGACCTGAAATTCGGATCATTCTAGCGGCTCAACCACCCATGTCTTACGCGGAAACTCTTAATCACGCATTAGACATGGAAATGGAGATACAATCAAAGAAGACGACGACTGAATTGAAGGCAGGTGCATCACAAGGCTTTGTTCCATAGAAATCCTCCCAAATGGAACAAAGGTATAAAGGAAAGAGGAAATGGGAGACAGAGGAGTTCCAAACAAAAAGCCTTTTCAGAAGCAAGGACCTACGGCATCAAGACCTTTTCGACCATTAGTACCCGGACAGACACCTTTCCTTTCGAATCAGACGAGGCCGCCCATGTGTCCTCAATGCAACCGCCCATACTTTGGCATATGCAGAAGCGGAAGTAACACTTGTTACACGTGTGGACAGTTTGGTCATTTCGCCTCCGCTTGTCCGTATAGATTGAACGTGGCAGGGAGAGGAGAAAGGTCAAAATCTGATAGACCAGCTCAAACAGTAAAAGCTATAACCGGATATCCGCAGCAGCCGCAACATCAACTTCCTCTGCCACAAGTAGCTCACAGTCAGGACATATCAATATCGCAGATGCAACTTGATCTTCCGGATCCAACCTCAATATCGAAGCGTCGCGTTAAAACAAAACAAACAGAGAAGAGCTGGAAATTTGTGTGTATGGCCTAAGTAAATGGTGTACATGTTGTAGTTTTGTTTGATAAGGGAGCTTTGCACTCTTTTATTTCAACTGCATGTGTGGATAATCTTAAGCTTCTTGTAGAACGAGCTGAAGTAGGATTTAGAGTGGTTACTCCGATGGGTGGGCGCGTGATTGATCGATATGTCCTAACTTAGAATTTGAGCTATGACCCCTTCATTTAAAAGCTGAATCATTACGTCTCCTATGCATGTGGGACATAGACATTATTTTAGGCATGGATTGGTTAACAAAGAATTTTGCAACCATTCGTTGTGAACAACGAGAGATCGCGTTCCAACCTCCAGGAAAAGAACCCACTCGCTTTTTACGGAATTAATGAAAGGAAAGATGGGTGCTCGTGGTTTCGACTTTGAGCGAGATAAGTTGTTAAGGTGCAAGGAAAATCATGCTTACCTCGTATGTCTGAGTAAGGAGAGCAAGAAAGACAGAAAGATAGACGATGTGCCAATTGTCCGAGAATATTCAGACGTATTCCCAGAGAAGTTACCAGGCGTACCGTCGGATCGACAATTAGATTTTGCTATTGACCTGGAACCAGGGTCAGCACCAATTTCTAAAGCACCGTATCGGATGGCTCCAAAGGAGCTACAAGAGTTGAAGGTCCAATTACAAGAACTTTTGGACTTGGGATTCATCCGACCAAGTGCGTCGCCTTGGGGAGCACCGGTGTTATTTGTTAAAAAGAAGGATGACACCTTAAGGATGTGTATTGATTACCGAGAATTGAATAAGGTGACGTTAAAGAACAAATACCCGCTTTCTCGAATCGATGATTTGTTTGATTAATTAAAAGAAGCAAGGGTATTCTCGAAGATTGATCTGAGATCAGGTTACCATCAGGTGAAGATCAAACCCGAAGTTATACCTAAAACCGCTTTTAGGACCCGATATGGGCACTACGAATTTGTAGTAATGCCGTTTGGGTTAACCAATGCTCCAGCTGTGTTTATGGACCTTATGAACCGTGTTTTCCACGAATATCTCGATAAATTTATGCTAGTGCTTATCGATGATATTCTGATATATTCTAGGAGTGAACCAGAACATGAAATGCACTTGCGAATGGTGTTGGAAAAATTAAGAGAGCAAAGACTATATGCTAAGTTTAGCAAGTGTGATTTCTGGTTGAAAGAAGTGAATTTCCTGGGGCATATAGTTTCAGCAAAAGGGATAAAGGTTGACCCTGCAAAGGTCCAAGCGGTACAAGAATGTAAACCACCTATAACTCCAAACGAGATTCGGAGTTTTCTGGGCTTAGCTGGGTATTACAGGAGATTTATTGAAGGATTTTCTAAAATTGCTAAGCCAATGACACAACTGTTGAAGAAAGGGGTGAAATTTCAATGGACCCCAGACTGCGAAGACAATTTTCAAGAACTCAAGGAAAGACTGACTAATGCTCTTATCTTAACGATACCTGATCTGGAGAAAGAATATACCATATACACGGATGCGTCTAGGAATGGGATAGGATGCGTTTTAATGCAAGAAGGGAAAGTGGTCGCATATGCTTCGCGACAACTGAAGACCCATGAACACAATTATCCTACTCATGACCTGGAACTCGCAGCTGTTGTTCATGCATTGAAAATTTGGAGACATTATTTATATGGATCAAGATGCGAAATTTTCACGGATCACAAAAGTTTGAAGTATTTCTTCGAGCAAAAAGATTTAAACATGCGGCAACGAAGATGGCTCGAGCTGGTCAAAGATTACGATTGCGAGATCAAATATCATCCCGGAAAAGCTAACGTCGTCGCAGATGCTTTGAGTAGGAAAAATCAAGAAAGATTAGGAATTCTTTTGACAGATCAAGAAGAATTATTAAAAGAGTTTGAAAGGATGAAACTGGAGACCGTATTACCTCCTCAGGACATTTGAGGAATTGTAGCATCGTTAGTTGTACTTCCGGATTTGAGAACTCATATAATTGAAGCGCAAAGACGAGATGATCAACTCGAAACATTGCGAGCGAAAATCAGAATAGGAAATCTTCCAGAATATCACGAAGCCAAAGATAATGCGATTATGTTCGGCAATCGGATCTGTGTGCCTAATGACGACAAATTGAAAGACGAAATTATGAGCAAAGCTCATAATGTTCCTTACGCCCGCATCACGGAAGCACGAAGATGTATCAAGATCTCAAGCAGAGGTTTGTGTGGGCGGGGAATGAAACAAGACATTGCATCCTACGTCGACGATGTTTAGCGTGTCAACAAGTAAAGCTTTGCATCAAAGACCGACGGAAAGTTCTGACCTTTGGAAGTGCACGAATGGAAATGGGATCACATCGCGATGGATTTCGTAACTAGATTACCTAAATCAAGAGGCGAAACAACGCTATCCGGGTAATCATTGATCGATTAACCAAGAGCGCTCATTTCATCCCAATTCCAATAACATACGGAGCGGATAAGCTAGCACAGATCTACATTCGAGAAATCATGCGCTTGCATGGAGTGCCGATATCAATTACATCTGATCGCGATACTAAATTCACCTCAAGGTTTTGGACGACTTTGCAAAAAGAATTGGGTACTCGATTAAATTTTAGTACCGCTTTTCATCCCCAAACAGATGGTCAAACTGAGAGGACGATTCAAACGCTAGAAGATATGCTTCGAACAGTAGTGCTAGATCGGGGAGATCAATGGGAATAGGTTCTGTCATTGATCGAATTCGCTTATAATAACAGTTACCAAGCTACAATCAACATGGCTTCCTATGAAGCGCTATATGGCAAGAAGTGCAGATCATCCTCTATTGGGACGAAGTTGGAGAACGGAAGATCCTTGGCCCTGAAGCAATGGAAGAAATGGTCCAGATAGTACGACAGATAAAGAAAAGAATGAAAGAAGCCCAAGATAGGTAGAAATCTTACGCCGATAATCGGTAAATGCGAATTAAAATTGAGGTAGGAGATAAAGTTTTTCTCAAGGTTTCCCAACTAAAGAGTTCATCCTTTGGCATTAAAGGAAACTCAAGCCACGATTCATTGGACCTTATGAAGTATTGGAAAGAATTGGGCCAGTGGCTTATAGGTTAGCGTTGCCACCTAACTTCGCTAACATACACGATGTTCTTCACGTATCTCAGCTTAGAAAGTATGTGTATGATCCAAAACACATACTTCATTATGATGAAATAGTTCACGATCTTCGATTTGAGCTATGAGGAGAAACTTGAATGCATTACGGACGGAATGAACAAAAGTTAAGGAATAAGATTATTCCTTTAGTAAAAGTTCGTGGAAACATCACGCCTGCAGAAGAGGTGGCGTGGGAACTAGAAGAAGAGCAGATAAAGGAGAAATACCCGACATGTTTAACAAGGTACTAAATTTCGGGATGAAATTTTTAAGGGAGGAATGTAGTGACCGAAAAATCTTTAGTATTAATTAGAGGTTAATTAAGTATAATTAGGGCCTAAAAGCTATTAATTTCATAAGAAGGAATAAAGAGGTATAAAAGGATTATTAATCGATAGAAGTTCGATTATTTCTTAAATTGAAGAATATGAGATTTGAAAAATTAGAAAATACTTAGAAATGATTTTTAATATGATAAAATATGAATTTTGTGTTTATTAATGTATGTTTGCATGAAAAGTGCTATTAATTTGAAATTTTGTTATAGAATGCATTAATTATTTTTATGTGGAATTTTTCTTATAAGAATGAAATGAATCATTATTCAAACTATTAATGTGCTTGAATATATTTATTTAAGCAATATTTAGTGATAAAAGAATTAATTGAGGAATTTTGAAAATTAAGTTTAATTATAAATATTTGAATTTTAACATATGAAATAATTTAAATTATGCTATATGAATCTAAATTAAATTATGAATATGAGTTGTATTAGATTTTATAATTTATTAGAGATATAATCCTATTAATTAAATTATACTAAAGTATGGAATTAGCAAAGTTAGAGGTGTAATTATAATATTCTTGAAATTAGTGTTTAATTATTTTGAAATTTTAAATAAATGCACATTAAATTTAAATTGAACATCTAGAACTATATACATATAATATATATATCATCATCAACCTCCAATTCTCTCAAATTTTCGGCACCCACACAAATTTTAATTTTCACTTTTAATCCCAAATTTAAGTGTTAAAGTGTTAGCAAATCACTCTAAGCAATGTAATTACTTGATTTAGCTTGAGTTTTTGTGATTTAATTTGATAAACATGATGTTCTATGAACTTAGGGTTTTCGAAAATTAGGGAGTATAATTTATGATTGATTTGTTTAATTTTTGTTATGTTTATGAAGCTAAATTAACATATGCTATGGTTTTAAATTCTTTAAATTCATGAAATTGAAAATTTAAGAATCATGCATAAACCCTAAATTTTGGAAATGATTCATATGTTATGATTTGGTTGAATTAAGCTTGAATATGTGTTTAGGGATGATTATAAACATTATATGAATGAAGAAATTAAAATTAAATCATGCTTGTACATTATGTGAAATTTTGAAAATTTTAAGGTGTATGAACTTAAGGATTTTGATTTTAATTGATGTATTTGACATGATAATTATGCTTAGGGATATAAATAATGCATAAAATGAATTTATAGAATTTAATCTAAACATATACAATTAATCCCAAAATTTCAAAATGAAGGAACTTTAGAACTTTAATTTCTTGATTTTATTTGATACATTTGATATGATATTTGAGATCTATGATAAAAATAATGCTTAAGTTGAATTTATAAGGATTTATAGATATAAAATGCAAAAGTTGTAAAATTAAAGTTTAGTATAAGTTATGATTTTATGTGATGAAATTTGGTTAAGATTTGAATGGATTATGGATTAATGCTCATTGATATTAAATGAGTACAATTATGAGATATTTGATGTTAAATGGAATTTAGATAGTAAAACTATTGGAAATTTCTATATATGTGAATGAAGGACATTAGGCGATTAACTTGTAAATAAATGAGTTTAAGCTTGTTTTAAGTTCCTAAATGCATATTTAAGTATATGGTGATGATATTGAGGAGTTTGGGCTGAAATTTGATGAGTTTGGATTATTTGGGCTATTCCTATTATAAACGTTACTCTGCCGAAATTTCGGTAGAAATTGGTCATTAATAAGAAGTCATGAGAAATTAAGCGATAAGCTTATGATAAATAGGTGAGATGTGATTTCTTAAAGTTGCTAAAATTCAATAATAATATTATTTTACAAGGAACAAGCAAAAGCAGTCGAGACGTGAAGAACGAAGAAACCGACGTATTGGAGTAAACGTTCGAGGTGGGTAATGTTATGCAAAATATTTTGAATAAAGTTAATGTTATGCTTTGAAATTATTGATATTCTGAAAGTATTTTCAATCACCACATTATGAATACGTGGAAAATGAATGTTTTACCACATTGTGGGTATGACGGCGATCTACCTGTCTACGGTAGGAAAATATATGGTACTGTGCACAGGTTATGGCTGTGAGCTTGCAAATGTAGGCCGGCCATGGTATTGGGGAGGAGGCCTACTTCCCATTACCGGATGACGTAGATAGGGTATGACCGTAGTTGAGATCATTCGGGACCAACTCGGGTATGTGATGCCGGTATGTTTCAAAATGAATTTGTGGTGATATGATAATAAAAGTTTCCTACAAAATCATTTTTCAAGTTACTTTATTCAATGTTTACTTAAAAGTTATAAGTTTGAAAATTTGTTGATAATTAACCATCGAGTACTCTTTGGTACTCATACCAAAAATGTTTTATTTAGTGCGGGTTGGCGGGGAAGAGGTGTGGGCTTGCAAACTAAGTTAATAGAGTCCTTTTGTTTGGAATTTGTTAAGCCTGAATGTTGTGTCTTCATACACAACATTCTCTACTCTTCCGCTGTTGACTTTGAAATTTGAAACTATACTTTTGAAGAACCTTGTAAATGTTTTGAAAACATCTATATATATATATATATATATATATATATATATATATATATATCTTGGAGGTTGTGTCCTCACTTGTTGATATTGCCATTGTTGGTTATCTTCTGCGTGCAGGTTGGTTTATCCATATTCTAAGGGTTATATAGCCCGTTTGTTGAAAATTTTGATTTCATTTAAACCTGTTCATTTGTCCAAAGTTTTATTGTCTTAACCCGTCACTGCCTAATTAGTTAGTTAATCTTATAATTAATTAGTAGGGTCGTGACACCACGCGTGTGGACGTTTACTCACAGTGCGTATCACTTTGTTTAGAGATCAAAAATGGGAGGTCTTGACATTTTAATTAAAAATTAATATGTCGGGTTACTTGCTTAGTCTTTTGTTTCAAAAGGTTTGTCCATGCCGATCACGTAATCCTAGCATGCTTTTCTATAGAACTCAACATGTAAAATATACTCGCAGAATTCTAAAATATGCTTGAAAAACGGGATAAACCTAGCATGCTTACTATGCGCATCCAATCACGAAAACATATAATATGTTTTTCCACGTAATTAAACATACATAGCATGCTTCTGCATAATTTAAACATCCACGACATGCTTTGAACGATAAAAATAAAGTAAAATCGTTCATCGCGGCCCCCACTCGTGGATCTGTGCATTCTCCTATCTAATTTATTACATAAATTTGCAAAGTACAGATCTTCAATAAAATCTCGAAAATGGGCCTCGCGTGCACGGGCACGGACCGGATTAGTCAAAACTAAATTTGGGCCGAAAAATAAAAAATGGGCCGGCGATGGATCGGGCCGAACCGGGTCGAAAAAATGGATCTGGTAAAAAATTTGGGTCGGGGCGAAACCGGGCGGGTCATTAAACCGAGCTGGGTCGGTCGGCATAAAGAAGTTGGGCGTGCGCTAGGGCACGACCCCATGCGCCGTCGCCGCCCGCCTGCCACTGCCGAGAAAACCCGTCGAGCTGTCGAGAGCCCCTACCGGGAAAAACCCGTTGAGCTACCGAAAGCCCCTGCCGGGCGCTGCCGAGAACGCTCGGACGAGTTCTGCCGAGCGTTGTCAGGACATCTGCTCGAAAATCGCACGTCCCGCGTCGCCCAGCGCTCGAGCGCTTTGAGGTTTCCTGCGCGTGAATCGCGCCGAGGCCGTTGAGCGCTGCCGAGGATTCACGTGAGAATCGCGCACCCCCGCGTCGCCCGCGTCTGCCGAGCCGTGCCGAGACCTCCCTGAGGTTTCCCGGCGCGATCTGCCGAGAGCTGTCGAGCGCTGCCGAGGCTTCCACGCGAGAAAACTCGCCCGCACTCCATCGCGCCGTGCGGCTATTGCCGGTGTCCTCCCGTCGTCTCGTTCTTCGTGCTTTTGTCTTCGTTCTTCTTTTACATATAAGATTATAAGAAAAAATCTAATCTAACCACGGATTTTCTCGTGGTTAAAAACAAAATCCGACAAATATAAAACGAGCCACGATGAACGATAGATTCACAATTAATTAATTGCGCACGTTATAATCAAATGTGAATTAATCCAACAGAGCCAAGATACTGATCCGAGGCTCTGATACCAATTGTAGGAAAATCTGATTTTAACCCTCTCCCGAGGATCTATCTTGGATGTTTAATTCATCATACATTGATTATGTTTCTAGCATGCACCTATATAATTAATTGAACAAAAAAAAAGCAAGTGGCACTTATGTATGGCAGAAGTATAGATACCAATTCAAAAAGAATGCAATATGGAAACTTTCCAAAGACACGGTTGAGCTCAAAATGGCAGGCGACAAATTAATAAGGCAGATATGTAATTACCAAATCAAATCGCATGCACTAAGGAATAATTTAAACAAGATATACTTTCCAAAAAATATATATCATGTAAGGCAAGATACCAAACGGACAAAATGGAAACTTAGGGTTTTGTACACACAAGGAAGGTTCCTTGTGTGTAGCTAACCTGGATGTGTTCTCGCGCCGCATGGGATTTGATCGGCCGGTGGTGGAGCTGCCGTTGAAAGTTACCGGCGAACGTATTCCGTCCAGATTTATTTATCTCTTTTTCTCGGCAGTTTGCACACGCGCACGTTACCCGTCTATCTCGGCCGGTCGCCTTGTAACGAGCAGCCTAACGACGTATTCCCAACTCCGACGACAACCTCCTATCTTTAAAAACGCACCAAAAAACAAGCCACGAACACACAAATTAATAATAAATGTAAAACGAATGAAGTGTTTGCCTGAAAATTGATGTAGATGTCCGCGAATGTAGTGTAGTTGGCCGTATAAATCCTATGAACTTCACGACCAAGCTTGTTAATTCCGGCGAAAACACTTGTTCCAATCCAATTACGCAACCAAGCTTGGCACGATTCACGTCAGCCTTGACGTTCAAGACCATGCACGGACAGCGTCGTGTGTATAATTCGGCGCACTCAAGCTAGTTAGAAGTCGACGATGAAGTTATGTAGAATCCCAAAAGCAATCGTTGATATTGAAGTAGACAATGAGGCGCAATCATTCACGGTGGCGAAGCTAGAAGACGGTGACCGGTGTATCCCGGAGGGAGATGACCGGCGACGGGCAATGGCAAGGACCTGTGAATCTGTCGGGGAAGAACGGATCAAGACTCGTGCTTTGATCTTACGGGTGTGTCCGATTGCCTAAACTCAATGCCGAGTGAGGGCAATCTATGGAGAATGCTATAGAAATTCGCCTTCTTCTTTCTCAAAGTTTTGAAAATTCTCACACTTTAGGAAGTATAATTTCGAAAATATTGTGAGCATTAACCTTGATTTTCTCTCACCTTATATTTATAATGCAACCTTAAATCCTATTTTGATAGGATTTATGCATATCTAATAAATATAATCATATCACTTAAGATAGAGAGGATCAAGTAGAGTCCTGAGGACTCTACTAGAAGAGGATCAATTTCTCTAAGCTAAAAGGTGCGGATGGGCCATTCGGAGATCAAATGCAAGGAATAAAGATGGGCCTCAAATAAATTAATTATCTTATGTTTAGCCCAGAACATAAATTAATTCATAAACATTTATTCATGCCACTAGAGAATAAATCTTGACTTACCCTTTATTTTCGAAGTTGAGTCGGGCTCGCATTTAGACTTTCTGAATCCCGTATTTAAGATATCGTCGTCCATTAATTATTTACAATGATCATTGCTTAAAATAATTAATTACTTTAATTCCTTAAGTAGTACCACTCAACCTTATTATTGTACTTGAGATAACTCAACTGCGGGGTTTAGTACAATAAACCTTTGAGCTCCTTAAGGGGCGTCATCATCCTAAGCGGATACGGTGACTCGTCTGGGTAACTAGCATGACATACAAGCCTTGCCACCACCCAAGATGCGGAGAATCTTGGGTTATCTCACGTAACCCTCACCCATAACAAGTCAAAGTGATGGTCAGCAACTCATACTCACCTAATACCTTATCGAGGTTTAGATCAACGTAAGTCACCAAGATCTAGGTTCTTCACGACGGTCAGATAGAAGAACTCATCTCACTGTGATCCATCAATACGTCAGAGACGTACCAGTATAGACAAGCAACCAAGTCAAGTTGCTTCTTATCTATACCGCAGCCTATACCGACAACTCGTCCTCAAGTTGTCTCAGCTGTGATACTTTTTATATCTCATTAAGCTTGACCAAACATACAGACTTCTGTGATCTACAACACATTGTATGATCTAACTTATATATAAGATAAAGGGACATACATATGCAATCAAGTAAACAATTCATATAGGAGATTGTAATAGTGGTAACAGGAAACATTGTATACAAGCTCAACCAAAACTGCTTCCAGTATACAAATCCAACAGGTAGTTTATGCACTGTGTATCGATCATTGGCTCATTGTAGCGAGTATAGATTTTGAATCCTAGAACACCGTCTCCAATTCCGTGTATCTTCCAATCCCTTTTGTTGTCCAAGTACACCTTTTTTCCGGTTTTATTTCATTTCCTTCTTTTGTCCGTTCCGTGACAGTCCCCCTTATTTTAGGACGTTAGTGTTTCTTTTCTGTTTTTGTGCGTGACATTAAACCATAGTCCTGTTAAGCCTTCCTTGAGAGATACGACTTGGGTCGACCTTACCGCTCTATAATGACATCGTACAATTTGCGAGCGACTTAGAAGAACAAATAGGTCGGAACACAGTACGTTTATTTTCTACTATTTCTTAACGCATTTATTGATTTCGAAGCAAAACAGAATGGTAATAGAATTTGAAGAAGGATTTTTTTGGTACCTTATAGGTGTTTTTTTGGTTTAGGATTTCTGCTCGTTGAAGATATAAATGCTAAAATCCAACCATAATTTCAGTTGTGAGACATGAATGTTATCTTCCTGATTCTGTAGAAAATCTATTTCTCTATCCTCCTTGATCTCTGACGAACGAAATAAGGTTGAGTAGTATTACGTTGATGCTTAAATGTTGCTTGTAAATTTTCAAGTACAAGGTAGTAATATAGGCAATAAGATAGAATGTAAGATTGATTGTCCATTTGATGGTAAGGGTTGTAAAGTAGGACGGAATTAAGGAAAATGTCGATGGAAATTTTGATAAGTATGATACGACATATATCACAATATAATTTATCCGACTCGTTAACATTTCTATAATAATTCTCGATTTCTGTTAATGTTTGATTAATTCGATCTTCATTTTTAAAATCTAAAATTAGAACCTCGATTCTTGACTATCTAACTTGTATAAGACAAATTAATTATTCCATAAAACACGAGTCTGTTGTCTTAATTAATTAGTTTAACTGAATGCAAAATCTTTAATAAATTTAATTAATCGATGTAATAGTATTTAGAGACGTGGTGTAATACAAATGCATATTTCAGTTGTCAATACATAATTGGATTAGTGAAACTTAGTGTCACCTCATCCTCATATCTTATGTGACACCATTATATTCCTCCATTCTTATTTATCTAAATTCTCTAGTTAATGACATTTAAATTCTAATTCTAATCATGCTAAAATATCTTATCTCACATTGATTTCTAACTATACTCCATCAATTGAACAACTATATATATATATATATATATATATATATATATATATATATATATATATATATATATATATATACTTAGAATCAATGCATATTATTTCATCCTACAATTATTTTACACCACTAATTTAATTTGGTTAATTAATTAATTAGGTGGCCAAATAAATAGTTATATATTTTACACCACTAATTTAATTTGATTAATTAATTAATTAGATGGTCAAATAAATAGTTATATTTTTTAAATTTTAAACTATCAATTTAATGCCACCTTATCAATATATAATAGGATTAGTGAAACTTAGTGCCACCTCCATTCTTATTTATCTAAATTCTCTATTTAATGTCTTTTAAATTCTAATTATAATCATGCTAAAATATCTTATCCCACATTGATTTGTAACCATATATATATATATATATATATATATATATATATATATACACACACACTTAGAATCAATATATATTTTTTCATCCTATAATTATTTTATACCACTAATTTAATTTGTTAATTAATTAATTAGGTGGTCAAATAAATAGTTATATATTTTACACCACTAATTAATTTGGCTAATTAATTAATTATATGACCAAACAATAGTTATATTTTTTAAATTTTAAGCTATACATTTAATGTCACCTTATCAATATATAATAGGATTAGTGAAACTTAGTGTCACCCCATCCTCATATATTATGTGGCACCATTAAATTCCTCAATTCTTATTTATCTAAATGCTCTATTTAATATCTTTTAAATTCTAATTCTAATCATACTAAAATATCTTATCACACATTGATTTATAATCATACTACCACCAATTAACATATATATATATATATATATATATATATATATATATATATATATATATATATAGAATCAATGTATATTTTTCATCCTACAATTATTTTACACTACTAATTTAATTTGACTAATTAATTAATTTGATGACCAAATAAATAGTTATATTTTAGAATTTTAAACTATCCATTTAATGTCACCTTATGGATGATGCTATAATTAGTTTAGGATATTTTTCATTGGTCTATAGAGCAAAACTAACACGAAATTGAATTTTTGGTTTTGTCTAATATTACAATTTATAAGAATATTTTAAGAGAATACTTTTTGATTGTATTTCTCTATTTAGTTCATAAATAGAGATTGAACATGTTGTTACGAGATAATTAATATTTGATATTAGTTTTACAAGATATAACATTTAATACTTCTAAAAATTTAATAATAAAATTACTCATCACATATCGCTTACTAATCATACTCCACATATTGGACATTAATCTTTATGAAAATTTAAAATAAATATATATTTTCTCATCTCATAATTATTTTACACCCTAATATAATCTACCAATTAATTAATTAATTGGCTAAAAAATACTTATATTTTTTATTGAAAAATTGATTTTAAAAGTTTAATTTTCTTAATATTACTTTAGTCAATAATATTTAAGTTTGTCAAATAATGTGAGTCCATATAAGTTAGAGCAATGAATTAAAAAATTATCCTTTTTAATTAGACTCAAACCTATATAAATAATTATGTGTATTTTTACATCACACAATTCATAATTATTTTGCACTATCAATTTAATTTGGTCAATTAATCAATTAATCGGACAAATAAATAGTTATATACCTTAATTGAGAAATTTTATTTGATATTTCTAATATTATTTTTAATTTTTTTCATGAGAATTTACTAATTCAAAATAGAAATACAATTATATATATTTTTCAAAAATCGAATCTAGCATCAATTTTCATGAACTTCAAAAGTTAAAAATCTAAAATAAATGGATATATTTTGTATAATTTTTTAAATAAATTTTGATACTCCTACTGATTTTCATGAGATTTCACAAATTGATATATATATATATTTGAAATAAATAGTAATGATCAAATTTTCAGTGATAGGATAACCAATTATTATGATATATTTTTTTATAAATTTAAATGAATTCAAGTAATTAATGGATATTAGTATACGAGAATGAGGCGAGAACAAATAGTAAAAATAGTTTTTTATTCATGGCAATTGCATATATATAAGTTCTCAACATGTCCAAACATTGATTGATATATTTAAGTAGAAATTTCTCAATTTTTTATCTATTGGAACAATATATATATTTTATTAATTATATATTTATAAATTTTAACAAATTCAGGTAATTAGCGGATATTGCTATACGAGAATGAGATGAGAACATGATTTTCTCTATTCGTAGGTCTTTTGTTATTTATATTATTGTGATACAAAAAATACATTATAGACAAGTAAATACATTAATCGACATGTTTACGTATTTTTTTTCAATTCTAATCATTTTGTTATTTATATGATCTCTTATTAATAATTAGCCATATAGTGTTCAAGTTTTATTGAGATGAATAATTAATTATTGTAATAACTTATATTAATAAAATTAAATAGGTTTGGATAATTAATCAAATGTGGGATTGGTGTTGTTATGTATGTGCTATACATGTTCTTTATTTTTAAATTTTTGTTATTTATATTAATTAATGTTTATTCTGTAATGTTCGAGTCATTACTGAGATAGATAAACAATTACTGTAACAACTTATATTTATAAATTTAAATATATTTCTGTAGTTAGTACGTATTTTTGAGACAAGAACGAGTAATACAATCAATTTTCAATCAGATTTTGGATATGTACGTGCACATAATTCCATTTACTGTAATAACTTATATTTATAAATTTCTGAGTTTTGTTAACTAATTGGATTTAAGACGAGTGCGTGTATATAGACTGTAGACGGGTACAAATATTTATCAGCATGCTTATGAATGTTTAAAGTGATTTCGATCATTAATCTTCAAGCCTACTTTTAATTTTCATCATATTTTAAATGTTTAGTTATTTTCTCCATTTTTAATATTTTCACAATTACTGGTGCTCGATTTTTTTAATACTATGTACTAATAATGTTTACTTTATAATATTTAGATATTATTATACGGGTTTTGATAATTAATTAACATATATTTTATACGTAAATATTTTATTTCTTATAATCATAGATACAAAATAATGTAATTTTTCGTCGAATTTCGACGGGTTAAACACTAGTTTATCCTTAAATAAAGTTAGCAAAGATTAAACAGACATTTGACATGGCAAATATTTTGAGAACCTCAACTCGACATGATCTCCAACATTTAATGCATGTATGAATATTACAATGTCAAAAATATATTATAATTTAAAGGGTAGGAATATAAATATTGAAATACACATAATACATCTTATATTTACAAAATTTAATTAGATTAAAGAGAGTTTTAAATTATTTTAATGTTGTATTCATGGATATTGTTGTATTAGCTAAGGTAAATATATTTAATATATAAATATTAGTTGTAATTGATGATTTTATTGTGGAAAAAAAATTAATTAGTTTTTAATCTTTAATTACAAAATTTTACCCATGAAGTAATCAGTTAAATATATAACACGATTTATAATGTATTATATATGAAATACTATTCTAACTATATTCCGTTAAATTATATGAGGATATTATGGCTTATATATAACTATATATAAACTTGCATTATGTATAGTAATTAATTACAGTAGATTCTAAAAAATTGTATTATATATAGAAACTATATCTATAGTCTGATTAGCAATTTTATATAGATCTTCCGGATTATATGATTTTTTTTATTAACATAAGTTATAATAATTTCATCCTCTCAAAACTTTCAGTGAATTTGCTTCTTAATCACGGTGGACCATTTAATATATAAGCTTTTTCAATAGATACAGATACACGAAACCGGTCACTGTTCTGTTGCATATAATGAGGAGTATTTCAATTTATTTATAGAAATAGCAAATATTATTCCATGCAATCTTCATTGTTGCTATTACATTATAACGGGAGGTATTGTATCCAAAATATTGTAAAAATTATTATTGCAAAAATAAAGTTAGCAAAAATTATGACACCTCCCAAAAGAAATATTAAAGGTTTTTTGCCTAAAAATATGTTGAAATCATTTAATGTAGTTTTGGAGGGAAAATGATCTGAGGGATGTGAATTGGTTAATCAGTTATCGATTATCCGAACCAAAATAAAAAAAATCGGTTAATCGATGATCGATTTTTTTTTTTTATTTCGGTTTAGATATTTCAAAATAATTTCGATTATCGGGTATAGTAGATTACCCAAAGGTTATACCCGATTAACCGAAAATAATATATATATATATATATATATATATATATATATATATATATTTATTTATTTAATTTTAATATTGTTAATTTCGTTTAATTTGGTAATATTTGATTTTTTTTTAAAATTTTAATATTGTAGTTTCAGTTAATTTCGATCAACTGATAACCAATCCGACTAACCGAATTGGTTAATCGGTACCAACTAATAGAGTCATTTAATCGGTTAACCAACCAACCGATCTGTTTCGATTACAGTTATTAAATCTTTTGATTTTCGATTTCGAGTAACAAATTAAATTTTGATTTCAATTATCTAAAATCGAATCGATTCTCAATCCTACTCATTAGTATCTAACCATATGTCTTCGATAACATCCTCATTTATAATTGTATAAATATAACTTTTCAATACTTTTCCGGGTCTCAAGCTATACTAAATAGAGTGTTGTCAATACATTCTTAGAGGTTGGGATAGAACTAATCAAAAGTTGGAATAGAAAATGATACTGATCTTCTTCTTCTTTTTTTTCAATATTTCATATTAGTAAGCTAGTAAGCATTCTCCAGAAATCTTATCAGCCTTCTTCCACTTTCTTTTCTTCCGCACTTTTTTCTTTCAAAAATTTACACCAGATTTCTGCCAAGAACATCATGCAACAATCAGCAATAACTTCTATATAACTATTATAACTTTTCCTTATTTTCTTATAAAATTTCAGGGATCCAAAACAAATGCACACAAATTTCTGAAATAGTTTATCAACCAGAAAGAAAATTCTAAAGGAAGTTTACAAAATCTTATTCCAAACTTCAAAAATTCCCAGAAACCACTGCAATCAATTTAATTAACAGAAGGACAAAAAATATTTCAAAACAAATTCTCAGACTATCTGTTTATTAATTTCTATACACTAGAACCACTATCCAAATTAGAAAATATGCCATGAATTTAAATACTTCAGCAATCTGTGATCACACTAAAAGTTAAAATAAGATTTTTATTTACATTAATGTCAAAAGAAAATTTAGATTTTAAATTTCCGACACTAGAATAATAAGCTGAAAAAGTAAACAAGATTTTGGCACAAATTGGTAAAGAAATATGCTAGAACTTTGAATTAAATAAGAAATGGGCCTTTACTTAATTTGGGTTCCAATAAATTTGATAGTGAACTAGGTTTTCAAATCAATTAGAATCTAAACTTCAAATTTTAGTTAATTTTTTTTTGTTACTTTAGATAATGCTACTAAATTAATTAGATGTGGGCTAAATAAATATAAGTAATGAGCTACTAATTAGATAGAAAATCCTAAGAGTTACCAACTACCATCCCTTGAAAATATTTAGAAATATGGGTTGAGTGTTTGAACACTCAGAAGGGAAATTCAAAATAATTTTTGCCCATTAATTATGTCACAAAGTATATGCCTATTAATTATTGTTATAGTTGTTTACTTCTTTTTGGATTCCTTTTCAAAAAATAAGAACTATTTTGTAAAATTTCACATGTGTCGCAGGGACGATAAAATATGATATACCATTTAGGTTCGCCACGGATCCATATAATGGGACATGAAGCTTCGTAGTAGAGATGTCAATGACTGACTTTCTGGGACTAAAACCAATAAATTAGTATTGGTTACGGTTGCAGGCAAACCAAGAATACTAGATTCGGACCGGACCGGACCATTAAGTTCTGGATCCGGATCGGGTATTATCCATCGCTAACCGATTACCTTTCAATTGCTTATACCACTACAAGCCTACAATCCCTCATACAAGCCTACAAGCCCACTGGAACGCCCAAGTAAAATGAGATGATTATATATTTTGTAGGTGATTTGCAAATTAAATTTGTTTTTATGTTTTATACCCCCCGAAAATTCTCAACTTTGGCAAAATTGATCTTTGGCTCATACAGCATTTTCTTGAATAATGAATTTGTGGAAATATTGATGAACAAGATTATTAGGTTTTGTGAAAAATTTATCGATTTTAATTTACGTTTTGGTAAATGATGGTTTTAATAAATTAATTAATATTTCGTAATTACACTCAAATGTAAAATGCTCTTACGGAAAAAGTGCTCTTACGAAAAAGTGGATATGTAATGCTCAATTTAAAAATAAAATAAAAAAATGACCGGTCGGACCGAACCGGACAAAGCAGGCGTGGTCTTGACGGTCCGGGTCAAGCGGTTGGAACCGAGCCGGGGCAGGAACCGTTGTTTTAAAATTTAATGAAACTTTGAGCAGTTCGGATCGATCAGGGTAAAACCAGCGTTGATATCCTCTACGTAGTTCACATTAAGCATTTGTCATTCCTCAAGTTGGAATAAGGGGCAGTTCATGTTTTTTATAGAAACCATATTTATTTAAAATATCTTGTTGTTTACCAAGGAAATAATGATAATTGTTATGATGATGAATATTAGTATTATTATAGAGTACTGTGAATAATAAAAATATATTATTATAAAAGTAGAGAACTATGAAAAGAAGAACAAATAATTATATTATCAGCCAAAACATGAATCATGAATGTATACTTTTATATCTCATTATTAAATCTTTTCGTTACGTTTTAAACCATCCGTCTTTTTTTTATTTATCTCGGCGACAAAATGTCCAAAATAAAATTGAAAAAGAAGTGTACGTAAATATGCGTGAGGTGTACGGTCATTGATAAAGACTAGTCTGTTTGACAGACACCCTGCCAACTTGTTGTTTAACTTTTCCCACTCTATCTATTCAGTCATTGTTTTATTGTTACGACTTAATTATTATCAGCTTCTCGAACAAATTATCTCCAAATTTTCAACTTTTTGTTAATAGATTATTATTGGGACGCATTATATATTTATAACTACACACTTGTATAAACCTAGGAAATATCATAAGTTGCATAGTTAATTAGTGGCTAAATGGAGTTTTAAAAAAGAAAAAAAGGCTAATAGAATAGATAGATAAAGAAAAATACATATAATGAAGTTTTAAAAGTGGTTGAAGAATCTACCCCTCTATTGATTTGACAACACCACATCAAATTTACTAATGAAACTTGTACACACTTCGAGAATCTCCTAGCTTAATTAGTAACAAGAGCTAGGGTTTTGGACTATAATTGGAGATTAATCGAAATCGTTGGTGCTTTTCTGTCATTACAACTTGGTCAAAGCCGATTGCTTTATTCCCATGAAATGGAGAATCTATGACAACGTGAGAAGCTAAGTTTCTAATTTGATCACAAAAAATAGGTAGCTCAAAGGCCAATCCTTCCTCTTAGACACTACTACTGATTAGTATGACTTTCTTTATTGAGTAAGCTAAGGGGTACGGAGCCAGAAATGCGTACTTTCAGAATAAACTTATCATGTTTAAAGAGTTCCAACATATTTTTCTAACTAAGAGCAGATTCGCCACAACGTAAACATGCGTTTAAGGATTCATTAGAAAAAGACTAGTTTCATAGAAGAGAAAAGGATGCATTGCATCAATATGGATCAAATAATCCATTGGGTGTACAATCAGAGATGGATAAAATTGCACGCACAATGAGATCACTTAATTAACTTTTTAATTAATTAATTGATTTAATAAATATTAATTATAAATTAATAAATCATAATTTTGAATTAATAAACTCTAATCGTGAATTAATAAATCTTAATTTTAAATTAATAAAGTCTAATTAGAATTAATAAACCCTAATTTTGAATTAATAAACTCTAACTGAAATTAATAAACCCTAATTATGAATTAATAAACCCTAATTTAAATAATAAACCCTAACTATGAATTAATAAACCTTAATTATGAATTAATAAATCCTAATTTTGAATTAATAAGCTTTAATTATGAATTAATAAACTTTACTTGTGAATTAACAAACTATAATTATGAATTAATAAATTCTAATTTTAAATTAAAAATTATGATTAAAAATTAATAAATTTAATTATAAATTAATAAAATCTAATTATTCTTACTCATCATAATTAATATATAATTATTTTGACAAAAAATAAGGGTGAATTCACGGTAAGTCGGAGCTCACCCAAATTGATTTTTGTCTATCTAATAAAAGGCTTGAGTATATCATATATGAGTTGCACGTACATATAAGTTGTTTGTTTGGCATATTCGTCAATCCAGTGTCATTACATACATGTGTAATTAATCAAGAGAACGTAAACGAATGATGATTTCTACGAAACATGGTTAATATCATCATAATCTATATTTAATAATGGTGGTATATTTCAATTAAATCTGGAAGCCAAACTTGATGTGATAGATAACAATTATCAATATTTATAGGTAATATCAAGACATGAATACAAAAATGAATTATTGAGATTGAAGCAGCTCACATGCATGTCCAATGCAACCGCAGCGAACAGTTTTGATACGGCTCTCTCTTGCTGACAAACTGTGCTTGCTGGGCCTTCACAGGAAACGATTCTTTCATTAATATAACTTTTTCATTTTCTTATTCTCATTAATATTACTATGTTATTATTTATTACTTTTGATGTTTCTTTATAATAGTAACTATTCAGTTACCATTTTGAAACTTTCCTGGTTTAATTAATTGCAATGATTTATGGAAAGATGGAGACTAATTTGTTTCGTGTTCTTCAATTCCATTCGTCATTATTATTATTATTATTATTATTATTATTATTATTATTATTATTATTATTTTGTTTTTGTTTTGGGGTGGGGGACGTTGCGAAAACATATGGAAGTGGAAAACAAGACCTTATTAAAAATTTCGATAATCTTTTTAATTAAAAAAAGAAAAATATCTAATAAGGTGTTATTCTAGAATGAAAAGGATCTAATTGTTTCTTCGATTCATATAAACTTCTGCGTTCAAATTGGCATCTGTAGTGAAATTTGCGTGCAAGAAAGCAATACAAAATCAAACATCAATTAAAGGTTTTATTGCATAATTAACTCTTTTCGTTCACTGCAGTTGGCATGAAGCGTCAAGTAATAATTCCGACTATTGTCAATATTTGAAAAACAAAAAATTGACGTGAGCTTGAGCCTACCCATACTTCTATATGGTTTCGCTATGATCACGAGAATCTATTAATATTATATTTCACGATAATTTTTTTGGATTACTTTTTTCTTTTTTCTCTCTCTTAATTTATTCCCATGTTCATTACATGCTATCACAACTTTTGTTCAGTACATATATATGTTTGCCTTTTTTTTTTATTCGGTTTGTTTTCTTTTTCTGGGAGCGGGGGTTGGGCGAGATCACGATATAATCAATCACATTCATGATATTAATGTAATAGATAATCATTATTGTCATTTGGCACATCACAATCCTTTTCAGATTAGAAACATCGATATTATATTTCAATAATTGTATAAAAATATATATGATATCAGAATAAATCAGGCAAAAGGAATCTGGTTGTTAATCAAAACAATAAATATGAATAGGATGCCACAATTATGGAGGCGATAGTAGTCTAGTGAAGTATCTACGGCAAGATGTTGTATGTATAATAAAAGCCGACCTCATACACTACAAAAAAACAGTCGATCAGCGACGGAAAATTCCGTCGCAAACCCCTCGATCCGTCGTTAAAATGGATTAGCGACGGATTAACGACGGAATCGGGGTCATTTGGAAACACGGTTGCTAAGCGTTTAGCGGCGGAATTATGTCCGTCGCTAAAAATAGCGACGAACGACGACGGAAAATTCGATCATGTCTGCGACCCAAGAACGGTAAATCGATATAAATACCGTCGTTAATGCGATGCTAATCCGTCGTAGTTAGCGACGGATTAACGACACAATTATTCCGTAGCTAAAACGTCCGTCGCTAATCCGTCGCTAATTAGCGACGGAATAAAGTCCGTCGCTAAATTTATAGTTTTTTTTTCTATTGCGTAAAAATATTCCGTAAATAAATCCGTAAGTAGGCGTCTCTAGTCCGTCGCAAGTCCGTCGCAATTTCTTGTTGGTTCGATTATTTTACGTTGTTAATCCGTCTCTAAACCGTCTCTAAACCGTCTTAATTCCGCCGCTAATCCGTCGCTATATTATGATTTAAGACTGACTCCAATTTCAATTTTGATACCAAACTGTTTTCAAACAACCAACCCAAACAAATATCAAACAACCAATTCCATCCAATTCAATATATTCAATCCAACCAAACAAACCAATTCCAACCTCCAACCAATTCCATCCATACAATACAAACTATGAAAACAAACCAATTCAATCCATATAATACAAACTATCGAAATAAACCAATTCAATCGGACAGAGAAGCCATTCCAATCCAAACAAAACATTTCAATCAAAATACAAGTAATATCGAACAATCCCATAAAAACAATTCTAAATCATGCGATAAGTTAACAAATTCATAATACAACCCGAATATGACGAGGTGAGGAAGCGGGAGCTCATATCACGGGGGGGAAGCGGGGCGGCCATGAAGCGCTCTAGGGCCTCTGCGGCCTTTGAGCTGAATCTGTTCTTGCACGCTATCTCGCTCTCGGCTCGGCTTGCATTCGGCCTCGTATGCCGGGCTGCTGCTGCCACCGCTAATCGGGCCTCGGATCCAATATCATTGTTGATAAGCGGTGGGATCGGTGGGCACTCTCCACCGAATGAGACGACGCCGCTCTGCATGTATGCCCGTGATAGAGAACCGGCTCAAACATCCTATTCTTTTCTTTGAGGAGCTCGAGGACATTTTGAGAATTTGAGTCCTATCTGGCGGCGTCTCATCACTCCCCCCAGATTGGCTCAACTGGGTCACCTGTTCCTCAACCTGCCTCTGTAATATAATTTCATACAATTATTATTTAATTAAATGCTCGTTGTTGCGCTAACGAATATACTTACCGCGATACTCCGAGCTTTCCCGTCTGTATAGCTCCCGTCGTCGGTGGCATGATACTTCTGGAATACATCCCACTGGACATCTTCTACGGCCACTCCACGCTCTCTTGCCTATAAATAAGTCAAACAAATTAAATAATTAATAAGTATCACGATTCTTAAATAAATTTACTATATCTAAAACTTGAAGTACTTTACAATCTCTCGCATACTCGAGTGCAGAGCGTGAGCCACCCCGATGCTTGACTATCCCAGTACCCTCGCCATCTGGCTCGGACATCCTGTTGCTGCGGGCCTTTGCCGCCTTCTCTTGGACGTCTGTCCGAGCCCAATATGCCTTCCAATTATCCCAATCTCGCTCAGGGATAAATGGAGGTGGGTTGGGCGAGTCCTTAACGCTTGATCTTGTGAACAAGATCTTTATAGCGTTCGGCCTTTGCGCACCAGTAGGAATAGACCAGGGCATCATCCATCGTATCATCCCAATAAAAATATTTCTGCAAAAAATATATGATTACAATATGCAAATTAAGGTCAAATCATAAATTACTTCGTATAAACAACACGAACCTTGAATTCATCGAAATAAATCTGCTTGAACTCTTGAGGTACCAATTTCCAATTGAAGCCGTTGTGATTCATGAATCTACGGAATGACTCAGTAATCACGGGCTATATCATTGCTCGGACACAAAATGCTTCAATTTATAGGAAATAAAGACATCGAATGCTACAATTTATTTAAACCGAGACATCTGAGATAACGTCATACCCATTCACAATGGCTATCTTCTTCATCCTCTCTAGATGGCACTCCCTCTCCGCTCGAGGGCGGGGCGTGAGAGAGTGCCTCCATGCCCTTCTAGGTGGCGGGTGAAAGCGGCGGCGTGTATGACCACGAGTGCCTCCTCGTGATGACATCGCAAACAAATGTAAAAATCGTATTAAAATTCACAAATAATACATATCATAACGTTTGTGTGCATACTAGAAAATAAAGCGTTTCTTGTGCATACTAGTGACAATTATCGTCGTCTTCATCATAACGTTTTGTGTGCATACTAAAAATGCTATAAATTCACAAATAATGCATATCATAATATTTGTGTGCATACAAAAATGCTATAAATTAAACCCTATTCATCGTCGTCGTCATCATCATCATCCAATGTATGATTATCTTCGACTCGACAATTCAACTTCATCATCCTCATTATCGGATGTCTTTTCAATGTCATGAGTGTACCATCGGGATGAACTAGTGTCGTGTCCTCATCCACAACGACATTAGTAATCGAACCTAATCATCCTCTTGAAAGGGAAGGTACTATCGATCGAGAACTCTCATCCGAAACTTCCACATTAGATCGAGCTTTAATTTTGCATACTTCCACCACTCTTTCTTAGATTGTTTTAAACTTGGATATGCACAATAGTATACTTGAATGGCTTGATTGGCGAGGATAAGCGGTTCGAACTTGTTATATCTTACGGTATGATTTACAAACCAACTTGTACTCGGAATGAATTGATAACCCCAATCGTGAAGGATCAAACCACTCGCATCTAAACAATGTTGTGGTCTTCGTTGGTAGCCAGGATATTCCAACTCACAAACCTCTAATAATCGCCCATAAAAATCGAGTTCTTCGTTGGTACCATAAGTTTCACCTTTAATGCACACTCCACTATTCATAGTTGATCTTTGTGACCCATGTTCTAATGTGTGAAATTTGTAACCATTTATATAATACCACAGGTGCGTCTTAATTAGAGTGAAGGCCCTTTGGCAAGAGACAATATGAACGGATTCACAATGTTGTTAGTATGATCTTTGACCTATTATTAGTAAAAGCGATTAGAATGACTAAGCGTACATATTAAATATTTTCTACTAATAATCATCGAACACTCACATATGCCTCAAACCAAGCGGAAGTCTCTTTCAATCGACCTTTGAATATCGAGCTAGAGATCGGTGGATTTGATCTTTTCACATCTTGGTGAATAAACTACATCAACATATATTTACGAGCCTAGTTAATAATAACAATAATAATAATAATGTGGAATGAATTCTAAGAAAACTCGACACTTACGCCGTGTAAATGTCGCAACTTCAACACGGTTGAGCAACACGTATAAACGAGCGACATCATATTCTCTACTATCCAAATATCTCGTTGACATATTTCCAAAAGGTCGCCATCTTGCTTGAAGATTTGAAGCATATCTGGATAGTCTTCGTGCTAATCTCCGCTTGACCATGATGCAAATCTCGAACTTCGTTCTTACGTGATCATCAAAATAATACGAGCAAAATGTCGATGCTTCTTCTACTAAGTAAGCATTGCGATAGAACCTCAACCCCGGCTTTATTTAATGCGTTGTTCTTCAACTTACGTAAGTATCTACAAAATTTAGAACGTTGTTCTTCAATTTATATATATATATATATATGTGATAATGTACTGAGCGTTACCTTTCAAATGGATACATCCATCGGTATTGAACAGGCCACGCAATACGGGCTTCATCACTAGATGAACGGAAGATGTTCCATGGAGTCGAAGAAACTAGGGAAAAATGCGCTCAAGCTTGCATAAAATCACCGGAATATTTTCTTGGAGCACTGCACGGATCATCGAGCCCTATGTTTCGAGAAGTTAAATCTTTGAAGAATAAAGATAATTCATTACGACTTTCCAAACATTGGGTGGGAGAAGTTCGCGAAATCTGATCGGTAGAATTATTGCATGAAAATGTGACGATCATGACTCTTCATCCCAAACATCTTGATTTTGTCATGTCTACACATCTACCCATGTTGAAACGTACCCATCCGAAATCTTAAACCTCTTACCCACTCACATAAGACTTTTTCTCACGATTGTCAAGTGTATAAGAAGCTTTGGATATTTTCTGTTGATTCATTCATCGTCAACTCAGTGCATAGCGATATAAATTAAGTTCTTCTCTAGATTTGCTCGTATCTTTTGTCTTCCTTGGACATTCATGATCGTGTTGAAGACATTATCGAACACATTCTTCTCTATGTGCATGACATCCAAATTATGCCGAATCAAAAGAGAACTCGATGGGTAGATCCCGAAAATACTTCTTTTCTTCCATCCGGTTCAAAGCGCTTGGATATTCGCTATTTATTTCATCACGCCAATCTACATTACGGAGACTAGTCCCATACCCATAATTAGTGATGAGCTCATCTCCGATCGCGCTTACGGTGGATCGTTAGTAATCACCGTGTTCTTTCGAAACCTCTTGATCCCTTGAAATGGGTGATTAGGAGCTAGAAATTTCGATGGTTATCAAACCATGACCGCTTACCACTTTTAGCTAAAGTAAAAGCATCGGTATACTCCATGCAGTCGCGGACAAGCTAATCTTCCGGTGTCTCCATCCGAGACAACATAGAGTATGCGGGAAGTCACTAATTGTCCAGTAATAATGCGTGCATTTGAAAATTTCGCTTCAACGATACATCATAAGTAAACGCCGTCATCCCACAAATCTATTAACTCGCTATCAATGGTTGCAAGAACACATCAATCTTCTCCTTCGGATTACGCGGTCCGGGCACTAAGATCGTAAGAAACATGTATTGCTCCTTCATACACAGCCACGGGGAAGATTATAAGGGTCGATATAACGGGCCATGATAAATATTGCTTTCTGATTGACCGAATGGTGAAAACCCTCGATTGAGAGTCCCAATCGCGTTACAATTTACGATGCAAATAAGGAAACTTCGTGTTCAAATGTTTCCATGCAATTGAGTCGCGGATGACATGACCCCATCATCGACCGACGATGCATGCCAACGCATATTTTCATTGTAGCATTGGATGCATATAATCTCGTAGTCGAGGAGTTAGAGGAAAATAATACATCTTTTATATGCTACTTGTGCTTTCCGTCGACTTCCACCATTTCGAGTATTGCTCTTGAAACGAGGATGGTTCTGAATTTTGACTCGTCGATTCGAATCTTGGCGCCAATAAATCATGCAATTAAATGGACAACAATCAATTTTGTGTCGAGCAACCCCATGCCACATAACAATCTCTTCGTCTTTGTAGAAGTCATCGAGCACGCAATTTCCATCTGGATGCGACTCTTTCATCGATTCGATATTTGATCAAAACCCTTCCGATAATGTTGTTCTCTTTCCAACTCGAAGTCGAGCCACAAATGATAATTGTGTATGATCCGAGCAACCCGCCACAAAGGTTTATCGGCATTCAACATATCGTAAAATTTTTTGCATCGAATTTGGCTCCTCTTGATCTCGTCAATTGGGCGTGGACCAGCAAGATCCACTACCATCGTATGATACGTATTTGGTTGACGGTTAACATACGAATCCACAACATTGTGCCTACTTGTGGTTGTCTCTCCTTGAAATATCCATGTGTGATAATTTGGAATAAATCCAAATTTTGATAAGTGATATCGCACGATATCTTTCTTCCGATAAGGTATATTCTTACACTTCTTACGGACACTTGATTTTCTCTCCATCCGCGAATAAAAGCGAGCACTAGCGAATTGATAAAACTTTCAAGTCCATCTCGAAATTGATATTTAATCCACCAACCGAACTAAACCTCTTATACATCCACTCACGATTGTCATTCATTCTTCAAGCTCCTAATTATAAATAATTAATTAAATATGTTCAACATAAGTTGTACAATATAAACTAATTATACACTCATAACTTAGGAATATGTTAATTCATCTATAAGTAGTTTCTTGTGATGACATCCTCATACAAGGACATATATGGACCACACTCATTTAGAAAATGTGATCACACTTAATTATTAAATAATTATGAAATATGAAATTTATTATGGTGGTGGGTTGTGAGCTAAGATTTTGAGCTTGGATTGCGACGTTTAAGGAAGAATAAGGAGATGGGTTTGTTTTATTTAAAAATGGAGATGGGTTTGGGTTATTAATTCATAAAATTTCAATTCAACCAAACTCATCCAAATTTCACCAATTTATCACCATATGCATAATTATACACTTAACAACTCAAAACATCTCACGAAATGATGAATTTATCATCCCAATTCACATCAAGTTAAACATATTCACATGAGCTTATCAATTTCTATAAACATTTTTATCAAACACCACATATGCGTCACGGTTAACTCACGAAGCGATGAATTTATCATCCCAATTCACATCCAAACTTATCAATTTCACAAGCCCAAATCACAAGAATAACATTCAATGCATCATTTTCACTATCAATTCGATAAACTCAATTCAATTTTCACTATCAATTCAATCCATCATATATAATATTTTCACTATCAATTCAATATCATATATAATATTTTCACTATCAATTCAATACATCATATAATAATTTTAACTATCAATTCAATATATATAACAAATATATAAAAATTAAAACCAAACAAACCAACACAGACGGATGGCGGCGGTGGCGGATGGCGGTGTGGTGGGCTGAGGCGGTGGGGCGGGCGGACGGCCAGCGGCAATGGCAGCGGCGCCGCAGGCAGGAGGGTTGGGGTTGGGTAAATGGGGGTGGGGGGTGGGGCGGCGGCGGCGGTGTGTGGGCGAGGGTGAGGGTTGGGGTTAGGGGCATGGTGTGGGGGTGGGGTTGGGGGCATGGTGTGGGGGGTGGGGGGGGTCATGTGGTGTGGGGTGAGGCATGTGGTGTGGGGTGGGGTCTTGTGGTGTGGCGGTGGGGCGTGGCGGGTGTGGGTGGGCGGCGGTGGGGGTGGGCGGCAGGCGGGGTGGAGGTGGGTGTGGGCGGCGGGAGGGTAGGGGTGGGGTGGTGGGGAGGGTGGTCGGGGTGGGCGGCGGCGGCAGCGAGGCGGTGGTGAGAGTGCGGCGGCGAGGTGGGGCTGGTGGGGGTTGGGGAGGAGGTTCAATTTGATCAAATTGGGAAGGAAAACTGTCTGTAATTAAACTTTTAGCGGCGGATTAGCGACGGACTAATCCGTCGTTATATTTAAAACCCCATAACGACGGATTAACGACGGACTAATGAATTTAACGACGGTATAAGTTTAACGACGGAAAAATATCCGTCGTTAATTTACGTCTGAAATATAAAAAATCAAAACATTTTAATTTAACGACGGACTTCATTCCGTCGTTAATTACGATTACATTACGACGGATATTCCGTCGCTAAAATTATTGGGAATAAAAAATTCAAAATTAACATTAACGACGGATTTTTCCGTCGTTAAATTAAATTAAAAAAACTAAAAAATCGCACATTTTACGACGGATTAGCGACGGACTATTTATCCAATTTAAAAAATAACAAAAAATTAAATTTAACGACGGATAGTGTCCGTCGTTAATTTAACGACAGAATAGCGACGGAAATTCCGTCGTTAATACTTCAGAAATCCCGCCATGTTACGTCTCGATCCGTCATAAAAAAATTCCTCTTTATTCCGTCTCTAATCCGTCACGATTCACGACCGCATTTTGCCGTCGCGAATCCGTCGCTGATCGGCTGTATTTTTGTAGTGATAGAAGAATATATTATTTGATTAGACGATAAATGAGGTAAATATAAATGTATAATAATATTGATTTTGAGTCTTTGATGATTAATGTAGTATAGGATTATAAGTTCCTTACACTTAGGGCTGGTAATTTTCGACACGACACGAACACGTACGAAATTAACGGGTTAGTGGTCAGCCTTATCGTGTTTGTGTCCATATCGTGTTGACACGATAAGGACACGATAATTTCGTGTCGTGTTCGTGTAACACGATAATTTTCGTGTTGCATTCGTGTTCGTGTCGGATCGTGTCGTTTTCGTATAATTCGATAATATTTATAAATATTTAATTATTAATTATTTAATATTAATTTAATTATATTTTTATTATTTTATTTTCTAATTTTAATTTGAATTTATCGTTTCGTGTCAACCCGAAAAAAATCGTGTCATATTCGTGTTCGTACCGTGCTTGTGTGGTGTCCGTGTCAGTACATTTCGTGTCGTATTCGTGTTCATGTTGGACAGATCCTTATCGGGTCGTGTTCGTGTTTGGCCTTATCGTATCGTGTCGTGTCGACACGATAACGACTCGATCGCACGAATTGTCAGCCCTACTTACACTACGGAACAATGATTAAGAGGGTGTTTGGCTGAGTTTATAAGTTCTTGAGAAGTATTATACAAAATAAGTTCCAAAATAATTTCAATTGTGAAACTAAGTTTGAACAGTTAATAACTTCTCCAAAAAATAAGTTCCTCAAACCCAACTTATTTTTTCATAAGCTTATAAACAACAAGAAATTTACCAAAATAGTCATATCATGGTTCGTTATTTTCTATATATATCTTATCAATTTCACTCATCTTCAATTTTTTCTCTCTCCAACTCATGATCCTCTCTCTAGTTATAAGCTCAATTACCCAAACTTTTTGACAACTTATAAACTCTTGAGACATTATATCTTATAAGCTCTTTAAATTATACTTAATCAAACACCCTCTAAATCTACAATCAAGGGTATTAGATAAACTAATTTAGGTATAGAAATTAGCAAAGGTGAGGGGAAAACGTATTTGAGACATCTGACTGAAGATTTGCTTGTTGATAGATTAGAAGTAGAACGCTTATGTTAGCTGATGTAGTAGTCTCAAATATATCTTGAAGGTATGGTTCTACAAAAAATAAAAAAAAATATATATCTTGAAGGTATGGTTCTACAAAAAATAAAAAAAAGGGAAAAAAAATGAAAGGGCTTGAACTCAATTTTAATTTTTAAAGACAAAATACAATACGAGATTCCAAATATTGATCTAGTTCGTTTTTAGCTTGGGACCCTATAGAGTAGTCGTAGGAACTGTCTTGTACACTGTTGCTAATCATTGTGCTATACATGACATTTAAAGTGTAAGTTCAAGGGAAATGAAAGACTAGAACTACTACTACTAGCTTATCTTGAACATTGATGATCTAAGTAAATTCTGGTATGCCTTGAAAATACAGTATATCGAAAAGAGGGTACTGTAGTCTGTATCAGTATATGATGTGCGTTGTACCGAAATTTCGATGCTCTCAACGATTTGGTACGATATCGATATAATATTTTTCATATGAAAATTTAATACAGTATCTGATATGGTAAAAACAATTTGGTATAGATATTGTACCGACCCATCCCTACAGAATCCATACACACATTTTAATCTGTTGATTATCAATCTTTTGTATAAAATATTTCGAGCGGTAGAAAGTAATAGCCAACATACTATTTAGATATGCGAAAACTAGTATATCAAATACACTCACATGTCACACATACTGTATAATTAGTACGATACGGAGTTCTATTAAATTCTTTAAGTAAAAGATATACATATAACATATTCCTCAGAAAATTGCAATAAATCACAAAATTTCAACTTTAGTTTGACGATTAGCATACAAACCGCCCTAGTAGGTTTCCTACCCCACAAAAGTCCGAGGTAAAAAATTATGCATGTCCTACACTTTCACTCCTCATCCCTTCTCCACAAATCCCTCCTTCCAATTGTCACTTGTCAGCATCAATACATTATACATGTAATGTAATAATAGAACATGGCTTGAGGATTCACGTCCATTCATCAAACTTATCACACCTTTTTTTTCACTACATTACCAACTTCCATCTCTACTTTAATTCCCCTGTTTTTCAGCTTATACTACTCTTCAAGTGCTTAAATGGTCTCCTTCCCACCGAGATGCCTCGCCACATTCCTCACCTCCCTTTCTCCATCTCAAGGTTCTTCCATTTCCATTTTACTCCAACAATTCATTTATATGTTTTATTGATTAGTTAATTTATTTAGATATATTGAGGTTTGGTTAAGCTCAATTCTTCCTAATTCTGGATGTGCTTTTCAAGACTAGTATCATGCGTGAACCGCAGGTGGTTTGGAATATTCTGGCGGATATCCGACGACGACAGCGAGGAATACCAATTCTCCAGCTCCGGCGAGTGCTACGAATGCACTCAGGTCGGAGTTCCGGTCTTTCACTCGACCAGCTGCGAGCGGGCCGGGCAGCCGGAGTGGGAGGCCTCGGCCGGTTCTTCGCTGGTGCCGATAAAGAACCGGCCGGAGAGGCAGAAAGCGGGGCGGGGGAGGGGAGGGGTGCTGGACCCGCGGACGAAGCGCGTGCAGACGTGGAACCGGGCGTTCCTGCTGGCGCGGGGGGTGGCGCTGGCGGTGGACCCGCTCTTCTTCTACGCGCTGTCCATCGGTCGGGGCGGGTCGCCCTGCCTGTACATGGACGGGGGGCTGGCGGCGGCGGTGGCGGTGCTGCGCACGTGCGTGGACGCGGTGCACCTGGGCCACCTCTGGCTGCAATTCCGGCTGGCCTACGTGTCGCGGGAGTCGCTCGTCGTCGGCTGTGGGAAGCTCGTGTGGGACGCACGTGTCATCGCCACGCACTACCTGCGCTCACTCAAAGGATTCTGGTTTGATGTCTTTGTCATTCTACCCGTGCCTCAGGTCAACCCTCTAATCTATGATCATATCAATTCTTGATTGAGGCTAATGTTTGTTTGCAAAATTTACCATATTTTTGTTTCTCATTTTGAATAGTAGTTACGAAATTTTCAAAATACACGTGATAAGTTAAAATTAGAGAGAAAATGATTATACTGTTTTAAATTGATGTTAGTAGGAATGATTTTTAGATGGTGCACGTTAAATTGCTCGAAACGCATTTTTTATTTTGGTTTGGTTTGAGGAGAAGGACTAGGATTCATACCTAATCTCTCTGATCATTACAAAGATAAAGAATGTCATTAAACTACGATAATCATAATCTTAAGAGATTAGCCTTTTTTGTTCTTTTTCCAATCTTGGTACTTGTATTAAACTAGACGACGGGTAGTTAAGCATGATTTCTACTAACATATAAATACAAAAAGGTTAAATAGTTTTCCCACTCGCCAGCAATTGTGGATGCCTATCTTCTAGATTAGTAATTAATTGTTTATGAGGATAAAAGGAAAAAAGTGGTATTTCAATAATGGTATATGTTAAAATTAGTAGGAGGGATTAAAATTGAGCCAGCCACTTGGCATATACGAATGGGTGATTTTCATTTTTAATTTATATCAACCTTGTCTTATTTCGCGCATCCTTCTTTTTTACTTTTCTTTTTTAAAGTTTGTATTATATATATATATATAGTTAGGTTCAAATAAGAACCATTTTTAACGTTAGAACTAAGGACCACGAAAATTCGGTACGAACAAAATGTGTTAGCTATGAAAGTTAATGCATTCGTTGAGAAAATTATTGAATCCAAAAATTCGAAAACTTGACACAAGGTTCGAATCTCATGAGAGACGAATATTCTATTTTTTTGGATTCAATAACTTTTCCAATACCGAATTCATTATTTTTTAGTTCTAACGTTCTCACAGTAAAAATAGTTCTCACATAAGGCTTCCAAGTTCATGTCAAATACTAATTTTATTAGTTTTCAAGTATTTAGATCCGGACCATGATCAATGTGATGGATCTTGACCTATTAGACCTTATACAAAAGACTCAGCTTCTATATATGTAATAGATAAATTTGATAACAATCTTTTTTCTTTTCTTTTCATTTAAAAAAAAAGATACAAAAGAATTGCTACCCTGTACATCTTATAACTAACACTTACGTATGCATTGGATTGCTAGACTATCCTCTGATTTTAAAACGAGTAGTAGTATTAATTTCACATTAGTAATAGTAATATTCAAACAGATTTGGGCCTGCAATTTAAAGAAAAAGGGATTACTGCCAGACAATATGTTTGTAACGAAATTGAAGATATTGCAATCCCTTTTTTTCTTCATCTTAAAATCTCTAATTTCAAATTGGTAATCTGTTATTTCATTTCAAAAGGGTATGGCACCTCTAAGATCACATGATATATAATACAGATTCTGGTCATAAACATACACAAAAGGTGTACTATTCTGCGGTTCAGAATCCAATATTGGAATTTCTTGTTCAATGAATATAGCAAGCAGTACTAGAAGTTGTATGGGATTGTGTTTTAGTTTGATGTCATAAATTCGGTTGGAATTTATAATAATCATAAAAAAAAACGTTGTTTTTTTGCCTATTCCAGCAGTTTTAGTCCATTGAAATAATCTCGTGTTTTATATAGTGTAGGGGGGCTTTAACCCCTACCAAGTTTTTTTAGTTCTTATAAGATCATGAAATCATCGATCTGCTGTGCAAATTGCTGTCAAAACCTGCTCTCACTAAATCGAATTTGCAGGCGGCGTTTTGGCTACTGGTGCCACAATTGATAAGAGATGAGCAGATAAAGCTGATAATGACAATCCTATTACTCATCTTCTTGTTCCAGTTCCTGCCTAAGATTTATCACTGCATATGCTTGATGAGAAGAATGCAGAAGGTGACAGGATACATCTTTGGCACAATTTGGTGGGGTTTTGGCCTTAATCTCATAGCGTACTTCATTGCTTCTCATGTAAGTCCATCCAAATCAAACCCCTCTAGTTGTTCCAGAAATGCTGCAACTAAGTCTTGATACGTTTGTGTTTTGAGGTTGCTGGCGGATGCTGGTATGTTCTGGCGATACAGCGTGTAGCATCGTGTCTGAAGCAACGGTGCGACATGAGTGGAACGTGCAACCAGTCGTTGTCCTGCTCGGAGGAGGTCTGCTATCAGATCCTGAAATCGGGGACTACAGACATCCCTTGTGGTGGGAACTCCACACTCACAAAGCCCTTGTGTTTGGATGTGCACGGACCGTTCCGGTACGGGATATACAAGTGGGCTCTCCCCGTTGTCTCCAGCAACTCCATCGCTGTCAAGATTCTCTATCCTATTTTTTGGGGATTGATGACTTTGAGGTGATTAATATAGATACCCCTTGGATTTGGAACACATTTTGTTTCCAGGATTTGTTGCTAAGTGTGTTTGTTTCCAGCACTTTTGGCAACGACTTGGAGCCCACGAGCCATTGGTTGGAAGTGATGTTTAGCATATGCACGGTGCTTAGTGGCCTAATGTTATTCACCTTGTTGATTGGTAACATTCAGGTAACTTTAGATACCAAAAGGTTGCTAATAATTTATGACTTCAATTTGACGTTTTTTTTAAAAACAATTTGTGACCTCGTTTATAATTTATTTTCAGATATCATGAACATTGTAAATGTATTTAATTTTGTTTACATCAAAATTACAGCACTGGATATGCGACGAGACTTAACTATAAAACATGTTTCTCTACATGAGAAGTCAAAATAATACGAGAAACATGTTTTATAGGTGAAACTAGTCAGATATTCAATGCCATAATTTTTGAAGTAAAACAAATTTGTACAGCTCTGGGTATTTGATTCAATACAAAATCAAAAAAATTTATAGAGTTCAGGATATTTACAAAATAAAGTAAAAGGCCAAAATGGAGGTGGTAAACTACTATTAAGTTGATAGCAAAATTATGAGACGAGATCCTTGATTTCCTAGTATGTTTCCATGTCGTTTAATATTATTTTATACGATAGGTATTTTTGCATGCCGTGATGGCCAAAAAACGAAAGATGCAACTCAGGTGCCGAGACACAGAGTGGTGGATGAAACGGAGACAACTGCCATCGGAGCTGAGGCAAAGAGTCCGGCGTTATGAGCATCAAAAATGGGCAACTTTGGGGTGCGATGATGAGATGGAACTGATTCAAGACTTGCCCGAAGGGCTTAGAAGGGACATCAAACGTTTCCTCTGCCTTGATCTTATTAAGAAGGTTAGAATTCCACAGATGATTCTTTTTCTTTAGCTATAGAGTTACATTTTCTTGAATAATTGGAGTTTACAAATTTGATGTTTTAATTAGGTACCGATATTCCACAGCTTGGATGACCTGATACTTGACAACATATGTGACCGCGTTCAGCCTCTTGTATTCTCCAAAGATGAAAAGGTATGATTTTCCTACACCCAAGAGCCCTAGACATTAAACAAAGGACTAGAACAAAATATAAGGATGTCATAAGTAAATTATACGCCTTATTGCTCACAGCACATGAGCCCTACACATTAAACAAATCGTATCTATCACTTTATTCATGAATGTCAAGTCATTCACATTCTAAGCTTCCATCATTTCCAACAAAACAGATCATACGAGAAGGAGACCCGGTGCCACGGATGGTGTTCATCGTCCACGGCCGTGTAAAGAGCAGCCAAAACCTCAGCCGTGGAGTCGTGGCGACGAGCATGCTGGAGCCCGGCGGCTTCTTCGGGGACGAGCTCATGTCGTGGTGCCTCCGCCGCCCCTTCATGGACAGGCTCCCGGCGTCATCCGCCACCTTCACCTGCATCGAATCCACCGAAGCATTCGCTCTCGAAGCAAAGCATCTGAGGTATATAACCGATCACTTCCGCTACAAATTCGCCAACGAGAGGCTTACCCGCACGTCCAGATACTACTCCTCCAACTGGAGAACTTGGGCCGCCGTGAACATCCAGTTGGCTTGGCGGCGTTACATCGACAGAACGCGACGGTCGCTGAGCTTCCGCTCGACCGGTGATGATAGCGATCGGTTTCTCCGGCAGTATGTCGCCTTCTTTATGTCGATCCGGCCTCATGATCATCTTGAATGAGACCAACTACTTCACATCTTTGATGATCATCATGCAATCACCTAATGTATGTTTGAAGGTATTAAAAGATTGTATAACATTGATTGATTCTTATATCATGAATTTCAATGAGGTCATGATTTAGACAGTATTATTCCCATGATTCTGGAGTTTATAGAAATGTTAGTGCATAATTGTGAGAAGATAAACAATATCGGCAGAGTTGGAAAATAAAATTTTGGTATTTTTTATTCTTATATATTTTGTGCTTATAATTAAGGTAATTGCACGTACATAAATGTGTAACATATACACATCATACTACTGAATTACATTTTTCATTTTACATTTATATACATGGTATTCACGATTTAATTAATTAATTAACAATTGTGCGAAATAGTTTAATAGATATTATTATTATAGATTTCTAGAAACATAATAGAAGAAACAGTGGGAAAAAATACTGAAATTTCTACTTCCAAAAATTCTTAATTGTTATTATATATTATATAGATTTCTAATTGTGTTTAACTGTGCGATGTTATGTGAAAACAAATCTAGTTTCAAAGAAAAGATTTTTCTGAAAATATATAAATCCATGAGGCCAAGCCCACTGGAACAAAATAAACCAGAAAACTCCAACTGGACCAGGCCGCTGGTCAAAAGTGAATAAAAATAAGAAAAGCAGAAAATCTAATAGGCCCAGTCCAGAAATTGACAAAAATATTTAAAAGTTGAGCAGCCCTACCTCTTACCTTCATATGGAATTTAAAAGATAAGTGTAGTGCTATTATAAAAAATAATCAAATATTTATTTACATGACATCTTCAAGATTTATCGGGTTTTCAATTTGAGGTGTAATTTGCTCTTGAAGCAGATTTCACTTCGTAGTCATTAGTCATCTTTCTAGGAGTTATGACATAAGACTCGAAATATATACTCCATTTGTCCACCAAAAATTTGCATTTAATTCATTTTCGGAACGTCCACCAAACTTGCATTTTTTATTTTTAGAACATCAACTACCACTTATTTACAAAAAAAATTGCACGTGGCCCACCTTTTTACTCTCACTCTAATTAATATATTCATTAATTATCTCCGCTCATTTTATACCCATTACAATTTGGAAAAATACACAATTTTAACATGATAAATTGATTTTGTGATAATTTTAACCTAATAAATCAACAATACATCAATCAAGCCCAATGAATTGGTTTTGTGATAATGTTAGCTCGTAATTGATTTTTTGCACCAAAAAACATAGTCGGTATCGAAAAATGACATATATAAACCATAAGTTAGAAACGTAATTGAAAATGATTTACAGGCCATTTGTTATTTCCGATGTCAATTGTGCTTTTCGATGCCAACAAATCACTTACGAGCTAAAATTGTAACAAAATCAATTCATTAAGCTGATTAAGATATTATTGATTGATTAGGCTAAAATTATCAAAAAGTCAATTTATTATACTAAAATTATGCATTTTACCTTATAATTTATTAAAACTCGTGTAACTAAAAGTAATGTAATCTTTTGGTGGATAGAATGAATATATTTGTTATTCGGTTACAATTCCTTCTTCGCATTATTTTTGTACATCTAAAAGATTTTAATTCAATTAACATAAAACGCGTTATTCATCTCACCTGCCTGTACATTTAGTTCTTAAATAGTTATTCATCAAAAGTACTCCCATACAGACATCCACATGGTGCAACTTCCGTTTATTCCTCTTACTATGTATATGCACATATAAATTAATAAATAATATTAAATATTGATAAAGATTACTAAATTCTAATTATAGATTAATAAGTTTTAATTATCGATTAATAAATCCTAGTAATAGATTAATAACTCTAATTATGAATTAATAAATTTCGAGTTCAAGTTAACACTTAATTTGAGTCGGCACAATAAGTTATTCAATTTCGGTATATTCTCTCTGAATTTCGTGGAAGGCTACTAAGTAAATATTGACATTAAAGTTATTAATTTCCCTAGTCTAGATTACGTAGGCGACTGGTTGGTAGTATTTTGGTGCTTCTTACACGTTGAATGGGCTGCCGTAGAAATTTACTAATTTGACATTTCGTTGCACTTTTTCATTCGTTTTGCCTTACCGGAATGAACAAGGATTGAACCCTACAGAACACGACACGAAAGAATAGGTCTAAGCTCTATTTCCCTTCTTCAAGAGACGTCGTTTATGGTCTAAATTTTTGTATGTTACTTTTTTTAATTTTGTCAAACTTGAGATTTATAGTTTAATCTACTATTGGGCTATAATCAATCAAATGTGCATGATATTCGTTCTTGGTGTCACACCTACAATAACTATATATTTAGTTTCGACGGGGTGTAATCGAGTCCGATTAAGCCAAGCCAAGTAGTGCTATCTCTCATTTATTATGGAGCTGACTTCGAGTTTTATTTAAGCACACAAACTTAATCGAACCTAATAAATCTAACCACGATTTTAAAATTTGGAATTAAATTTTATTTTAAAAAGTTATTCATTTTGACAAAATATACTCCAATATTTTACTTACATTTGTATTTAATATAAAAAAATAAATTATAGCAATATAATAATTTTTTATTCAAGCTAGTTCCTTTAATGAGTTTGCTCATGAGCTAACCATCCGAGTATTGCCAAACTCAAGCTTGACTCATTTAATTAGCGAACTTTATTAAATGAGCATTATCAAATCAAGATCTAAGTAGTAGTTTGGTTGATTACAACTTTACTAATTCTAATTTTTTAACATGCAATCACTTGCACAACAACAATGACAAGACATTGCATAAGATGAACAAATTTTCAAAAAATGTTAAGATCCTCACTTCCCTAAAGTGTGGTCCTAAAGATGCAAAACACGAAGAAGGGAAAAAGAAAAGAAAAGAGACAGTTCCACGAGGGAGATAAAGCATAAATTATATCAATACCAATCCTTTTCTTTAATTTGCGGCTAAATGGGCTGCTAAGAGACCACTTCCACGAAATTGCAGAGCACTAAATAGAAGTCAACCAATCCTTGAAACCTCAAATATGGGTTTACTAAATTCAAAATTTCCACATTAAAATATCAGAGAAAAGTACACTTAATTAATTAATACTTTAATCATCGAAATCTTTTTATAATTACATTTTGAAATAAAGGGAATAACAGATAAATACTCGAACTATCACACTTTTAACAAATTATGTTTCAGAGTTCCATTTTCGATGACTAAAACCTTGCGTGGCACGATTCAGAAGTTGGGTGGAAAAATGAGTTGTTTATCAAAATATTGATGTCTTTTTAATGCAACAGGTTAAATTTAAAATTCACATTAATCCAAACATATCTCATTATTGACATCAAAATGACGTCTTTTTGACACCGACTCATCTTAATCTCTTTTGTTAAAATTCGTGGCCTGTGTGCCATGTTGCAGTCCATCACCAAAATCGAACCTCTTGACATAATTATTAAAACCTTAATACTTAACTATTATTTTCTTTATATCACGTACAAGAATCATTAATTTGAGTACTAAAAGTGTAATTTTTCTAAATATCAATATCAAAACCATGTAAGAGAATCAAAGCCAGCCTGGGCCCACCACACTTCTGAAAATTTCCGAACAACTCCTACAAGGCAGGAGGGGATGAAATTTCCTTGAATGTTCTCATAGAGATTGCCCATTTATTTTTCATATTTGTTCTACCTTCTCCCCAAGACCAAGTTACCTGCACCATACAGGCAACTTCCTCCTCTGAGAGAGAGAGAGAGAGGTTATATATATGTATCAGCGACCATTGAAATCCTTCAACTCATCATCTTCGCAACTCGAGTCCAAATCAGCTACCTGAGCTGCGATTTTATCCCCCTTCCACATGATGATGTCACCAGCCATGTCTCCAAACTACGCAGCGCAGAAATTCTCGCTCTCGTTTACTGATATCCAACTCATAATTTTGGTTGTGGGATTGTTCGAGTTCCTCCTCTTCCACTTCCTCTCTGCCAGGAAAAGGATCCACACCTTACTCTCCGCATTTCACCCCTCAATCCAGCCTCAGCCATCGGTTCCCGACGATCGAGGCATCGTGCAACAGAAGAGAAGCCAACCCAGCGTGAGCGGAGGAGACGTCGACGTCGTTTTGAGAAGCTTAGGAATGTTCGTCAATGGGGGCGGAGCGAAGCTGCCGGCGAGCTTGGGTGCCGAGGACCTCTTCGAGATGTTCGAGGATGAGAACCCCAGCTTGGAGGAAGTGAAGGAAGCTTTCAACGTGTTTGATGAAGACAGAGATGGGTTTATTGATGCCGAGGAGTTGCAGAATGTGCTTTGCTCTCTGGGGCTCAAGGAAGGGTTGAAGATTGACAACTGCCGGAGAATGATTGCGTCGGTTGATGAAGATGGAGATGGGAGGATAGATTTCGACGAGTTTGTGAGATTTATGGAGAGGAACTTGTGTTGAATAAGTTTTTTCTTCTTTTATTTGTTCGGTATTTAACTAATTAGATAGAGTTTTGATTTGGAATGGGAGGCATTTTTACAGGCTAAAACCTGTTTTGGGGCCCCTTTCACGTAACTCCGTTGTGTATAATATCTATTTTTCATGATTGCTTTGTTATTCAAATTCTAGAATAGTACTCAGTCCAAAAGTAGCGAATGCAAACTACAATAACAGAATGAAAAAATATCTCAAAACATCTGGGGACATATCAACAGATTATAGAATTTTTCGTTATGGTTAATGGACTTGTCTCCACGAACGAAAGTAAAGTTGAACTTGAATTATTGACGATTGATCAACAAATTCCTGAAACTTTACTGGCTTCTAGTTCTAGGCGCTATATCTGCATCTATCATTGGTTATATGTAGGAAGATGTACTTGTTCTAAATAACAAATTCTCCTCACGGGAGCCGTGAGGGGTAAATCACGGTGACTCAACGGCGAACTCCGACATTGCGATCAATCATTGATCTTTGTTCCAAATCAACTATCTCTAAACCAACTGAGCTAGCTAAACCTATGGGAGACCAAATTTACTACTACAATATATGATCATTGAAGCCTTCACTTGTAAAACATGGTGTACACTTGAGACACCCCTAAAATGGCCGAGCTGAAACAAATATGCATGATACTTATTCAACAACAATGTAATTAGAGATGTCACTGGACGAGTCTTATCGGATCATAATCAATAAATAAATATTGGTTATGTTTCTGAAACTGACCCATTAGATACTGGATCTGGACCAATCTCGGACCTATCAATTATAGGTCTGAAGCGGACCGGGTCAGAGCGAGTGTGAAACCAGAACCGAAATCGAAAACAAAACTGTTACTTTAAAATTTAATGGGCTATGAGTGATTCCGGATCAATATATGTAAAATCGGCTCATTGACAAGCTTACTTAAGCTTAAGCTTGTCAATATATGAGGGTTCTTGAACTAGAACCAGAACCGGGTCAGACCATCAAACTATGAGTCAAAATAGTATGCGTCAGAAGCGGGTGTGGAACCGGAAATGCAACTGCTGTTTTAAAATTTAATGGGTTATGAACGGTTTCGGATTAGTTCGGGATAAAAACCGTTCATTGACATCCCTAAATGTAGTGGCCCAAAACATATAAAACTATTTTGGAAGTATTTATTTATTTCTTGAGTTATTTATTGATTGTTTTAAAATGGGAGGGCAGGAGGGGACAATGTGAACTTAGCTCGAGATTTCTTTCTTTTGCACAAAGGAGATCTACCATATAAGAGTCTTCGAGGGGATTTAGTTTTTAATTTATATGTTCTAATTAGAATGGTAAACGAATTGAATCAAAACGAATATTATTTTATTTAATTTGTATTCGTCAAACTATTCAAATATTGGATTTGGTATTCATTTATTTCAACATTAAAATCGATTCGTAATTATGTTTGAAATTATTATCAAATTATTTGTGAATATTGAATGTTCGATTTTATTTTTTGGAGTAAATTGTAAATAACAGAATTGAGTATCCTATTCAAAATTTTATGGAGAAAATCTATAAATTAATATTTTAAATAATATAATAATACTCTATCCAATATATTTAAGATTTATTTACCAATAACCTCTCAACAATGTTTACTTTTCTTTATTTTACTTTCACTATCTTTTGAATATTTGTGAATATAGAAATGAATATCTATATATATATATATAAATATAAATATAAATATATATATTTATGTTTAAATTTATTCTAATCAAATGAAAAAAAATATTTGTAGTTGATTTTAAAACATAAAATATTGAATACAAATACAAATATCGACTCGAGTAAAATTATTTGATTTATTTACCATCCTAATTCTAACGTGTTTGTTATTCCATAAATGCGCTATTAATAGAACGTGTGTATGACGTATCTTTATTTTCTCATTTCATCTTAAGAGACTTGAGTTCGGATCGGTTTATGGAACCATTAGCCTATTAGCAACAATTACTAATTGAATTTTGTAACGATGGCTAGTAACTTAAATTAAAACGTTGGAAATCGTAACTATTTGATACCAACTAATTTTAACTTATAGTATACATCGCAGATAAATCAATGTGACAATGCACAGTTACAAATACAAAAATACTGGAACTTTTGCGAACATGTTATTTAGTATTTGAAGATGTTTTCATAAATCAAGTATCTATAATACATATAAGAATTATAATATTCCCTCTGTTCCCATTCTATGGGTTGATTTAAATTTTTACAAAGATTAATAAATTTTTTGGAAAAGAAAATTATACAAGTAATTTTCAAATATGTCCATATTTGTTCAATGACTATTAATTAATACACAGTTAATCAAAGAAGTAAATAAGGATATACTTAAATGAGTTATAAAAATATTATTATTTATGAAAACAAGCTTATATATTTGAGGTATCCAAAAAATGAAATAAGTCCATCCCACCCAAGATGTCCCACTCAAATTGGATTGTATTCATTTTAAGATTGTCCCACTCAAGTTGACATGTTTTCTATTTATGAAATAATTATATTTTCAAAACGTGTAAGTCCTACCTACTTATTATTACTTTAACCATTTTATACATTTTTTTAGATAATCGTCTCGAAAATAAACAAGTCATCTTGGATGTGAGGGAGGAAGAAGTAAACTACTATGTAGCTTTATTGTTTGGGTGGACTCCTATGAAAACATTGCAGGTGTAGATATTGACACTTTTAGAGCGTCTGCACTTAATGCGGGTTCGATTAATCAAATCGAAAATCCTCCATATACCAAAATTACAATCGAACCGTTTATAAAAGTACGGTTACCGAACATTGGTCGGTTAATTCGGTTTGATGTTCGGTCCAAAAATTGAAAAATAATTAAGAAATAGATATGTTTTTAATTATCGAAATAGAACATTATCGGAAAATGGTAAGCAGCACCGCCGCTTCTGGTGGAGCTCAGTTCGGTATTCTTAACTATCTGTTACTGCTAAGTTTTACACGGAATTAAAGTTCGACAACGAATAATTTCAGAACACTGAAGAGTTCGACAAGGCGTGTGCTTTTCTGGAAATACGTACATAGTCTAGAGTTATTTTGGAGGAAGCTTTTTGCATTTCGATGGATTTATAATTTTCACAATTAAATCATGATGCCAAACCTTCTGCTAAGGCATCCAGTCCTTGACCTATATGTTCTACAATAATCTCAAATGCGGTATATTTTATTGCAGGAATTGCTCTTATAGTTATCCACAACAAATAGGTCAGAAATATAACCTGCAAATTATATCCACAGAAACCACTAAAATAGCAATTGCGGGATTGGAAATCATTGCTCCATTATTCCTATAACATGCTTAAAATTAAATTAATAAAAATTGATTTTCGATTTAACCGTTTGGTTACGGTGCAACCAAAGATCGAAAAAACCAGTGTATCTTACCGTGAACCGAACTAGGAACAAAATATGAGGTGTTCAAAACCAAACATATATAGCCCGAGTTCGATTCAGTTCGGTATTAACTAAAAGTCGAGGACGGAATCCCCAATCCTAGCACACCTAAGGAAGGAGTTTTTGTGTCATTGTCTTTTATATATTTAAAAATTGCAACATTTACTTGAGTGCCCTTATAAAAATACGTTGATAGATGTAATTTGAAAAATAAAGTTGCAATAAATTCGTTAGACCTAGTAACGCCAACTTGATGCGTAGTATATGAACCCACATTTCCTAATCCATGAAAGCATATATCCAACATGATCTCCAAATATTCGTCCACCACCATAATCAAGTTGATAATTCTGTTCCTATTTTGCAAAACAATAGTGCAAGGAGAGGTCCAGTTTTGGGACTACCCCAAAAGAGATGGGTGTTCCATGAATATGACTGCGGAATGTTTGGATCAAGTCTCCAAAGAAATGGCGTGTGGGGATCTCAGCGGCCCACTTATCGACAAAGTTTCTGATGTCTAGATCTGTTGCCTTAATCTTTATTTCAACTATCTGGAAGATTGCTTCTTCAATTCGTTGGTTAAGAATGTCGGGAGACAGAAGCACTGCGAAAGGGGTGTATACGACATCCACCACCGAGCTGATCAAATTTGGGATTTTTGTACCAAATATGCCTAGAATCCTTATTAATGGATCGATCTCAACATTCAATAATCACACTCTTTATTTAATCCTCTATGTCATCTTCCTATCATACTATATATATTGTAACACCGACTTGTATGCGCATTATTTTATGAAGACTATTGGAGTTTATTTCATTTCATCAAATGTATTTTATGTATTGCTATATTATTAGTTGGTTTATAGCAGTCTATCGGAAATTCAAATTCTAATGCGAACTAGCCTTTAGTTTTTTATTATGACCTTTTATCAATTATGGATTTTTGAGTTATATTTAGTTTACGTAAAAAAAAAAAAAGTTATTTAGTAGAAACAAGTTGGTTCTTTTATCTAAATTAGCTACTATTTCTTGCGAGTGGTCACAAATTCATCTTTTTTATTAGAAAAACGATTTATGATTTTTTTTTTGGGTCGTTCTGTTTTTATGTTTCGAGATGTGAAAATAATATATAAATTTGAATACACAATAAGAAGATAAGTTGTACACAATCAGAAAAGTAAAATAAAATTGTGAAATAATACTACAAATCATAGCGAAATAAAAATTATTTAATTTTAATATATTTTTTATTTTTATGACGTTATAAAGTGAAAAAAAAAACCTATTGTGAAATAATATGACAAAAAATTGATACGACATCGCAAAAAGACAACGGACAATCTAAATGTCCGTAGCTGTATATAAAATATATGATGTCGTAAGTATGTACGTTATTGTTAAGCGAAAAAAAACTCAACACAACATCGGACATTAAAGTCCATTGTTGTTTCTGTGATATTAATATGTTATACAAGCCCGTTGTAGGTCTTATATTGGGAGAAGCATCGCGTGCCTCATTCTCATCTCACTCTTTTCGCTGCCTAACGTCCCCACCTCACTGCGGTAACGCACCGCCTAAACCCTACCCTTCACCGTGGGCCGCTGCCACTCCCCTCACTGCACGGCACAACCGCGCGCCCGCTGCCACAACCATCCCTCACGGCCGCTGCCAATTCCCTCACCACGCCACCGTGCCGTCGCTTCACCTCTAGAGTATACAACAATCGATGGAGTCGCTAATCCTGTAGCTCCACGATATCACCGCCGTCAAAAGCGGCAACTTGAAGATCAAATCCGGCATCTCCTCACCAATCTACTTCCACATCCGTCTCATCATCTCCTAGCCTTCCCTGCTCGCCCAAATCTCTCGCACAATCGCTCCCACCATCCCCTCTTCGCGTACTATGACGTCATCTGCGGTGTCCTCTACACCGCCCTACCTATCGCCACCTGCATCTTATTATATTTTGTGTATTTGACACATAGAAAAGGTAGAACAATCTCAGAGATGGAAAGATGATTTTATTTGAATAACTCTCGAAACTGGAACAACTGATTACAAGAATTATTTATAGACACTAAGAGCAGCTGCACAGAGAGCTCAAGCTTAACAAACTAACAAACTATTTAACAAACAATGTAACAGCTTTTTGTAACTGATTGCATCCTTCAACCATCTTCAGTTAGGATGTCCACGTGGCAATCAGAATATATTGGCTATATCCTTCGGTATTTATTCTGCATGCCCTGCATGCATGTATAAGAACCATATCAGCTCATTATCCCTTCAAGCTGGAGATGGTGGAGATCCACCAAGCCAAGCTTGGATAATAGAAACTGAAATCGCGAGCCAGGAAGAGATTTGGTGAATATATCAGCCAGCTGCAGCTTAGTATTGATATAGGTTGGAGTAAGAAATCCTTCGCAAAATCGATCACGAACTAAGTGACAATCGATGTTCAAATGCTTCGTACGTTCATGAAATACCTGATTTCCTTGTAATATGAATTGCCGCTTGATTGTCACAATGTAGAGGAATAGGCAACTGAATCAACACAGCAAAGTCAGTGCATAAAAAATGGATCCAAGTAAGCTTGCGCACCGTGGCACTGAGCGCATGGTATTGAGCCTTAGCTAACGATACAGAGACAGTTGTTTGCTTCTTGCATCGCCAAGATATCAAACATTTCCATAGAAAAACACAATAACCGGTTGAGGATCGTCGGCGTATCCACGCAAGTTCCCCAACCAAACATCACCGTAAGCGCGATCGAAAATCACATCCGATATAAAATAAACCAAGTGAAGGGCACCCTTTCAAGTATTTGACACATGGATAAAGCATCCCAATGATGCTTGCAAGGATTATTACAAAGCGACTCAATTCTTTGGACCACATAAGCGATGTCGGGCCGTGTGAGATTAAGATATAGAAGCTTTCCAACAAGTTTTACGTATGCGTGCGGTTTATCGAGGCGATGATCCTGTTGATGATAGAGATGTACCTTGGGGAAAAGGTGTTGTGGTGATCTCTGACCAATAAGTCCAGTTGCCTCAAGAAGATCCAATATATATTTTCTTTGGTTAAGCGAAGTACCAGATGCTCCTCGCGCAATCTCCATACCTAGAAAATACTTTGCCAATCCAAGATCTTTAATGGTAAATGCTGCATTGAGATAATTTTTGACCCCATTAATCAAATTTTCATCAGGGCCCGTGATAAGTATATCATCCACGTAAATAAGGAGGCAAAGAAATGTGGAACCTTTGACTTTGATAAAAAGGCAGTGGTCATGAGGGGACTGCTAGAACCCAAAGGAGATAAGATGGTGACAGAACTCGGCATTCCACTCTCTAGAGGCTTTCTTTAGACCATATAAGCTCTTCACTAATTTACAAACTTGTCCCGATCTAGCCTTAGAGTGGACCTGTGGTGGAGTCATGTAAATTTCATCATGCAAAAAACCATGTAAGAAAGCATTGTTGATATCATCTTGATGTATAGGGCAATCATGTATAGTTACAATGACTATGAGAAAGCGAATAGTAACTAACTTTGCAAGCAGGAGAAAATACCTTCGTATAATCAATCCGTGCATTTCGATTATATCCCTTTGCAACCAAACGAGCTTTAAAACGCTCTCTTGAACCATCAACATTCATCTTCACTTTAAAACCCACTTGCTTCCAATCGGTCTTTTGTCATTGGTAACTCGGTAAGAATCCATGTCCGATTACGCTCAAGAGTCGAAAGTTTATTATCCATTCTTCTCTCCATTCGGGTAAGTATTGGCTATTTGATATGATGGTGGCTCATGTAGGTGATTGATATTTATGAGAAAAGCGGTGTATGTTGGTGATAGACAACAAGAAACTTGATATGGAAATGTGGGGGTGTGATGGACGAATTATTTGTGTGTGTGGAGATGAAATATCTACAAACACCTATATAATCGATCATCCATATTGGTGGTTTGGATGTACGATTGCTCTTTCTTGGTGGGTCGAGACACGGAAATATCGGTGAGTAGATATGGGATCATTATCGGTGAGTCGAAATGATAAGGGACAAACTATGCTCATTTGAATTACGCTCGAGAGGATGAATGAAGTATTGGATAAGAGATATGTTGTGGAGACTGAGGATCTGTATGTGGTTGAGAGTTGGATTTAATAGGAAAAGTGGAGACTACGAACTTCACATCTCTAGATATAACAACCTGAGAATTATCCAAATCGAACAATAAGTATCCTTTATGATTCATAGCATATCCTAGAAAAACACATTTTAGAGCCCTACAGTCTAACTTTGATCTGTGTGGTAAAATATTTGCAGCATAGGCTAAGCACCCGAAAGGATGAACATCATCAAAAGAAGGCTCAGAATTATTCAGGATAGAGTATGGGCATTTCCACCCCAAAACTTGACTAGGCATCCGATTCAATAGCCAAGTAGCAGTCAATAATGAATATGACCATAAATTCATAGGTAGTTTACTTTCAAACATCAAAGATCTTGCAATCTGCATCAAACTACGGTGTCTTCTTTCCACAACTCTATTTTGCTGAGGAGAGTAAACGCATGATTTTTGATGTATAATTCTAAAATCATCAAATAGACTACCCAGATTATGATTGACAAATTCTGAACCATTATCGGTTCGAACCTTCTTAACATCTCTTTTGAACTGAGTTTTGATCATTAAGATGTATTGTTTAAGCACAGAAAAAACTTGTCCCTTTGTGCTAAGCATATAAGTCCATGTATTGCGACTATAGTCTTCTACTATAGTAAGCATAAAACGCACATTATCAATGCTTTCAGAATTGTAAGGTCCCCATAAATCTATGTGCACAAGCTCAAATAAAGTAGAAGTTCTCCTATGCAGTGTAGGAAATGGCAAACGAGTGTGTTTAGAACGAGCACATACCTCACATCCTTTTAGATCTCCCATTATCTCTGATGTTAATTTCATTCCAATTCTGGAATATGTTTCATAGCTTCTGCAGATGGATGACCTAGCACTCCATGCCAATCCTTTATGCTCATTCTCGAGATTGAAGCATTGTTACATGAGACACCTCCTCCTATCATGTATAGATTTCCCACTATCTTGCCGATCCCCAAGATATGATCTGATTCATTTTTGAATGATACAGTGAGTGTTCAGAAATAGGCACTTTACTAAACTTTCCTTGGCCAATTGTGCCACTGATATCAAGTTGTGTGTGAATGTAGGTGCATAAAGAACATTTTTCAGTATAATCTCTTCATTGATCCTCAATGAACCTTGATATTTAACTTCCTTAACCGAGCCGTCTGGAAGATGAATGTCTTGTAGACTCATGAGTTTTGCCGTATCTCTCATCAATTTTGAATTGCAGCATATGTGCGCACTTGCACCTGAATCAATTATCCATTTCTCATTCTCCATGCCTCCAAGTATGTTGAACGCATAATGTCCGTCAAACTCTTCATCTGGATTTGATCATTTTCGAATCATATTCACATCAAGCTTCTCTTGTGTATTCCCTTTGTTCATCCACTATCCAAAGCACTTCGCAACTTCCTTTTGAATAACCTTTTCCATGACTGAATTGGATTCGATTCGTTATTACTGCATTTTGTTCTTTGCTTCTTGACTCAATGGTGCTTGACAAAATTAATTTTAATTTTCCTTTTTCATCTTTTCACTTCTTGTACCAATCCGGTTGTTCCACTACTACAAAACCACTTTCTCTACACCTTATAGACTACGCTTTTTCGTGGCGTGAGTCTATAAGTATAGACTACGTTTTTGTATCAGCGTAGTCTATGTGCGAATTTTTGAAGTATAGACTACGGCAACAAAAGCGTGGTGTAAATGCGTAGTCTATAGTGGGTATAGACTACGCTAAAAAGCGTAGTGTATGTGCGTGTTTTTAATAAAAAGCGTGGTCTATGTCATAACTTAAAAAAAAATCATACAATTTTTTTATCATTTCTATCTCTAATAATCGCACACTCTAATAATATCGAAACCCTAATTTTAATAAAATTCAATCTTCATTCTTTTCTTTCTCTACACGCCCATCGGTCTTCTCCCGTTTTACTCTTAGGCAAAGAGCGGATCATCACGCCTGCCTCTGTCTACCCCACCGCCACTTCTCCATCGCCACGCCACCGCTGCAGCAACTACATCTTTGCTAAACCACGAAGACAGATTTGGGCGGCGTTGTTAAGATGCTCTTCTTCTGGCGACATCGAAAGAGAAATTTGTCGGCGCCTCCACGGCACCGAGGAGCCGTTTGGGTGCCGATGGATCATTTTTATTTCTATTTTAGCACGAAATTCTTGCGCAAAAAAAAAGCGTGGAAATCGAAAGCTACCAAATCCGGAATATCCGGATAAAACCTCGCCGAATCGGTCCTCAAGACTCGAATCTTTCCTCCGATCGTCTTCGGCAGGCGCAGCCTCGAGGCGGGGTGGGACGGCTCTCGCAACGCCTTTCTTTTGCGGGGAGGCGATTGTCTTGAAGTTTTAAAGAATTCGGCCAATAATATTAAGGATACGTTCAGTCTTTGCTGCGGATGGGGTTGTGCTAATGTTTGGTGGTCAGATGCCTATTATTAAGGTAATTCGATTTCTCCCTCTTTTTCTGGATTTAACATTTACTCCAAATTAAACTTTGTTCTTTGTGGTTCGGCACATTCTGCGCTCAGTGATATACGCTAGGTACTATCTTTTTTTAACTCAAAATGATACACCAATGACACTGATTTTGGGGTTGAAGTTTTCGAGTGACCAAGTTTAGTGAGATTAATATTGGTATTAATTTGATTTCTGATCTGATCGAGTTAGGGTTAGCTTCCAGTAATTCTTGTTGCAAGGGCCAAGGGGTTCTCATGAATGCAAGTCAGTGATATGGGAAGCCATGGCTGAACTTTTGCATTCGTATTTATCTTTTTTTGGGCATAGATTGATAATACTAAAGCCTCTTTAGTTGACTTTGTATTGGGTTTAGCTAATAATGTGAAAATCAGAAGAATCTTAATTACTCATGTTTCCTCCACCAATGACAAATGTGCTTGTGAGTTAAAATAAAATAAGATCAGGCTGATTGACATGAATCAAAATATCTAAAGCCTGAAATATTGCTTATACTTTGCAGATGTATTAGTTCTCATCATCATCTCTTTATTTTTTTTGTTCATGTTGCTTCAAGGTCATTAGTTAGTGTGAGGAACTTTACGAATGCAATTTAAATTGTGTTATTCCTTTTATGATTAATGTCGCTAAGGTTTTCTAAAAGTTGGATATTTTGGGTGTTGGTGAATCACACTCTTGAAGTGAAGAGAATGTTGTGTATCTACGAGACAAAAGGGTGTGTAGTTTATCGAGAGTTGGTAACATAGCCGAGGTGCTTGTTTTCTGTCTATATATGTGATTTAACCACCATTGGAGATTTGTATTGAGTGGTTGGGCGTGCCGGAGTGTCACAATGTCTTCCTGAGTCGAGCTGGTGTTCTTGATCTGCAGATTCTTGGACGAAGAGAAGTTCAAGGAAAGTGTACATAAGTAAGTTTATGAGGTTAAAGCATGTATTTACAATTTTGGATTCATACGCCTCATGGTTGATTATGCACGTTTACGTAAGCTGTGAACTCGGGAAATAAAAATTTATTATGTCTTGTGCAATTTAGCTCAAGTTCACTTCATTTGTAAGCTTTTAGAATAAATCGGCGGTTTGTATGAGGAGAAAGGTTTTAACTCATTTTAGCATAAAGGGTAGACATCGACTTCTTTTGGAGGCGATGTCTGGCATCTAATACGGATAGAAAATTTATTTGATTATGGGAAATGGAAATGGCTACGCCCGGAAGTTTGATGCATTATTTTCTTTGAAAAGTCGGTTCAATTTATGTCGCATTAATTTCTAGTATGTCTTGGGGCTGTATTGTTCTAGGTTGGAACAAGAATAAACTTCTTCTTCAATATGAAGTACTTGAGGATCAAGTTCAAGCGGTGAATGGGATGAAGTTGAGCGCTACTTAAGTGGATTTACAAAGGTTGAGGATAGCAGGTATTGATGAAAATTTTCTTTTAGATTAGAAAGCAAAAATATCTTGAAGCTCTTGATAGTACACTTCTTTCGAATTATGGTGTTATGATTTATTGTTTTGTTCATTTAATTAATAATCCTTTTACTCGCAACTTGTCTCTAAATTTTCGAGAGAGTGACCAGCGGTTGAGATCCTTGTGAAAGATCTCAAGGTGTTTACCTCTTTTAATGAAGATATGTTCAAAGAGATAACCCAACTTTTGACTCTTGACAATTTTAGGTAAGTTGGGTTTTAGCCATATGTAGTTCTCAACCTCATTGCAAAATTTTCATTTGATTTTTATTTCAGCTATTTTATATGATGATTAGTTTACATGTTTCTAAGCGAGAATGAACAGCTCTCCAAATATGGGGACACAAAGTCGCTAGGAACATTATGCTAATTGAACTAAAAAAGCTTATAGAGGCAAATCCATTGTTCATGAGAAGCTCACATTACTGCATTGAAGGCTTCAAGATTAAGAACACTAATTAACCAAGGTATGCACTAGCTTTGACACATAGACTATTTATATGCAATTAATCTTGATAGAAGAGTTACATTGTGTTGCTTCTGCACTCTTAGGTTTTATATTAGGCTCTTGAAAAATCTTGGCATTGATCATGCCAAATCTATCGCCATTTCGGTCTTAGCGGCGGCATCGATCGCTTTGTAAGAATCACGTTCGAGTCGGATATCAAAAACATTGCTCATGATCATTCTTGTGCTTGAGTAATGGTGCACGAGGCCCACCTCCTACTAATGCTCCTTTTCTTTGGACCGGGCCCCAAACACGGTGTCTTTTATCCTCTTGGGAGTCATGGTGTGAGTAGAATGGTTGCGATTGTCGTCATCTTAAGATATATACATTCCTTGGATTCTAACTTTTGAATTTTTATTTTGAAGCTTTTCCACCCATAGTCTCTCTTCCTCCAAGTGCTATTGCAGGTTGGATGTCAAGTCTAACCCTTCTATACCTCATGCAATTTGTTGTTGCGACTTTACGGTCTCGTCAGGTTGTCAAAAATGATTGCCAAGATCATTACCAATCAAATAGGTATCAAAATAATTCTACTAAATTTATTTTCGGTGAGTATATTTATATTTTTGTTTATTTTTGTGTTACCTTGTTAGTGGTTTCTACCCTTGTTTTCTTTGCTTTGCGGGACTTGGAACCTATAGATCGGTTTGTTGTGGAAGAGTATTTCTTGGATGTCTATATTTCTTAAATGGATGGTTAGTATCTGTTTTGACTTCTTGTGTATATTAATTTTGATAGTACCCTATTTGATTCTTGCGATAGAGGATACAATTTTAGCCTTGGTCGCAAGTCTTGATCTAGCGAATTAGGACGAAGACTTGGTAGGATCAGATCACATCCACATTTGTATTTGGAAAACTTCGCAAATTCTAGAAGTCGGTATAATAGCCTTAGACTTGTTTTACGTGTGTGTTTGCGGGAGCTAGGGGCATATTCGAGGATTAGAAGTTTCTTGATATATACAAAATAGGCGGTAGGTCATATCTTGCTTTTGATGTCATCTACTAATTAGTTTGTTAGAAAAAGCAGCGGTGAAATCTTTACGGCTGAACATTTTCTACATATTTATACTCAAGATGTGCTTGTTTCAATCTCCTTATTCTTTTGTTTTATTTTCTTTCCTTGTTTACGCAAAGCTAGTCGAAAGGAATGTGCTTGACCATGGTTGGCTCGCTGTTCCTTTCGATGCAGTACCTTATAAGCGAGACAATATTCTCTCAGTACAAGTAATAGTGCATCATTTTATTTACTTTTGGGGTTCCTCTCCGTAAAATTTGATGTTTGACCATAATCTATTTCTGCATCTGTTAGGGAATTTGTAAACCTTGAATTTTGAGTAGATAACTATATGAATGAAATCATGGTGCAGAGCACATTTTGGAAGTTCGTGAGTTGTTGTTGTTATGTTAATGAAATATTTATAGAGCTGAGTCCTGTAGATTTGGTATAAAGAATTAAAGATCCTCTTGAGGTTAATTTGTCATCATGATAGGTATCATCAGGTACTGTCCATTATTTTAAGTGAAGCCACCATTCTAAGCATTGACTTCATCCTTCATCAGTATATATTTTAGTCATAAATGCTTGTATCAAATGTTATTATATGTTTGCATTTGCTTGTATCTAACTATTATTAATTGTTTGAAGGGCAATTTTTATGTTTAATGCAAAATTGAAGAAATGAGGCAAGAAGCAACCAACTTGGAAAATTGTAAAGGTATTTTCATTTATAAAAAACTCTCTCTACTTCATGCTATCTTTTCTTGATTTTGATCAAATATATATCTAAATATATTTTGCTCATAAATGCATATGTTTTTTTGTCACAGGTTAAGTTTTCCAGAATTATTTTGTACTGTGATATGGGGATCGTTCTTATTGTTTTGTTATGTGATGTAGATATTTTTGTATAGTGATTTTGTAGCGATAATGAAAGCAGTTGTATATTTTGTATAATAATTTTGAGCGTAATGAAAGCAAGTATATTTTAATCTCATTTGCTATTAGATTGCAGCGTTATTAATTGTGCGGGTTTTAAATAAATAAATTAACTACGATTGAAATTGAAAACCATAGTTGTTATTAAATTGACTACGGTTGTAATAGAAAAGCGTAGTAAATTTGGCATTAAAATCGTAGTAAACTCAAAACCGTAGTTAATACATATAGACTACGCTCGTAAAGCGTAGTGTATGTGCGAAATTTTGTGTGATGCTGCCGGGTATAGACTACGCGTAAAAGCGTGGTCTATGTGCGGCGTGGTCTATAGTGGGTATAGACTACGCATAAAAAGCGTAGTGTGTGTGTGTGTGCGACTACGGCGTGGCGAATTTTAGTCTATGTGGGTATAGTGCATAAAAGCGTAGTGTATGGGTATAGACTACGGCGTGGCGTAGTCTATGTGTGCGGCATGGTCTATGGTGGGTATAGACTACGCGTAAAAGCGTGGTGTATGTGCGAAATTTTGTGTGATGCATGGGTATAGACTACGGCGTGGCGTACTCGTGGTCATGAAGACTTAAAACACTCCTTTTCTTCATGTACACCTATCTGAGTCTATCTTGAATGTGAGTGTCCATGAAGCTTAAAACACTCCTTTTCTTCATGCTACAAGTTATCTTAGTTTCTCATCCTTTGTCCTCATTCCTTTAAAATTGTATTGCCTTCCATATGTTGGTCGCCGCATTGAACTTCGCCCAATATTCATTGCCATTTCACCACCTCCATCTATGAACGTATCTCTGGTGATCTTTTGATTTTCTACTTGTAAGATCATGCAATATGCCCGATTCACATTCGGTAATGGATCCAGAAATAGAACTTGATTATGCGCATTCTCATAGCTGTCGTTGAGTCCATTTAAGAACTGCATCAATTTCTGATTCTCCTCCCTTTCTACTATCGTGTTCCAAGCACGACACATACAGATTAGAGGTGGTAATATCATGTCTAGTTCGTTCCACATGGTCGTGAGTTTATTGAAATATAAAAACACTTTGATTACCTTGTATATAACTTCCAATCTCACGCTGCAACCTTGCTATCTTAGGTCCATTGCTTCTTCCGAGCCTTTAGTTCAAAGCATCCAACAGCTTCTTCGTTGAATCTATATGGATAAATGCATCTACCAGCTCCTTCGAAATCGAATTTATGATCCATGAAGTAACCAAGTAATCTGCTTTAATCCATGCTTTGTAATGAGGTGATGAACTTTCTGGTTTCTCTATGTTTCCATCAAGCAACTCGAGTTTGCTCTTCGCCCCCAGAACTCTTCTCACAGACTTACTCCAGTTCAGAAAGTTGTTCCCACTCAATTGTGCAGTAACCAGTTGCATACCTGGATGATCCGCATTGTGTAATTGTAAGATTTCAGTGACTTGATTATTCTTCGTCTGATGATGATCAATGTTCACTCTTCTATGGTCTTCTTCATTATCTCTTTGAAAACCTTCATGTGTAGCATCTCGTTGTCCTACTTTTTCTTTTGCTAACTCATTCCATCCCACTCTTCTATTTCTCGCCATGATCTATTTGAACAATCAAAGGATTTGAGGCTCTGATACCATATTATATTTTGTATATTTGACACACAGAAAAAGTAGAAAAATCTCAGAGATGGAAAGATGATTTTATTTGAATAACTCTCGAAACTGGAACAACTGATTACAAGAATTATTTATAGACACTAAGAGCAGCTGCACAGGGAGCTCAAGCTTAACAAACTAACAAACTATTTAACAAACAATGTAACAGCTTTTTGTAACTGATTGCATCCTTCAACCATCTTCAGTTAGGATGTCCACTTGGCAATCATAATATAATGGCTATATCATTCGGTATTTATTCTGCATGCCCTACATGCATGTATAAGAACCATATCAACTCATTACATCTCTGTAGCCTCCAACATTCCCATGCTCATGCGCCGCAGGAGGTCAAGGACTATAGCACCGCGAAGGCTATTCAGAGTATGCGCAATTTTTTAATAAGATTTTGATTCCATCTGATTAGGTTAACTTACTTAATTTTTCCTTAATTGTTGTCCTCGTGCATAATTTTTTTGGAGAGTTGGATGGTGTGTTGCGTCAGCTTTTTTATCTGGAAGTATTGTGTGATTGATGCATGTTCATATATATATCAGAGACGAGATTGAAGTTGCGCATGTCACTTAAGGTGTTCAATGAAATTTCTCTATGACTTTACACTATTTACAGTTTTCTCTTTGTGTCGTAACTAGATAACTCGTATCAACAATCTGGTTTGGTATTTCTATGCATATGATTCCTTATTGATGTTTGGTTTCCTAATAATATTAATTACTACCGGTGAAGATTTTATGATAGTTTTGCAACAACAGACATTATCCGACTTTTGATAGTTATTTTCCTACAATTTTTGGGGCGGCACATGTAGGAGAAGTCTAGAGAAATGCTTTCACAGCTATTTAAAAAGGCTATTATAGACAACCCTAAGAAAGTTGCGAATTTGATTGACATTGTAAACTTGTCGAACGTGCTTCAAGATTCCTTGGGGCAGTCCTAGAGTTCTCAACTCACTTGCAGCAAACGTGTTTGGTGTTATGGCTCTTACTCTACTGCCCTGCCTCTGACTTCTATGATAAATCATCAGAATTCTTGAATTAATCAAATCCAAATTCCTTCATTAGGTGTGTCCACAACATTATGCCTCTCTATGATAGCATGGGTTTTTTCTATGCTTCCATTTTGATGTGTTGATTATCACCGTTTGCCACGTTATTCAATTGAATGGTTAGTAAAACATAGTTGCCTTTGTTTGTGATAGAAAACAAAAGTTAGTGAAGTTTCTTAGTTGGTTGTATTAATAAACTACTTGTGTTGCACGACAAAATCGAATTGCATTTCATCTCTTTGCCTTAATTGCCTTGTGTTTCTACAGGATCCAGTGAATAAGAATGTATTTAATGTAGTTAATTGCAATCCAAAGCTGCAGAGCATTCTGTTAGTCAAGTCTAATATTGATCTTACTGAATTTCCCCAGTTGATCAAGTTGCATTTTCTAAAGCAGCCCAAGTGATTGTTGCAAGTTTGTTGAGGTTTTATCCATATATTTGGTTTCATCATCATGATAGTTAGATATAGAATAGTTGATTTTATTTATATGAATTTAATATATCTTACTTAAACCTGATCCTAGGTCATTTTTGTTTATGGGTGCAAAACCTGCATGCTTGGTTGGGGTTCCCATTTGACCCTTGGAAACTGTCAATTATAGTAATGTTACATCTTTTTCTTTTTTCTTTGTTCAAAGAGATATCTTAGTATCTTTACTCATAGAGAAAGTTATCAACTATAAGATTTTTTTTAGCTGAAGGCTTGTAAAAAAAGTTAGGCACAAAAGGTTACTTATGAAAGAATTCAGTGCTTGAATTACTACGAAGTAGCACTGTGTGATGTTAGTAGAGTAATGTCACTTGCAATCTGAATAACATTCCAAGTAACACGCAGCGGAAAGTAAAGAACACACGTGATAATTTGTGGGGGTTAATGTTAACTCACGTTGCCTCACGACAACCCACTATATTGAAACTTAAGTTCAGTTTACACGATTATACAAGGAGACCTATCTATGGATTGCACTATTGACTATGAAAAATCACCTAGTCTAACACTGCAAACTGAATGTTATAATATAGTAAATCAGTCGATACAACCATTGTAGGTAAATCGAACAAACAAAAGACGTCGGAAATCTTCAGCACTCATCCTTGCTCGCCTAGAAATACCGTGGTCGATGTGTACAGATTGTCTGCCCAACACCGCCTCAATTTAAACAAGACTGAAGATGTCGTTTCTTCAACTGCACTTCAGGTAAATGATGGAAAGGTTAGACTGTATGATTTCTCTCTGAAATTAGCCTTCCAAAATCCGTGCGGGAGAATGAACCAACTTGAAGCTTTTATAGAGGTGTATTCCGTGTTCAACAAGCTCCACTTTCCACGTTCATAACCTTCCAACAACTGTTGTAAATCACTCCAAGAAACTGCTGTTGTTGCTTGAACTGTCTACAGAATGTTAGTGGAGATCATGTTCCTGAAAAATAGGAAGAAACCACTCATGATCTCACTAACTTTCACTTATTCAAAACAAGTTCTAACTTCAGCAAGCCATTATTAGAGTAACAAAGAATAATAAAACATAAATGAAGGGAAAGATTACATAGTTACAGTTACGTTTAGAGAGGTGAAATTCAGCTTCAAGGTAGATTTCAGGAAAGTTGGCTTGGCTGTATCCTAGAATATTGCCACATAAGATGTTACCAACATCATATCCAACATCTATTGAGTCAACATTGACTCTAACAATCTTCCTCTTAATCTTTACCTTCCTGCAACAAAAACAACAAGACAAACAAAAACTATTTACAGGAAACAGGAAAGACAGATGGAATGGAAGAGTTAGACTCCCCCTTAATCAAATAAGAGGTAAAACCTCTAAACATTCAGACTAGGAATGTCAGAATAACACTCCCCCTGAATCAAACACAGGAGAGACTCAAACTCTCCTAAATCTTTGAAGGTCAGCCAAAGGCCAAGACCTTCAATTTGATATTATTCGAATTAGCTTGTACCTGCAAAACAAGATAAGGCAATCAACAACATAAGTAAATTGAGAACATCATTCACATCACATCAACATAAAGAGAGGGAAGAAAAAAAAAGTCTTCATACACCATAAAAACTGCTACGATGTCCATGCATCACAAACAACCACAAAGAAACAAGTATCCAATACTTAAACAAACCAACAAAAATAGTTTTTGAATTAAATAACATCAGCAGCAGCATGATGGCTCCCAGAAATCTACTCCATTTTTTTTGTTGAAGAAAAAAAGGAAGCAAGGTTTTGAAGGTCTTAATAGTGGAATCAATACGAGACTAAAGATGTTGACACACTATCTGGTTGTATTTGTGTAGATTCTCACTGGCAGCCAACAGTTTCTGAACATCACCCTTTATCTTCGTGAATTTCTGCATTGCAACTTCGAGTTCATCTCGATGAACAGAAATCTCAAATACATCGGTGCAGCTTCATCCTCATTCATTGGAGCTTTGCCTTTATCTACTTTCTTGGAGATACCTGCACCAACATTCTTAGAGGTGTGTGCAGAAGAGCCAATGTTAGATGAGGTGTCAGTAACATCGCCTTCCATATTTGCCTTCAGCTTGTCAGCATAATATTCCTCGAATAGCTCATCAAGGGAGTCTGATCCTGCTTCTGCATCTTTCTCCACTGAAACATTAAGGGCAAAATGAACATGTTTAGTATTAGAGGGGCTGTATGGAAGATCTTTCACTCGGTCAGAAGATTGAATAGTCTTTGTGAACTCCAAAGTGTTACGCTTTTCAACTAACACTACTCCCGTTTCAACCTTTCTCAGTCATTGTGACCTCAACATATTATAGATGAGGCTTAGAAAGATGAGTGTGTTGGACCCGTAAGACTTGAAAGCAACACGGGTAATGCAAGCATAAACCAATTTGCCAAAGTTGAAGTCCAGGCCCTTACCAACTTTGTAGATGAACTCTGCTTGGTCTCGGGTAAGAGCAGTAGAGTTTTTGCTAGACAACCAATTAAAGACTGTAATCTTGTATAGAAACGTATACTTCCATGTGAGTGAAGTTGCTGCAGTCTTCGGTTTCCAAGCTACCAGCCGTCCTCCAGTGAGGGTTTTCATCATGTCCTTTTCTTTCACTGTTGACTCAACATTAACATCTTCAAGATAAAAAAGATCGTTGATGGCAGAGGGAAAGCAATCAAACACCTGTCCAAGGACAAATACTTTCCCAAACTTCTTTGCCATAGTGTCAGTGACATCTTGAAATAAATTTAAATGAAATTCCCTAACAACATCATCATCATAAGGATGAATGTTGACCATTGTACCCCACATCTTTCTATCTTGCAACAACAATCAAGTCTATGCTCATGAAAGAATTTCTCATCAACCTTTTCTCTCATTAAGAAAACTCCTATCATACATGCTTTTAAACAATAACTTTGCTTCAAGAGAATAAAATCTCTGGGAATAAGCTTTACTTATCTCAAAGTCAGATTCAGAGTCGTCGTCAGAGTTGTTGTTTTGAGGAGATTGAGAAGGGGACTAAACTCTGGAGGAAGATGACTTCCTTTTCAGCTTTCTGGTGGTGGCAGGAGTGCGTGACACCTTCTTTTCTGGAATGTTTGAGGTCTTAGCCTTTGATGTTGGGGCAACATTCGCTTTGCTGCGCTTGGGCAGATTCAAACTTGGCGGCACTAGGAAGGTTGATTTTAACCTTGTAAGAGGAGGGACACCTCTGGAGAGAGTGACAACCTTCTCATTCCCCGCATCCTTCGTCGTTGAGGCCCCAGTGATCTAAATTTCATCATCTGAAATGGCTTCCTTCTCAGTTCAACATCTTCGTCTTTTTTCTCGATCACTGAAAACTGAACAACATCCTCAGCAGGTTTTGTTGGAGTAGAATCAATGTTGGGAGCAGCATCCTCCTTCAGAGGTGATCGAATCGAGTCTTGCTTTTCAGCTGACTCGAAATGAACTTGGTGAGTTTCCAGTGGGGTATCCTTATACTTTGGGTCTTCTGCTTCTTTGTCACAATGTTCTCCTTCTCTGTTTTAGTCGAATCATGCTCTTTCATTTATTCGTTTGAGCATCATGCAACATTTTTAGAGGGATAACATCTGAGTTTTTCCCAATATCTTCTTGTAAGATAATCAAGATAGGATCAACATTAATGAGATTTTCTGGCGTTTGATCAACAACATAAGGGATGAGATCGGAGGGATTCATCTTTGTAGTAGGTGTTGGATGAGAGGTTTGAGGGAAAGATAAGGATTTGGCCGATTGGAAATCAGGGTTAGTGATGGAAGAGTGAGACTGTTCGATTTTTCTTAAAGATGAGAGATATTGGCGCGGCTTTTGGGGTTCCGAATTTCTTAACAAAGCTTTGAAAAAGATTTGCTAAGTCTCTGTTCATGTTGTGTACAAACTCTGCACAATATTTAACACAAATAAAGATAAAGCGAGGGTTAGTGAAAAAAATGAAGCCACACTCATATATATATATAATCCAAGCTGAAGAGTCCACACCAACACAAACACAAACACAAACACTAGAAGAGAAACCCTAAACGATCTCTACATCTTAACTAGTAAGTATAACATAACAACATGATATCTATCACCTTAACTCACATAGATCAGAAAAAAATTCATGATAAACATCAAATAAAGTCCATGAAAGATAGATTTGTAGATATATAAACCAATGATTCGAAGAGGAGAGAGTGAGAGAGGAAAAGGGTGATGTAGATGTAACAGCCCGCCAACCCAAAGTACGAATTAGCAGGGACTGTTAATTGAAACAGGATTAAGTAACGACTAATGACATGGAACACTAAATGGTGTGTCATATATCGGGAATATTTCTAGAACTTCAAGTGTTTAAGGTTTGACAAAACATAATATACATATGACCTCATAATCTAGCAGCGGAAAACATGTGAAGTACACATGTGACGATGTGTATTCAAGGTTCTACTATCAGCAACAAATGACCTGACGCTCAACTTTGCTCCATCCCATCGATCGACTCAACTGCACATTTAAAACAAACATGCGGTGAGTACAAATAATACACTCAGTGGGCTCATTGCCAAAAACATTTTCTTTAAATTACACTGCCCATTTACAGTAAGACACAAGGGTTTTATTGAAAAGGCCTTGCGCTTACTAAAACATTTTCTCATTTTCTCAAAACATCGCCTGCATGTATTTTCTCTTTGTATGATCCATATCGTTCTCATATAAACATCACTATCTCATAAACTCATCTCGCACCATAGAAGGTGGCCAGCTTCTACGGGCGCAGTGACCGGCCGAGAATTATCCTTTCAAAGACTGCGTCACGCTTTCGTGCACGTAACCCTAGCTAGGAATTCTGCATCTTACATAGGGTCCGATATCGATTTTCTCATAAGTTGGGGAGCGACCCGACAACTTAAGAAATTCTCATCAGTTGGGGAACAACCCAGCAACCGAAGTCAGTTGGCGAACCAACAGCTCATATTCTTTCATGGTTGGCTAACCATTATCTCGATAGGATTCATACATAAAACATAAACACTTTGGGCAGGTAATCATCTCATCATTTCTCAACAGAAGTACTGTAAATAAATACTTTTCATTTTGCAGAAAGCAAAGTAAATAAAAGGGTTTTCGAATAAAGCCCACCTGGTATGTAGCTTTTCAACACAGTTCCTTTCTAACGTCAACGATCACGTCGTGTTTCCTCTCTACGTAAGAAATTAATTTAGTACGTCGGTCACGTTTTCTAAAGCGTCCAAGTCTAATAAGATTGAAATCTTTCTAACCATCTCAATACGTCTTATACGTCTTAGCGTATCTAATCAACGTAAATCATATTCCTACTAGACGTACCACGTCACTTTGATCGCGTACTAACGTATTTTATATGTTTAAGCTTTAGTCAACATATTTGACTTTTATTAACCTATATATATTCGAATTCTTCATATATATCAATAAGCTTTCATACAAATCGACTTTCAATCGATTTCTAATTATTTATCCCAAGTCTCGATTTTCACGTTATTGACAATCATGCTTGATAATATGCACAAGTATGATCTAATTTACACATAGTACTTTATTTGACCTTACGTCACTTAGTAACATATTTTGGCGTAAACATAACATTTCATGTTCTAAAATCACATAAAATCATAGTATGTCTAAAACATCATTTTAGAACATATTATGTGATTATACTTTATAAAATAAATTTATAACATTAATACTATAACATATACTTTTCGGTACTTTTGGTTTATTAACCAACACTTGTGTAATTTCTCATAAATTCACACAACATACTATATTATCATAAGATCAATAATATGTACTAATATTGATCATAGAAAAATTATACATCACATAATTATAATATATAGTTTTCGGTAATTTCGAAAATATGACTTAGGTCCAAAATAATTTCTTTAATTCCAATAAATTCATATAACCTTATAGTATGAATCTACATCATTAATATGCTATAATATCATTAAATCATGAATTATACTTCAACATATGCTCTTCTTATAATTTTCAAAATTCATGAATATATAGTCCAATGTTTCCAAAAATTCTACATAAAATCATAGAAGCATATTTAATACCATAGAACATTATTCCATGCTCAAATCAACAATTAAAAATCATGTTCATCAACATATGTTATTCTCATGTTTTCGGTCAACATATAATTTCCATAATCATGCTTAACTTTATATTAAAATCATAATATAAGCTTAGGAACATCATATTATCATAATTTCCAAACCACTTAGCATATGATCATAATTTCCTAGAATTTCATCATAAATAAACTAAGCTCATAACATATGATTTTATGGTTGGAAATCAAAAATTCTAACATGAAATCAAAGCTCGTAACGTTTCTAACCTTTTAATCGGCGTCGATTTCTAACGGCAACGATTTTTGATCTAAGATTTGGGAAGGATAAGTGATGAACTCTTTCAATCTCTCCCTCTCTATTTTCGGTTCTTAGGGGTTGTAAATGAGAGAAGGTTGATCCTATCTTATATTTATAGAATTAACCCACTTGTATCTAATAATTACATAAAATGATAATTATTACACCTTTAATCAAGGTCAAATAAATCGGCACCTCCATTAGCAATAGGAAAAAATTTTAATCTTATCTTATACACTTTAATATAATATCTTATCAATTATCAATTGAAAGATATCTTCTCCCACTTGTTTCCCACAATTCACGCCAATTTGCAATAATTTGGACCATCCTTATTTTATTTATGTAGTTTCGTTAACTACGAGGATAAGAATATATTCACTTTAATATTTATCATGTAATAGACGTGCATCATTTTAGTTAACACCAAATAAGGATTTTATTACATTATTCTACTCATATTGATTGTTTCGGCCATTCCTAAACATTGGGTTTAATTATTATTATTTTATACTATCATATACTATAATATTACTTTAGGATAATGATATTTTTGAAAGTCGAATATTTACACTTTGACTTAATTTAATTTCACACTTGTTCACACTATATTTCAAACTTTTCGCCTATAACAAGACAAAGGCTATAGTTACTTGTTCAAATTGGATACATATTCTATCTTATCCTATAATAATAACATAGCATTAATTAGAGCATGATATTTTTATCCATTTCACACCTATTGTCAAAGTTTTCGGCCACTAGTGTACAAAGGTGTAAGTTACTTGATCAAATTGATAACTACCTCTACTTTACACCTAATATCATGCTAATATCATATCTTATCCTTACATTAATTAAAACATGATATTTATCAACAATATCACATAAGAAATCAACAATTTCGGCACTTTCAAAGACAACTCACACTCCACTTGTTTGTTTCATGATAAACCTTATCTTATCCTTAATAATATCTCCATATCATAATTATCACATAACATTATTAATTGGATAAGAATTAAATCCAATTTCTCATATATAGGGATTTTCGAAAACTTTATATAGCATTAATGCTATGTATTTTATTTTCTTGCTACTTATAGCTAATATATAGCTATGTGACATATTATAAGTCTTATATGATAATTTAAATCATAGAAAAATATTTAGAACAATTCTAAATCACAAAACCTAATTTTCGAAAATTAGGGTTTTCGAAAATTAGCTAAATTCTTCAATCTTTATTCTTTAATTCTCTAGCATTATTTTAATGCTAAAAAATGCTATTATTATATAAAATAATCATAGGAATTTAAATATTATAATTCCTTGATCATTAGGCGAGTTTTGAATCGTCTCTAAAGCGTTGGCGTCAAAGCGTCTCAAACCGACACTAATCGTATCATCTTCCAAAATGTTCGTAATAACGTCTTACTCACTTTATTTATTCCTATAATAATAAGGAATACAAATTCTAAGCTTCGTTGCTTAGAAAATATAAATAAGACCAAGCTGTCGAAATTGATCGGCGTTAGAATAATACGTCCAGAAGGAATAGTATAAACTATATTCCTTAATTCACTAATCAATAGTGAATATGATATAATAATTCTAGTATAATGGATAGTCGAAATCAAGTTTTGATAATTTACTTTTTCGCTTACCGGAATAAAACCCTAATTCGCGATTTTTATTATCGCATTTTAGCTTTAAAACTGCGGGATATTACAGTAGATGCCTAGACACAAAAAGAAAAGACAATGTTAACTGGCAATGTTAGGACGAAATGAGTCAACATTCATACCCAACATTCATAATAGAAATTTGTCACCTTGCACAACACATTTGTTATTTGAAATTTTTTTGGGATTTATGCGTCAACACCATTTTTCCTTGAGTGCGTCGTCACAACGAACGTCATGTCCTGAGTACTTAGATGTTAGCTTTTTGACAAGATCCCCTTTTTTATATTGATGAAGTTTTCTGACCATTAAGCCCACTCTTGTGCTACAGGTCTTATAACATCACTAATTATTGCAACCAACATCTGTTTATTGCACAAGTACTAACACAAAATTGTTGGAAATAAAAAAGCAACAACTTCTCCCTACGAAAGCCAGCAACATTAGATAACACATGCATATACCTAGAAAAAAAACACAAGCAACAAAACAGAATGTTGGGTACCAAAAAGACCTAAGTCCCAACATTCGATCCACATTGACTAGATACAACAAAGGCTAAGAGACTTCCTAAATCTCTCGAAATCTAAAGATTTGGTGAAGATATCTACTGTCTGGTTTTCAGTGGGAACAAATTTAATTCAAATCAAGTTCTTCTTAACTAGATCTCTAATAAAGTGGTGTCTGATATCAATGTGCTTAGTACGTGAATGTTGTATAGGGTTCTTAGATATATCGATAGCACTCATACTATCACACAACACAGTCAAGATATCACTTTCAATACTATAATCATCCAACATTTGTCTGAGCCAAAGTAGTTGATCACAACAACTTGTAGCAGAGATATACTCAGCTTCGGCTCTGGAGAGAGAGAGAGAGAGAGAAAATTCTGCTTCTTGCAAGACCATGACACAACATTGTTTCCTAGGAGATAGCATTCTCCAATGTTGCTCTTTCTATCATCAGCATCACCTGCCCATCAGCATCACTAAGACCAACAATGTTAGAGTTAGTATCTTTTGAGTACCACATTCCAAAATCTATTGTTCCAGCAACATAGCGAATGATTCTCTTGACCGCTTTCAAATGAGACTTTTTTGGCATAGCCTGATATTGAACACACACCCCCACGCTGTACATGATGTCAGGTATGCTCGCAGTAAAGTACAACATGCTTCCTATCATTCATTTATATAATGTTGGATCAACATCAATACCAACATCGTCTCTGCACAATTTGTAACTAGAGCCCATGGGAGTTCTCATATGCTTAGCAATTTCCAGCCTAAACCTCTTGACAAGTCCTTTCGCATACTTGCCCTGTGAGAAGAAGATTCCTCTGATGTTTGCTTGACTTGTAGTCCAAGAATAAAATTAAGTTCACCTACCATACTCATTTCAAATGTTGTTGACATAGCTTTCACAAATCTTCAACAATAGTAGAGTTAGTAGCACCGAACACAATGTCATCAGCATAGATTTGAGCAATGATAATGTTTCCACCATGCCGTTTGATGAACAAAGTCATATCAACTTGTCCCTAGTAAAACCAAACTCAATGAGAAAAATTGTAAGACGCTCATACCAATCTCGATGAGCTTGTTTCAACCTATACAAAGCCTTTTTTCAATTTATACACATGCTCAGGTTTGATAGAGTCCTCAAAACCTTTAGGTTGTTCAACATAGGCTTCTTCAGTCAACATTCTATTCAGAAAAGCACTCTTAACATCCATCTGTAACAGAGAGATTCCAAGTTGGTAAGCAATAGCAAACATGAGTCTAATAGATTCAATCCTAGCAACAAGAGCGAATGTTTCATCAAAATCAATCCCTTCTACCTGATTGTATCTTGAGCAACAAGTCTAGCCTTATTCATGATAACATTGCTCTTTTCATCATTTTTTATTTTTGAAGATCCACTTAGTTCCTATCACATTCTTATCAGTGGGTCTGAGCACTAATTCCACACATCATTTCGGACAACTTGACTCAGTTCATCATGCATAGCATTAATCTAGTCAACATCTTTCAAAGCTTCAGTAACATTCTTAGGCTCAACAAAGGACATGTAACATGCAAATTCAACCTCTTCACATACAACAGACATGCAGGATATTCTCACCATCTCACGATAATTCACCTGGTCTTTCTTTCTGGTCTGAATTTACTCCGAGGCATCACCAATAATTTGATCCTTAGGATGATCTTTCAAATTCTGCCAGGTGGATCACATTTCACGGGTTCATGAAGGAAGTCACTGTCATCGTCACATCCATCACTATCTCATCCACCTTCTCTGTGTTCATCGTTAGATGTATTATCACCCGATGTTGGACCAACATCGGGTTGCACATGTTGTTCTAATGACTGATCAGTTGTAGCTTGTTTATCCAATAATGCGGAAACATCTTCATTATCAGATCTATCTGCAAGACTCAACAAGTCATCAAAGACAACATTCACTGTTTCTTGAATAGTTTTGGTTCAGAGATTATACATCCTATAAGCCTGGCTGGAGTCAAGTTTGCTCAAGTGTTCCTTATTATTCAGGATATACCAAACACAACCAAAGACAAGAAAGTATTTAAGCTTAGATTTTTTACCCTTCAAGATCTCATAGGGGATGAACATTATACCTGGCCACATATATACCCTGTTAATGATATGATATGCAGTGTTAACTGCTTCGGCCCACAACCGCTTGGAGAGGTTCTTTGTATGTAACATTGCTCTCACCATCTCCTGTAGAGTGCGATTATTTCTTTCTGCAATGCCATTCAGAGAACTCATAAAAAATGCAATTGTTAGCACAAAAGTCTGAGAAGAGAGAATTCTCAAATTCCATTCCATGATCCGTTCTAATTCTGACAATATTCTGTCCATATTGAGCCATAAATCTTTTGTACAACTTTTTGAAGAGGAAAAAAATCTCAGATTTTTCATGCATGAACTCAACCCAAGTCTAACGAGAAAAGTCATCAGCACACACAAGCACGTACCTCTTTCCACCAAGTCTTTCAACCTTGATAGGACCGATTAAATCCATGTGAAGTATTTCAAAACATCTTGTGGTGCTGCATGTTGATAACATTGGATGTGAAGTCCGAACTTGTTTTCCCTTCTGACATGGTCCATACACCACATCATCCTTGATCACTAGCTTTGGTAGACCCCGTAAAACATCATTAGCAATTAATTTTTGGAGATTCTTTAGATTGACATGACCTAGTTTTTGGTGCCACAGATCCACCTCAATCATTTTGATAGAATGACAGAGGTTGTCATTGTCAGTTTTGTAGCAATTGTCTGAAGATGTGCTCCCCACCATGACACACTTGTTAGAAGTGTCAAACACCTCACAAATATTCTTATCAAACTTGACATATATTCCATCATCACATAATTGGCTGATGCTGATCAGATTTGCTTTTAAGTCCTCAACGTGATGAACATTTTTCAACTTTGGAAAGTCTCTAACATTCAAGATTCCTTTGCCAATAATTTTACCTTTGGCTCCACCTCCGAATGTTACATTCCCACCATTTGTTAGAACATAGTCCATTAAGAATTCCTTATTACTTGTCATGTGCCTGGAACATCCACTATCAAAATACCAATTATAAGAGATATTAGCATGCAGAGATATGAAAACAACATTGCACGTGTTAGAAAAGATACTATCAGTCATTTTAGAAATGTTCTTCAAGGAACTGCCAACATCGGACTGATAACATTCAAACATCTATTTAGCAGATGTTACAGTAACATTGTTGAGAAACTTCTCACAAAAAGGTTTAATGTGTCCAGATGATTTATAGTAATGACACACATAAGGTTTGCCCTTTTACTTGGCCTTTCTTTTGTTCTTGGAAAACTTATCTCTACTTGCACTCATGAACAAATTTGTATCACCTTCTCTCACAAACACTAGAGCACTATAATTTCCGTTCAGCATGTTAGGTCTATCAGACACAAAGCCAAGACCATACCAGCCAGCATGTTTTTGTGTTAGCACATCGTTGAGATTAGAAGAGCTTTTGTTAAGACGATCAAAGGTTCTCTCTACCTTATGCATTTTACCTTTAAGATCAAAGAAATCAACATTTTTCCTAGTAAGAAGGACTTTCAGCTTCATAGCATAGTCCCCTCAGCATTTGATTCCCATCAAGGAGAATGAGAATATATTTTCTTTGTTCTTCACATTGAGAGTCAATCTTATTATACAACATTATGAGGTTATCAATCGCTTTGAGAGGATCAAAATCTTTCTCCTTCAATGCTGCAACACAACAAACATTCTCTGCATTAGTTTCTACTTCACCAAGAAGAGTCATTTCATACCAATTTGTGGTGGATGTTGGAAAGAGTGGCCTTCAATGTTGACCATAGTGTAGTCCTCATGACCAACATTCGTATCAATATCCATAACATCATCGTCAGAGAACTCTTCTTTGTAAAACTCTTCAATATCAAAATGGCTTCGATCATTTCTGCCTCTGACTCATCATCATCATCATCGATTGTTGTTATCAACAAGACTTTTTCTTCTTCTATGTCCTAGTCATCGCTCAATGAGGCAATATGGGTGATTTGATTTTGTTTCTTCCTTGTCATTGTTGGACACTCATTGGCATAGTGCCTCATTCCTAAATCTCCCATGCACTAAACATTGTCAATAGAATTATTCTCAAAAGAGGGATTCTTGTAAGTCCGTTTCACATTGGCGATGTTAGGAAAGCTTGAAGATTTTCCAACAGAGTTTCCTGATATCCTTCTGGTGTTGGAATTTGTTTTTCTATTCTTCAAAGATCTCGCCAGATTGTTGAATTTTTTAGTCAACAAGGAAATGTTGACCTCATTTTCATCAAGTTCACATTCTATACCTGAGTTCTCAACATCATCAAACATATTAGAAACCAATTTGGAGTTTTCAGCTTGAAGAGCAACATTTTTGACTTATACCCAACTTTTTGTTGATCTAGATTTATTTCAAAAGTAATCAACTTACTCACTAGATCACCAATCCTCATGGTAGTAACATTCATTGCCTCTTCAATCGACGATATTTTCATATTATACCTTTCTGGAAGAGATCTCAACATCTTACTAACCAGTCTTTCATTTGCAATTAGATCTTTAAGACCAACAACCTCATTTGCAATTTGACTCAGCTACTTGTAGTACAGGGGATTCGTCTCGTCTTCTTGCATCCTCAACATTTCGACTTTTGTGGTTAATATCCTCATCTTTGTAGCCCTGACGCTTGAAGATCCCTCACATTGTTCCTGTAAGATAAGCCAGACATCACGAGCTTCTATGCAATTATAGATCGGTAGCACGGAATATCAATAGAGATATGTAGGGAAAAACTATGTTTAGCCTCTCGAGGATCTATCTTGGATGTTTAATTCACCATACATTGATTATATACCTAGCATGCACCTATATAATTAATTGCAACACGTTGGGGTTTCTCGTGTTTACCTTTGAATCTGTCGGCGGAATGGATCGAGACTCGTGCTTTGACCTTACGGGTGTATCCGGTTGCCCGATCTCCAGCGTCGGTGAGGGCGATCTATGGAGAATGCTTGGAAAATCACCCTCAAGCTCTCAAGAATTTTGAAAATCTCTCAAGGATGAACCCTCAAATTCTCGAAAATAATGATGATGATTATTAATCATTGACCTAGATTTAATCTCTTACCTCATATTTATAATGCATTACCATAATCTATATATAAATTACCATAATCCCATATGGAAATACCATACATATAAATAATCCTTTATGGAAATTACCATAAAATTACCATAAACCTTTATGGAAAGGATTATTACCATAATCTTATATGGAAAGGATCTATGCATATCCGTAAATATAATAATATCCTTATAGGATAAAGAGAATCAAATCCTTGCCTTGTAGAGCATAGGGCGCCGATTTTGCCTAGCTTACGGGACTGGATGGGCCGGCCGGGGATCAAATGCAAGGAATAAAGATGGGCCTCAAATAAATTAATTATCTTATGTTCGACCCGAACATAAATTAATTTATAAACATTTATTCATGCCACTAGAGAATAAATCTTGACTTACCCTTTATTACCGAAGTTGAGTCGGGCTTGCACTTAGACATTCTGAATCCCGTATTTAAGATATCGAGCGTCCATTAATTATTTATAGCATTACATTGCTTAAAATAATTAATATCTTTAATTCTTAAGTAGTACCACTCGACCTTATTATTGTACTTGAGCTAACTCAACTGCGGGGTTTAGTACAATAAACCTTTGAGCTCATAAGGGGCGTCATCGTCCTAGCGGATACGGTGACTCGTCTGAGATAACTAGCATGACATACAACCGCCACCACCCGAGATCACGGAGAATATTGGGTTAGAACATATAACCCTCACCCATAACAAGTCAAGTGATGGTTGACAACTCATACTCATCTAATACCTTATCGAGGTTTAGATCATCGTAAGTCGCGAGATCTTGGTTCTTCACGGCGGTCGAGATAGAAGAACTCGTCTCTTTGTGATCCTTGATACGTCGAGGCGTACCGGCATAGACAAACAACCAAGTCAAGTCACTTCTTATCTATACCGATCTATCCGACAACTCGTCCTCAAGTTGTCTCGGTGTGAAACTTTTATATCTCGTTAAGCTTGACCAATCATACGGACTTACGTGATCTTCTACACACCTTGTATGATCTAACATATATGAGATAAGGGGACACGGATATATGCAATCAAGTATTCATTTCGGATAGGAGATTGTAATAGTGGTACGACGAAACATTGTATACAAGCTCAACCAAAGCGCTTTCGGTATACAAATCGACAATCTCCACTTATACTAAAGCAAACTTTTAGTATACAATGTGTCTCTCTACTAGCTATTACAAACAAAACCATCACTTTGCTTCTCCCACTTATACAAAGTTTCCTTTCTAAGTGGGTGCCATCTAAGCATAATTCAGTCCTCTAACGTCCCGGCGTAGACTTATTTCGGCGAGCTTTAGCGGGTGCCATCTAAGCGCAATTCAAGTCCTCTAACGTGCCCAGCGTAGACTTATAGCGGCGAGCTTTCGTGAATGGATCCGCTAGGTTATCCGTCGTATCAATCTTTGCAATCGACACGTCCCTCGTCTAACGTTTTCTCGTATGACATGGTACTTTCTCTCTATGTGTTTGGTTGCCTTGTGGATCCGTGGTTCCCCGAGTTTGCCATTGCACGAGTTATCACGATAAACTATGATACTCTTGGGCAAACCGGTACCACGTCTAGATCCATGAGGTAGTTCTTGAACCATCTGACCTCCTTGAAGACCTCAAGGCGGCTACATATTCGGCTTCCATGGTAGAGTCCGCAATGCATGTTGCTTTGCACTCTGCCGGGATCGACTCCACCTCCCAAGGTAAACACATAGCCCGAGGTAGACTTTTTCTCATCACGGTCGACTTGGAAATCCAGTGCAGTATAACCCAAAGGCATTAGACTATCTGCATGGTAAACTAGCCTATAATCTCGAGTCCTTTTCGGTGCTTGAGTATATGCTTCTTTGCGATCAATGAGCTTGTCGAGGGTTAGATTGATATCTAGCTACTATGCCTACCGCATAGCGGATATCGGGCCTCGTGCATAGCATTGCGTACATGAGACTTCCTACGGTGAGCGTAAGGAACTTGTCTCATTTCCTCTATCTCCAGCGATCATGGGTGATTGCCCTTTAGATAAAGGCGCCATATGCGAAGGTAGCAATCCTTTCTTGGCGGTGCATACTAAAATGAGTAATCACGGTATCGATGTAAGGCGCTGAGATAAGCTCGACATTTTCTTCTTGCGATCTCGGTAAACCTTGATCCCGAGAATATGCTGTTGCATCTCCTTAGTCTTTCATTTGAAGCGATCGGATGTGACTCTTTACGTCGATAATGACTTCACGTTGTTGCCGACTAGAAGAATGTCATCTACATAAAGTGCGAGAAATACCACATCACCGTTGACATCTAACCGATACACACAACTCTCGCTGAGCATTTGGGTAAATCCATAGGACTTTACCACCTCGTCAGCGTAAGTTCCATGATCGGGAGGCTGCTTAAGTCCATAAATGGACTTCTTAAGCTTCCATACTAGATGCTCTTCACGCTTTACCACATAACCTTGGTTCTTTGCATATAGATGTCTCTACCTTCCTCAAGGTAACCGTTTTAAGCGGTTTTAACATCCATTGCCAAACCTCTAGGTTCAAGTGGGCTGCTATGGCGGAAGAATTACGATGGACTTGAGCATTGCTACGGTGAAAAGGTCTCATCGAAATCGATGCCCTCAATCTGAGTGTACCCTTTCGCCACAAGCCTGGCTTTAAAAGCCGAAACCTCTCCATCGGAATCTCTCTTCCTTTTGTATATCCACTTACTGCCTATGGCTTCCTTGCCATCTGGTAGAGGTGTCTTTTCATATACATCCATAGCCGTTATGGACTCCATTTCTAAGTCCATAGCGGTGTGCCATGATCTTGCATCAATGTTTTGTATCGCCTCCTTGTATGTCCATGGGTCGATTATTGCCTGTTCGTTTCCTGGGACTAAATCCGAAGATTCTCCCACGAACATAAATCGCTCGGGTTGACGAACAACCCTCCCACTACGACGAGGTTCTACAGGCACAATAGCAGCGGTGGGTGCGAAACTTGTGGTTCTCTATCTTGCACAACTTCTTTGGTAGGTACCACTTATGCGGTCGGTATCTCGGTGGAACTCGACCACTTCAATTTCTTGAAGTATCGGTGTCGATCCTCCCACTAGACTCGACATCTCGTACCTTTGGCCTGTCGGTGGCGGAATCGATCATCTTCTAATTCTTGAAGAATGATTTCAACTTTGGACTTATGATTCTTCATATAATCCTCTTCTAAGAATCGGGCATTAGTCTAATAATGACCTTGATCCTTAGGACTATAGAATAAACCACCTTCGTTCCTCTAGGATATCGATAAACGACCTTGCGTCGGATCTAGCCTCCAACTTGTCGACCTTCTTGTTCGGCACGTGTCTTTGGACTGCCCAATATCCTTATGTGGCTTAAACTAAACTTGCGCCCAAACCACAACTCGAAGGGTCTCTTGTTGACTTGGATGGTACTAGATTTAGCAAGTATGCCGCGTTTCTAAGGCATACCCCGAGCGAAATAGGCAAAGTTGCATAACTCGTCATTGATCTAACCATTTCCAAAAGAGTCTATTTCTTGGCTCGACACACCATTTTTCTGTGGTGTGCCCGGTGAAATCTTGTTGGGAGGTAATCCACACTTCACTAGATAGTCCATGAACTTCGTTGTTGAGGTATTCGCCACCGCGATCGAGAGCGATGACTTGATACTCTTACCTAACCGTCTCCACTTCGCCTAAAATTCTTTGAATTTCTCAAAGCATTCGGACTTGCGGTGAAGCGGTATACGTATCCGTACCTTGAGTAATCGTCGATGAAAGTGACAAAATACCGTACCCTCCACGAGCTTGTGTGGACATCGGTCCACACAGTCGAAATGGACTAGCTCTAACATTTCTTTGGCTCTATGACCCCCGGCTTTGAAGGGTGCAGTCAACATCTTACCTTCATCTGAGATTCGCGAGGTGGGAGCAGATAGCGTGAGATTACCCAGCGCTCCATTCTTAGCGGTCTTTGGATCCTATTTAGATTGATGTGACCTAATCTAAGATGCCGGAGAAAAGAGGTGTCATCTTCGAAGAAAACTTTCTCTTTTAAGGTTTGATGTAGATGCTGACATAGTTATAGGTATTATGTATTGCGAGAAATAGTATAAAGCGAATTATATAATGTGCTACACGGATAACCGTCATTTCTTATGATAGAAACACCACTATCAAAAACAATGAATATCCATGAATAAACAATTTGAAAGCGAAACAAGGTTCATAGAAAATCCGGCACATATAAAGCGTCTTTTAAAACTAAAGCATTTTCTCAAAACATAAAGTAACATCTCCATTGCAGCGACCTCGACTTTCGCGCGTTGCCCATGGAGATCGTTATCTCGCCATCATTGACTCCCTTGTCGCGGGAACCCCGCAGGTGTAACAAACATGATCGATCGCACCGTGTCTACTACCCGAGAATGGGTAGAACAAGTCGCTAAACATGTTTAGTTACTAAAGCAAATGGCGTACTAGAGCTTGAGCTTGGGGCACTTAGCCTTCGATGCCAGTCTCGCGCACTTGAAGCATTTGCCCTTCTCCTTTGGCTTTTCAAACCATTGGTAGAGCCCTTTGTATTACTCCCACTCTTTTCTTTAGCCTTAGCATCTCTTGAATTCCACTTTTCCTTTTCATCTTTCGATAAGCGGTGGTTTTCTTTGAGGTGCGTACTAAAACTGTGCACCTTTGCCCATTTGCGTTCTTGGTTACTAGATCCTCTTGCGATGAATCTAGAGTATAACTCTTATCATAAGGGCGCTTTATAGCGAGTCATCAAAGACTTGGGCAAAGTGTTGAGATCATATCGATTCGACTACGTCATCAATATATCCTCCAACCAATTCGAGCTCTCAGAAGAGATTAATCATTTGCTCTACATGGTTATGCACCGAATCGCTTTCCTTCATTGAACTTGACATTATTGATTTTGTCAATTATGACAAGCGATTACTGTCCGACTCCTCATACAATTTCATAAGACTTAGCCATATCGTGATTGCATCTTCCATCTCTTGATCTTTGGAGTTGCGGGGACTCGCACATGGTGACCAAAAGAAGGCACTTTGCCATTCTATTTGATTTGTCCCATTTCTCGTGCTCCTTGCGCTCCTCATCGATGAATGAATTGTCTAGAGGCTTGGGACGGGGTGTAGTGAGTACAAATAGATTTTCTTCCATGATAAGAACATTCTCAATGTTTCGTTTCCACTCGATAAAATTTGGACGGATAAAGGGTTTTGTGCGAGCATATTGATAATCGGTGTAAGAGACATATACGAAAGCGATAATGTAAACACATAAGCATACGATCGCACATAATTCGTAACAATAATATTGTAACCTTTTGATAAAACAATATTAATTGAAACCTCCAATCGCCGAGGAATCCCATATACGAGCCCGTGCGTGTGGGCGTTTACATGAACCCTCGACCGGACTAAAATATACCTTTTAGTCGTTTAATTTCAATCCATGTCAACTTATCCTTATGACAAATGAAATTAGCGATTGGACCTTTCTGACCACATCACTATCGCAAGAAGGGACTTCGCGGGAAGTTGTACTTGAGGTGATGTCTAAGCAATGACCACAATTTTAACAGGAGAAAATGAATTCTTAGAATTGGCATACTCACTCGGACCATACTGCTTCCAATTCAAATTCTTTTGTTATCTCATTTATATCTATCTCTAGAGAACTTATGAAAATCGCACATACAAGCCAGCGTGTGGGCGTTTACATGAAACTCCCACTTCTCGATAGATTTAAAATGTTTTATTTAGAAATCTCGTCTAACAAACTTATGATAAGCAGTGCAAGCAAGCCACGCGTGTGGGCGTTTACTCACGGTCGTCTCACTTTGTTTAGAGATCAAAAGTGGAGGTCTTGACATTTAATTTTAAAAATTAATTTGTCGGGTTGCTTGCTTAGTCTTTTTGTTCAAAAGGTTTGTCCATGTAGATCACGTAATCTAGCATGCTTGTCATAGAACTCGACATGTAAAACATGCTCATGAAATTCTAAAATATGCTTGAAAACGCGATAAACCTAGCATGCTTACTATGCGCGTCAATTACGAAAACACGTAAGGTTTGTCAGCGTAATTTAAACATACATAGCATCTCTGCATTATTTAAACATCCACGACATGCGATGAGCGATAAAAATAAAATAAAAGCGTTCATCGTGGCCCGCTCGTGGAATCGCACTTTCTGCCTAATCTATTACATAGAATTGCAAAGTACGAGATCTTTATAATCTTCAGCAGGCCTCGCGTGCGGGCGCGGACGGATTCAAAACAGGCCTCGCGTGCGCAGGCATGGACGGACTCGTCGAAGCGAGGAGTTGGTGGAAAAAGCGGATGCAGGCTCGGCCCGTCACGCGGCGGCGCGGCGCCGTACCGCTGCGCTTGCGTGCCGTCGCCCGCGTCGTGCGACCCGTTTTCCGTCGTCTCGATCTGGTACGCTTTCGTCTTCGTTTTACTTTTACGAGATAAGATTCTGAAAATAAATCTAATCTAACCACGGATTTTCGTGGTGATAAACAAAATCCGATAAAATTTAAGCGAGCCACGATGAGCAGCAGATCCATCAATTAATATAGCGCGCGTAATAATCAAGCGTGAATTAATCCAGCGAGCGAATCACGATCCGGGCTTTGATACCAATTGTAAGGAAAAACTATGTTTAGCCTCTCCGATGATCTATCTTGGATGTTTAATTCACCATACATTGATTATATACCTAGCATGCACCTATATAATTAATTGCAACACGTTGGGGTTTTCTCGTGTTTACCTTTGAATCATCGGGCGGAATGGATCGAGACTCGTGCTTTGACCTTACGGAATGTATATCCGGTTGCCCAATCTCCAGCGTCGGTGAGGGCGATCTATGGAGAATGCTTGGAAAATCACCCTCAAGCTCTCAAGAAATTTTGAAAATCTCTCAAAGGATGAACCCTCAAATTCTCGAAAATAATGATGATGATTATTAATCATTGACCTAGATTTAATCTCTTACCTCATATTTATAATGCATTACCATAATCCCATATGGAAATTACCATAATCTATATGGAAATTACCATAATCCCATATAAAATTACCATAAACCTTTATGGAAAGGATTATTACCATAATCTTATATGGAAAGGATCTATGCATATCCGTAAATATAATAATATCCTTATAGGATAAAGAGAATCAAATCCTTGCCTTGTAGAGCATAGGGGCACCGATTTTGCCTAGCTTACGGGCTGGATGGGCCGACCAGGATCAAATGCAAGGAATAAAGATGGGCCTCAAATAAATTAATTATCTTATGTTGACCCGAACATAAATTAATTTATAAACATTTATTCATGCCACTAGAGAATAAATCTTGACTTACCCTTTATTACGAAGTTGAGTCGGGCTTGCACTTAGACATTCTGAATCCCGTATTTAAGATATCGAGCGTCCATTAATTATTTATAGCATTACATTGCTTAAAATAATTAATATCTTTAATTCTTAAGTAGTACCACTCGACCTTATTATTGTACTTGAGCTAACTCGACTGCGGGGTTTAGTACAATAAACCTTTGAGCTCCTTAAGGGGCGTCATCATCCTAGCGGATACGGTGACTCGTCTGAGATAACTAGCATGACATACAACCTTGCCACCACCCAAGATGCGGAGAATATTGGGTTAGAACATATAACCCTCACCCATAACAAGTCAAAGTGATGGTCGACAACTCATACTCATCTAATACCTTATCGAGGTTTAGATCGTCGTAAGTCACCGAGATCTTGGTTCTTCACGACGGTCGGATAGAAGAACTCATCTCTTGTGATCCTTGATACGTCGAGGCGTGCCGGCATAGACAAGCAACCAAGTCAGTCACTTCTTATCTATACACACGCGACTATGCCGACAACTCGTCCTCAAGTTGTCTCGGTGTGAAACTTTTATATCTCATTAAGCTTGACCAATCATACGGACTTACGTGATCTTCTACACCTTGTATGATCTAACATATATGAGATAAGGGGACACGGATATATGCAATCAAGTATTCATTTCGGATAGGAGATTGTAATAGTGGTAACGAAACATTGTATACAAGCAACCAAAGCGCTTTCGGTATACAAATCCAACAAGATAAAGATGACATTTAAAGCTCTAGCATTGTGATTTGAGATTAGACGTTCATCAGCCGTCCATTGATTCTCATGTTTATCCGCAGAAACATCATTCACGGATTCTCGTGGAGGAGTCCATCCATCTAACATAGCAAGCCACGCACGTTCATCTATGGACTTTATGTACATCTTCATGTAAGACTTCCACATGGCATATTTTTTCCCACTACTATCAAGTGCATGAGGTCGAACGGAAGCATTGGAAGAGTCCATCAGTAGTAATTTGCACAAGGAATGATCTTAGTTCGTCAAGAACCCACTCTGATACCAATTGAAAGAATTTAGTGCCTGAATTACTACGAAGTAACAATGTGTGATGTTAGTAGAGTAATGTTACTCGCAATGTAAATAACATTCCAAGTAACACGCAGCGAAAAGTAAAGAACACACATGATAATTTGTGTGGGTTAAGAGTAACCCACGTTGCCTCACGACAACCAACTATATTGAAACTTAAGTTCTGTTTACACGAATTATATAATGAGACATATCTGCAGATTGCACTACCGCCAATGACAAATCACTTGGTCTAACACTGCAAACTGAATGTTACAATAGAGTAAATCGCTGATACAACCATTGTTGGTAGATCGAACAAACAACCTGAGCAGTATAAAGACACCGAGAATCTTCATCACTCGTCTTTGCTCGACTAGCAATACTGTGGTCAATGTTTATAGATTGTTTGATTAACACTGCCTCAGTTTAAACATGGCCGAAGATATCGTTTTTTCAACTACACTTCAGGTAAATGACGGAAAGGTTGGAGTGAATGATTTTTCTCTGAAATTAGCCTTCCGAAATTCGTGCGAGAGAATGAACCAGCTTGCAGCTTTTATTTAGGTGTATTCCGTGGTCATCAAGCTTCACTTCCCACGTTCATAACCTTCCAACAAATGCTGTAAACCACTCCAAGAAACTGCTCCTCGAAGTGTCTGCAGAATGTTAGTGGAGATCATGTTCTGAAAAATATAGAGAAACCACCCATGATCTTCATTCCATGATCTCACTAACTTTCACTTATTCCAGACGAGTTCTAACTGCAGCAAACCATTTTAGAATAACAAAGAATAATAAAACATAAAGAAAGGGAAATATTACATATTTACAGTTACGTTTGGATAGTCGAAGTTCAGCTTCAAAGCAGACTCTAGGAATATTGGTTGTATCCCAAAATTGCTGTCACATAAGATGCTACCAACCAGTGTTATCAAATTTCCGCCATGGCTAAGATGTTACTAAATACCAACATCATATCTAACATCCACTGGAGCCAACGTCGACTCTAACAACTTAGAAAACCAGCTGATATAATGTCTATTAGTTTGGATGGGAAATATCTTGCTCTGTAAATGCTTAGCCACTTTCTAAATCTCCTTATATTCTTTTTTGGCATTATTTATAATATACATTGGAAGCAAATACTCTACTGTACTAATGTGCTGTCCGAAAAGATGCACATAAGTATTTCAAATTAGAAAGTCTGGTTCACTGATTATAATAATTGATTATATCACAAATGGATCAATGATTATAATCACCGAAAAATCAGAATTTCTATCACTCTCGTGTTGTTTATACCTGTCTTTCTCAATCAAGATAGAAAGAATGATACTCCCCAACTAATATCTTCTCTATACCTACCAAACATAGTCGTTCCGGTTAATAAATGTAATATCCGTATTTTTTGTAGAGATTAGCTCCTGATTTAGAGCTTATAAGAAAGGCATTGCATCCTTAAGAAGATTGTTTAAGTTAGAAGCTTTTACGTTAAGTTTCGAGTTGAGAAGATAGAATCTAAGATTGAGCTTGAGATAGAAACCGAGATAAGATTCTTAAGTATTGTTTAGAATAAGAAGACCTAGATTTCAATAGTCTTGAGATAATAGATACATGCTCAAAGAAGTCTTGATTTCAGAAAATTGAGAATTTCAAAATCGATGCTTTTGTGACATCGGCGTTTGCCGATTAAGCTCGGATTAAGAGCAAAATATTTAAAATAATTTTTGAGATCAAAATATATTTTTATAATTATATTTTGATGTTTATGATATATTATTGAGTTCAAAAACAGAGATTTAAGTAGAGATTGTTTTATCAGATAATTAGTTTCGATTTCTTGCTATAAAAATGCTATGCATTATTCTACAATATTTATATTTGATTTCTAAAAGAAAAGTGATTTTTATCCATTAAAGAAAATGAGAAAAAGAAAAGAAAAGAAAAATGTTTCTAGAAGTGGTGAATAATCACCACTTTAAGAAAATAAAAAATAAAATGAAATTAATGTATTAAATGATAAACATAGATTTTACTATTCATCTTCTTTATTTTTCCCCAAATTTCGTCCAACACACACTCACACTAACACAAAATTTTGAAAATTTCCAAGCCAAAATAGGAAGATTCAACCATTGAATTTTCGATCCGTCTTCGAAACGAGGTATAATCTCGTCCCTAGAACACATCTACCAATTGAAAATTTTAAAATTTTGAGCATATGTATATATCATATTTTCGGTCATTTGTGGAAATTATGAAGGAGTATGTTTTGTTTGATTATTTCATGATATTATTATAGATTCGACGTCTACGTATTGTTTAACGTTGAATTTGTGGATCATATGTTTATTGTTTGGAATTTTGGTAATTTTCAAAATATTGAGGGCATGGATCTTGAATATATGATGTTGATATGCTTAAATTGCCTTCATATATGTGTTATTGGATAGATATAAATATGTTTGGAGCAAGAAAAACATTTGAAATCGAAATCATATTAAAAGCCCTAAAATGGCCGAAAACCCTAAGCTTTATATTGTTGGATTTTTTATTTTATTTGATCATTTTGAATTCATATTTGGATTCTATGATATGAATAATGCTTAAAATGATTTATTCGGATTTTCTGGCTGACGTATTCAAAAGTTGCAAAATTTTAGTTTGTCGGCAAAAATTGGTTTTCAATGCTAAAGCTTTGATCCTTGTGTTTTGATGATTGATTGATGATCTTTGATGATATTTGAGAATGTATAGAGGTTTGTTGGTGTTTGATGACGTCTCAAGCGATTTTTGACGTCGGACATAAGTTAGGTCTTAAGGGGGTTGTTGGTTTTTGGCTAAGATTAGATGGTTTAAGTGTGTTGTTGAGTTTTCTATGCTCGTTTAGTTATATGAGGCTTCATGATGTCTTTATATATGTTTAAGATATTAGAGGATGCAATGGCCCAAGTGTTGATAGACCATGGTGTCTTGATATCGAGAAGATATAGCCGTGTCGACGACTAAGATAAGTTATGTTCTTGTTTGGTTCTGAATAGGCTTGTATGCCGTTTTATGCTGATTGATGGACCAAATGTGAAGAAGAAAGAAGTGAAAGACAGAAGGTATAGCTCCGAGTGACTGTCGCGGTGGGTAAACTATTTTCTAAAATGATATGATATGCTTTTTAAAATGACAATATGTTTATGCATAAAAGATGATATGAGATTGTATGATATGCATTTATTTGAAAAGTTGATTGACTTGCCAAAATTTTGAGCATGAGCATAAGCATAATGCACTACCTATCCACGAGAAAGAGAGAAAGAAAGAAAGAAAGAAATGACCGACGTCGGGTATGACCGTAGTTGGTAATCTTCAGGACCAACTCGGGTATATGATGTCAAAGTACTTGAGAAGGAGGCCTACTTCTCAACACGCAGAAAGAATCCGTGGATATGGGCAGAAAAAGAGAAAGTTGCATGCAGACATGAAGCATGCATATGCATATGATATGATGATATGAGCATGTACGAGCAAGTTTAAAATGTCTTATGCAGGTAATTTTAAATAAAATCCTCTATAAGTTAATTTTTATGGAAAGTCAAGTTTATAGCTCTAAGAGCAAAGTTTTAAATGTTTTTGGCGTATACCCACTGAGTGCATTTTGTACTCACGTCCTGCATATGTTTCTAAATATGCAGGTTGAGCTCGAGAGGATGCTGGAATGAAATATTGCGTAAAGGAGCTTCTCTAGATTCTTTTGATTCATGAAAATATCGTTCAAATGTTGATGTTGCTTAATTGATGTTGTTATGTTTTGTTGCCCAGAGAGTTATGTCTTCATACATAATTCTTACCCACACTTTCCGTTGCCGAACTTTGGCCTTTACTTGCTTATGTATTCTGCTGTGATAAGTGATCATGTTTAATGCTCTGTGAATAAGAATTTACTCGAAGGCTCAAAATTATTTTCGTTGGATTCAATATCATGCTATTGAATCATTGTCAAACCATGTTATAAGACGTTGATAAATTCTCAAAGTTGTCGTAGTATTCTCAAAGATGTGCATTCTTGATATTGGTTATTCCGTTGTGATTATTCATCCTCAGCCATCGTCCTTCTCGTTGATTCTTTCTTGTGGTTTGAAGATTTAAAATCTTTCTTACCCAATTTCAATCTATCTCTTCGGACCATAAAAGTTTGACTCCTTCTTGATGAAAGTTGGTTCATATCTTTTTCTTGATTTTTATTTGACCACATTTGTAGTTATCGATTATCAGAATTTCCTTCTTAACCCCTCCTCACGGCCTAATTATCTGATTATGTAGTTGGGCGGTGAAAGTAACTCAACTGCTTTTGACTTTGCAGGGAAGTTCTTACCACTTCTAACGAATGATGAGTGATGGCGACTAAGCTCACTGTTCCTGCTGATTGGAAAGGTCTCTCTATTATAATTTCGTTACTATAATTTTTTTCTGCTCTTGAGGTTTCTCTTATGGCTCATCAGAATATGACAACTCAGAATAGTTGTCGATGCTATGAAAATGTTCATTATTGTATTGCACAAAACAATTGGAGGCCAGGACATTGATCGATTCCCATTTCCCTCTATCAACAAAAGTGGGAAATATGTGCAAGCACTAATGATAGCAAACAAGAGGCTGAATATGGATGGCTAGATTATTGGCGCATTTTGCTTCATGCAGCTTGCAAGCCCTGAATTGCAGCAAGCTCTGCGAGTCCAGAAGCAATATGAAAAGAAGTGTTTCTGGCTTACATTTGTCAATAAATGAAGAATGCATTAAGCGGTATCCGTTTCACCAACTCACTCCTGGAGGCTACAATTTTTACTTTTATTTTTTTGTAATGAATGATTCTAGAATTTAACTTGTCATGGGAATATTTTTGTAATTTTAGGAACTCGCATTGTAATTGAATACGATCTTGGTGTATTTAGGATTGGTTGGTCGAATTAAATATAATTGTGGTATTCGGATTTTTATAGAATATTAAATTTAGAAAAATCGTCAATTGAAAACAGGTTTAAACCAATTAGGTAGAGGAAAATGAAATCTGGCTCTAAGATCTACCACATCGGACACTAAATCTATGACTACGGGCATTTTGCGATGTCGTAAGTATCTACGACAACAAACGTCAAACTCTACAATATCAAACATTGCGCAATGTCGTACCCACCTATGGTAACAGACAGTGCCGAAGTTTGATTTTGAAAAGTGTTAAGAGACTAGAATCAATAGTGTGAAAATAGTTTGATAGTCCCCAAGTTATAGTTAACCATTCATATTTAACTTTTCACGTCGTTACAATTTATGTTTATTGCGGGTAATATACTACTATATACAACATACAACGTAAACTCTATGGTGGAAGAGTTCCCGCGCCGATATAAGTGTCCCACTTTTTTTAATCATAATTTTAAATTTATCCGATTTTTTGTTGAGTTTTAAAAGAGTTTGATCTTAAGGAAAAAAAATAGAAACCAAAGAGTTCCCTCCTTCTGAGAGTTCCCATCTCATTATATAAAATATGATAAATATCAGTTTATGTTTCATTGTTTTGCAATTTTTCACTTAATGTCTTAATATAAGCATATTGTTGTTTTGATCCTTTATGTTTCAGAAAATTTCTATTAATATCCCGTCAATCGATTTCTGGCGTACAACGCCAGAAATATAAAAATTTAATAAAAGTTTACATGACTGTTGGAATTCCATGTTGGACTCCAGTCAATATAAAAATGTAATAAAAACTTAGAAAAGCTCATCCAAAACGACGTCGTTCTATTTCTTTTCCGCATCAATATAAGGGAAGAAATGAAACGACGTCATTTTGAAGAAGCTTTTCTACTTTATTGTTTTATTTTTATATTGGTTTGGAGTCCAACATGAAATTTAAGCAGTCACGTAAGCGTTGGATGTTGGAAATTGATCGACATGATATTAATAGAAATTTTCTAAAATGTTAAAGACCAAAATACAATATATTTACATAAACTAATATTTACCCTATAAATAGTAGCAAAAATTCACACATGACTCCAACAACCCAACTCAGCTATGCCTAAATTTTACTCTATATAAAAATCCGCTTAAAAAGTCCGACTTTTTTTTCTTTATTTTTTTTTGTATTTTTAAGGTCATCCCATTTTTCACGCCCAGCTAAAAGGTTAGATCTATAAGTATAAGGGGAAATACACAATTTAAGTCTAATGAATTAATTTGTGACAGTTTTAGTCAAATAAATCAATAATATCTCAATCAAGCTTAATGAATTGATTTTTTGATAATTTCAAGTAATTTTTGGCACCAAAAAGCACAATCAGTATTAAAAAATAACATATAGAAATCACAAGTCAGGAACGTCGTTGGAAATGACTTACAGCTTGCATTTTATTTCCAGTGCTTTTTTGATGTCTAAAAATCACTTACGGGCTAAAATTATCAAAAAATCAATTCATTAGGCTTGTTTAAGATATTGTTGGTTTATTAGGCTAGCAAACTTATTTTTTTTGGTTGGAGGAAGGGGGATGATTTGGATTAAATTCAAGACCTCTATATTAATACAAATGGTGTTCACCGTTTGCATGGTTCCGAAAAAATTACTATCAACAAACTGTTAACTGCGATAATATACATCAAAATTAATTGAAACTAAAACCATAGTTTATACATTATATGATGTGTACAAAACCATTCAGCCTTATTCTTGTAAATAATAGGATATTTTTAATTATATATTTTCGCAAAAAAGTTATGGCAAGAGCATTGACAGGACACGGCCCAACTATTAGGCGGCGATCGGGCCCGATATAATTGGGCCCGTCCATGACTCGGTGATGATAGTTCGCCCGAAGACTCAATCAAGCGCAACTCGGATAAATAGGAGATGTGAAGATCGGATCTTATGAAATCTTTACAACGGATATAAGAGATCGGATCTATCATAAAGGAGATTAGGATAAGCTAAAGGAATCCTTATCTTGTTAGACTTTGTATTAGAGTCAAACTCAATATGAAGGTTTATAAATAGAGGCTAGATTAGGAGAAAGGGCGGCTACACTATTTGTAATTACGACTCACAAGCTTAATACAATACTCTCGCTCTCCTGCTCCGTGGATGTAGATCTATTTTAAAGATCGAACCACGTAAATCTCTTGTGTTCTTTACTGCATTTATTACCCTGCTAAGTTAAGATCGATCACTGGCGCCGTCTGTGGAAAGAGAAATTTTGTGTTTTCGATCAACCTCCACTTACATGGAAATAATCACGACAATGAATACAAGAAGCGTTACCTCCAGAGCTGTTACCGGCGACAACAACGGCGGCAGGGCGTCGAGCCGGCGTGGGAAAAGCCGGTGAGAGACACTGACCCGAAGAAGCGTGCAAAGCCTCGATGGCGAGGCCACCCAATCTACGTGAAGAAGAAAGACCGCCGCGACGAAGGAGATCGTAGCAACAGAGGAACTCAAACACCGCGAGATAAACCTCGGCGGGCGGTTAAAGGTTTCTAGAGAAGAACAAAGAAGGCTTCTCGATTACCTCGGTAGAACAAGGTCGGCACCATCACGAAGAGGACGTCGAAGCCTCGTCGAGGCACGAGGCGGCACAGCGAGGTGAATCCCCCAGCCTACAGATGATAGGCGCTCGCACTTCCCACAATGCCTCTACGAGAGTCGGTTTCCAAACTGACCATACGAGGATAAGCAGCGGGGTAGGTCGAGACGAGCACCGCGAGGTCGATCCTCGTAATTATAACGAGTTCGGCGGACAAACTCGACATCCGGAAGGCGGATTTGATGGATATGGGAAGATCGTCACCCCTTTCTCCAACGAGATACTTGACACCCCTCTCCCAAATAAATACAGGGTGCCGAGCATCGCCCCCTATGACGGACTACGGGATCCCAATACAACATGATCAACCAACGCCTCAACACCATTCATATGTGTAAGTTGTTCCCGGAGCTTCTGGTCGACAACACCCACCGGTGGTTTGACAGTCTACCTCCCGACAGCATCAGATCTTACTGAGACCTAATGGAAGCCTTCCATCGAAGGTTCTTCCAAAAAGCTGAGTCTAAAACCACCTCGGCTCAGCTCCTCACCGTGAGGCAAAGCCGAGGTGAGTTCATCAGTGACTTTATGACGAGGTTCAACAAGGAATGCTTAAAGGTCGAGGACGTAAACGACCTCCTTATCATATCGGCTTTCCAAAACGGCATCTTGCCGGGGGGCTTGTATAGGGAGATCGTCAAGCACAAGCCCCATATTGCGTCGAGCTATGGCGCATAGCGGATCGGTTCGCTAAAGCGGACGGCGAGCAGGAAGAAGCGAGATCTTGACAAGTCCGAGCCCTCGACAAGAAGAGAAACAAGATGGTCGAGGAGACCCGAGCAGCGGCGAAGTGCCCGGAAAGAATACAATGTGGCACTATTGAGTCCGGGCTCGGGCGCGTCCCAATTGAGCGACCTCGCTACCGAGCGACCTCGGATCGCCCGACACAAAGGCAGGCGAAGATTTCTGAGCTCCATACGGACATGTTCGAGAAACCTCGGCCCGTGCTAGGGAGATCAAAGAGCTGGTCTAAAGATAAGTTCTGCTCCTTCCATGAGGATAATGGGCACGACACGGAAGAATCTGAGACCTCATGAAGATATCGAAAAGTTAGTACGGGACGGGACCCTTAAGAGGTACCAGGGCGGGGTCGGCATGAGGCTCCCGCCGAGGTGATAAGCGGAAGCCGTCAAGAAACAAGGGAACTCGCCCACAAAAAGCAAGGCAAGACACCGACGAAGAAGGTGACGATGAGCCCAATCGATGGAGTCATCTCCCCCATCACGGGGCTCTCACGAGGCATTCGAAGTCCTCGATAAAAGCGAAGCCAAAAGTCCACGAACCGGTGAACACAGTAAACAAGAGGTTCGAAGGAAGAGGCCATTACTTTTTTAAAGCGATCTGTACCAGCCATAGTGCCTCACCAGGACGCCATGATAATACAAGCAGTAATTGCCAACAAGCTAGTTCGGCGCATATACGTTGATAGTGGCGCGTCGGTAAGCATCCTCTTCAAGGAATGCTTCGATAAGTTGGGAATAGAAGAGGCGCGTCTCACACCGGCACCTCTACCTCTTAGGAGTTTCGTACAAGAAGAGACGCGCCCAGAGGGGGTTATTGAACTCCCCGTCATGGTGGGAAAAGCGCCGACGAGCTCAACCAAGGTGATACAATTCTTCGTGGTAAATGCATACTCGCCGTATAACATCATACTAGGCGGATGGCTAAATGCGGGGAGGCGGTGTGTTCAATATATCACGACAATGAAAATCTCCACGGAGGAGGAGTGGGCGTGGTCAGGAGATCGAGAAAAAGCGAAGAATGCATGCAGATTGCCTTAAGAGGTGCGGGGACGTCGACCCAACACCCACAGGCATAGCAATTCTGAAGCCCAGTCGAGCGGGAAAAGACTTCGCGATTCTTGACAACTCGGTAGAAGAAGTCGGCTGCATGACAAGGACGATCCTCTCGAGGTCGTCAAAGTAGCTCTCTGGGGTACCACATCGAGAGAGCAGATAATCCAACTCCTAAGGGGATCTGAGGCGTCTTCATCTGGTGGTCGCCTCGACATGACCGGGTCTCACCAAGTATCATTACCCACCGCTCAACATTGATCAAATATCAAGCCGGTCGGCAAAAGCGGCGGATCTTGGCGGCGGAACCAGTCGTATATGACGAGGTGCACCAGCTCTTGAAAGCGGGCATATTATTCGAAGTGAAGTATCCGACCTGGATAACCAACCTAGTAATGGTCAAGAAGTGAGGAGGAGGTTGGCGAATGTGTATCGATTACACCGATCTCAATAAACATTGCTCGAAGGACTGCTACCCCTCCCCAACATTGATAAGAAAGTTGATGCCTTAGTTGGTCACGAAGTCTTCAGCTTCCTAGATCTATACAAGGGTATCACCAAGTCCTGATGAGCGACGAAGACGCCTCCAAAACAGCTTTCATTACGGACTTCGGAGTCTTTGCGTATAAGAAAATGCCTTTCGGACTCAAGAACGCAGATGCCACCTATCAAAGGATGGTGGACAAGATATTTCAACCCTACATCGGCCAGAATGTGGAGGTTTACGTAGACGACATCGTTGTCAAAAGCAAGGAGGAAGCCACATGCGTTACAGACCTCGAATCATCCTCGCTTACTTCACAAAGTAAACCTAAAGCTAAACCCCCAAAAGTGCACATTCGCGGTTCGATGCGGAAAATTCTTAGGGTCTTTGGGTTTCCTGAGAGGATTAAAAGCCAACCCGTCTAAGGTTCAAACCATTTTGGAGATGAAGGAGCCAAAGACGATTCACGATGTGCATAAATTGACGGGCTGCATAGCCGCGCTAAATCGCTTCCTTTCCAAAGCCGCGGATAAGCAACTCCCTTTTTTCAAAATACTCAAAAAAGCTCAAAGTTCTCTTGGGATGATAAACATAAGTCAGCCTTTGAAGGCCTCAAGAACTATCTCGCTAAACTCCCCACATTATCCGTCCCAAAAGAAGGAGAAGTCCTTTCACTATACCTCGCGACTTGGACGAAACCATAAGTGCGGTTTTGGTAAGAGAATGGATGCCGACTCCCATGTATTTCATCACCGAGCACTTAAAGGGTTGGAAACAAGATATCGACCTTTGGGCTTCGCCCTTGCATTGGTAACGCCGAAGACTACGTCCTTACTTCCATGCACATCCCATACAGTTCTCACCGATCATCCACTTGCAAGTGTTGACGAGCGAAGCTTCGAGGAGAATCACGAAGTGGGCCATTGAGTTAAGCGAACATGATATATCTTTTGCCTCGTCGAGCCATCAAAGGTCGGGGCCTTAGCCGACTTCCTTGTGGAGGCTAACCCTGCGGAAAAGCCCAAGCCCACCGAGCCTACTCCAGACAATATCGAAGTCGAACTCATCAAAGAAGCCTCCAAAAACTGCTGGCAAATTTATGTGGACGGAGCTTCAGGAAAAGCAGTGGCAGGCGGACATCTTGCTTTTGGGACGGCCAAGAAATCACTTACGCGCCGGTTTAACTTCAAAAATACAAATAACGAAGTGGAATACGAGGTCGACCTTATCCAAAGCCTCCTCAAAGCCACCAAAGCTCTCATCAATGGCAACCCTCGCCACTTTCTATCGATCCAAAGAAAATCGAGAGCCCCATGGAACCGACAAAAGAAGAACTTCTATTGCCAGTTCGTAATTTTGGACTTCATCTTAACTTTGAAGCTACGATGGGGTGACAGATAATACCACCCCGAGCTAGACTTAAGCATAAAAAACCACATGATAAGCCCAAGGGTAAAAGGGAAATTATGCCTATGGGCATATACACCTAAGCCCGTTAATTGCCGAAAGGAATTTGGCGTCAACTGGGCAAGAGGAATGCCAAAAAGTTTTTGAAACTCCACATAGATGGAGGGAAAAGGAAGACGAAGACCGCACCGGAGGCTGTCCCCATATACAGTGACAAAGCCATCCGGAGGGGCATAAGCCCTATCTTCCAGTCGGGGCACAACCAACTCAACAAATTTGGGAATAAAGAAATTATAGGCGAGCTCTAATATAGTTGGGGGTTCTAGAATTGAAGAAAATGTTGAAACCCTCCCAAAATCCCGAGGTGGCGGAAAACTAAGTCTACACATGGAAGGTTGGAGGACATCTAAACTAAAAACTTCTAAAACCGCCGGCGAATCAGGCGGTGACACTGACAAATCACGGCGTTCATCGTCGTAAGAATGATCAAACGAAGAAGAAGATGCCATTGAAAACTTACTTGTATAATATCGAAGATGATGGCAAAGAGAATTTGGAAGACGACAATGGCAAAAAGCGCAAAGGTTTCAGAAAGTCAGAGATTTTCGGAATTTGAAAGTTGAAACGATAAAGTGAAAGAGGAAAAGGCGTATCATGGAAGTTATTCCCCCAATGTACACTTTATCGGGACCGTAACCGCCGTACGCATTAAATGAACGTGACGTATTCCGTATCAGCAATATCCCGTGCTCGACCTCGGAAGCACAGTATCCGTGTTCGACCCCGGAAGCACAAAATCCCGTGTTCGACCTCGGTAGAGGATATGTGCCCGACATCGCATGGCGAGCTCGACCTCGGCAAATTATGATACAACTTCGGCAAGGTAATAGGCGTTCAATGTCGACCTGGTTACCTTCACCTCGGCTATCAGCCAAAATCCTCGCTCTTCAGCAAAACGAGATCGGCAATCATCACTTCGGACGCTATCAAAGCTACAGACTTAATTTTTCTCTACATTGAGTTTTTAGTTCGGCGATAGCCAACCAAATAACGATGTCATTCGACCTCACATTAACAAACACTCGACCTCAGCAAGACAGTGAAAGTTCGAGATCGGCGGAACAACGAAATTCGACCTCGACAGGGCGATTAGTATCCGACTTCGGCCAGATGATGACCAAGCGACATCTCAGAATCACATACTCACTTCTACATCTTTTTTGGGGGGGGATGTGATAGGATACGACCCAACTATTAGGCCCAAGCATCAGGCCCAATATAATTGGGCCCGTCGTGACTCGCCTATGATAGTTCGACCGAAGACTCAATCAAGCGCAACTCGATAAATAGGAGATGTAGAAGATCGAATCTTATGAAATCTTTACAACGGATATAAGAGATCGGATCCTATCATAAAGGAGATTAGGATAAGCTAAAGGAATCCTTATCTTGTTAGACTTTGTATTAGAGTCAAACTCAAATGAAGGTTTATAAATAGAGGCTAGATTAGGAGAAAGGGCGGCTATGCTATTTGTAATTACAACATACAAGCTTAATACAATACTCTCGCTCTCCTGCTCCGTGGACGTAGATCTATTTTAAAGATCGAACCACGTAAATCTCGTGTGTTCTTTACTGCATTTATTACCCTGCTAAGTTAAGATCGATCAACATCAAATTTGAGTTGTCTTTTAGAAATTAATTAAAAAGACGGTGAGCAGTTCGTCAATAGTAAGAAAAATTAAACAAATCTTCTATACTCTTAGTCAATAGTTTCGACAAACTAAAATCTTGAATAGTATTTACCAAATTTATTTGGAAAATTTAACGTAGTTCTCAGTTATGCTATTAATTTGTAATGCTAGTTTCGACCAGATTTATTCTTTTTGGAAAATTTGAGAAGATTCGAAAATATTGCTATCCCTTGAACATTTTGTTGAAAGGGAAAAGACGTAACGATTTATCTAAAAGACAACTTTGATGATTTCATGACAATTTAAAGTAAGTTTGATTTTGAAATGACAATTTAAAGTAAGTTTTATTTTGTACTTTTCAAAATCAAACTTCAAAAAATTCCACGAATTCGACTTACACTTTGATGATTATGATTATAATTAAATAGTTGCCTAACTCTTTATTCAAAAGAACAAGTAATTGCACCCACACGTGGGGGTTCTCAGCCAATACAAATTCCGCACGCGCATGTTCCCGGGCCGAACATATTAAAAAAGGTCGAATCTGGGATTATCCAAAAAGTACTTCAAATTAAAGTCAATAGTCAAAAAGTGGGGATGAGTTTTGGTTGAGATGTCAAAGTATGAGCTAGATAGGCCGGTTTTACTTGGGCTCAATAATTATTCAATCATTATCATATATTTCTTTAGTTTATATTGTTTTGATTGTACGAATTTTAATATATTAATAGATAATAAGATTAAAAAGTGAGTCATGTGTAATATTTTTATAATAAATGAATATAATAAGGGTAGTTGATGTTTCTAAAAATAAAAAATATAAGTTTTTAATGGATTGACTAAAACTTAATTAAATACAAGTTTTTAGTGGATGAGAGAAATATTATTTTTGATAAACAGACGACAATGAAGTAAAGCCCCACAAAACTTCAAAATAATAATAATAATAATAATAATAATGGAATGCAAAAAGGAGCACGCTTCTAAATGATAATACGAGTAAGAAAATAACAATACCTGTCAATCGAAATTTGTTTACTATAGTCTCATGTGATAATACGAGTAAAGAAGCAATCTGTTTATTTTTCAAATTATACTTATTAAGTAGGGTTCAATGAGAAAATTGCGAATTCTAAGGAAATTTGGTGATGATGTTGAAACGTGATTATATGATTCTTTTATATTAGTTAGTTAATAAAGTTAGATGCTATATTTAATAAAAACATTATTGGTAAAATTGAATTATTTGTTTGGATACTACATACGTATATTATATGGGTACTAATGTGTATACGTGATTATTTATTTGTGTGTGTATACATATACCTATGTATTCATCATTTTTCACCAAATGTAGAAAGGTCATATAACCAATTAAGGGTGTGCATCTGTCGGTCGGTTTCAAATCGAAAACCGAATCGAATATTTTTTGAACCGAACCAATTTATAGTTTTAAACCGATCGACCGAAACCAAATCGAAAAATCGATTGGTTTGGTTGACCAAAAACGACAAAATAATATATATATATATATATATATATATATATATATATATATATTAAATAAATATATTTTAATCCTAATTATTTAATTAAAATATTAATTAATTATTATATATTTTATATAAATATATAAAAATAATATTTTCGGTTCGGTGCGGTTACCGAACGAACCTAAAATATAAAGTCAAAAACCGATTTTAATTAAAAATTTGAACCGAACCGAACCGATCAAAACCGAACGGTTCGATTGGATTTTTCGGTTCGATTTGATTGTTGCACACCCCTATAACCAATAGTTTTGTTGTCATAATTAATCAGTAACGTTATCATTATCCGTTGGAAAGAATCTGCTTTATGAGAGTCCCAGCCAGACCAAACTCAGAATAATTTTATTAACTTCACCGATTTATTGGCAAAGCTGCTCTAGGAGGAGCTTAATCTACAATTTTAGCCTTTTATAGTAGCCGGGAATCACGATAATAAATGGATAAGCATAGAGTACAATTAGAAAATGTTGAACCCTAATTAATTACTTGTTATGGCATTAATTAAAGTGCCCTTTTTATTAATCTACAATTATAGCCTTTTTTATGTATTAAATTTTTATTTCTTTTCTAGTCAATGTAATACTTAGTTACTTAATTATATGGTAAAATACTACAAAAATATACTTTAGATAGTAACGAAGGTGTGGCTCAAACTTTTGTTAAACATTAGCAGATGGTGATAAAAACATATAAAAATGAATATCATGGTCAGTGCATTTCGGCCCTCAAAAATCAAAATACATTATTTGCGCTTTTGCTATTTACAAGGAAAAATTATTCAAAGATAATGTAATAATTTATAATAAATATTGAGAATCTATTTGAATATGTACATACACTTTAAATTTGAGCCAAAATAGAATCCAACAAAATGTTGTGAAATGTTGATCACGGGGTGTGAATCCGCGACCACGTGATTAAAAATCACCTACTTTACCAATTATGCTAGGAAATTAAGTAATAATTTGAAGGTTAATAATCGAAATATATGAACTCACATACAACATAACACATTGCAAGAATTACCACTTTCACGGGGATCATTGGAATGGAATCTATCCATTAATTTCTTTTTCTTAATTCTAAGCATAAAACTTAATTATCTTTTATGATCCAATCTTTAAGTAGAATTACAAAATTAATTTTACCTTGACAATATGCAAAAAATAAAAATTCTTACCTTTAAGATATGCACAAAAAAGAATACAAAAGAAGTTGCTAATATGACACGGAATAGTCCAACTCTGTATGTTTAAAGCGGAGTCATATTTATAAATTTTTGAAAGATCTTATTATTTTTATTTTATTTTATAAAGGCTAGGTCAATTTTACAACTTGGCTAAAAAATAGATAAGAAAATATAATTAACTTTAAATATAAATGAGAACAACTAAGGAGGTGTTTGGCTAAGCTTATTTTAGAGAGCTTATAAGATGTTTCAATAGCTTATATGACGTAATGTCTCAAGTACTTATAAGATGTTAAAGTGTTTGGATACTTGATCTTATAAGATAGAGAAAGAATAATGAGTTAGAGAGAGAAAATCATAGTTAGAGAGATAAAATTGACGAGATGTGAAGTTGATAGTGTATGTATAGGAAATAACGAACTATAATAAGGTTATTTTGGTAAATTCATGGTTACTTATAAGTTTATGAAAAAATAAGTTAGAGTTGATCAACTTATTTTTAGGGAGCTTATGTTATAGCTTATGTTGTTGAGCTTATTTTCACAACATATAATGTTGTTTAGGAGTTTATTTTGCCAAACGACTTTTGCAACAACTTATAAGCTCCTAAGCGAACATTTATTGTTTTGAAGACTTATAAACAGCCAAACACCCTCTAAGTGTATTGATGGACTTCATCGTGTTATAGAAATCGACCAACAACTATTTGCATATGTTGGCTTAGTTGTAGAGTGGTTAAAGGTCTCAGATTTGAGTCCACCGTAACGCGACCTTTACATTTATGTACTTAATTGACAAAAAGAAAAATCGACGTGTTTGCGTATGTTGGCTTAATGGTAGAATGGTTAATGTTTGAGGTCAAAGGTCTCAAGTTCGAATCCACCATAACGCGATATTTAAATTTCTGTATTTAATCGACAAAAAAAATCGATCAACTGTACTACAAAATGTATTTATTAGTATACACTAGAATTTAAGGAAGACGGTTAATAATATATATTTTATTAAATAAAATGTCTAAAAGATATCAAAAAATCAATAAGGTATCTAATCTTTAGCGATTAATTTTAGAAAATGACTTATGTACCTTCACTTGGTCCAAAAAATTAGTCAAAACTCAATTCAATGTTCGACGTTAACATTAAGAACCCAACCCTCATGAAGTTAACTGTACATAAAATTGGAGAAAATTAAAAATTAAAATTAAAATTATTCCATGGTCTTAACATCTATCACATCTTAGGTTACCCACAAATAATTAATAACCATGAAATATTCAACTTTGGTCCAGCTATAAATTACATTTAGGAAATCCCATTGTAACTATTAGCATTCAATATATAGCTATAGGGGCACTGTTTTCTCACATTTTGAGGTGTCTTATATGGTTAGTTTGAATATAAATCTTCTCTACGAATGATATGAATTTTGTATTCACTTTGTAACTTAATCCCTTTTTTAATAATTTTATTAGCATAGTTACGTTCAATACAAGATCGGGTTTTGAGAAGGCTTGTTCCGATGAAATGAAAAATGGAATTTCAGTGTTGAATAATTGAGATGATTTGGGATTAACGAAATTGAAGAGGAAAGTAATAATTTATTTCATGAGGATTTATCGTTCAGATACTATTTTAACACCACGAATACATTTTTTTAGTACATAACCAATAAACGTTATTTTAGATATTTTGTTACTAGTAGCTTTGATGTGTAGCTTGTTTGGATGAATAATTTGTGTGCCATCTTAAATAGTAGTTGCGACTATTTCTTGAAAAAAAATTTAAAAAATGTCAATAATAGAGCAATAAGTGGTCTGTGAAAATGTTGTTTCGCCTTTTCAAGCAACTGTTATGCACACTGTTATCCATATACAGAGTAAAATAACGGAGTTAAAAAACTTAAAGAACATTGAAGGTACTTTTTTATACATTAAAATTATAATCTGTAGATGTTAATCTATGAAGAAATTATTTACTATAAATATACAGTGAATGTTACAAAAACTCAATATTTTATCAAAGATAAAGTTGGATACTATCAGTCGAAAACTCTCTACAAAGATATAAATATTTTCTCACAACACTCGTGTATAGAACTGTCACACTTCTAAAACAATTACAAGTTAAAGCACTAATGTTATGAAAAATGTTACTAAAACAGACTCAGAGGCAAGAATAGATCTTCAATGACTTCTTCAAGAAAGCATGTTTGATTTTTACACATCTGTCTCTCTTATATAGGAGATGAGAGGCCTTCAGCTGCACGACTTGGACCATGTCTAGCTCATAAGGATTGAGTTGGTCGTGGCAATTAAAAACTCCAATCGGTTCCTGAAATATAGGAACAGATCCCTCTGACTCCTTCATCCTTATCTCTATGACCCGATTCCCGTGTTTCTCGGTGTGTTACCTCAGCATCCAACTTGACATCTGTATCCTGTACACACCAAAGTGAAGATAGCAAAACCCTAAACTAACTAACTCTATAAACTGAGGATGCTTGTTTCAGAGTTCAACAAACTCCTTATTTTTGCCTTTCTTCACAAAACATGTGTATACAAATAGATTTTACAGATTATATACACAATTACCTCTAAATCCATAATCATGCGATTATGTACAAAAAAAATCATATACCCCACGCATTATTGCTCCCGCTGTGCAACACAATGTTATCACAACAATTCAATCAACATAATCAGTACAATAAACCAAACATAGAAACCATGAAAACCATAACTAATCATCCAGCAATAAAAAGCAAAGTGATGTCCAACATCTAACAAAAAAAATCAAGAAATAATGATGTCCAACATCAAAGAAACCCTGTTTAAAAAATCCACCAAATCGAGTCAGTTGTCATAAACTTAAAAGAACACATCTTTGGTCCTCGTCTTCATCCGTGGTTGTGGTACCCCTACTCGAGCCGTCTCTCCCTGCCACTATGCTGGTAACCCCAGTATTGATTCCCCATATTTGGGAAGAAATGAGAGTGGGAACATCGATCTTGAGCCCAGTGAGATCCAAGTGTGCAACCAAGTAACTTATGTATGCGTTCGAGCATGGAGCAGACTATAGACTTTGGAAACGACATCATCTCATCTGACGCTGCTTCCGAAACTTTTTTTCACTGGACTTATTGGGGTTAGTCCATGGAAGATTAGGAAGTTTATTACCTGTGAAGGGTGTAGTGCTGATGGTGAAGTGTTGGAAATCACTGAAGAGAGCATCATGAGCTCCATCTAGTAACCCCTATTTCTTCAGCAATTGGTACAATAGTGATGGGAAAGGCAATAATCCTGGGTGAGATCGACTTGCTATCCCTCCAATATGTTCTACCAGTAGCTTCCTAAAGTTGAAGGGGGTTCCCTTCCCAAGTTTGTATAGTAGGGGCCTTGGGCATTGTGACAACAATTCTATTTGAGGACACAATCCAATTTGAGGATCATGATTTTATAACACCGAGTGGAGTTAGGTAAGACTTCCATTGGACATAGGGTTTTTCCACTTTTGCTTCTTCCATCCTAGGATTTCTCGTGCTACCATATCACAGTCCTCAACATAAACGTCATTGATTAATTTATCCAAACCAAACACAACATTGATCTCACATGCTGTAATGTCAAATACCTTTCATCTAAAGTAAACCTTACAGTACTTGTTAGATGTATAATCTCCGAATTACTTATCCATGTTTGCATAGACATGATGAATCATATTTTTTCGGTAAGGAAAAATGATCGTAACAGTATTAAGTAGATCCCGTACCTTAATAAATTCAATAAGATTGTGTTGAGCGAACGACACCTCGTCGATTTTCCGCTTATTTAGGCACTTCAGGTGCTTAAACTGTTGCCAACTTTTCTGCACTTGTTTTGAATAAAAATTATTGGAGAGGGCCCTTACGGCATCGATGTCTGAATCCATGAACATTGATGCATTCTCGGAGCTGGAGTCTCAGTTTTCTTATTCTGAGTATGGGCTTGGTGGTGACTGCAAGGCTGTGTCAGGAACTGGTGTCTCAATAGCGACGAGAATAATGGTCTCAACAGCTGGTATGGGTGTTGACTTTGCGCTTTCCTTCCTTTATATTCGTCTTCTTCATTTTCTGGAGTACATCACCTAGAGGAATATCTTCGTCGCTTGTCCTAAGTGGTTGTTGGTTGAGCTCATCCTTTGATTTGATGTCGGGGGATTTTCCTAAAAATTTGAGAAGTCACTATGAAACCCTAAACCCAGACCTTTTGATTCTAAGGATGACTCATAGGCTGTCACTCTCTCAATGAAGACCGCAACATAGACTGAAAATCAAAGACCCTTCTTTTGTTCAGGAAAATACGTTTTCTCTTTGGAGATCCTCGATAGAGGAGACCTCTCTGGTGACTCATTGGTAATATCCATGTGTACCGATGACTTTGGTCCTCCGAATCATGCTTGCCTCGGGATAAGCTTGGACCTACTTGTGGTATTCATAGGTTATTTTTGTTTCTCTCATAGCTTCTTCTTCGGTAAAGTCATAGGTTGAGAGGGCTCAACCTCTTCTGGATAAATGATTGGAGAGGGGTTGGCTGCATTGGCGCTTCTTGGATGTCCATGGATTTTTCTGGTGCTATTGTTAGTGTGGCTTCAGGTGTCTATTCAACTGTTGAATAGACAATTAGTTTATGTGCTGACGTCATTGTTTCTTGAAGTTGGGGTGAGCTCTCAAAGAATTTGGCTAAACCTGCGATAAGTGCGGCTGTGGCTAGATCCATCTCACAAAAACAAAAGTTAAAAATACCAAAGTATAAGAGAGAGAAAATAGTTAGAACGTTTTAGTTTTTACAATAAGTAGAAAAAATTATAGACTGTACAGTGATATGATATGTGTCAGAGGCACAACTTTATAGACAAGTCCCCAGTCATTCGAATAAGCATGAGAAGATCCGATTTCTTAAGGATAAATACATTTCATATAAACTCTAGTTTCAATCATATCAAAAATGAAAAATGAGATATACACATCCATAAAAATAGGAGATAAATGATAGTTGTTGAGATAAAACCTTGTCTAGATTTATGTGTCCATACCTTAACAACTTACTCTGATATCTCCATAAAAATAAAGAATATAAAAAATAGATCGAAAAATCTAGGATTTGATCACGGATTTTAGGAATATTTTTCGGATTATTATCTTGACATCTCTTAAACATAGACTCAACTTATTAGAAACACATATAAATACAGTCCCATGTAAATTTTGATTGCCCTTATTGACAAGAGTGTATCGTCGTAGTGAACATCGTGCCCCAAGTTTAGGCTTTCGAAAACAACCATAGCTGCACTGTTTTGTAAGGTAGCATCGTCGCTGCGAACGCTGTTCTCCCCAAACTACTTTGGTGTTTTTCTATATTCTTAGATAATTATAATATTGAGTTGTTTGTTAGGAGAACATATTAGATAATAATTCAGAACACATTAAGTGTCACAAACATAAACAGTTGTATCACATTTGGATTTTTGCATTTTTTTTGTGATACAAATAAACACGTTCAAACTTATTGGTGAGAACAAAGACCAAGAGATCGACGAAGACTCATAAATCTCTCATGATCAAGGAGTTTTGTTAAAATATCAGCGATTTAGTTTTCGGTTTTCACATAATCTAGCTTGATTACCTCATCTTCTATCAAATCTTTTATAAAGTGGTGGCTAATATCTATATGTTTCATCCCTAGAATGTTGAACATGATTTTTAGAAATGTTGATTGCGCTAATATTGTCATAGTATACTAGTAACTCAATGCTCGCAATACCATAGTCATTAAGCATTTGTTTTAATCAAAAGAGTTGTGTACAACAACTTTTAACTAACATTAAGATTTAGCCATGGAAAGAGAAACGCAATTCTGTTTACGACTATTCCATGACACCAAATTATTACCAAGAATAAAACACCTCCCAATCATACTCTTCCTATCATATGTATCCCCTGCCCAATCGGAATCACTGAACCCAACTAAGTTAGTATTCGTATCTTTAGAAAAGAAAATGCTTAGGTCCAGTGTTCACGCAACATACCTGGTAACACGCTTAACAACCTTTAGGTGAGATACATTAGGTTTAGCTTGGTACCTGGCACATACACATACACGAAATATCAGGTCTGGTCATATGGCTGTGAGACACAGTAGACTCTCTATCATTGATATGTAGAGTGTAGGGTCAACATCCTCGCCAGTATCGTCTCTAGTCAGTTTATCACTTGACCCCATAGGCGTCTTCATATGCTTTGCTCCTTCCAGCTTAAACTTCTTTACCATATCCCTCGTATATTTTCTTTGGGATACAAAAATTCCATCATCCATTTCCTTGACTTGGTGACCCAAAAAATACGTTAGTTCTCCTACCATGCTCATCTCAAATTTCGAAGATATAGCACCTGTAAACTCATCAAACATTGTTTATGATGTAGAACCAACAATCATATGATCGACATATGTGTGATTAGAATATTGTGTTATTTCCTTTTGATAAACTATGTTCTATCAGCATTGCTGCGAACAAACCCGAAATCAAGTAAAAACTTAGTTAAGTAACCATACCATCCTCTAGGTGTTTGTTTAAGACCACATAACGCTTTCTTCAACCTGAAAAACATGGTTAGACTTGTGTTGATTTTCGAATCCTTTCTGTTGTTCTACATATTCCTCCTCTTTGAGTTCCCCATTTAAGAGTGCTCATTTGACATCCATTTGATATAGCTTGATGTTTAAATAACAATTAAAGGCTAGGAGCAACCGAATGGACTTAATGCGTGCAACATGTGAAAAATTATCATCAAAATTTATGCCTTCCACTTACATGTATCTTTGTGCGACAAGTCTGGCCTTTTTACGAATGATGATTCTGAATTCATCTGATTTATTCTTGTATATCCACTTTGTTATGATAGCATTCCTCTCAAGATGTCTAGGAACTAGATACCAAACATCATTACGAACAAACCGATTAAGTTTATCATGCATAATGATAATCCAAAACTCATCACCCAAAGCTTCTTTTATATTCTTAGGCTCAATTTTTGAGACAAATCATATATAATCTAGCATTGAAGAACATATGGATGACAAACATACCATTTCTATGTAGTTCAACGATGTTGTACCTCGTGTTCACACATCATCTTGCACGTCACCGATGAATTGAGAGATTGGGTGGTTCTTACATATTATGCCTGGGGGATCTCATCTATCTTGATGTTGGATATCATATTCAGACTTATCTTTCATGTCAATGGAACCTTCTGATGTATGTGTGGATGTTCCAGTGGTTGTGGCTTCAGCAGTTGTAGTGTTACAGGTACTAATATTCTGTTGTATAGGTTTCTACGAAACCTTCATCAGATCAGCGACATTTTCTTCTCTTTACTTGCGAGATTAGCAAGATCATAAAAAAACAACATTTATGGACTATTGAGTGGTCCGTAACCTTAAATTATATACTAGGTATGCTTGGTTGTTTAGAGAGTATCATACAAAAATTCATTTGTCAATTTTCTCTTCAAACTTGGTGAGATACTTTCTATCATTCAGAATTTAGAAAACACATCCAAAAATGTGAAAATATTTAAGGTTAGGTTTTCTTTCTTTCAAAATTTTGTAGGGGGTTTTAAAGAAACATGGCCTGATGTTCACGTGATTGTTTATGTGACATGTTGTGTTAACAGCCTCTACCCAGAAACGTTTGGACAAAACCTTTGAGCTCATCATGACTCGTATAATTTCGATTAGTGTCATATTCTTATTCTCAGCCACACCAATTATCATGCTACCATATCATAGTCCTCAACAGAAACGTCGTTGATTAATTCATCCAAACCAAACATAGCATTAATCTAACATGATGTAATGTCAAATGCCTTTCGTTTAAAGTAAACCTTACTGTACTTGTTAGATGTACAATCTTCGAATGACTTATCCATGTTTTCATAGACATGATGAATCACATTTTTTGTTAAGGAAAAATGACCGTAATAGTTTTAAGTAGTCCTCGTACCTCAAGAAAATTAATGAGATTGTGTTGAGTGAATGACGCCTCATCGATTCGCTCATTTAGGCACTTCAGGTGCTTAAATTGTTGGCTTCTTTTCTACACTTCTTTTGAATAAAAATTGATGGAGATGGACCTTTCAACATAGATGTTTGAGTATACGAACATTGATGCATTCTCGAAGCTGGAGTCCCGGATTGCTACTAGTCCCAGTTATTCTTGATAAGTGGAAGAGAGACTTGATTTTTCTTCAAAAAAATAATCTCACTATTTTAGAAGATTGGGAGTCAATTTGTAGGAAGAAACTAATGTATAATGAGTTGCAGTTCGCAATATTATATGGGACAACATAAATAATTTACCTCCATTAAAATTTTTTGTCCACTTCTTTCCTGTCACGACCAGAGTTTGCTAAGGATAGCCAAGATGGGAAAACTGCGACTACGGAGGGGAAATTAGAAGAGGGGATAGAAAGGGGATTGATATTGCTAGAATGAACCAATTTGAACGAAGATTATCCGAAATGAATCATAGACAAAAGAGGGTCAGTCACAAGGATCCGACCACAATAAGTTCATAACATTAGTTTAATTATGAAAGATCGAGCATTAGACTGACTACAAAATTGAGTGTACGCAGCATGATATGCAATTAAGATATATGTATGAGGACATGCATCTTCCCCAAGAGTTTATCTAATATTTCTGACAAAAGCCCGCTCGGCACCCTACCTCCAACCATCACTGCTCAACCTGCATATTTAGAAATACATGCAGGGCTAAGTACAAAAGTACTTAGTGGACTCATTGACGAAAACATTTTCTTTGTTAAAGTTATTGAACTGCCCACAATAGCACATAGGGGTTTTAGTTGGAAAAGACCCATGCCTATCAAAATATTTTATCATTTTCCAAAGTGTGTCCGGCCGGACTATTTCATCCACGTTGTTCCATATCTGATAATTCATTCATTCATCCGCGCACTATGGAGGTGGCCACCTACACATAGTCACCGTGACCGATCGAGGTGCTAACCTTAACACACAATCACACGTGTACACAATCCGAGTTAGTCCTTAACTAAGTCGGATCCGATTGTTACCATTTTTTAACGTTGGTGGACCAACTCATTACCCTTTTTTAACGTTGGTGGACCAACTCATTCTCATACTACGTTGGATATACCAACCTCATTCTCATTCCACGTTGGATATACCAACCTCATTCTCATTCCACGTTGGATAAACCAACCTCAGATAGGATCACAACAAAACATAAACATTTGGCAGTCAATAACAGTTCATGGAATAATATTTCATAAAGCTTTTGTAAATCATGTTTTGAGATATGCATAACATTTTGTTTCAAGAAAGCCCACCTGATTTCAAAGCTTACTCATGAATCCAAGGACTCCTATAGTAGCCCGAAAATCTTTTAGTCATTACTAAAGCCTAATTAGGTATAATTAAGGGCTTAAAAGCTATTCAATTCATAAGAAATTATAAAAATTTCATATAATAAAACATTAATCGGTAGAAATCCGATTATTTTGTGATTGAAGTATATGAGATTAGAAAATGTAAAGATTTATTAGAAATGAGTTTATTTCCGATAAAAAGTGAATTATGTGAATTATTAAGGTATGTTTAAATGAAAAATGTTATTAAATAGAAATTAAGCTATGAAATGCCTTAATTATTTTTATATGGATATTTTCTTATGGAATGAAATGAATCATTGTTAAAACTATTAATTTGCTTGAATAAATTTATTTTAGCAATATTTAGTGATAAAAGAATTAATTGATGGAATTTTCGAAAATTAAGAAGCTTAATTATAAATATTTAAATTTTAACATATGAAATAATTTAAATTATGCTATATGAATCTAAATTAAATTATGAATATAAGTTGTATTAGATTTTATAATTTATTAGAGATATACTCCTATTAATTAAATTATAATAAAGTATGGAATTAGCAAAATTGGAGGTACAATTATAATATTCTTGAAATTAGTGTTTAATTATCTTGAAATTATGAATAAATGCACATTAATTTAAATTTAACATCTAGAACTATATACATATAATACATATATCATCCCTAACATTATTTCCTCCCAAATTTTCGGCCCTCACACACTAGAGCACACACAAATTTTAATTTTCCACTTTTAATCCATAATCAACCTTGGAATTAAGGGCAAATCATCCCAAGTGAGGTAATTCCTTGATTTAGCTTAAGTTTATGTAATTTAAATTCATGAAAAACATGTTCTATACTCCTAGGATTTTCGAAAATTATGGGGTGTGTGATTATGGTTGATTTGTTTAAATTTTGTTATGTTTATTCATTTAATTATGATTATGGAGCTTGATTAATATATACTATGGATTTAAATTGTTCAAATTCATGAATATTAAAAATTCAAGAATCTAACTTAAACCCTAAATTTTGGATATGATTCATATGTTATGATTTGGTTGAATTAAGCTTGAATATATGTTTAGGGATGATTATAAACATTATATGAATGAAGAAATTAAAAGTTAAATCATGCTTGTAAATTATGTGAAATTTTCGAAAACTATAAGGTGCTTGAACTTAAGGATTTTTATTTTAATTGATGTATTTCACATGATAATTATGCTTAGAGATATAAATAATGTATAAAATGAATTTATAGGAATTTAATCTAAACACATATAATTAATCCCAAATTTTCGAAAATGAAGGGGAACCCTAGAACTTTGATTTCTTGATTTTATTTGATGTATTTGATATGATATTTGAGATCTATGATAAAAATAATGCTTAAGTTGAATTTATAAGAATTTATGGACATAAGGTATGAAAACTAGAAAATTAAATTTAGTATAAAGTTATGATTTTATGTGATGAAATTTGGTTAAGATTTGAATGGATCATGGATTAATGATCATGGATACTAAATGAATATAATTATGAGAAATTTGATGTTAAATGGAATTTAGAGTGTAAAACTCTTAAAATTTTCTATATATGAAGTTGAAGGGCATTTGGCGATTAAAGTGTAAATGAATGAGTTTAAGTTTGTTTTAAATTCCTAAATACATATTTAAGTATATGGTGATGATATTGGGGAGTTTGGGATGAAGTTGGATGAGTTTGGTGTATTTGGGCTATACATATTACAGACGTTACTTTGCCGAAATTTCAGTAGAAATTATTTATTAATAAAACGTTATAAGAAAGTAGGTAGTAAAAGTATAACAAACATGTGAAATGTGATCACATGAAGTGGTTTAACTCATTTGATTATATGTATGTATTATAAGTTGATTAGTAGTTAGATTGTTAAGAAAATAGTATAAAAGAAGTAAATAAGTTTAATGTAAGTTAGAATAGGCAAAATTATGAATTGGTGATAATATGTCATGATGGATAATGAAGTTACTAAAATACAACGACAATCTTGTTTTACAAGAAACGAGCAAGGGAAGACGAGAAGTGAAAGTCGAAGAAGCAAATATTTTGGAATAAACGTCACGAGGTGGGTAATGTCTCTCAAAGTTATATTAAGCAAAAGAAATTATGTTATGCTTGAATTTGTTTTATTATGAAATTACTTTCAATTACCACATGATGAATATGTTGAAAATGAATGTTTTACCACATTGTGGGTATGACGGCGATTTACCTATCTACGGTAGGAAAAATATTATGTATTGTGCACGGGTAGATGGCTGTGAGCTTGCAAATGTAGGTCGGTCATGGTACTGGGGAGGGGGCCTACTTCCCTTTACCGAATGACGTAGATAGAGTATGACCGTAGTTGTGATCATTCGGGACCAACTCGGGTATGTGATGACTGTATGTTTCAAAATTAAAGTGTGGTGATATGATAATAAAAGATTCTTATGAAATAATTATTCCATTGTTTTCTACATTCTTAATTGAACAGAAAGTATAAGTTTAAAAATCATGTTTGGCATTTACCCACTGAGTACTCTCTGGTACTCATACCCGAAAAATATTTTATTTGATGCAGGTTGAGCGTGGAAGAGATATGGACCTGGAACTGAGTTTAGTTAATCCCCTTTTTGTTGTAAATAGTTGTGTCAGAATGTCGTGTCTTCATACATGACATTCACTACTCTTCCACTGTTAACTTGAAAACTTGAAACAATACTTTTGAAAATCTTTGTAAATGTTTGGAACCTTTTATATGCATATCGTTGAGGCTGTGACCTCACTTATTGTTATTACTTGTTGTTTGATATCTTCTGCGTGCAGGTTGGCTTATCTATATTCTAGGGGTTATATAGCCCGTTTGTCGAAAATTTATTCCACTTAAACCGGTTCATTTGTCCAAAATTTTTATATCTTAACCAGTCACAACCTGATTAGTTAGTTAATCTCATAATTAATTAGTCGGGTCATGACAACTCCTCATCGTTATTATATCATCAATTCTTCGCTTGACCTTTATCGCAAGAAAATAAATAAGAAGTCCAAAATGAAGGACCATTCTTATCGAAAGAACTTCTAAATCTTATTCGATAAGATTTTATTAGGGGTTTTTGTGTTCTAATTAAGTTTTGCGTTAATCAATATGAATAATATCGATAATTCTAGCTCACTTTTTAATGTCTAGAAATTAAAGGACGATTCGTTCGCAAGATTGATTAAGATGAAACCGATCGTTAATTAATAATGGATATTAGACGGCTCTTAATTAATTATTCCAATATTAAAGGCTAACCCAATAGCTTAACTTATGAGTCTAAACTAACTCTCTTAAGCTAAATTTTATTACTCAATAGGATATGGAAATCCAAAATTAAATGCATTTCGAATCTTCGCCCCAAATATTCTTCAATTAAAGGTCTTCTAAATATTTAATATTAAGAATCACAAAAAGATAATTTAATTAAAGGAAAGCCCTTGGATTAGTAATAGCAACCTATATTTATTCAATAGGTTACTGGGCTCATATTTAATAGTATTTCAGCCCATCACCTCTTTTATTTTCGGCCCACAGACAAACATACACAAGCCCATACCTTTTCTTTTTATTACAGTTCTCGGCCCAGCCATAAGAAATAGGCCCTCTTCATTTTTCCTTTCATTTTTCTCGGCCCAGTATCAAAATAAAAGGCCCAACCCATAAAATAATTAAAATCCAACCCCAAGAATGACTATAGTTGAGGCCCAATTCCATAATTTAATTAAAATAAGCCCTAGGCCCACACCCCACCCTATCCCCATTTCACTCTGCCACCCCCTTCCCTCTCTCTCACTCTCATCTCGGTTCTCTCTCTCAGGGGAGGCGCCTCATCTCCCTCTCCTTCCGACGTCGCCGTTTCTTTCCTTGTGATGCGTCATCGGTGTCGTCGTCTCCTCGGTGACCTCACTCTCACTGTCACTCTCTCTCACAAGCAAAGAACATTTTCTTTGCTCTTTACGACACCGCCTCTTCTAGAACCGAGATCGCGCTATATATATCGAATTATTGGCCACTGTAATCAATACTAAAATTTATAGTTGTTGTTGAGAGTCTCTAAGAATATCATTATGTTGTGTATGAAAATTCTAACCGGAAAGGAATGGGGACATACCTCGGTAAGGTCTTGGTTGTCGATGGTCGTCGAATTTTCTGACATCTCCTTTGAATCCATGACCATTACACACGCACAGGAGAGTATTGATTACAAACTTTTTAGCATTAAAGGCTAATGAATGAATATTGAATATGAAGGAAGTAAATTCTTACCTTGACTCGGGAAGTTTAACTCCTTTCTCTTGAGCGGTGAGGAAAAGAATGAGGATTGGATAATTTGAATTGGTTTTCTAGATATCACGCATCAAATTAGGTAGGGGTGTAGGGTACCTTTGATGAGACTTTGATGGTAAAGGTCTCCATAAAGTGGATTGATGAGAATTTGGAATAGATTGATTGAATGGTTTAAAAGGTTGATGTAAATTCTAGAAAGGCGTGATTTAACGTTAATCGCGATATAAATTATCTGGTTCGAAAATATTTTTATATTAATTCTCGACGTTAATGTTTTTAATTCGATATCGATTCTCGTTCGTTGAGTACGCGGGAAATCAATTATTCGATATGCTAAAACGTGATTTCAGTGAAGTCGTTAAAAGTTAATAATTCGATATAATATATTAATTGTATTACATTCTACCCCCCTTAAGAAAATTTCATCCCGAAATTTGCACCCTTTGTCAAACAGTTGCGTGTATTTTTCTTTCATTTTTTCTTCGAGTTCTCACGTGGCTTCCTCCTGACCATGATGTCTTTATAAAACCTTTACTGATGTGATCGATTTGTTCCTAAGCTGCTATACTTTTCGATTTAAGATGGCTTCGAGCCATTCTTCATTGCTCAGGTCTGGATTGAGAATCATCTCGTCTTGTTGAATTACGTACTGATCGAGCTAAAAACACACTCAAATTCACTCGCAATCGCATGCGAGGTAATCGTAGCGTGATAAGTTAACACGAGTCGTCTCTCAAGGAAAACTTAACAGGCGATTGTTCGTGTCGCATACGTAAAGCGATTAAACCTAAACATTCTAATCGGGGTTTGGAACATACTTGAATTGAAATACGAGAAATAAAACACCGATCCTAAGCTAGGGTTGTCAATCCGAGCTATACTAATAAAACAATAAATCAAGACTAGGGTTGTCAATCCCTAGTTGAACTACGAAAGCGATAAATCAAAGCGATAAACAAAAGCATATGCAATCATATTATTCATGGGTTTGTCAATCCCTAATCTAAATCTAATTGCAAATAAACCAAGCAAAGAAATCATTAAGCAAATTAAACCAACGGAATATGAAAATCCAATCCATTGTCACTATGAATTGAATCGACAAAAATCATCAACCAATAATCTTGTGAAAATTAATCCAAAGACCGATAAATCCCAAAACATAAATTGATAAATAAATCATTCGATGAAAACTAGAAACAGGAATTAAAGTAAGAATTGTATCTGTGTTATGTTGCCTGAGGAATTGCTCCGGAAGAATACTGTGAATTGCAGCTCCGCGGCTGCGTGGAGAAAACTAAAACTTAAGACGGGCCCTTTAACCTAAGCGCGTGTATATATATATAAATAAAAAGTGGCGCCGGTTTAATTTGAGCGCTCGAAAACGCTCGACTGGTGAGGCTGGCTCGTTGAGCGCGCTTGAAATTGGAATCTGGCGAGAAACACTGAATCGGCGCTTGATTCAACGCCAAGAAGGCGCCGAAGCTCGAACCGTTTGGGTTGAACGCCAAGAAGTCGGCGCCGAGAAGATGAAAATGGAGTGAATGGCGTTCAAAATTGTGAACGCGATTCAGTTTTGGAGGTCGACAGCTGGTGAACGGCGTTCGCTCGGCGTGCATTTGCGCTAGCGCTGCGCTGCTGTGTGGCACAATGCGACACCGCTTATGCATGATGTTTTGTTTTAACCCGCTCTCCTTGGTGAACTCCGATTTGCACACGGTTTTCGCCACGGACTCCTATCATAATGTAATTTACTTATTATGAAGGAAAGAACTTGAAAGTGTTCAGCACCGGCGCGCGACTTGGGTGAGCGGAGTGCACGGCGCGACTTTGAAGAAATGATCCGCTCTCCCTCGTCCGAACTCCGAGTGCGATCCGCTTGCACCTATGAACTCTCGTCGCGATGCTCTTCAATATACCTGATCCTTGGCACATCCAATTCATCCTATTTTAATGCCGTTTTCTACAAAACATCGAAACAACGAAGTAAGTCCGAATCGATAAATACTAATCAAACGACGGCATAAATAGGACAAACCATAGAAAATGACACGTAAAAATACCAAGAATCATCACAAAATCATACTAAACAACTCTCCCACACTTATCCATTTGCTTGTCCTCAAGCAAAGTCTATACTAATAAGAGTCGAAAAATAACTCATGCAACTTTACTCTTATTCTAATCAATCAAACCTTATTGCACTTCCCCACACTGGTGTTTACGAATTCAAAGATAATGCGAAATAAATCAAGAACGACAATTGATTTCCAATAAATAAAAGGTAATCTCGCTCGCACCCAACTCTCCGTTGGGGTGAACTAACTAATGTGGTCACCTTTAGCAACAAGTTTCTTTTATAAAGCACAAATAATGTTTTAACAGATTTTGGAATAATATTCGAAAGGTGCACTCTCGATGACCTCGAGTCTCCTAACGTGGTTTCCCATGTCCATTTCTCAAATTACGAAAGAGGACATAATCCCATCCTCCATTTCAACAATCTTAACAAGATAATCGAGCTTTCATTCTCCTCATTTTTTCTTCTTTTCACATTTTTTTATATATAAAATGAAACAAGTATATAAGCAACCACAATGTTAACACTACCCCTAACATTAGCGGACAAATCACATCAATTTCCCTATTCATTTTCTATCAATCACAGCCTCGCTAATTCACATTATACTCAAATCATATATCACCAAAAGTTTCAAAATTAAAATCAGTTTGACTAATACTACGTAGTTCAACAGACAAATCAAGATCCTAACTTACTCGCATAGACAAAGCTTACGCCCACACAATCAAAATAAGCACAGGGCACGTCATTAAGCACACGAAAACTATATATCACGACACAAAACCGAGTAAACATCCCCACATTTTAAATCGAGCATCGCCCCTGCTCAAAACATTAAAAGCTCAAAATAACCATAGAGGATGATACTTCGATAATCGATCGCAATATGCGATGTAGAGTTGGAGCATCCCACTTCATCTCACCGATCAAAATATGCAAATCCTTCCTTCCCAAATTCAAACAAGACTAACACAAAGATAACAAATGATCAAAGAACAACAAAACAAGCAAAAAGAAAGAAAGAAAACAAAAAAAAACGTGGTAACTCCCACGGTATTTCAATTTTAACGTCGTGAGCACGACGTAAACTGTACAACAACGGACTATCCATAGTCCTTCACCGCAGAATACCATCTCGCCAAAGCATCGGAGATAAACCATATATGCACAAAGGACAGTAAAGAAAGCAAATAACGAATCATTTAAGCACAAGTCGAACATCCTATTCTCCAAAGAAAAATAGATGACATCAATTCCCAAAGCACAATACTTTGGTGAATTAGGATGTTGACATACTATAGAAGTTACCTCGACTTTTGTTATGACCGTGTCCTCCTCGGGACACGACTTCACATGTTGAGGCAGCTCTTTCACTTTCGTGAGTGGGTTTGGCGTGTCATCGCTTCATGCACCCACTCTTCCTCGTCACCATCCTAGTAACAACTCCCTCGTGGCTCGATCTAGCACCTCATCCTCACGCACCCATTCTTCCACCATTTCCACCTCCTCCGTCGCAGCTGCTCTTCGTGGCTCTCCCACCACATCTTCAACAATTGGGTCACTTTCAAGGACGGTGACCACCGACCGACCGGATTGGTTTGAAGTTCCCTCACCGCACGTTGTTGATACTCAAACCACTTCGCAAAGAACCAGTCCCACTTGTTCCTCTAAACGCCAAGAGTTGCGCTCTATCATCTAATGGCGAACTCGATGGTCGGTGGTCGCTCGAGTTTCATAGGGTGAGCTTGAGGCTCACCTATTGCATCTTGTTTAAAGAACTCGTCCAGCCTTCTCGGTCATCATTTCTAATTTTGCTTGCAAGCGCTGATTTTGGTGTCGTCAGCATCCAACTTTTTGACGAACTTATCATCCCAAGGTGGAATTTGAGGTGGAGGTGGCTGCTGTGGATATGATTGCGGTGGAAGCGGAGGCGGTCGTTGTGGATACGAGTCGAGGTAATTGTAGTGGGTACTCATATTGAGGTGGAGGATGTGGTTGCTCCCAGTAGGCATTGTAGGATTGATCCTCATAGTGTCATGGAGGCGATTGTTCCCAATAGGGATTGGAGGCTTGATCCTCATAGTACAGTGGTGGAGGTGGTTGATCCCAATATGGATTATAGGCTTGTTGCTCGTGATAGGATCATACGCTGATGCTCGTAGCCTAACGGACATCCTCGAAATCGAATTGGGCTCCTTCTTCGAAAGAAGAATTTGCCCAATCACGACTAACTTTCCTCCCCCAACTTGGTTGACCACATTCGTAATGTTGGTAACCCCGCACAATGATAATCGACAACAAAAAACAAGATCACATGCACTGTGGGAGAAAATAACGAAAGTAACAAAAAGAAACACAGAAAACAAACAACACAAACAATACGCCTAAAGTTTTAAACGCGCCAAAATTGATCGAGCTAAAACACACTCAAATTCACCGCAATCGCACGAGGTAATCTTAGCGTGATAAGTTAACACGAGTCGTCTCTCAAGGAAAACTTAACAGGGCGATTGTTCGTGTCGCACACAGAAAGCGATTAAACCTAAACATTCTAATGCCAACAGGGGTTTGGAACATACTGGAATTGAAATACGAGAAATAAAACACCGATCCTAAGCTAGGGGTTGTCAATCCCGAGCTATACTAATAAAACAATAAATCAAGACTAGGGGTTGTCAATCCCTAGTTGAACTACGAAAGCGATAAATCAAAGCGATAAACAAAAGCATATGCAATCATATTATTCATAGGGTTTGTCAATCCCTAATCTAAATCTAATTGCAAATAAACGAAAGCAGTAAATTATTAAGCAAATTAAACCAACGGAATATGAAAATCCAATCCATTGTCACTATGAATTGAATTGACAAAAATCATCAACCAATAATACTGTGAAAATTAATCCGAAAGACTGATAAATCCCAAAACATAAATTGATAAATAAATCATTCGATGAAAACTAGAAACATGAATTAAAGTAAGAATTGTATCTGTGTTATGTTGCCTGAGGAATTGCTCCGGAAGAATACTGTGAATTGCAGCCCATGCTGCGTGGAGAAAACCAAAATCAAGACGGCCCTTTAACCTAAGCGTGTATATATATATAAATAAAAAGTGAGCGGTTTAATGTGAGCGCTGCTCGTAAAACGCTCGACCAAGTGAGCGCTGGCTCGTTGAGCGCTTGAAATTGAATCACCGAGAAACACTGAACCGGTGTTTGGATTGAACGCCAAGAAGTCGCGTGTGAAGCCCGAACCGGCGTTTGGGTTGAACGCCAAGAAGTCGGGCGCCGAGAACAGATGAAAATGGAGGAATCGGCGTTCAAAATTGTGAACGCTGCTCAGTTTTGAGGTCGACAGCAGGTGAACCGCGTTCACATGTGAACCGGCGTTCGCTGGGCGTGCATTTGCGCTAGCGCGCGCGCGACACTGCTTGGCGCAGTATTTTGTTTTGGCCCGCTCTCCTTCGTCTGAACTCCGATTTGCACACGGTTTTTGCCTATGGACTCCTATCACAATGTAATTTACTTCTTATGAAGGACAAAATCCTTGATTCCTTCTCCAAAAGTCATGAGAATCATTGAAAGTGTTCAGCGCCGGCGCGCGACTTGGGCGAGCGGAGTGCACGCGCGACTTTGAAGAAATGATCCGCTCTCCCTCGTCCGAACTCCGGTGCGATCCGCTTGCACCTATGAACTCCTGTCGCGATGCTCTTCAATATACCTGATCCTTGGCACATCCAATTCATCCTCGTGCCGGATCAAACACATATTTTCGGAGTTATGACACGTGGAAGATATTGTGGATATTTTCAAAGCTTGGAGGCAATGCCAATCTGTAAGCCGTTGGACCTATTTTGTCTAGGATATCATAAGGTACTACAAAACGAGGTCTTAGTTTACCCTTGACACCAAATCTGATTATTCCATTCGAATGTGATACTTTTAGGAAGACCTTGTCTCCTACATCAAAAGTAGCTCAGTTCGGCTGGGTCAGCATATGATTTTTACCTATCTTGGGCCTTCTTTATTCTCTCTCTGATCTGTCTGATGATTTCTATCATCTCGTTGATCGTGTCGGGTCCTAACATTTTTCTTTCGCCTACTTCATCCCAGTTTAGTGGTGATCTGCACTTCTTTCCATACAACGCCTCATATGGAGCCATATCAATGGTCACCTGGTAACTGTTATTGTAGGCAAATTCAATCAGTGGTAGTACCGATTCCCAACTTCCATCTCGGTCGAGTACCATTGTCCTCAACATATCTTCATGAATCCGAATCGTTCTCTCTGATTGACCATCAGTTTGTGGGTGAAAAGCGGTACTAAAGTTTAACCTTATGCCTAACTCTTTCTATAAACTTATCCAGAATCTGGACGTAAACTTAGAGTCACGATCTGAGGTGATTGACACTGACACACCATGTAGGCGTATGATCTCACGGACATATAATTGGGCTAACTTGTCGGATCCGTAAGTTATTAGGATTGGTATAAAATATGCGCATTTTGTGAGGCGATCTACCACTACCCAGATAGCAGTGTTCCCTCTTTTTGACTTTGGCAGACCTGTCACAAAATCCATTGCGATGTGCTCCCACTTCCATTCTTATATTTCTAAAGGCTGCAACTTCCCATAGGGTCGTTGGTGCAAAGCCTTTACTTGTTGACAAGCCAGACACCTCTCCACAAATGAGGCTATATCTCTCTTCATACCATCCCACCAGAATCTCTTCTTCAAGTCTTGATACATCTTTGTACCTCCTGGTTGGGCGGTGTAAGGTGTTTCATGAGCTTCGCCCATGATCTCATGTTTGAGTTCCCTATCGTGCGGGATGCACAATCTGTTTTTTCAAATATAATGGCGTTGTCTGGCGCCTCGTGGTAACCTCTGGGGTTATTTGTCCTTATTTTCAAACGGATCTTTTCCAGGATTTCGTCTTGTCTCTGCATGCTTATGATCCGTTCCTTAAGTCAGGCGTTGCTACCATTGTGGCAACAATTCCCTCAATTGACTTCAGTGGTTGTACCACTTCTAAGCTTATCCTTTGGAACTCTTTTAAGAGTTGCTCTTCTTTAGTGAAGAGAAATCCTAACTTAGGGTGAGTTTTATGACTCAAGGCGTCAGCTACCACGTTAGCCTTGCCTGGGTGGTAGTTTATACCACAATCGTAATCTTTAACCAATTCGAGCCATCTCATCTGCCTCATGTTAAGATCCTTCTGTTCAAAGAAGTATTTGAGACTTTTATGATATGTATATATCTCACACCGAACTCCGTAGAGGTGGTGTCTCCAGATCTTCAAGGCATGTACCACTGCTGCTAATTCCAGATCGTGCGTAGAATAATTCAACTCGTGTGGTCTGAGTTGTCGTGATGCATAGGCTATCACTCTCCCTTCTTGCATTAGTACGCAACCCATTCCATTTTTGGATGCGTCCGTATAGATCGTATATTCCTTGTCGGCTGCTGGAACAGTTAGAACTAGTGTAGTGGTCAGTCTCTTCTTGAGTTCTTGAAAGTTTTCCTCGCATTCATTGGTCCACGTGTATTTGACTCCCTTTTGAAGTAGTTGGGCCATTGGCCTTGCTATTTTGGAGAATCCTTCAATGAATCTCCTATAGTAGCCTGCTAACCCTAAAAAGCTTCTGATCTCGTTAGGATTAGTGGGTGACTTCCAATCACGTACTGTTTGCACCTTTGCGGGGTCCACTTTGATTCCCTCTGATGACACAATATGCCCAAGAAAAGTGATCTCACTGAGCCAAAACTCACATTTGGAGAATTTGGCATAAAGTTGCTTCGTTCTCAAAGTTCCTAAGACGACCTTTAAGTGTTCTTCATGGTCTCTCTCGTCTTTAGAACAGATGAGGACTTCATCTATGAAAACTAAGACAAATTTATCTAAGTATGGGTGAAATACTCGATTCATGAGATCCATGAACACTGCAGGTGCATTAGTTAATCCGAAGGGCATAACTACAAACTCGTAGTGGCTATACCTAGTTCGAAAAGCTGCATTGGGTATGTCTTCTGGTCGAATCTTCAATTAATGGTACCCAGACCTCAGATCTATCTTTGAGAATACACTCGCACTTTTCAGTTGATCAAATAAATCATCTATCCTTGGGAACGGGTATTTATTTTTGAGCATCGACTTGTTCGGCCCTCGTAGTCTATGCATATTCTCAAGGTGCCGTCTTTCTTCTTCACAAAGAGCACAGACGCTCCCCATGGAGAGACACTAGGTCTGATAAAACTTAAGCCCAAGAGTTCTTGGAGTTGCATCTTGAGCTCTTTTAGTTCATTCGGGGGCATTCAATATGATGCCTTTGACATGGGGCTGATCCGGGTCCCAAGTCGATGGTAATTTCCACTTGTCTATCTGGTGATAACCCAAGTAGTACGTCGGGGAAGACATCTTGATAATCTTGTAGAATTGCTACGTCCTCGATTTTCTTCTCGTCTTCAGCCTTTCCGTTTAGGTAAACAAGGTAAGCTTAACAATCTTTCTTCTTCATCTTCGTCGCTTACATGGTAGAGACGACAGTCTTCTTTCTACCAATGTTTATTCCATGAAAACTTGTTGGTTCATTTTTTTTTTTGGAGGTCGGAAGGAGATTTTTTTTCTTTCGTTGCAAATGATTGTGGCATAGTTTTCGGCTAGCCAATCCATTCATAGGATTATGTCGACGTCCGCATTAACATAATCATGAGATTATTTACGAATACTTTGTGGCCTCCGAAGGCTAGTTCTAGGTTTGAGCAAACGCGTGCGATTTCTATGATTCCCCCTCCTAGTGAAGATACTTTCATCTTAGGTTCAGCCCGTTCAATTGTGAGTTCTAAGGTTCCTACGTATGGACTAGCTTATAAAATATATTCTATCAAGAACATCTTTGATCCAGATTACTAAAGGAATGTTGATCCCTGAGAGTTAATCAAGGACTTGTAGCCTAAGTCCTCATATGTATCCTCCTCCGGGTCCTCGCCATCCTTGTCACCCGTCGTCTCCATCCGAGATATATCTTTGGCCTGACAGCATCGTGCTATGCTCACGTAGAGGTCCTGCACATCGGTCACAGTTTTCCTCGTCCTCGAGAAAATGGGTCGAATCAAAGCACCCGCTGGTAGTGGCCCTAGTCTGGCGGTACCAACAGTGTGCAGTGGTGGGGTCTCTCCCTCATCATAACTCGAGTGGGCTGGGGCCTTATCCTTGTTTGCTAGCATACGTGCCTCACACTGAAGATCCAGCTTTGAAATCGTTTTTCATTAGGGTACATTATTAAGGTCATCTTTGAAAATGAGAAGTTTATTAACTGAGATCTCATGGTCCATTTACGTATGGTGGGAATGAGCATCATGCTCCTCTATACTCTGTACACGTCATTCTGCTCCTAGAGTTTTAAGGATGATTCGACCATCTAAAATATAGATCACTAGGAATTTCAACCTCCATAAAATAATGGACTTCATATTACTCTACTCATCTATACGAACAATGAAATTGTTTTAATAGCATTTTTTTTTGTAACAATTGCTATAACCATAACACCCATTTTCAAGAGTATATCTCATACCTAACTTTGTTAGGTTTAATCTGCGTATGATAATTTGTCTTAATGAGAACTATGTTGTATCTTAATTGATACATCTCTTTAACTGTCTGGTAATTATCTCATCACTGATAACTTGGGCAACTATCTGAGTAGACCCAAATAAAACTTTAATTTTTTTAGGTTGAAGGAAAACCTACTATGGCGACTTGCAGTCGTAAATGTTCAAATCCTAAACGACCAACTAAGCAAAGTTGCAACAGACTAACCATAAGGTCGAAATGATTTGACCAGAGAATAAAAATAAACTGCCTAAAGAGTCGAAACAATTAACTCAATGTCAAAACTCAACTAGCCTTTAAGAAAAGACGGAGACATAGGGGTATTAAAACCCAAAAGACGACTACTGAGATCTTCTTGATCACATGGGGTGATCAGACCCATCACAATCCATCACAATCACATGGATAAACAGTTTTGAATATTAAACTTCTTGGCCCTTGTGTGGATATGAGTAAAATTTACTGAACTTAAGGGCTTACTCTAGTCTTTAAACATTATGGCTTTGTTGTTCTCGTCCTTCTAGAGTCCTTCGTACTACTAGATCATTTATTAAGATTAGATCCTTTTTATAGCATAATTAATGCATTGTAAACTAACTGTGAGATACTACACCTTAGCTTCAACTTGTCATATGATAAAGGTATAACCTTTCATAACCACTTATTAATTATTCTGACGATATCTAATTAACCATAGAGTTAGAAACCCAAATGGTATCTCAATTGAAACTGGTAATGAAGGTAACTCAAATGACAAAATCGTTAACGGTTCCTTAGCATAACTTAAAAGCTCCCAAGCTATAAGAGTTCTTGGCATTTTATTTGTCTTCATGTCTCGCTTACACATAATCTTCAAATAAATCTTTAATTCTTACCATCTCAATTTCTATTAACTATAACTCCTTACATAGTGATAACTGAGGGTTGGAACAAAACTCAACTTATTACACAACAAGATTTATTATCTTTATCGTCCGTATCTCTATCTTCTACGGCTCAAACAATTCCTATTGAGTATGGCACTAGTCAACTTGGTGCATGAATGATCCGAACGAAAGACTAAATCCATGTCATTAGATTGTGAATGACATTCTCCTAAATCTTTTTTGCTTCTTTATTCTCGATCTCTTATCGTCCTTTCAGCAACTCTTTCATTCGTTATCTTTTCAGTGTTCTTTATTGTCACTGCAAAGAAAGAAAATTGATTTTCGTCCTAAGCTCGCCCCCATGTTCTGTCGTAGCAGTGATCATGTAATCTTATAGCATTCTATGTTCTGAGAATGGATCTTAACTCATTCAACTTAGTATGTAACCTCTAAAGATGTGTACTCGTTTAATCATTTCCAAAACATGATTGATTTCCAGAAGTTTCGAAATCACTTACTTTCTTTAATCGTTGAGCTTGATACGATGGAGTGCTGAGCTTTGGTCGAATAACTCTACTAGTCCAATAAACAGACTAGACTCAATTGGGTACTCTTGGATTCAGAGCGTTACGGAAGCTCTGATGTTATTCTGTCACGACCAGACTTTGCTAAGGATAGCCAAGCTGGGAAAACCGCAACTAGGGAGGAAAATTAGAAGAGATGATAGAAAGGGGATTGGTATTGCTAGAATGAACCGATTTGAACGAAGATTATCCGAAATGAATCATAGACAAAAGAGGGCACCACAAGGATTCGACCACAATAAGTTCATAACATTAGTTCAATTATGAAAGATCGAGCATTAGACTGACTACAAAATTGAGTGTACGCAGCGGGATATGCAATTAAAATACATGTATGAGGACATGCATCTTCCCCAAGAGTTTATCTAATATGTCTTACAAAAGCCCGCTCGGCTCCCCACTTCCAACCATCACTGCTCAACTTGCATATTTAGAAATACATGCAGGGCTAGACATGTTGTAGGGCCGGGACCGCCGGTTCGACGGATGAAAAAGTCGAGGCCCTAGCCCGGCCCTACAGATAGAAGTCGGTTTAGGGTCGGGCCTAAGGCCCGCCGGTCCGGGAACCGCCGGTTTAGGGCCGGGACCGGCGGTTCTGAACCAAACCGGGACCTAAACCGGCGAGGATCGTGCAGCGATTTTGCATCGGTCCGTTCTCTCTCGTCCGAGCTTCGATTTTCGATCCATTTGTGCTCACGAACTCGTATCGCGATATACTTCAACTCTTATGAAGGGTAAAATCTCCAATTCTATCTAAATGTTCCTGAAAATTCAATCAAATATGCAACAAGTATCAAAGTCTAAGATTTTAACAAACTAAAGCTTAAACTTTTGATAAACATGTATTTTCTATGGATAAACATTATAATAACACACTCAAAATTATAGAAACTACATGTTTATCACTTCTAAATAATTGTAAACTACTAAACTTGTAAGTTGTAAATATTTTTAAATTTGTAAGTTGTAAATGATTTTTTTTATGTTTGAACTTGTAGTTGTAAATACTTTGCATTTTTGCATTTGTTAAAATACGTATAAATATGTGTCAACACTTTGTATTTTTTAATAAATGATGAGTAAATTACATAAATCCGTTTAGGACTTTTACATAGGGATGGAAAAATAATAATGATAAAGGACTTGAGCTCAATTTAATTTCTAAAATTGAGTTGCCTACATATCCTCCCTCATAATCATAGAGAATCAAAGTCCATGTAGTTCTTTTTATTTCTAAATGCTCTACTCCGCCTCCGCACTCGATTCCGATCGATCCGTTTGGTGAAGGCCTCGTCTTCGCCTCGCTACCATCATCCATTTCGGTTCTTGAGCTCTAAGGTCGGCCCTACACCAATCATCGAGCAACATTGTAGCTTCAATGTTCGTCGGCTTCATGTTGCTTCTTCTTTGATCAAGCATTAGTCCTCCAATGCTAAATGCTTGTTCAACGGATACTGTGGATGCCGGACGGCAAATAACTCCTTTGTCATGATTGAGAGGATTGGGTACCTCTTCTTCGACCACCACTTCAAGACATCGATCGAAGGATCGCTATCTTCAACACCAAAGACAAAAGGAGTTTGCAAATATATATCTAATTCACTATTACCTTGTCCTCTCGGCCTTCGAATGTTCTATTTTGGTACATCAAGTCATTTGTTGCACCAAAGGTCAAACTCATTCATATCAAAAGGAAAATTAATCGTAGACATCATAGAAGAAGGAGGTGGAGTTTCAATATCATCATCACTACCATATTTTGACCTATATTCTTGAAAAGATTTCTTAAATTCTTTTCAAGATTATATTTGATATGATCTACATCCGGGAGATCAAAATAAACTAATTCTCCTTCTATACTAGCACCTTGAAAATCCATTTGCCTAAAAGCATCATAATAAAGATTAAGCATTCGACAAGCACCATCATATTTCCATTTAGGATCTAAACACTTAGCAAGCAAAAATTGTAGGTATCTCCCAAAATATTTTAGCCACTTTTGAACCATAAAATAAATTACACCACATAAAGATGGTCTAGTAAAACAACTACGAAAAGACATGGCAATATGCATGCAATGTTCTAAAACCATAACGAAGTGCAATAATAAACTCCCGATAATTGTTTCGTTGCACCATGAAATACCTTTAACAATCGATATAAATCCATGCAAGCATCCCAATGAGACTCATTAAGATGTAATTGAATAGTTGTAAACTCTTTTCTAAAAAAATCACATAAATGACCCTTATATACAATAGTACTATGAAGCATTTCATAAGTAGAATTCCAACGATGAGAAACATTCAATTTGAAACATGTATAAGAAATATTTTTATAAGACAATATTTTTGCCATCTCTTCCCACAATTTTTGAAGCATGCAAACATTTGATAGCATTTCTAATAGACTAACGGAATCTTGAAAATACTAAGTGTATCTTGAACACATAAATTTAAAATATGACAAATGCATCTAGAATGAAAGTATTTTCCTTCAAAAGAAGGTGCACATACTTCAATAAGTTGAGGAATACTAGCGGTGTTTGTCAAGCATTATCAAAACCAACGGAAAAATTTTATTAATCAAAGAATACTCATTTAACACACCAATTATAATATTAGCAATACCTAAAGCATTATGAGGCTCTTCAAACTCTCTAAAAGCAATTAAACGTTTTTGCATAACCTATTTCGAATCAATCCAATGACAAGTAATACCCATATAAGAATTCTTATTATAAGCATCCGTCCAAACATCGGCACAAATAGAAACTTTATGACCTAAACGAACCAAATATTTCATTAAATCATATTTTTTTTCCATGCATTGTCTACTAATCTTCTTAAGCATAGTGCTTCTACTAACTTTGCATGCATTAGGACCAAGTCCCGCTTTATAACATTCTTCATATGTAACTCTATCGGCATAATTAAAAGGGAGTTTTTCCATAGCACAATATCTAGCCATCGCATCTTCATATTTTCCCTTATCAAATTTAAATAAAGCGGACGCATCGCTGTGGAATATTGAGAATGGGTTTTAATTTGAGCTTGGTTCGTTGATATTCCATACTCATGAGGATGAAAACCTCCATATGCCTATTGAGCGCTCCATAACCTCCTTTCTCGATCTATTTGTAGGTTTTCGTGCAATAGTTGCAATAAGCAATGTATCTCTTTCGACCGTCGGAAGAGGAGCTTCACTAAGACTTCCACTTTTCTAAAGAAAATATAACAAGATATATTGTAAGAACTATGAACATGAAATTAAAATTATGAAACTAATTTGTAAGAAACGTAAAATTTACGCATCTAAAGTGCTTCACAAAACGCTGGACATAAGTTCCTTTGATTTTGGTGGTTGCGGCGATCTTGGTCAAACTCGTCATATTCTTCATCGCCTTCTTCATCGTCGCCTTGGTCGCTCGAGCCTACGTCACCGAAATTGGGACTTCTTTCAATTCGATGCACCATTTCATAAAATCGAGCATCTTCTTCGGCTTGAACCCTTCGCAACTCGCTCGAGATTTCCTCCGCCGCTAAGGCCCTTCGTGAACGCTGAGTTGGAATGTCTCCTCCCTCACTTGGAGCTCCTTCATCGACGACCTTTCCCTTTCCCTTGTTTGATCGTTTAAAGAAAGACATGATGAAGTGAGAAAGTTTGAGAGTTTAGAATAAGAATGAGAGATTGAGAGCTTGAGAATGAGAGATTGAGTTTGAGAGTGAGAATGAGAGCTTGAAAGCTTGAAAATTGGATGTAAATGAGTGAATTAAGGTTGAGAAATGAGAGATTGAAGTGATGATAGAGTTAGGATGATGGATATATTTATAGGAGTGTATTTTGGGGTGGGAAGCCAAAAGAGCCGTTTATAGCCGTTTTTAGCCGTTGGACCGCCGGTTCGGCCCTAGGACCGCCGGTTCCAACGGCTCTAAGGAGCCCGCCGGTTCGACCCTAGGCCCTAGGCCCGCCGGTTCCAACGGCTATAATGGGGACCGACGGTTCGGCTTGGAAGCCCGGCGGTTCGGACCGGCGGTTAACCGTCGGTTCCGGGCCTCTTTGCGCTTGAACCGAGCCCGCCTCAGCCCTAGCTCCGATTTCGTTCGGGCCGTTGACCGCCGGTCCGGCCCGAACTGTTGACTCTAGGGTCGGGCCTAGGGCCGGCCCGGCGGTTCTGAAAGCTCGTACACGTCTATGCAGGGCTAAGTACAAAAGTACTCAGTGGACTCATTGCCGAACACATTTTCTTTGTTAAAGTTATTGAACTGCCCACAATAGCACATAGGGGTTTTAGTTGGAAAAGACCCATGCCTATCAAAATATTTTATCACTTTTCAAAGTGTGTTCGGCCGGACTATTTCATCCACGTTGTTCCATATCTGATAATTCATTCATTCATCCGCGCACTATGGAGGTGGCCACCTACACATAGTCGCCGTGACCGGTCGAGGTAGATAACCTTAACACACAGTCACACGTGTACACAATTCGAGTTAGTCCTTAACTAAGTCGGATCCGATCATTACCCTTTTTTAACATTGGTGGACTAACTCATTACCCCTTTTTTAACGTTGGTGGACCAACTCATTCTCATACTACGTTGGATATACCAACCTCATTTTCATTCCACGTTGGATATACCAACCTCATTCTCATTCCACGTTGGATAACCAACCTCAGATAGGATCACAACAAAACATAAACATTTGGCAGTCAATAACAGTTCATGGAATAATATCACATAAAACTTTTGTAAATCATGTTTTGAGATATGCATAACATTTTGTTTCAAGAAAGCCCACCTGATTTCAAAGCTTACTCATGAATCCAAGGACTCCTCATCGTTATTATATCATCACTTCTTCGCTTGACCTTTATCGTAAGAAATTAAATAAGAAGTCCGAAATGAAGGACCATTCTTATCGAAAGAACTTCTAAATCTTATTCGATAAGATTTTATTAGGGTTTTGTGTTCTAATTAAGTTTTGCGTTAATCTATATTAATAATATCGATAATTCTAGCTCACTTTTTAATGTCTAGAAATTAAAGGACGATTCGTTCGCAAGATTGATTAAGATGAAATCGATCGTTAATTAATAATGGATATTAGATGGATCTTAATTAATTATTACAATATTAAAGGCTAACCCAATAGCTTAACTTATGAGTCTAAACTAACTCCTCTTAAGCTAAATTTTATTACTCAATACGATATGGAAATCCAAAATTAAACGCATTTCAAATCTTCGCCCCAAATATTCTTCAATTAAAGGTCTTCTAAATATTTAATATTAAGAATCACAAACCAAGGTAATTTAATTAAAGGAAACCCTTGGATTAGTAATAGCAACCCATATTTATTTATATAGGTTACTGGGCCCATATTTAATAGTATTTCAACCCATCACCTCTTTTATTTTCGGCCCACAGACAAACATACACAAGCCCATCCATTTTCTTTTTATTACACTTCTCGGCCCAGCCATAAGAAATAGGCCCTTTTCCTTTTTCCTTTCATTTTTCTCAGCCCAGTATCAAAATAAAAGGCCCAACCCAGAAAATAATTAAAACCCAACCCCAAGAATCGGCCCAACTATAGTTGAGGCCCAATTCCATAATTTAATTAAAATAAGCCCTAGGCCCACACCCACCCTATCCTCATTTCACTATGCCGCCCCCCTCCCTCTCTCTCACTCTCATCTCGGTTCTCTCTCTCTCTAGGAGGCGCCGCCTCATCTCTCACCTTCTCCTTCCGACGTCGCCGCTTCTTTCCCGGTGACACGTTACCAGTGTCGTCGTCTCCTCGGTGCCCTCACCCTCAATGTCACTCTCTCTCACAAACAGAACATTCTCTTTGCTCTCTCTAGATGCGTCGCCTCTCTTCTCGCTGAGATCGCGCCGCCTTCTCATCTCCGACGACGTGTTGCCGTCGCCGTCGTCCTTCTGCCACCCTCACATTCGACTCTCATGTTGTCACCATGCGAGTCTCATCGAGGAATGTCGTCGTGGAGCATCGTCTCTCATTTGACGGCGTGTCGTTGACGTCCACGCCGTCGTGCCACCGTCCTCCTCCGATGGGCGTCGCCGCCCCTTTCGCACCATCTCTTTTTCACAAAGACCATTACACACGCATACACGCACTGAGGATTCACCCCCCTCTGTTTCTCACATTCCTTTCGTTTCTCATATTTGCTCTATTTTTCTTTTGTAGGGCGCCGTAGTTCCTTGGACACCAGGGAGCCCCGCCGTCCGAGCAGGGTACCGTCGCCCGGCAGTGAGCTCATCTTTCAACTACCCAATGTCGTCATGCCACCGTGCCGTTCGATCAGTGACCGAGACCTACCCTCTATGTTGTTCGATTGAAGACCCGAGCCCTAAGTGGCTCGGTTCACAAATCCGTAGTAAAAATTATGTTCTAGTTTTATGAAGTTTCTAAATTTCCATTTGTTTGTAAGAAAGACAACATGCGTATATAGAAATTAGGATTGCTATATATATAGAATTATTGGTGAACTGTAATCAATACTAAAATTCTATAGTCCCCTGTTGAGAATTCTAAGAATACATTATGTTGTTTATGAAAATTCTAACTGGAAAAGGAATGGGGACATACCTTGGTAAGGTAGTGGTTGTCAGTGGTTGTCGGAATTTTCTATTTGCTGAATCCTATGATGTTGTTGGGGCAGAGGGAGAGTATTGATTACAAACTGTTTAGCATTAAAGGCTAATGAATGAATATTGAATATGAAGGAAGTAAATTCTTACCTTGACTCAGGAAGTTTAACTCCTTTCTCTTAAACGGCAGGTGAGGGAAAAGAATGAGGATTGGGTAATTTGAATTGGTTTTCTAGATATCACATTACCAAATTAGGTAGGGGTGTAGGGGTACCTTTGATGAGACTTTTATGGTAAGGGTCTCCATAAAGTGGATTGATGAGAATTTGGAATAGATTGATTGAAGGGTTTAAAAGGTTGATGTAAATTCTAGAAAGGCGTGATTTAACGTTAATCACGATATAAATTATCTGGTTCGAAAATATTTCTATATTAATTCTCGACTTTGGTTAATGTTTTTAAGTCGATATCGATTATCGTTCGTTGAGTACGTGGGAAATCAATTATTCGATATACTAAAACGTGATTTCAGTGAAGTCGTTAAAAGTTAATAATTCGATATAATATATTAATTGACACGGGGTATTACATTTCCAGCCTCTCAACAGCTACAGCCATATCGTGCAAATGCTTCTCAAGCTCTCCTTGTCTTCCTGCAATCATGCATAGCATAAATTTATCTTCTGTACAACATCACAATTAATGAAACCATGTTGTAAGGAAAAATTATGTCTTAACCTAGTGTTTTGATTAGATCCCAAAATCTCCATGATGATTTTTCCGCTGATGTAACTTAGTGCTACTCACATGTTAGGAAGCCAAATTTTTGTTTACTGGCTTCAGCAGAAGAACTACCAACTTAGATAAGTCTCATGTTAAAGGAGTTCGAAGCAGTATGAAGCCAATCATGCTGATAGGAGTATTAGTACCAATGCTACTGGTGACTGAAGACTGAACACTGAAGTCGGGAGACTGAAGACTGAAGACTCGATGCTGTTGAAGAGAAAGAATCCCAAAAAAATGACTAAGTGTCATACCAACCATTGAGAAGTCGAAGTTGCTGATAACTACATCAAGTTGATGTGTCAACTGAAGATTCGGAGTCACCAAATTGATAGAAGACGAATGAGTCTAGTCTGTTGATAAAATATAGAGTTGCCCGACTGGTGGAACCCAAAGTCAACGTACTGAAGAAACACGGAGTCAACTCAACTGAAAATATACGAAAATATTTAAATATTGAGTGTTTGAGTTTTAACGTGTCAATGCGAATCTGCAAAGGATCCTGACAAGTCATAACCACTTTCCAGAGTTGCAGAGGTCAGATATAAGATGTTGCAGACACGAAAAACGATGTACGAGGATTCAAACGAGTAGATTTCCAACGATAAATAAAATGGATATGATTGTTTTTTCCTCCAACAATAGTTCACTCTATAAATACGCACAAAATACAATCTTTGAACATTGCTGAAATGATGCATTCAAATATCCAAAAGCAGTCTAAGCTTATATCTCAAGAGCAAACATGCAGCGATTTCGAAGAAGAAAGTTTTAAAGTGTCATCATAAATCCTCATAGCTTATATATATTTATTAGCTCAGGATTTCAGCATACACTCTCTTATTTTCTAGGTTACATTCATGTATTTTCTTAAGTCTAGAATTCTTGAGTTGTCGACTTGTAACAGCTCAAACCTTAGTTGGAAAATCCTTTATCCAAAACCTTAAAAAATTTAAGTAGAAGTTGGGCAAGTAAGCAAGAAGTGACAGCTGCTGAAAGCTTAGTTATCTTGTACCTGTAAGCAAGAGGTTAAGTCGACTGCACTCGTAAGAAGTCAGAAGTTTCCTAGTACCAGTACATGCAGAAATGAACACCAAGTTAGATGGGATACAGATAAGGTGAACTTTAGTATCTAGGTTTACTCATGTACCTATAAATAAGACTTAATCCCAAATAATGGATTGACTGTGTTATCAGTTCATGGACGTAAGAGCTAATCTCTTCAAACCACATAAAAATTAAGTGTTATTTACTTTCAGTACCTCTTTAAGTTCCATATTATTGAACTGAAAATCATCAGCATCCGCAACACAACATACTATTTTAAAAACATCTATCAGTATCAGTTTGATATTGATGAAAAAATTGAAAATTGAATAAGCAAATATTTAACTAAGTATTTTATACCAACATCAGTTTTCAGTAAAGATAAAACGTAACCACCATATTTCGCAGGCATATTAATTATCAATCCAATTGACACCACTCAATACAAGACTCTTTATACTTGAACTAATAAATAGTACTGACACCAGTACTGAGTTGATTTCATTTAACTGACATCTACTGATCAGTAGAAGGTCCAGTCTTATTAAAAGAAAATTCTTAATTTATTTTAAATAGTGTATTCCCCCTCCCAATACACAAGTACGATCCCAAGGGACCATCATATGTATTTGCTAGAACAAAACAGTGATAAATGGTTCTATGCCCACCAACTGAAAAACAAAAAGCTTCTCATCTTCTTCATAAAGATAAACTCCACCACCTCTGGTAATCGATCCATTGATTTAGGTCATCGGTCCACTGAGAATCAAAAAGCTTCTCATTGTATGACTAACTCATTCATAAGGTGAGGAGCTAGAACCACGGTAGCTTAAATGCCCAGAAGAGCAATAATGATAGCGAAAATCCTTTTATATCATTCTCTATCACTCTATGCATCATCAAAATCAAAATCCAACCATCCTTAAACCAAATTATACTGCAAACAATAGTTATGCTAACTTCAATAAATGTTTACGAACTATACCAAAAGGAATTCGCCATGCATGCACATTTTCACTAACTAATTACACGAAAACTGAAATTTGAAGAAACAATCAATGTGAAGACGAACAAACAATACATGTTTCATCGGTCCTTCTCGAAACCGAATCCAACATACCCATTGTCCCTCTTCTTTGCATATCCTCCATTAAAGATGCACCGAGCCATTCACACAACAATGAAATTAATTGAAAACACTAATTATTTTCATGCCTTAATTATCAATCTCATACACCAACACCATTACACAATAGAAACACATTTGCACACATAGGTTAATTACATTGATCAAACAAATGAATTCATATCTAAGAACGAAAATGCACAACAATCATCCAATAAATACTAACTTTTGAAGAACTAAAAGAAACCAATTACCTTCCATACTTCAATCCTTGCGAATCATCCACAAAAAAAAAGAACATATCTGCATTGGGCGTTCTCTCTAGCGATAGGACGACGACGGCAGTCAAGGAATATGCATGCTCAATCTGCAACTGTCCAGAGAAAGAGTATGAGAGAAGTTGTGTGAGAGAGATGGAGAAGGGTTGAGAGAGAGATTGACAACAAGATAAGCCGGTTCTCGAATTGTGAGAGAACATACAACAAAAGGGACGGCGATGACAATGTGCAGTGGAGCAAGACGGCACGCCATTGGCGTCAGCAAAGACGAGAGAAAAAAAAAAGATTTAGGTCATAAATTGAAAAAAATGGGGGAAGCACGATTTCATATATTAGGGCATACCGACGGAATCCCAGTTTTTTTTAAAAAAAAATCACCGACAGATTAGTCCGTCAATATTCGGTCAGTAAATCCAAATTTTGAATTTTTTAAATAAGGAAAAGAATCACCAATGGATCTGATGTCATCGGTAGTTCGTCGGTGCCCGAAATGACACATGTAGGAAAAATTTTGCCGACGCTCGATCACCGACGGTAATTTGTCCGTTGGTAATTTCATAAGTGTCCGAAAGATTTTTTTGTAGTGGTCAAATTAAGCTCTTATCCCATGAGGCATTTCGTATTAGCCAACATATTACATTTTTTTTTAATTCATAAAGAACCCGCAATTGTTATCTTTCATAAACATTAAGTAAATTCTACGTTCTTGTGCAATAATCAGCAAACCACATTTGGAAAACTAGGAACTGTTAACGTATTATAATTTTTTAAATTTCTCGTGATGTTGATTACAAATTATGTCGACCAAATCTCTTAATCAATAGTTTATTTACAAATTATTCAAAATTGAAATTATAAAATAAAGGAGAAAAAAGTTAATGAAAGCGTAGCAAATCCTAATTCACGACAATTGTGCACCAACCAAACCATAACTGAAATTGCTTTTGTGTGGCCCTCATGAGTTGGAAACTAAAATCGAATACTGAAAAAATTGTTGCCTTTATGGTATAAATGGCTTCATTGATTTAAGATGATAATTGAGCATTCCCTATGGCCTTTCTTCGGTTTCTGTTTTTTCTGTCCCGTTATTATGGTATGCTACCTTATCAATATAAACCTATTTGCTGGAGTTTTCAATTATGAAATCATATGAGAAATTGATATAATTATATGGATATTGATATCGCTAATACTAATTAATTTACAAGTAACTTGTTTATGAATTTATATTTTGGATTACATGCATGAATATGTATATATTCATGTACTTGACCATATATATATTAGTGACGAAGCCAGAATTTTTTTTCTAGGGCCCAATTAATTATAATTTTAAAAGATAATAAAATAAAATTATAAAATAATAATAATTTAATAATGAATTTATTATAATCTTTTAGAAATTTGATTGGTAATATTAATTTACATATAAAACTTTATTATTTGCATATATCTTTTATTTTATCAATATAAAATAAATTATAGAAAATGAAAAGAAATAGCATTTTATCAACATAAAATAAATTATAGGAAAAAGATAAAGGAAAGAAAAAGAAAGAAAAAGGAAATAAAAGAAAATAAGTATAGAAAAAAGAAAATATGTAACTAAAAGGAATCGAACCAAGATCTCTTAAATGAGAGATAAAAATCATAACACATTAGACTACAATCGATTTAGTTATTAAATGTTAAATATTTATAGAGAGCACATATGTTTAACTAATAATTAATTCACATAGTGTTATTATTTACATATATATTTTATTTTATCAATATAAAACAAATTATATAAGAAAAAAAGGGAAAAATATCCCAAAATAAAGAGAAGAAATAGAATATAGATAGAAAAAAAAATAAGAGAGAAAAAAATAAGGAAAGAAAAAAAAAAGGAAAGAAAGAGAGAGAAAAAAGAAAGAAAGAAAGAAGGGAAAAAAAAGAAATGAGAAAGAGAAAAAAAGTAAAGAAGGAAAGAGAGAGAGAGAGAAAAATGAAGGAAAGAAAAAAAAAAAAAAAGAAGGAAAGAGAGAGAAAAAGAAAAGAAATGCTACCCGTAAGAATCGAACTTGGGTCGGTTCCCCCAGAATTCACATAATCCCATAACTATCAGGCTAAATAAACGGCTTGAATATTACACTACATATCAAATATATATAGCTTGTTTTCAAAAAATTGGGGGCCCATGGGCCCCTGCGCCCCTACGTGGTCTCGCCCTATATATATATATATGGATTGGATCCAGTGTGAACTCATCTTTTTGAGAACTTGAGAACTATGCACAAACGATAAAATTGATGAATAAAACTATAAAGGTGTAAGATAACGAAAACATTCTAAAATTGTTACCCAACAAAATAATTTTAGAAAGTTTTATGCACAACTTTATACGTCTTGTGCATCATCATTCATCTTCAACGTCTTATGCATAGTTCGTAAAAAAAGATGTGGTTTCTCATTCGATCCATTATATATATATATATATATATATATATATATATATATATATATATATTTCTTTCCTACTAGAATTAGCCAGTTTGGACTGTTGATTTTCGTATAATCTACTATCACTAACGGATGTATTGTTATAATATATAATGCATTATATATATAGGGGTTGACTCCAGTGGGAACTCATCTTTTTGATAACTTGATAACTATGCACATACGTATAAAGTTGATGAATAAAATCTATAAAGTTGTGTACAACGAAAACATTCTAAAATTGTTGCACAACAAAATAATTTTAGAAAGTTTTTGTTATGCACAACTTTATACCGTTTTGTGCATAATTTTTAACGTCTTATGCATGGTTCACAGAGTTCGCAAAAAATATGTGATTCTTATTTGATCCACTCCATATATATATGTATATAGGGGAGGGTTAACGTGAGAACCATTTTTATTGTGAACGTGAGAACCAAAACCGATGAATTCACGGTGAAAGTTGATGAATCCATTTGGGAAAATTATGAATCCAAAAATAGAATTTTCGCTTTCATGGGATTCGAACCGGGTGAAAAATTCAATTTTGAATTCATTAACTTTCTCAACGGATTCATCAACTTTCATAACTAATTCATTTGGTTCTTAGTTTTAGGATAAGAATGATTCTTATTTGAACCAAACTATATATATATATATATATATATATATATATATATATATATATATATATATATATATATATGACTGATGGTCAAGTAAAATTTATTTCCTGTGGCAACTAGCCAGTTTGAACTGTTGATATCAGTATAATTTACTATTATCATTAACGGATGTACTATTGTAATATATATATAATGCATTATCATAAAGATGTATTTTTTTTGAAGCTATAAAGATGCATTGTTATATATACACACACATATATAAATATGTGTGTATATAATTAAGCATGAAAATCAATCATGATTATCCATTTAATCTATATATATATAAGTTTTAGTGGGAACCATCCATAGTGTAGAAATTGTGAAGTAATTGGATCCATAGATCTCGACTAAATGAATGATCATGATTGGTTTTGGAGTATTACACTGAATATAAAGTTGTTGCATTGAATCTAGTGTAACAAATTTATATGTTTAGTGCAACAACTTTATATGTTCAATACTGCTTTCTTATTTTTACAAATATTTGTATTCCTACATGATCCACACTATATATTACAATATACATCTTTTTGTGATAATCACAAATATACAAAAATTAATAATGCAAATTGTTTTTAAGTCCTTATGAATTTAATTTCTATTTAGTAGTTTTATATGTAATCATTTTATAATATATGACCAAAATGATTGTTCGTATAATCGTAAACAACATAAAAAAATATGCGATAAAGACCCAATCACAAAATTCCGGCTAGAAGACAAATTAGTACACATGGTGACATTCGGGTGGATAAACTTTGGTTAAACAAATTGCAACTAAACACGACTTTAAATCCCTTTCTTCTATTGTGAGGGAAATTTAATCCGTCTACTTTATTATACGAAATAAAATGTTAGACACAGATTTTAAATGTCGGCTCAAAAATTCGAAGAAAGCAAATAATACTCTTAAATTGAGGCACCGAAGGGGGAAACCGCATCATAAGATATTTCATTGTTCAATTTTAAAATAACTTCAATTGCATCCATTTTTATTTTTATTTTTTAAAATATAAGGTACAGATCATATCATATTGTGAATTTATTGAATATTACAAAATTTAAAACAATTCACACAATAATTAGTACAAATCAGATCATATTCAAATCAATAAGTTGGAGAAATAAACTATACTTCGATAAAAATCGATCCAAAGAATTCACGTTAACTGCATCGTTGATATCATCATCTGTATGTCAATAACACGTAGCAATATAATTGAGAAAGAAAAGAATAGAACAGAGCAACCTAATTAATAGTGGCTAGTCAAAGCTTCATTAAAATCCAAGTTTATTTTTTCTTCTAGAAAACAACTATTTGAGGAGCTGTCTATTCCCCTTTCATCTCTCTCCTTAGGCAACCATCTCTCTCACATACATTCACAGAAGAAGAGCAGAGAGAGAGCATTTAAATATTCGAACTTCTGAAAAGTTATTCATTGATTTCCAACTCTTGCAGTTGTTTTTGTCTTCTTATAGAAGTTTGGAACAATTTTTGTAGTTTCAAGAATGGAAGGATTACACGGTTATGATTGGTGTGATCAACCGATGGATTTACCCCCAGGTTTCCGATTCCATCCGACCGATGAAGAGCTCGTGACTCATTACTTATCTCCGAAGATACTCGACTCCAACTTCACCACAAAAGCTATAGGCGAGGTAGACTTGAACAAGGTTGAGCCATGGGATTTGCCATGTAAGATATAAATACTTTCTTGATTTTATTAATGGCTGTGCACAAAATTATAATCTCAGAAGATGGTTGAATGTGCAGGGAAGGCGAAAATCGGGGAGAAAGAGTGGTATTTTTTCTTCTTGAGGGATAGGAAGTACCCAACTGGATCGAGGACTAATCGAGCTACGGATGCTGGATACTGGAAGGCCACCGGGAAGGACAAGGAGATTTTCAGAGCAAAAATCTTGGTCGGGATGAAAAAGACTTTGGTTTTCTATAGAGGAAGAGCCCCTAAAGGAGTAAAAAGCAATTGGGTCATGCATGAATACAGATTACAAGGAAAGAATTCCAATATTTTTTCTGCAGCTGCCAAGGTTCACAACTTCCCCTGTTTTACTCTGTTTTCCCCTGTTCAATTATTGGTTAATTTGCCCCTTCAATTTTGCAGAGTGAATGGGTAATTTGCAGAGTCTTCAAGAAGAGCTCGGGAGGAAATAAAGTCCACATATCGGGGCTGCTGAGGAGCGGTGATTTACCTCCGTTGATCGATTTTTCATCCAGTGAAAATACGAGAAAGACGAATGCTGCTGCTCAAGGATCTCATGTGACCTGCTTCTCCAATCAAATACAAGAACAACAAGATCAATCCGTTGACGAATATACTTCTTCAGACACGAATCTTCACTATCCGACTTCAATTTTTTCATCTCAGCCCAGTCCGTTTGCAGAAAATATCCAGTGCCCGGATTCTATTTTGAAGCAAGAACAGGCAACACTACGCCGTTTGAATGGTGAGACACCTCCCACCATTTCCAAGTATGGAGTTGGAGTTGGGCCTCATGACCATGATCAAGATTATCTGATCGTTTCGACTGGGCAAATAGAATTAGACTGCTTGTGGAATTACTGAATCTTAGACAGTGTCGATTGATAATAACAGAAGATTAGGTATTTAGAGAAATGTAAACTTTCCTCTTTAGTAAATATTAAGATTGTTGTTTCTGCATGCATTTCTTAGCTCAAACATGCAGCAAAAGTTCATCAAATAATGTGCCTTGAATTCTACCCTAATAAGTCGTTTCTTCAATAATTTTATGTTTCTGGAGAACTTTTTTATTTTCATCAATCATCATGATGCTAGATTAGTTTGATATAGATATTAGATTAGATTAACAATAGTTGATGCGTAGGTGGTATCTTCTCTATGAACTGTTGAACTTTGTTAGGCCACCAACCAAGTTTTGACGCTTTGGAATATGATATTTTATTATCATATTGTTTTTTATTTATTAGCTTAATAATGGATGATTAACATGCAATAGCAGAAAATCGAAAAACTAGGGTAGTGGTTTCACAGTACCGTTAAAAAGGCTCAAACTTAGAGGGTGTTTGACTAAGCTTATTTTAAAGAGCTTATAAGGTCCAAGAGTTTATAAGATATTTCAAGAGCTTATAAGATATAATGTTTGAAGAGTTTATAAGTTGTCAAAGTGTTTGGATGATTGAGCTTATAAGCTAGAGAAAGAATCGTGAGTTAGAGAGAGAAAATCATAATTAGAGAGAGAAAATTGACGAGGGATTAAATTGATAGTGTTATGTAGAAAAAACGAACCATAGTAAGGTTATTTTGATAAATTCACTATTACTTATAAGTTTATGTAAAAATAAGTTGAGGTTGAGCTACTTATTTTAGGAGAGCTTATAAATTGTTGGAGCTTATATTCACAGCAGCTGTTTAGAAGCTTATTTTGCTAAACACTTTGCATGAACTTATAAGCTAATAAACAGTTTATAAGTTTTTTGAAGAGCTTATAAGCTTAGCCAAACACCCTCTTAATCGGGTCAAACCATACTTGTAAGATTTGGTTTGTCTTAGAGTTTAAAAAATAGAGGTAGTCTCTTATATATCCGTCTGCATATGGATTTTGATATTTTTCTTCAATTTAAATGATACTTTCTAAATTATAGAGTGAAAAACAAATAATATTTTTTTATTAATATAAATAATATTTTTTAATAACAAATGATACTTTTATCCGTTCGTACGTAAAAGATTTTTTGTGTAAAAAATATGGTTTGGTTAAAAATTTGACAAATTATGGTGTACGTTTTAGATTTGAGAAGCAGTGTTCTTTTGCCCCAAGTTAGGAGAAAGAGAAAGGTGGTTGCAGATTTTTGTAGATGGTCCACATGAGATTTTGGAGAGAGCGAGATATTTTGCAATTTTTTGATTTGGTGAGAAAAAAATCCACTTATAATTCATTTAAGAATATATCATATGTCACCGGATTCTGAAATGAAGGGTATAAATCAAATATTTTTCAAAATTATGAGATTTTTAAAAACTTAAATTGAAGATATTTTCAAAAAAAGTTTTTTAATTATAAACAAAAAAAATATAATTAACTCTATTGAGGTTTTTAAAATGAAAACATAAAATTGAAGATACTATTAAAAAAAATTAGAAAAATAAATAGGAATGTGCATGCACCGAACCGAATCCAAAAAATCGATTTTTTTTCAATCAATTCAGTTTGGTTTTTGTTGTTATTTGTTATTTGTTCGTTTTTTTTACTAAGGTTTCGATTTTAGGTTCGATCGATAATCAAACCGAATTGAACCTATTATATATAAATATTATTTAATAATTAATAATTAAAAAATTTTGAATTTTTTTTGATCAATTTAATGTAGAAATTTTAAAGGCCGTGTCACGGTATATTCGAACCTGAGACATTTGACCTCAGGCATTAACCACTTTACCATTAGGCCAACATACACAATTTTTTTAAATTATTGGTTTTTTCTGACATTATATATATATATATATATATATATCGGTCTGTTTTTCGGTCCGACTGAAACCGATCGATTTTCGATTCGGTTTTCGATCAATCCAAAAATTTTAATCGATTCAGTTCTATTCAGTTCAATTTTTTTTTTATGTATTTTGATCGATCGGTCTATCGATGTACAACCCTATAAACAAAGTATAATTAACTCTATCTGTGAACATTCGAGCACAGTTTCCATGAAATAGTGCAATTAACAGTTTATTGCTTTACATGGTAAAAGATCGATGCTACACAATTCTTTTTTCTTTTTTTATTTTTCTTTTTTTTTGAAGTATTTTCACAAAGTTTTGGGGATCGTCTGTGCCGGGTGTACACCTTTGGGGTATGTTATAAAGATTTTCCCAAAATAAAAAATAATACTAGAGACCCAATATCTCCGGCCCGGAGATTCCTTCCGCCGGTTTCCATATCTTCTCCGGCAAGAAAAAATCCCCCACCCCCCAAGCGGCGCCATGGCTTGTCGTCTCTGATCTTAAAATTTCCTCCGAATTTTGTCCGTCAGCTGAGCGTCAAGGCAAGGAGGAACTGAATCAACATCGGCGTGGCTCAGGTGGTGACAGATTTGTGGTCAAACGAGCAATCCCCCTCGGGCTGCACGCCGGCTGCTAAAGCCGTCGAGGCTGTGATAACCCCGGCACCAAAATGTAAAGCTCGGAGGTTCCCCTTTTCTCGATTACGCCTCTTTTTTGAGCTCCGGTGGCAGCGTTGCAATACATGCTGGTATGTTGTTGGTTTGCATAAATTACTGATGATCATATCTTATATTCACATATTCCGGTGTGTTTAAATTTCTTTTGTAATGCGAATGCCTGCTTGTTTTTTGAATGGTGTTTCTTTAGGCTGAATTTGTGGAAGCGATATGTGATCATCGATTAAGTTGTCTGTGGTCATATGAAATATGCCACTGGAACTAATCGATCTCATGGAATATGTAATTAATCTGCAGTCTGCACATCATGGGAAGAATGATTTAAAAGGTTTGCGGAAGTGGCTTTCTATCAATTCATCTATTATACTAAATTTAGATTCTATATAATCATACAATTTGTAAGCTTTCTTTCTGTATTCGGTAGTATTGCGATTATGATTAGCTTGCCCGTTTGAATATTTGGAATTTGTTTTTGTATTGCATCTCTTTCTTAAGATGGTCGTTTTCGATATTTACTGGGAATTCCCTGAATGTACCAGCTGAAAGATTGGGTCGCGGCATTGCTACTGATGCAATAACCACCCCTGTAGTTAATACATCTGCCTATTTTTTCTTTTCAAGAAAACTGCTGATCTCATTGATTTTAAGGTATTTTATTTACTGCATGGTACTAGATTGAGGAGCGTCCATGATCCTGATGTTTATTATGTCATCTGTTAATTAGGATGGACTTATAGTGATCAATCTTTTACTGATGCCAAACATGATTTTACTTGCCACAACTTTGGTCTAAAGGTAACTCTAGATTGACAGGCCATGAATATTTATCGGTTGAGCTGAGATCTATTTGGATGTGTTTCATGCTAGAACTGATCTTACTCCATTAACTAGAAAATGTAAGTATCTAATGTTTTATGTAAAATGTATATTTGGAATTGGTAGCTAGATCACTAGTTTATTAGCTAAATGAACTATGTGGGAATCTATGAGCTAGATAACTAGTTTATTAGCCAAATGAACTATGTTGGTAATCATATGTGGAGCATGAGCATATAAGCCAAACTAAGGGCTTTTTAAGGACATTTTCTTCTTGCATATTCTTATCCCTGGTGGAAGCTGTTTCCCCCTACATATGCTCGAACCTTTAGGCTTTAGCATGATTTTCCGAAATCATCCTGCTTTATAACCCAAAAAAGTAACATAACAGCACCTCGTAGTATAGATATATTAAAACGCTGTATCTTATTTCATTTTCAGGAAAAAAGACATCGAGTTTTGAGTATGGAAGCTATTGGAACTACACCACTATTGTTGCAGAGGAGAAGATCAGTTAAGTCCCTACCGCTCAAATTTAGGTTTTCTTCAGTCAATACAGCGATGTATGCTTGCTAAATATTTATGAATAGATAACATAAAACAACATTTGTCTTCTGAAATTTGCACCAGTGCTCTGGAAGGTACTGAATCAATGCTTTTGATGGCATCGGGAATGTGTGCTAGCACTGTCATGCTGATGGCACTTGTCCCTGCCGGAGGGTATTTAGTGACTACAACTGACTGCTACAGGAAAACTCGGATATTCATTGAGACAATACTTCCCAAAATGGGGATCACTGTCTGAGCTTTCTGTGCCAGTTTCTTTTTTATTTTGCTTATTATCTCTACTGTGTTAGCTTTAGATTTTTGTTCTTTCCAAGAAAAGAAAAAAGGTTCTGATGAAGCTGCCCTCTCTGTTAATAGTTAGTTTGCATTTCTATATCTCTCCATGAAACTTGGACATAATTTATCTGAGGTTAAAAGAAAAATAAACGGAAAGAAACAAACTAGATGAAGTGGATAAGTTTTCATGGTTGCGTCATTGCGAATAACTTTCAGCTCAAGTTAAGAGCTAAGGAACATGATGTTTGTTTACATACTTTCAAAATGCAGGCAACTGTCATTGATCACTGGAGTCTGCATTAGAAAAGAACAATGTAAGTATTGCTCGCATATCTTTATTCGGTCACAATATGCTTTTCTTGTAGTGTTCATTTGAACAAGCTAAAATGCCAGCCACTTTCCTTCTTGAGAATCCAATCCTTTTCATGTAGGTGGCACTTTTCTTTACCGAGTCTCCCATCATTCCCTTCTTGAGGTGTGTTGACATTGAACTGGTGTCAAAGCTTTGCCATGACAAAGGCACCTTAGTGTGTATTGATGGGACATTTGCAACTCCTCTTAACCAGAAGGTTCTTGCACTTGGTGCTGATATTGTTCTACACTCTGCAACCAAATACATCGGAGGCCACAATGATGTATGCTGTTTCTCCGACTCCGGATGTATACACTTACACTAGATTTATTAGACATTCATATCTTATTGTTGAACAGTGCATTCGAGGTGCAGGTTCTTGCAGGATCTATCAGCGACCCTGAGAAGTTGATATCAACTATTTGTAACTTGCATCATGTTCTTGGTGGTGCTCTAAATCCTGTGAGATATCAAATCTTTGCTAAATAAGTACTTTTGCAGCATTAAGTGACTCACACATTATCTAATAGTTTTGTACACTTATTAAGCTTGATCAACAAGCGTGTGCTAGCTCTAGCAAGTACTTCTTGGTCATTTGCAACTTGATCTTTTAATAAAATTCAATTTCTTAAATTTTGACCTTTTTTATCAGAATGCTGCATACCTCATCATCAGAGGCATGAAGACGCTGCATCTTCGTGTACAGAAACAAAAATCTACAGCACAGAAGATGGCTGAGATTTTAGAGGTACATCCCAAGGTACTTGATTGTGTAAAGAGCTTCTATACATATTTATAAGTTTAAATAAGCTCTGGGCACCTTGTACAACTTCAGTTAGCTGTTTTATTCTTGTTTGGGTAAAGTGAGCAAGTTTTGTGGGATTCCTGCTCCTGATAATGCATCTTATAGTGCATGGTTCTACCCACAATAACTTTTATCTGCTTAAGGTTTCTCCTAAACTGCATGACATTTTTTGTTCAACTGAGGCTTGCAGGTTAGGCGAGTCTATTATCCAGGTCTGGCAAGTCATCTAGAACATGACCTTGCTAACAGGCAAATGAAAGGTTTTGGTGGTGCTGTTAGTTTCAAGGTCTGTAATTACAAAGCTAAGACATGCTATAGGTTGTTGATCAATGCATCTTCTTTAAACAATTCTTTCTAAAAAGTGAGGCGATTTTATCAGGTTGATGGAGACCTACTCACCACTGCAAAATTTATTGATGCTCTGAGAATTCCATATATAGCCCCTTCCTTTGGAGGCTGTGAAAGCATTATTGATCAACTGGATATAATGTCTTATTGGTGCGTCCTTTCATCTTGCAGTAGCTTAGCTTGAAGCATGATATTTCTTTCTTGTAAATGTTGGTGGTGCAATAATAGTTGGGCTGATGCCATATAAAATTATTTGAACAGGGATCTTTCCCAGTCAAATAGGGCCTGAGTATGGAATCTCGGATAACTTGGTTCGGTTCAGCTTTTGATTTGAGGACTTCCAAGACTTGAAGGCCGACATTTTTCAGGCTCTAGAGACGATAGAGCACGTGATGCAGCGTGCGTGCGTGGAACAGAAAGAACAAGATCAAAACTCGTTGATTCAACGGAATACCGAGAATTGACGGTAAGAGATATATCTCGATTTATCAAAAATGTCAAAAGCTCCAACGAAAAGAAACAAACGGAGATTAAATACTAACCCTAATCTCCGAAAATACAAGAAATGCCAAAAAGGCCCAAAAAAAATCAAATTGCAAAATAACCCCGAAAAACACTAAATCGCGAATTTGACCTCTAAACGATGGAATTTGCCGAAATCCGCCATCAATCATCGCAGCCACGACTATTTTTCGAACGTCGATTACACCGAAAAACACTAGGTTTTCCTCGAAATCTGAAACTTCCCTGGATTGCGACAATTCTTCGGATGATCCGCGCGTTTCATAAAATCATCTGCAACTTGCGCCGCATCATACTCGCCGGGGTAGAGAAGATTCGACCTCGAATCTGGCGCGGCGTCATCATCAGAAGAAGAATCCCCAACAAAAGGCACACGATGCTTGACATTGAACACGTCAGAAGTGTGGACATGGCTCGGCAGCAGCAGACGATAGGCATTGGGGTTGATCTTCTCCACAATCTCAACAGGACTAATCTTCTTTGAGGCAAGTTTGGAGTACTCACGGGCAGGAAAACGATCTTTGGTCAGAATAGCCCAAACAAAATCACCAACACGAACTCAACATTTCGGCGCTTGAGGTCGGCGTGGGCTTTATATTTTCCGTCGAGGCCACCAACCGAGCATGCGTCTCATTGGTGAATCTGTCACCGGGCAATAAGATCATCGGCGGTGGTGGTTGACGAACCTTCTCAAGGCGAGCAAGGAGATCGAGGGACCGGGGTGACGGACCATAGACCACGTGAAACGGACTAAAACCGGTGGGTGTTCACGGCATGATTATGGGCGAACTCACTGAGGAAGTTTGAGGTCCCACGCTGGGATGATCGCCAACTAAACATCGCGAGGGTTACCGAGACCGGTTGACAACCTCCGTCGGCCGTCCGTCGAGGATGGTAAGCACTTCTTGAAGTTCGGTGAGTGTTGACCGCGCCACGACTCCTCCAAAATGGCTCACAAGCGAGTGTCGCGATCCGACCTGATAAGCGGGGAGACCATGAATGCGATAGACATCACGAAAGTAGAGGCGAGCCACGGAGATAGCATCAGAGGTCTTCTTGCAAGGGATGAAGTGAGCCATCTTCGAAAACCGATCAACCACCACATAGATAGAATCATTCCCACGTTGGGTACGAGGGAGACCAAGAACAAAGACAAAGTCCATAATCGACATCGCACTGTGGTGGGTAGGAATAGGGAGGCATGTATAAACCAAGCATTGTTAGACACACCCTAGCCACCGACAAACACGACGGTGCCACAAACTTGCCAACTTCCCTACGCATAGAAGGCCGTAAGTAGGAAGTAAGAAGCGGTGGAGGTCCGATCACGACCCACGTGGCCTCGTTGTGCGACTCTGAATAATCTTCAACCGGAGGTCGCAGCGAGGATACACGGTGAGTTCCCGAAAAGAAAACCCGCCTCCAAAAGAAACTCGGTCGGTTCGCCTGCTGAATCGAACAAGACACGAGAGAAATATAGGTCATCCACATAAAAATCCATGAGTCAAAACCGGGGACATGGACACGCATTTCGCGAGAAGGCTATGGCGGCGGTGAGGGCATCACGACACGGTTAGAAACCCCACCAGGCTTAATGACAAACGTGAGCTCAAGATAAGAGATCCACGATGCATGCAGTGAGAAATCTTATCTTGGTCGCTAAGATGTTTGAGGAATCGTGGTCCGTAGAGAACGAATTCACCGAAAGAGATAATGGCGCGGTGTTTGATTGCTCGCACAATACCATAGAATTCAACATCATAAGTCATCAAACGAAGCTTGGCACCGTAAAGCTTCTCATTGAAATAAGCGACAGTGCCGTCCACTGGCCGAGAACAAGACCAATACCGGTCTTGGAGGCATCGCGGTGCGCGTTCAAACGAAGAGAGAAGTCGGGCGAGAACCAAGATGGGGGCGAAATGAGGTCTTGCTGACCAAGAAATGCGGCATCGGCCTCTGCGATCACGTAAACTTACTCCCTTTCATGCAATCGTGAGGGGCCATAATACCACTAAAGTAAAGTATAAAGCGTCGGTAAAAGAGGCGGACCATGGAAGCTACGAACTTCGTGATGGATGAGGGCTTCGCCGGTTTAAACAGAAGCTACCTTGCCGGTCAACCATGAGACCGTCACGAAACCACATAACCTAAAATTGGGTAGATCCGTCGAAGGCACACCGTAGGGCAAGATAAAGCGGTCACGGGAGGACAAGAGTACCTCTCAAGATCTTTGGAGATGCATGGCGGGGTCGAGCTATAGATCAAAATGTCATCGAAATAAACGACGACAAACTTGCGATAAAAGGCGGGCGCTTGATTCATAACTCGCGTGAAGGTCTTGGGGGAGTTAGAGGCCGAATGGCATGACCAACCACTCATAGAGGCCTCGCGTGTTTTAAACGCTGTCTTCCACTCATCGCCCATACGAATGCGAATTTGATGATAGCAACTCTTCAAATCCAGTTTGCTGAAGACACGAGCACCACCCAACTGATCTAGCAAATCATCCAAACGGGGAATGGGAAAGCGATAGCGAACAGTGATCTTGTTGATGGCGCGGCTGTCCACACACATACGCCACGTGCCATCCTTTTTGGGGGTGAGGAGGGTAGGTACGGCACAAGGACTGAGGCTCTCCCGGATGTGGCCTCGGGCAAGGAGCTCCTCAACTTGTCTACGTAACTCCTCATGCTCTTTCGGACTCATCCGATAGTGGGGTCGGTTTGGTAGCGCGACACTGTGCACCAAATCAATGTGGTCTTGAATATCCCGCGAGAGTGGTAATGCAGAGGCAAAGACTGGAAACACATCGGCAAACTCCCGCAATAAAGGTCAGACCTCAACGGTGGAGTGTGGGAGGCGGTGTCACCTGTGGCCGGGCCAACAGACAAAGACGAGGCCGATTCCTCCATGGCGATGAAGGCAGCACACGGAGAGAAGGGTTGCCGAGGTAGGTTGGGCAGCCGTAGGCGAAGTGGCGTTGGGCTTTGTAGGGACCAACACAATCTTCTTGCCACGGAACATGAAAGAATAGGTGTTGCCACGCCCATCATGTCAACAAGATTTTCATATTGCCATGGACGCCCAAAGCAAGTGACATGCATCCATGGGAACCACATCACAATATATGAGTCTGGTATGTGGAGCGATAGAGAGACACCAAAGCACGTTTAGAGACCATCACATCCGTGCTCGACCGAGCCAGACAATCGATACGGTTTGGGATGAGGTTCGATTGCAAGGTTGACTTGGAGCGACCACCTCGAAATGACGCTCGCAACTACCGCATCAATGATAAAAGTTCAAATCTTCCCACCAACAATGCAAGTAGATTGGAGCAGTTATTACGCAACCACTCGATTGTCGTGTACGCGGAGATAAAAGGTTCGACCAATAACAATAGAGGACCAACATCACCAAACATATTCCTCAATCACGTCAAGAACATCATCACCATCATAAATAGGATTATCAAACACGGACCGGACTCATAATCAACAAAGATCGGTAAAAGGCCACGATTACGGAAGGAGGCGAGGCGGTCCGCGCATCGGTGGCCAAGATCACCACAATTGAAACATCCTCAGGGTCCGGGACGACCTTGGGCAGGGGTGGAATACCCACGGGGAGGGGCCGAGGTGGTCTGGCACGTAGAGGCTTAGGGCCTGGTGCCGACGAACTCGAACCGACTGTGGGACCCGGAGGTGGGCGAAACCTAGGACTCGCACGTCGGGTAGCTTTTTTTCGCTCGAAAGCGCGCGATGCGCGCAACGATCGATGGGTCGAACATATTGAGAACATCCTGCAACTGGATTCGCAGGCAACCAATATACCGAGAAACGAGTTGAGTGGGAGAATCGTTAACGTCAACACGGGCAAGGATTTCATAGGACTCATTGGAGTACTCATCCACGTAGCGAGGACCACGACGTAGATTCGGAAGCGTTGGTATAACTCACGCCAAAGTTAAAGCGGCAAGAATGCGACCACGAGATGCTTGCGGAACTTATCCCAACGGTTGATTTTGGGTTTGCCTGTCGCGCGGCGGGTGAGTTTCGATTCTTCGCCACCACGCTTGGGCACGACCCGTGAGTCGCATCGTCACCGAGAAACACGGCGGTCGTGGAACCTCCGCGAAGTCCGAGATTTCGTCGACTTGGGAAAGCCAATCGATCGACTCTTCTAGTTTGGTCTTTATTCTTTGCCGGAGAAGGGAATCTCCACTTTGAAACCCCGCCCCATCGATTAGGGTTAGGGGCGGGAGGGCTCGAAAGGATTCTCATCCGAGACATCCACATCGTCCTCCTCTTGGCGATGGGGCTGCGCGCTTCATCCAATCGTTGCGTCGTGATTCGATCTGATCCGCCGTAACTCGGCATTATCGCGACGCAGATCGGCAACCGGTGCCGCAGCGGGGATCCGTGGGCGGCATGTCGCAGGCGGTGGAATCGATACCACTCGATGCGGCGTGCGTGCGTGGAACAGAAAGAATAAGAACAAAACTCGTTGATTCAACGGAATACCGAGAATTTACGGTAAGAGATATATCTCGATTTATAAAAAATGTCAAAAGCTCCAACGAAAAGAAACAAACGGAGATTAAATACTAACCCTAATCTCCGAAAATACAAGAAATGCCAAAAAGGCCCAAACAAAAATCTGAAATTGCAAAATAACCCGAAAAACACTAATCTGCGAATTTGACCCTCTAAACGATGGAATTTGCTCGAAATTCGCCATCAGTCATCGCAAAGCCATGACTATTTTTCGGAACGTCGATTACACCCGAAAAACACTAGGATTTCCTCGAAATCTGAAACTTCCCAGAATTGCGACAATTCTTCGGATGATCCGCACGTTTCATAAAATCATCCGCAACTTGCGCCGCATCAGCACGTCTCACCTGCATTTCTCTTGTTGGTTGCTTATTTTTCTTTCAAATTTTAGGTCGTTTGGAACTTGAAGTTGACTGAAGAGTCATGAATCAAATATTATGTCGATCTCTAGGATATCATTTCTTCACATTTGAGCAAAACTAATCAAATATTCCTTACAAACATGATTTCTATTAACAAATCAATCATAAGTATGCATTAAAAACCATTGAAATCCATATTTTTCAACTCCCCCAACTTGAACAATTTTTTATCCCCAAATAATTATAATAAGATGAGAAAAAAGGAAAAATAAACACAACAATGCAAATGACAAAATTGACTTCAGAATTTTCTTCACAACACATGCATATGCAAATAACACGATCAAAGGTTCACATGTCTCAACAAACTTGAACACTTGGACTCATGAACTATATAAACCTCACAAAATATATATATAAAGAATAAAGCTCTCAACCTCTAGTGTTTAAGATAAGTAGTGGTTTAAACTCAATTAAACACATGCAATTAGCCATGTGCTTGCCAAGTATCTCACCTCTCTATGCTTAAATGTGTGCTCCTATAGCAAACATAAAAATATCTTTTTATTTGGACAATGTAGGCTCTTTGGATAGGTGAGATGTTTTTAACTCCAAAGCAATAATAATACCCATATCTTTCAACATTGAGATCGGACCACATCAAATCAGCTAACAACCAAGCTTTACGTTTTGTTTTTTTACTATTTTTTCTAGAGAGATCAATGAACGATTTTTTCGTTTCCTTTCTTTTTCTCTCTATTATTATTTTCAAGGGAGCTCATAAAAGCTTGATGGATCCCTCAGGGTATGTACTGGTGTATGGAGGGGAGGGGAGAATACACCAGTTAGGCAAATTTAAAAACTTTTGCCTTTCACAAGACTGACTGGCTATTGCGGCAGTAGCTGGTTGGATAACTGGTAGTTCAATGCTGATGTCAGTACTGCTGGTCAGTTCAGATAAGATGAGTCTTGCACTGAGTGATATCAGTTAGCAAACCTACTAACTGTTGAGACAACTGGTCAGTTGGACTGATAACTTATGTGCGTAAATGTGGTGGTTACTGTAGCTATCTTACTGAAAACTTAAATTGGCTTAAAAACACTTAGTCGAATATGGCTTAGTCTATTTGCATGAACTTCTACTAAAATTGAGTGTTTTTGTAGAGGGGTTTCCCAACTAAAATTTGAGCTATCACATACAACAAATTCAGTATGTCTAGGCTTGAGATATACAAAGTAGTATCATAGACTTAAAGGAAGTGTATACTGAAACCTTGAGCTGATAAGTATATTTGAGTTATGAAAATTTACTGATAGCATTGTAGACTTCCTTTTTCGAAACGGTTGGGTAATAGTTCTCGAGCTTTGAGCTTTGATGCTTTTGATAATAAGAATACACAGTGTTTCGGTAATCTTCAAAGATTGGATTTTGCACATATTTATAGAGGGGATGATGAATAGTCCGATTGGAGGGAACACCAATCACATCCTTCTATTTGTCATTTGAATTCTTCCCGTTTGAATCTCAGACGTCATTGTCGAGTCTGCGCATCATCGCACAATCGTAGCTCTGCGAGATTGAAAAGGTCTTCGGTATGTCAGGATCTTCTGCAGATACACTACGACACGCGGATGAGTCAAAAACTCAAGGCTAAAATATCTCTGTGTTTTTTCAGTTGAGTTGATTCCATGTTTTATTAGTACGTTGACTTCAGGTTGGGCCAGTCGAGTTGCTCCGTCTTTCATCAGCAGGCTGGACTCCGTCTTTTGTTAATTTGGAATCTAAGTCAGAATGACGATTTCAACTACGACGTAGAAATAGTCTTCTTTGACTTTTCATCAGCCAGCTTTGGCTTAGTATCGCCATCTTTGACTATTTGTCACCAACTTTGACTATTGATTAGCAACTTTTGACTTCCAGTAGCCCGCTTTTACTTCCTAACATGGGCACTCAACTGCTGGAATGACACTTAGTCATATCCTGACTTCTTTGCTTCTAGCAATGCCGAGTCTTCAGTATCTGATCTTCAGTCTTTCGATTTTAGTCTTCAGTTTTTTACTTTACTCCAGTAGCTTTATTTATCAGCATCTCTCTATACTTCAGTCTTCAGACATCAATTGGCCTGACTTCAGTCTTCAGTACGCGTTCCTTCAATTGAGCTTCTATCAGATCCACTGGTACTAATACTCCTATCAGTATGGTTGGTTTCAGTAGTGCTTAAACTCCTTTAATGTTGGGTCTATCCAAGCTGGTAGTTCTTCTGCTGAAATCTGTAACAAAAATGACAAACTCCAGAACGAGTGAGTAGCATTAGTTACATCAGCAGGACAATCTTCAGAGGTTTTGGGATCTAATCAAAATATACAGTTAAGATAGAATTATTCTCAATCAATAAAAAAAATCGCAACAAGCTTTTTTATTCTTCCATTGATCATAACAAGGTTATTTTATATCACTTTTAAAATACATCTCCTAACATCCTCATTCCCAATCATTGATTCTTCATATTTTCCCTGCCAAATTCGATTAGATCATAGAAAAGGAATAATAGACTCAAAAAGGCAAACTAATCTTATCAAGTGTTTGGAAGGAGCTAACAAAGATTACCTTAAATCATATCTAAGTCATTAAAATATTAATGCAATCTCGAGGGAAAAATCAAGACAAGTTCTAGTGAAAGTCATGCACGATTGAATACAACACACAAGAAGGAAAGTAAGATCGTAAAGCATTAGCAGTCATAACTCAAATCCTCACAAGGGTTATGCATTTGATTGTCAAGTTTTAGAGGCTAAATATTCTCATCTATCAAGCCATGTTCAACTCTTCACGTGTGACTCACAAATACATAATTTTCAAAAAACAATAGACTTATCACTAGCCATGTCATCATTTTTCCATATTATGTTCATAATTTCATCATTTTAAGCAACACACAACACATTAACACAACACAAAAATAAAAAAGAAGATAAAATCAAGACTAGTACAACACAATTGCACATCCCCTCAAACTTATTCAACTACAAGGATGAATAAATTTGCAAAAAAAGTGTGATGTACTAGCTTAGGCGAACTTACCTCAACTCGGGTGAGACGTGCGGATCTTGGAACGGTTCGGGTAGATGAAGGCACGCTCGTCCCCTGGTCGATTTTGTTTTTGGAAGAGAGAAAATAAAAGAAAAAGAAAAAAAAACACAACTAAAAGAAATAAAGCAATAAAAATTGGGTTACCTCTCAACAAATGTTTAATTTAACCTCTTATCAATTGTTCGAGGAATGGTTGAGCTATCTATATGTCGGATGCTCCATATAAGTTTGGTGGCTTCTTCTTAGCACCATATATAGAGATGGTTATCTTCTCTTCATTCATTCTAAAAGTGAGGCCCTCATCTCGTACATCAATCAAAGCACCGATAAAAATGGACGACAAAGAATCAATAGAATATTCTTGTTCTCTAGCATATCAAGCACTATGAAATCAATTGGAAAGATAAACTCTTCAACCTTGACAAGACATTCTTTACCATACCATTAGGATATAGGAATGATCGATATGCCATCTGTAGAACATATAGTCAGCTTGATCTCTCTTATCTTCAATTGATTGCAGATCGAGAGGGGCATCAGATTGATTCATGCTCATAAATCACACAAAACATTTGAAAATGTCAGTCCTTCGATCATGCAAAATGATGAAGCTTACAAGATCATCTTTCTTGATTGGCAACCTGTTTTTAAACATGGCATTGCAGTCCTCATTCAAATTGATTGCCTCAATCTCTGGAACCATCAAGAGTTTAGGCAAATTTTGAGGAAATGGAACAAAAGAGATGTATGTAACTTTGATGTTCAAATCTTTCGGTGTAACTTTAGGATATGCCTTTGGAGAAGGTGACTCTTCAAACCTCTTTCATCATTAGAAGTCTCATATGCTCTTATTGTTTTCCCCCAACTCTTGTTTTGTCTGTTGCACTGCTGTCTTCGATTTAACCAACATTTGGGGGAAAAAACATGAGCAATATGTATTGGTATGATTATGGCTCTTTTGGAATTGATCTCCCATCGATAAATCTGACTCCACCATAAACAAGCTCTTCCTTCTTTGATTATGGTTAATTCTACCATAAACCATCGCTATAACCACAATTTCTCTCGATTCCTCAATCTCTCTCAAAATCCTTATTTTTCTTCAAAAATTCAAGCAAGAAGAACTCGTTACTGTTGTCAATTGTTGTTCGTGCCTTCATCGTTGCTATCCATCGCTGTTGTTGTCAAAAGAATTGTAGTAGAAGAAGAATGTCTCTTTCCATTTTATCCCTTGCGAAAATTAAAAAATGAAATGGGCTGTCACTTGTGAAATTCTAGTGCATCAACATGTTCAAAATGTGTGGTCCAGATCTGGTATATATATAATTGGGATCATGTAGTACCCTAAGAATTTACTAATCTTATGGATCCTATGATGGAGATTTTTTTGGATTTTTTAACCTTATATTCATTGATTTTGCTATAGTAATGGTAGATTAGTAATTTGATTTTTTATGTGATACAAAAAATAAGTCATGCATATAGTTGAACAGAATTATGCATATAAGCGAACATGAATTTGTATGTAGTTGAACAAAATCATGCACGTGAGTTTTGATTTTAATGCATGTCAGAAACGCAAGCACAACGCATGCTCGCGCTCTCAGTGTCTGTTGGTCAACATGTATGTTTATGTTTTGTTATATGTATGAACTTGTATTGACTAGAATTCTTTTATTTTACTTGCTATTTGCACCGCTACTTTCCGTCTGTCGCCGCCGTTAAAAAAATCGAAGAAGAAGAAGAAGAATGAGGTTTGATTTTGTTTCTAATTTTCCCTTGTGAAATTATTTATGAAAAAGAAATTAAATAAAAAATGATTGTCACGCGTCAAATTATAGTACATCCACATGTTCAAAATATGTAGTATAGATTAAGAACTATATACTACCTAAGGACTGGATACTACATGAACCTAACCCTATATATAGAAGGGATCATATAGTACCCAAACTTGAGGTAGTATGTAGTACTCAATCTCATCCATTCATCTCATAGATCTTATGGTAAAGATTTTTTCTAATTTGTTAAGTTTAATTTCGTTTATTTCGCTACAGTAATGGTAGATTAATAATTTGATTTATTAAATGAGACAGAAATAAATCATGCATATAGTTGAACACAATTATGCATATTATGTATGTATGTATGAACACAAAAATGCATGTATGTTGGAAGCGCGCATCCAACAACGGTGGACGACGACAACGCTGATGGTAGACAGCAGCCGCGACGACGACGAAGACGAATATCAGATTTTGAGAGAAAAAAGAAGACGAATATATGCATAATTGTATTCAACTATATGCATGATTTATTTTTTGTATCATTTAACAAATCGAATTACTAATCTACCCTTACTGTAGTAAAATCATCGAAATTAAGCTTAAAAATGCGAAAAAATCTCCACTATAGGATATATGAGATGAGTGGATGAAATTGAGCACTACATACTACCTCAGGGTTGGATACTATATGATCTCTCACACACAAATATATATATATATATATATATATAGAGAGAGAGAGAGTGAGGTTCAAATAAGAACCAATTTTAACGTGAGAACTAAGAACTACGAAAATTCTTTACGAACAAAATGAATATGTTATGAAAGTTAATGAATCTGTTGCGAAAGTTAATGAATCCAAAATTGAATTTTCACGGGTTCGAATCCCATGAGGCGAAAATTCTATTTTTTATTCATTAACTTTGCACAGATTCATTAACTTTCATAAGATATTCATTTCTCATGTTCTTACAATAAAAATGGTTCTCATGTTAACCATTCCCTATATAGGGGTTGGTTAATGAGAGAACCAACCCCTTAGTGAGAAATGAGAACCAAAATACACCATTGATTATACATAATCCAACCATCAGCATTTCGTATCACACAAATCGCTGGATATGCAACCAAAATACACGCGTCTCATTCTGAAGCATTGAAGGGTATAAATGTAATGTAACTTTCTTCCACCTCTTCGATAACCACCCCCCTTCCTTAATTACCGTTGTAAATGCGGTATTTACTATCTCTATTGAATATATCTTACTAACCTATACGTATACAAGATTTCGAAACAATCATTCAGAAAATTTCGCAAAAGCAACAATATTCTTCAGCCATTTCTCCATTTCGAACGCGTAAGAAATATTTCTGATCTTATGAACCCTAATTTTTGAATGTTTTTTTTATATAGTTATGCATATTTTTTGTAATCATCTTTCTACCGATTGCTTGGGTTTCTGAATACGTTCAACAAAAATTGTTTCTAGGTTTGATATCTATTAAAGGACGCTCCATTTTGTGTTTTAAATCTTTCTTTATTGACATTTGATGCATAAAAATTTTATCTTTTTGATTTCGGTTAGTTTTGCAAGTGGTTCCTTCTTTTATAAAATTATACTGTAAGTGTACATTTTTAATTTATAATACTTATGCATGTTTCATTTGTTTACCAGATCTGGGACATTTTTTTACTAATTTTAGGTTGTTGTATTCTTTCGGTGGTCCACCCATTTACTTATATATTTATTGCAATTTTTTTTTTGAAAAGGTAAATAATGATGTTATGCATACTTTAATGGCTGTACAATAGAAGGTTTTCATGATTTTTGTTGTATTGTTTCTGAAATATGTATATATATAATTGGTCTTACATATGAATGTTGATTTTCTATTAAACATTGAAGGTAAACAAGTACATTTCTTCCAGAATTCATTTGAACAAAATTTATGTTCTATGCTCTACATATAAATGATTATACGTATTCTACTGTAAAAGTTAATTTTTTGAAATAAAATTATGTATAAGTTTTTGAGAATATTTTTCCAATTGTGCTAACATCTGTTAAATACGTATACAGATAAAACAACTGTCTTATATTTTTGGGGTTGAATAATGATTTCAATGCATACTAATCATCATTTTAGTACCTTATTATATTCATCTGTGCATTACATATTTGTTTATTTTATATACCTAGTTGACATATTTTTGTAACTACAAATAATGAATGACATTCAAATGGTTTTTGCATAAGTTTAAATATATTATGCATAATTTGAGTATGTTGCTTTATTACTTAATTATGCATATCTAAGTATTACTATTTGCATAATATATCAGTAATTATGAATAATCTGTATGTATTATTATTGAGAACTTTAATGAATTCAACATGCAACGTAATTATTCATATTATTATTCGAAGTTTGCATAACATACATAACACATCTAGTATAATATAACAGAATTATTCATTGTTATATAACCATTTATGCATAAAAACAATCAAAGATATGCATAAATAATATAAAGTATGTTGTGAAAAAAAAATTATAATTTTAATGCATATATTTGATTGATTGAACACATGAATAACATTTTCTTGTATATCTGATATATTTAAACGCATACCAAATATATTATTATGCATATTAAAATTATAGTTTATTATATTTTTATTCATTACTTAATCCTTATATATGCATAACTCATATAATTTTATGCATTTAGATTTTATTACATATTGACCTTATTCTTATCACAATCTACAATTATACAATTGGCAATGAAGTCTGGAAAGACAGGAAAAAACATTGAATCACATTCTCGTAAGTGTCTCCCACATTCAAATGATTTATTTTATAACTTATTAATATTTGTATTTTCTTTTTGCAGAAGGTTCGAAAATTACACCAAGCACGAAAAAACGGTGTACTAAAAAACAATCTGGATTGCAAGGTTTTTTATTTGTATTACTATTTTCTATAAATCATTGATTATTCATATATACGTGATTTGTTATGCATATAATAAATGTCTCCCACTGTCAAATGATTTATTTACCAATGTATCAATAACAGAGCAAGGTGATGTAAACGAACAAATAACCCATGAACCAGTAAAAGGAACAACGAAGAAGAGTATAACAACTGAAAATCCAGGTAATTCATTAGACTATATAGTCAATATTATTTTGTGCATTAAATAACATGAAACTATCGTTCATGGAAAATACAGAATATAGATTAAAACACTATTCCTTAATATGGGATCATAGCTCAATTATATGTATCTGTGGTAATTAACAAATTATATAGCTTGATTATACAATATATATTACTGCATATATGGGATCAGGACCTATGAATATCGAAGAGATTTATTCTTTGATTTAATGACAGTCGAGATGATTGAGTACCAACACAATCCTTTGGGGATTATCGATATGGTAAATTGCTATACATCATATATATTATATTTAAATAATTATGTGTGTTATCATGTTATGTGTAAATTGACTTTATTATTTTTCAGTTTTTCTTTCCAATTTATGAGAAGAACCAATATTATGCCTTGTGCGTGGATATACGGAAGAAAATGATGTTTGTTCTTGATAGCACCATGGACATTGCTGGAGAAAATGACATGAACAAGTATAAAGAAATCAGCAACGATACAGTAAGTAATAACATTTTTTATTCATATATTTTTTATTCATAATGCATAAATGATCTTAAGTGTTGAGCTGATATATATTTACAATGTAAATTTCATATTATGCTATTCCATTGATTATATATTCTGATATGTAATCTTTTTTTCAAAACAGAAACAAATGCTATCAGAATACCTAGCATATAGGGACGAATACTATAAATCCAATATAGTGGAAAATATGAATTTGAGTCTGGTTACCATGAAATGGGTTGATCATAGGAACACCATTGATAATGGTGTTTATCTCTTGAGACATATGAAAACATTTATGGGAGACAGTACAACAAGTTGGAAGTCTGGATTCACAAGATCACCTACACGACAACTAATGCATATGCGCGTTAGGTATAATGCGTGTATTCTGAACTCGAAGATTAATGATGTAAGGAATGATATATTGGATCGTGCTTCTGCTTACTATCGCAAGCTGTGCATGGATAATAGCTTCAATGCAGATCTAGTTCTGTTTGGTTGAGAAAACAATTTTTTATTTTGAACATCAGATTATTACTCTTTGTTTCACCCAAATTTGGGAATTTGTTTTTGTTGAGATGACGCATTTCTATCGTTTCGAATCAATAGTATTGGAATAATTTTGTTAATTTACAAATGCATATTGTAGTTTAAGAAATTTTTTTATATTTACAAGTATGCGATTATGATTGAATATTCAAAAAATTAATACTAAAAAATTAACAAGTGATTCAGTATATGTAACATTTTTCATAATGATAAAATTAAATTTTTTTGATGAAATGAATATGGAAGTTTAAAAAAATTTGTGACTGCATATTACAATTTATTCAAATAAATATGCAGTTTCAATGTTTTAAATTTTGAAATTGAACATACATATCATACGTATAATGCATAAACATAATAATTATGTGCATATCCATGGTTAATATAATTAAAGTTGAAAACCTACAGCTACATAATAAAATTATGAATACTGTTTCATTTTTCAACTATGATAAATGTAAAAATACAAAATTAAATACTGTAATATAACATTTCAAAAAAATATAATTATCACTTCCTTATTAAAAAACATCTTTATAATGAATAAAATTTATTAATATCGCAAATCAATGAATAATATGTATCATTAATAAAATAAATTAATGTTTAATTAAAAATTTTATATCAACACGAATAACAATACATATAAAAATGTAATACAGTGGATTGGGGTGACACAATTAAATAAGCAACGTCTAAAAATATACTAAACATTAAACATTTGCATATCGTACACGCTTTTGTTTGTTTGAACTTTCATCTGAATCAAGCTTTGGATGTTCCTTCGTACCTTCACGGGTATATAAAATGAACCTAAACAAAACTAATGAGTTGTCTCTTGATCGCTTTACCGTGCTTTTACGAGTTTCAAAACCACACGCAACTGCATATGCATCATAAAATTCCTCACCCTCTTTCAAATTTCGAAAAGCCCGACCAATTTTTGGCTTCAGTACATCGTCACAAAACGGAAAAACCCAATCATCGGATTGAATAACATCCACATCGTCATCTAAAACTGCATTCAATCAAAAAAATATAGCAATCTGAATGTCTTCTTTATGCATAAGATAAATACATATATGCATATAAAATATTTAATTATGCATATTACAATTGTAAAATAATGTCAAGTTAATCATGTAATCGTTTAAATAATTATTGGTTTTATAAAATATTAAATTTAATATCATTCGTTCATCATCTGATTGAATGCCATCCACATCGTCATCTAAAACTGCATTTATTCAAAAAAATATAGCAATCTGAATGTTTTATATATGCATAAGCTAAATATATATATGCATATAAAGAACTTATTTGTGAATATCACAATTGTAACATAATGTCGCGTTAATCTTGTAATCATTTAAATAATTGTTGGATTTATAAAATGATCAGTTTCATATCATTCATTCATCACTGACATAAACAACAAAAACTTCACATTGATATAAACTATAAAAACATTTCGAAACAACTAAAAAGGATTAAAAAATATAAAATCAAATGAACAACATGAAATTAATACTGTAAACTGTCAATTTTGAAACATGGAATAGTAATCTAAAATTTTTATTAAATCAAACGAAACTCAATCCTTAAAATACCGCAAACTCCATGAATATGAACCCAGTTCTCGTCCACAAAGAATGAATTCAAAAAGTTATTAGATAAAGATAATTACCGATTTGGAGACTAAACTAGAAATCAAAAAAGGAATCATAAAAGAGATATGTTTTAATTGAAAATAACTTCCGTAATTAACTAAACAAATCCCATGTTTATAGGGATATAATAATTAACTGCAAAAATGATATTACATAAGTGACCTTGCGTTAATATTAATTGAAAAAAACGTGTAAATTAAGATAGATCTACACCATACATTACATCAAGATCTATGGTTTATAATGGTTCTCATTTCTCATAAATATATGAGTTCTCATTTGACGTGAGAACCAATTTTAACGTGAGAACTAAGAATTACGAAAATTCTTTACGAACAAAATGAATATACTATGAAAGTTAATGAATACGTTGGCGAAAGTTAATGAATCCAAAAATTCGAAATTTTCACCAGGGTTCGAATCCCATGAGAGGCGAAAATTCTATTTTTTTGATTCATTAACTTTCGCAGCGTATTCATTAACTTTCATAGTATATTCATTTCTCATGTTCTTACAATAAAAATGGTTCTCATGTTAACCATTCCCTATATATATATTATACTACATACTAGAGCTGGCAAAGTAGCGGGTCGGGCCGGCGTTGCTCGGGCCCGTTGAGCTTTTACATTTTTTAGGGCCCGACCGGGCCCGTTCAAAATTTTTCGGGCCTAAAAATATGAAGCTCAAACCAACCTCAGGTGGGCTTTCGGGTGGACGGACTTTTTCATATTATTTTCTAATTTTTTAATATATAATATTAATATTTTAAATTTTAAAAAATAAATAAATTAAATAATAATTAAAATCTCATAACTCCTTAACTTAAATAAAGAATCAGTGATAAGAATATATTAAGCTTACTTATTCTTACGATAATACTTCTCGTACATCTTGACCTATTTATGTATTCATATGATGATGTTGTAATGCAATATAATTTTAATTCTTTAATTTAAGGAGAAAAAATAGTAATTAAAAATCAAAGGTAAATGATATTATTATACGTCAATCCCACTTATACGACTAAAATAATAAAAAAATAATTAATTATATAATATATATTTAAGATCAAGGATTCAAAATAGTTTTTACATATTATACGGTCATTAATCATTAGTCTATATATTTTTGGAGATCATTTCTCTTAAAAATTATTTTTGAATGATTTATCAGGTTATTATTTTTTTTCAGCATTTTGATGTGCTGCAATTCAAATAAAATTATTTTCCTGACCAATATGTGAATTAATAATAAAAATGTAATATAAAAAATAAATAATTGTATTAAATATAATTAATAATATTAAAAAAATATAGATATGTATATTAAATAATATTATAAATATGTATATTTAATAAAAAAAATTTAACCCGAAACCCCAGGCTTTTTTGGCCCGGAGGCCCGGGGGTTTTTTCGTGCTGACTTTTTAGGTCCGATTTTTTTTGGTCCTTTAATTTTCAAATTAAACCATGGGTACCTTGACGGCTTTTCTACTCATTTTTATCTACTACATACATTGTGTGAGGATCAATCAAGTTTAAAAAGCCACATTAGCATTATTCTTTTTTGTTTAAAATATTTATTTAAATTTTAATGTCTAATAAATTGTTATTGATAATATTAATTTTATAAATTACTTAAAAATCAGAGCTCGATTTGTTCTTTTTCTCTATGAATTTACCTTTTATTTAAATAATAAATAAAATCAATAAATTAGGCATTGATTTTTATGTATTTGTCTAATGCCATCAATATTTTTTAAGATATTTAAATTTAATAAATATCTAAAATATAAAAATTTGCCCCATTTTGGTCAATGATTTTCTTTATAATTTCCGTATGTATATTGCTTTCTTCGTCATTTTCTAACTCCTTACCAATCATAATCAGAAACGACGATAATACAGTAAAGAATATTCCCAAAATCCTCCCCAACAAGAAACGCACTTGCATTTTTCTTGCACTTGTATGTATCTATTATGACGTGTCAATATATACATACACATCTGCAATTATATGAATGAATGCATCGGTATTCATGTCTGTTACTGGAAAGTATTCCGAAGCAGATTCTCCGCTCTTTTCCTCTCAAACCGGCACAAACTTTTCTTCAACAATTCCCGACGCATTTATTCTGTTGGAGAGGGAGTAATCACAATTGAATCCGGAAATTAAATATCCTAGGCCAACTGCGAGAAAAACAATTATGAAATTCGGAAAAGAATTCACGATTCATTTGGAAGAAACCCTACCGGAGTGGAGGGACAAATATTTGCAGTACAAGCCCTTGAAGAAGCTCCTCAAGAATATTCCGGCGGCCGCAGCAGCTGATAATCCTCCACCGGACGGCCCCTTGCCGGAGCTTCACGAGTGGTTCGTCGGAATTCTTAACGAGGAACTCGAAAAGTTCAACGATTTCTACGTCGATAAGGAGGAAGACTTCATCATCCGCTTCCAGGTTTTCTTTTTTTATTGTCTTATTGTAACTGATTATGAATTATAGAATTTCATTCGTGGGGTTTATAGTGGTTGAGAGTGGTTTATTTATGGTAGAAGTAGTTCAGTTTAAGGTTTTGATCTCTTCATTCTGTTGAAAATTGATCCCCTTGATGAGCTTGTTCAGATTCGTATCTATCTAGTTTTTGTAGAGAGCAAGTAAAAAGTAGGAGAAATAACAAAGAAATCATTTACTTCATATTCACACATTCATCTACTAAAAGCTTGGTTTGACTTTGGTTTCATTGATGAATTGTTGAGCATTACGAATTTTGTTGATGGGTGGATTAGGTTCAAGAACTTACTGCTTATAAGAATCAGAGATCATAGGTACCTCCTTATCAACGTAGAAACCGTCAAACTTTTCCGAACCAAGAAGTTGCCCAGCAAAATAGAATTGGTATTGAATGTAGGCAGAGCTGTTTAGGAAATCTGGTGTGTATATAAGTGTTAGTCTATTGTTGTTGATGTGTGAAACTTGAGAAGAAATGGTGCTTATTGAGACCAATGTGAGGCAGGAAAGTTGTGATAGAGATAGCTAGTGAAGGAAAAACATGAACTATATAAGCTATTATGAAAGTGGAATTCAATCTTTGTTAGTTGGAGGGTTCAAAAGAATCTCCCATGGCATATTCCATTTTCTCCATGTGATATATTTATTTGACCTTGCTGGAATTTGCTAAATGGAACACATGTCTATAGATTGGCTTCGGCAGTATCAATGTAGTTATTAATTAATACTTTTCTAGAAAGCGAATATCAATGCGGAAAGGAAAAGAGTAGAATATGTTTACCGTGAATGAGATGCTGTTATCTTTCTGTGAATGCAGTTACTTTTGATGTGAAATATATGGAGAGATTTTGAGAAGATGGTTATGAATTCTGTCTCTCCAAGTGTTTGGTCACTTCATGTAAATTATAGAAAATGAAATAGATTTTGCAATCAGATAGACAGAGAAAAGAGAAGGCTGAAACTTACGAAGTTCTGTTGGGTTTGGAGTATGTAATAAGCTTTAGATAGCTCCATAATCACTTTTAAGTCACTAACATGAACATGTTGGAGGTTTCGGGATATCTGCAGATTTGCTTAGGCACCACTCATCTTCATCAACTCTCTCACGCCTCACCAAAAGAAGCAGCTGCATTGAGAAGGCTCAAGTATATAGATTCATATATATAAGTACAGTGAGATATAGTCTGCACACATACATTTGGACATGAGAAATATGCTAAGTTTTTCTATTCTCATTAGAATTCTGTCAGCTTTAATGAAAAAGAAGCTGCTGATTAATAAATTCATGACTGCATTCAGATGCGAACTTTAAATTCTTCTCATTTGGATTAGTGTGGTTTATGGGCGTTGTTCCGTTGTATCAAGCTGTAATGAAAATGATAGAACAGGATACAAAGAAGTGGTAATGTAGGTAGTGTTTACCAATAAACATCAGCTGTGGAGATCAGCGACACGTGTCAATCTGGCCCTTGAGCATTTTCGGTTGTCATTTCAGGCACTGAAGGAAAGAATAGAAAGATTGAAGGCAAGAGGAAGTACGGATGCAGTGTTTACGTCAGACACTGAATTTAGTCAAGAGATGATGGAAATAAGGAAGGACTTCGTCTCCATCCATGGGGAGATGGTCCTTCTCAAAAACTACAGCTCTCTTAACTTTGCAGGTAAAACAGCTGATTCATTCTCTCTTTTTTTAATCAATTAATCCAGAAATTTTTAAGGTTGCATCTCGGTGGTCTCGAACCCAAGACCTTTGGCATCAAGCATTAACCACTCTATCATTAGGTCAACACATGCACACAGCTGATTCATTCTTTAGTAACTAATGAAGTGAGCTACTAAATGACTCTTCTAAAATTCACCCTCTTTTCTCACTATCAGCTGTCTACGTCTATTTCATTTCTCTTACACCTACTTCTTGTGGTTCCCATCTTTACCAAAATATCTTGTGTATTCCTAATTAGGTCTTATCAAGATCTTAAAGAAATTTGACAGACGAACTGGGGACTTGTTGAGTCTACCGTTTACTCAGTTTGCTGTCCACCAGCCTTTCTTTATGACTGAACCAGTCACGAGATTAGTCCGCGAGTGTGAGGCAAATCTTGAGGTCCTCTTTCCACTGGAAGCAGAGGTTGTCGAGTCATCCTCTATCGAACAGAAGCAGACAGAGACGGTCAATGCTGATGTACCAAATGCTTCTTCACAAACAAAATCACCACTTGGTGAAGAAACTGTAGATATATATAGGAGCACACTTGCTGCAATTAAAGCTATACAATGCCTTAAGAAGGCAAGCTCTACCTATAATCCTCTGTCACTATCGTATATCTTTGGGAACCAAGATAACGACGTTACAGGTGCAGTAACAGCAGAGAACTCCCCTTGTAAAGAAGAGGATGCAACTGAAGATGTTCATTCCCCCTTGTAAAAACCATTCCACTCTTCTGTTTGCTCTCTTTTCCTTTGGAGTGTGCTATGTGATGTTTGCTCATGTGGCAACTGAGAATAATAACTATGTACTTATATACTTGCTTAATAAGCTGCCAACTGGTGATGAAATTTGGATTGCCTTTTTTGATTGTAAGATTTCTGATTTTGGCATTGCATTGCATTGCATGGATGGTACATTGTGAATCTTTATTCAATTTTTTAGGTAAACTACGCTCAATCACAAAAACTTGTGCTGAGACTGTTTGGTGAGTTAAGCCTCGTTGAGTGGTACTCATATCTGGTGATATATTCGTAATTTTGTTGCTATTTGATTGTGTTTGGATCGTGATACGAGTATGAGTACCGGACACAAGACTTCCCCCATCTGTCAAAGATCCTCTTATTTTTCGTGTAAATATCATACCAGAAAAATTATCTACACATTACAAGTATCAACCTTTACACCGTGTCACAATTCTTAAAGAGACATCTCTTTAATACAAAAGAGCAAGAAAGAATTTCTTAGAGACATCTCTTTAATACAAAAAGAGAAAGAAAAGAATTTCATAAACTATGTCACAAGAGCAGAACAAAATTTCATAAAATGTGTCACATAATCTAGTCTTGTTCATAGAAGAATGGCATAGGTATTGACTTGAATGCCCTATAATTTTCCACATTGCTGAAGTGCTCATTCTCCAACCTGCACAGTTTAATCAAGTGTTACCCATTAACGGTAAAAATATAGGTTTTATGCGTTGAAGTATGGCAACGAACGTACCTGAAGAAGTTCCAAATTCCACGACGAAGTATCTCCAAGCTGGCAACAACAGAGATCATGGCATTTCTGTGGAGAAATGGCAGATTGAAATCAAGAACCAGCTGCATCCATACAAGTCTCAGAAGTATGTTGACTAACTGCATTTTCATGTCAAAATACTCAGTGTTAAGTTCGTGACGACGTGTTTTTCTTAGAAGAAACGATGAGAGGGAAAGAGAGAGACTACTCACTATAGCTAGTACATATACAGCTTTGTTTGATACTAGAAGCTTATCTCTCAGCCATCTGTTTTTGGCCTTTTTTCGCAGGAGACCCCAATCCACTACGATATCCCAATACGTGTTGTAGATTGTCGTGATTCCTGAGGTTGCTGCAGCCATGATTCTCCAAAATGTCGATGGATTGCCATTCTGTGTCGTGATATCATACAATGACCTCATCACTAGTGCCACGACTGTTGAGAAATACTTAAGGCCGTTGAGGCCCTGCATGGCGTTTTTCTCCTCAAACACACGACGGAGGCACTGATCATCCGACGACCAAAATGTTAGTTGAGATGATTGAGTCGAAGATTTATATGATCGATGTAGCTCGTGTTACCTGAAGGAGGCGAAGCCAGTAGGGAATAACGGCTACTGCTATGTATAAAACTTTGTAAGTGCTGTTGTTAGTGCACTCGTTCGATCTCTTTCTGAAGTTGCCCCATACATAGTAGCATATGTAGAATTGCAAACTTCTGATAGCCTGAATCTGATGTACAAACGGTAGAAAACAGTTAGGTATGAACTATGATCCTAATCTCAATTGTTATTTATTTAGCTTAACATTATTGGATTTGGATGATATAAAAAACGCGGACCTGGCTTGTTAGCTGATCTGCCAAGAAGAAATCAATGAAAGTAACCTACAAAAAGGGCAGCCAGAATTCAGATGGCAAAGAGGTAAGAGTTTCATTTAGTTAAAAATAAATAAAAATCCTTCATTTGTATGTTATCCTGTTTTTCATGATCTGCACACCTTGTAAAGAGGAGCGCAAATGCAGTGCCACGTAGAACGAATCAGAAAGAAACGACTGGAACGGTATATGATGTTGAAGGGACATAATGTTATAACAAGCACAACCTAAAAAACAGATTTCCATATGTCAGCGTTTATATAAATGAATATCTAAAGATTGCAAATTAGTCTGCATCATTGAGTGTTATGTGGCACATGATATCAATGGAACAGCTTTAGACTCACAGTTACTACGAATAGTGGAAGCAGTTCAGTTAGAAGTCGGAATTTCTCCGTCTCCGGATCCATGTCCAAGTCGAGATGAGCGAGAACAGCAGCCAAGGTGAGCACTGAGAGCCCAGAGGCGACCAGAAAGATTTCTCTGAAACCAAGTAATGTTCCCGGTTTGCAGCCGATTATAAAAGGGTAGTTCACCCTCAGTCGCGCCCAGAAATAGGTGTTCGCCCCGTACATGATCATGTGCAAGACGATGTATCCAAACAAGCTACGAAGATCAAAGTTATCACAAATGTCAAACCTATTTCAATGGTGGATGTGGATACATAGTGCAAAAAAATTGGAAAATGTTTGAGATACCTATAAAGTGGGAATATGTTCTTCATATATTGCCTCCCTCCGTTGTGTTGAAGAAGATCACGAGCATGAACGGAGACAACAATAGCAGCAATCAGAGCTACACAGCAGCCGGTGAATAGACCTGCAGGTTAGAGGAATACACAAGTAATTAGTTGTTACCTCTGTCTTTAGAAAAGGTATAATAGCTTATAAATTATTGAACTTTGGCCAATTCTTCCTACATATTATTATATTCTGGTTTTTGGCCAAGATCGGTTTACCCCCAAATTGATGGTGACATGGCCGTTTGAATTTTGACCACCTCGGATTTTCAGGCAGACATATTAGCATTCAGTTGGGGTAAACGGATCTCGGCCGCAAAATTGGAATCAATTAAAATGTGTAGTAATTTACAGGCATGCTCTTTTTGTGGTATGCGGAATCAATATTTTGCCAAAGTTCGATAGTTTAGAGGGTATTTATCCCTTAGGTTTCAGAATGCATGCAAAGAGTGAGAGTTTGATCAAGAAGCAGTACTTATGTTCTTACCTAGGAGAAACGTTGTTCGGTGCCTCTCTGTTTTTTGTCCAGGTCTCAACACCTTCATCCCATCTCTTCGATTTCCATTTGCGAAGTGTTTGATAAATGCGGCCTCTAGTTTTCCGATGAGTTTGTAAACCTAGCAAAACAGAATATGGGAACTAAGGCAATAGTATTTAGACATCCTGAAACTGAATCCGTATATGTTGCTGCAGTGCAAACCTCGTCGGAGCTGCCAAGAGACGACATGTCGACTATCTGTAAGTAAGTCTTTGAAGCATTCCTTGCAGTTATCTGCAAATAAATCAAAAGTAAGCAGCCAAAGGTAGTTGATTAAAGGTGGAAGTGCAAAGTAACAAACACCTTGTCATATTTCTTCATGATCTTGGAGAAGGCCAGCATATTCAAGAAACTGCAATAATTAATTCATGCACCTGCTGTTAGTAATGTTACAATATTATTTTCTGTTCCATTTTTTTACAAGTCTATCATAACTTTTAAACTTCCCGTCCTTTTTGATATGTATCGCTTCTATCCTCGGAACAATGTGGGAAACTTTTGAAACTCAAATTTGATTAAAATGTTTTTGAAATTCATGGTCTGGGTTGTCCGATCATGGTTTCAATTTTTTCGTTGGACGTCCAAAGATAACAAAGTAATTCAGTTGGAAAGTTTATGAAACGGAGAAACGGACATCCAACAACAATATTTAAGAACATGAGCAATAATACAAATCATGCTCATGGAGTTTCAAAAGTCTCTTACATTGTTCCGAGTCAAAACTGATACACACTTAAAAGGTCGGGATAAAAACTGATAAATTTTACAGGTTGTGACAAATAAAAGAAAAGAAAAAAAAAGTGTCAGAAATTGGGAATAGAAAGTGAGATTAACACAATAGAGACGAGAGCTGGACGGAGATAGAAGAAGAGTCACCTGTAGCTCTTGAGAAGGCGAAGCTGCTGGTGAAACTCGACGAAGGCCTTGCGCATCTTCTTCTCCGCCCTCCGCAGCTCGTCCCTGCTGAATGACAGCTCCAGCTTCGAACTCATGACGACGTTCTTGAGCGTGGAGACAGGGGTATCGAGATCAACATTTATCCTCACATGTTCCAAAACTTGCAAAGGGGCAGGCCTCACACTCTCACCAACATTAAGAATCCTCTGCTCACTCATCATCTCAACTTCTTGAATCACATCCATATGCACTCCCTCAACAGCAGGACTCGAAACGGCCGCCGTGTCCTGCACCTGATCCGGCTTCTCGACTTTTATTCTCAAAGCAATCAAAGCATCCATTTGCCTACTAAGCTGCGCGGCGTTCTCCTTCATGCCTTGCACCTTTCCCTCGTGGAACGCCCTCACCTTCTCGAACTCGCCGTCGAGCTTCTTGAAAAACTGGAGCTCGTGCTCCGCGCCTTCCTCGGAGAGCCTCATTATCAGAGTCTCGTAATGACTGTGCGGAACCATGACAACCTCTTCTTCTTTCGTCGACTTGGGCGAGCTGCGGCCGGTTAGGCCGCTGAAGGCTCTGTACAAGGCTGACCTCCGCCTCGTGAAGCCGGCGGCGGCGGCCTTCTTTTGCCGGAATTTGAGGATGGTCTTGAGATGGGTGTAGTCCATGTATGCTCCCTGCCATTCTTGCACCATTTGTGAGGAGAATTCCTTTCCGAACTTCATCTGTGAAGATTGCGTATGGAGATGTTTTGGAATGAGAAATTTTTGTGACTGTTTTTTGTTATGTGTTTAATTTATTCCCTACATTTGCGGTGCTTAAATGGTTCGAGAATGGGATGGAGTAGAGTCTTTTTCAAGTGGGATTATGCATTCAAACTGTGGCTGCTGCTAATTATTAAGTGCTTATGTGCTGTACTATTGCATGCCGTGGAGTTGACGTGGCCACTGGCCAACCACAGATATTCGGAGTTGTGATTTTTATGATTGAAAAGGAAAAAGAAAAAGAAAATATGAAAATGGCATGACAACGAATCATAACCCGAAATCCATCGACGTACAGATACACTCCAACTAGTTGTGTACGGATGAAAAAAAGAAAGATGAAAGGCTGAATCGGATTATCCAAACCAATCTTGAAAATGGTTGGCGGTTTAACCATCCAATCTTGTCTCAACTTGATGATACGAGAAATACCATTCAAACTCTTATATTTGTGGTAAATAAGTTTGTTATTAAATGAGAGTGAAAGAATTGCAGAGCGAATCATTCAAATAAAATAATAAAATTCGCATTATACCTTTTGTGCAGATGTACAGGAGCAAATTATTACTCATGGAATTTATTTTTCCTTAACTGACTTCTAGTTTTGAAGGTCTCTAAGAATCTTCTCTTAATATGGTCGCTGATAATTAATCTTACATGAATGGCTGAAGACCAACTAAGACTGGCAATCATAGGCTGGATTTCTATGAAAATTGACTTGGCTTAGTTGGACTTCTTTGTCAAAGTATGTTGTTTCCTATTTTCTATAAATAATAATAGAAAAAAGGGGCCAGTAGTTATGTGATTTGAAAGGTGGTTGTCTTGGCAGCTATGGACATTAATGTAGATCTCTCATTCATTTTCGGGATTAATTGACTGGCAATTATAATTAGGATTAATTGACAAAAAAACACTAATTTGAGTTCAATTTTCCACTCCAATGTGAAATTTTGATTTTGTCGAAGTCATCAACAGCGTTTTCTTTACTTGCAGCCTCAATTAATTGCTAGCTTGTATATTAAAACTCGTGAAGTTTTGATAGATTGATGTCAAGACCATCAATTGCATCATATCATTTCCCCCTTTCAGCGATATAAACATGCAGAATTATAAGGCCATTTGAAAGTAATGCAGAACCGCAGCCTTGAATTAAAAATAATTTAGAGCAGAATCGATGATGTAATTGACAAAAATAAAAATCTAAAACATATGCTGCAATTGAAAATAAGATAAAAGAATCGAGGGGTTTTACGTAATCAAAACTGTTGACAAAGAACACATTGCAATTTTTTTCACATTACATACAACCAACGCAAGCGCGCACACATTTGCAGTGCTTCTCTCATTTGATAGCAGAATAAGGAACTTCAAATTTACAGCTCTTTCAATAAACAAACAAACAAACGAAAATAAGGTAGTTGGCAGTTTCACTCAGAACAATCGAACAAGAAAAATAAAAACGAGCACAATTTACACACTACACAAGTCTTGTTACTTGGCTAACTTGAAGTATAGGATGACTGCAATCGCGATAACCAGTACCGTGATTACACCACCTATCATCCACTTGTTCCGATTCATCCTTCTCGCCATGTTGGTTAAGATTTTCTTGCTTCTGCCTACGTTGTTGTCAACACCATTCAACTGCAAGACAAAGTTATATCTGATTAAGCTGGATACTCCTCTCTTCATGCTTCATTACATAGAGAAAAGACAAAAAGGCCGATAACCAAAAAAAATTGAAAAATAATCAGTCTTCTCTAGAGCAGGATAAAGGCAACAGTATTTTTAGCACACTATTGCTTCATCGGATTAAAATCGAAAACATGAAAGGAATAGTTAAAGAGAATAAATACCGTGTTATCAGCATGCAAGAGAGACTGTCGCTGCTGATGCAAATCTTGAAGAAGTGAAACGCCAAGCTCTTCTGTTTCCAGCATGACTTTCCTGCTATCCCTGATCCTGTCACTCGAATTATCCAGCCGTTTGGTTGACATTAACAATCTATCCCTTTGATTTGCAGATACCTGCCAATCAAATTAACATGCTGCTAAGTGCTAAATCAGCCAGTTTAAAAAAGGAGTGCAGATCGCTCCCAAAACCTTGTTCAGCTGAAGGCTTTTTCATAAATACATGTGTGAGCGTGTTCGTGAGCATGTGCATGTGCGTGTGTGCTAATTACACAGCATGAAAAGCTATGGCTATATGTTTTCCAAAGTTTTGTATCAAAAGAACCACCAACCCCACCATCCCCCTCCAAAAGAGAAAAGAATAACTAAATAAATAAAGATGATAAAAAAGAATACAAGAGAGATACTATCCAGAAAGCAGCAGAAACATACTGTCAGTGTATCTGCTAATCCTGACTCCAGCAGCTCATCTCGGGCGGCCTGGTTCAAATTCGTTGATGCAATTCGTTTCACTTCACTTTTCAAATTGTTCAGATCAGACTTATACTCTCTCAACTTAGCAAGCAGCACTGCCTTAATATTTGGCTGCAAGGCACGAGCCTCCAGATCCATCTTCCTAATCTGCAAGACAGTCACTTTCTCAACTAAAGAATATTAACAGAAAAAAGAAAAAGAATAGATCTTAATATTAACCAATCTATACCAGTGCTTCTGCCCCATCCAGTCCAACTTTAATTTCAGAAATCTTTTGCTTTTTTTGCTCTGCAAACAAATGATATGTTCATGCTCCAGTGCATAAATTTCAGTCGCACAATAAAGTTTATGTAAAAGAAATTCAAAGAAACACGGAAGATAATGCAGAATAGCGACAAATATGACTAAGCATGAAGAAGGAAGAAAATCATCCAACTCAAAACCATATGTCTAATTTACAACAACAAGAAGAAAATCTATTACATTACATATGCCGATAAAGAACATGAAAGAGACCAAGAACATTCCCCCTGCCTAAGTAATTAGAGAGTGCATAGAAAGAGTAACATAACTATGATAGCCAAATAGTTTTATTGTTGTTGGTTAGAATGCTCTGCTAGGCAGTAAAGAATAAAGAAATAAAAAATTGGTTGAGGAAATGTTGGGATATTCCTAGTTAAATGGTGTGAAATGCCACAATATCGATTCCGGTGTGTATAATGCAAAGGGTAAATATCATATAACATTCCAACGTTTTCGACTTTTTTTACATTCGTCTCCCAACATCAGACAATAACCTTTTAAATGGGTTCACAATAATGTCATAACCACCGGAATCAGACCCGTTGTGCCTACATGGCACCCCGGAAATCCACGTCAAATACACATGAAATAAATTAAAAAAATGCGGTAAAATAATATATTATATTGGCTTACATTCCACGTCAAATACAAAAAGAATATATTATATTGGAATGTTCATTTGTGTTCTTGCTCGTGCCCCTTTTTGATCCGTTTTTCTTGTCTTTTTCTGATGTTTTTTGTGTTTTTAACCCATTTTTCTTTTACTTTTTATGGGTTTTTTTAATTTTTTATTAGGTCATTAATCTAACTTGGGAGTTACAGTCGCTAATTAGAATATACTTCAAATTCTTTTTTTCCAAAATAATAAATAAATTAAAATATAATTCAGCTTTAAAGCTAAAAAATGAAGACTTTGCATGTCTTTTTTTCCCTTATAATTTTCCTCATATCCTCCACGCAATTTTTCTCATTTTTCTCCAACATGTTGATGAGCCACCATCACTGTAGCAGCCACATCCCACCCCCAATTCCCACAATCTAACCCTAACATCACAAATCTAAATTTCTTCACAAACTCGATATAATATTTGCTAGGAAAGATGTCCCTGCTACCGTCCCATGGCGCCGCCGCCGCCGCCGCCTTCAGCTCCTGTCTCTCCCTCCTACTTGCCTGTTGTACACCTCCATGCCAAACAACCCAGTAACACCAAACAACCACCTACTTTCAAAGCTTGACTGTTGCCTCCACCACCAAAAAAAAAAAAAAAAAAATAGTGCAACCAACAAAAATTTCAGAATTCGTGAGGTACAACCTCCGCGCCAAACCTGCGATGGCTCTCATGTCGTCCGCCACCATCGGTTCTGATGGCGTCAAATCTGAGACGCCCATGTTGGTGCCCCTTAGCCCCAACATGTCAAAAACGAGCTCCTCTTCTCGATCTTCTCCTATTACTTTCAAGACGACCTGTGCGCATCGCCTTTTACTTCGTCCATTGAGCCTTTGGTTGTAGCCGTCCCCACTGTGCTACTCACACCCTTTGGTCATCCCCATGCCCCACCTCCTCCGTTCCACGACCCCCTACGTCTTGCCTGGAGTCGCCCACTGCCATCTGCTCTCTCAACATTGTGGGACACCAAGGGTTTCAATGAGAAGCATCTAGAATATTGTGAATTAGGGTTGATAAATGAGGTTTAATGTATGAGTTAAAGAAGAAGCGCATAAAATGACGTCGTTTTTGTATATATAAATATTTTTTAGTTTTTGTGTGCCAGTGCCACAGAGAAAAATCAGGCCCGAACTACTGTGCCACATAAGCAAATTAGGCCCTATTCCGGTCATCAGGACATAGATGTTAAAAATTTGCAACGGTCATGTCTGATTTCACAAATGAAGTATAATTAAGAGTAAGTTGGCAATTACTCAAGTCTGATATACATCTGTCATTTCCTTTATATACCACGTGTAATTCAACTATATAAATACGTGTTCACTGTAATATGAAATATAATTATGGAGCCCTCGTGCCATTTTATCCATAGATGTAGAACCACGTTTTGTGCTCTTCTTTCGCTATTCAAGTATACCATAAAACTAAATTTAATGTGGCATCAAGAGTAGGTATTGATTCTACCTCCCTCTAGTGTTTATAGGGTGATGTTCATTCTGTTCATGTCATTCTTTCTGATGCTTCTATATGATGTTTGTGGCAACTCCATACTAATGACTACATGTGATAGAGAAAAAGGAACTTTAGAATGGAAGAATAATTAGGAAGACTATTGGCATAGATAATGGGTCCATGATTAGCAATGTTATTGGATCTTTAATTAACTAATCTCTCTCTTTGCTTATTGGTTATTTAGGTACACTATAGATCTATCAATAAATACCCTTGTAAGATTGGAGAGGGGGCATGCAAAATGATAATCTGGAAATTAGTACTCCCTCCGTCCACGATAAGTGTGTCACAATTGTTTTATTCGGTGTCTATGAAAAGTGTATCATTTTTATTTTTAGGACACCACTTATTATTCAACCTCACAATCACTCACTATTTACCAAAAAATAATTCATACCACTCACAACTTAACACACAATGGGATCCTTCTCCACTCAAACAACACCCACCAATAATTTTATTAAAAACCTTGTCATCCATTGATACACTTATTGTGCATAGAGGGAGTGTTATATTTGAGTATTTTAGGGAATTTCACCCCCCGGAGACAAGACACTTTATCCTGCCTATTCTAGTTTTATCCAATAAAACAAATTTATCTTTTTTTTCACTCTTTTCTGACTTCATAAATGTGTAAACGCATGCTAATTCATCATTGTCCTTCAATCACAAAAGTATAGTGGATCCAAGAATTCTTGAGCTTGAAGTCCATTGTTTCATTTCAAGTTGAGCATTTAATCAAGATGTCGATTTGTTTCATTTCAAGTTGAGCATTTAATCAAGATGTCGATGTTTCAGTTGAGGGGGAGAGTTGCAAAATCAAGAATGGATTCCTTCATTTAATCGAAAGATCACAACCTATATCTAATTTATTTATAAATGTGATATAATCAATTTGATATGGGAGTGATTTTCTCGTTGTATTTCATATGCAGTTCACTTATAAAAATAACTGAAATATGAAATCAAGAGAACATAATAGTAATGCCATAGCCTTCTAGGGATACTATTCATGGATAGGTGACATGGCTAAACCTTATTGTATCTTTGTGCTCATCATCTCTCTCTCGAGGGGCTATAGTTGTTATATTATTCTCTTTTGACTTGAAACTACAATGAGCACCTATTTATATAGGTTAAGCATAAATTATATATAAGAAATGGGAGGAAACCAATCAGTCCAAGCCAAACAATATCACAATAATCAGTTAGAATTTTAATAATCTTATAATATAAAAGAATCAATTCAGGATTGTGAAAACTCCCCTAGAGTACAAAACAAAGATCTTGATTGAAATGTTCAACCAGATATAAAATAATAGAAAAATCCATGGATGTGCCATACTTCTAGAGTTGGAAATCCATAATGTAAGGAATAGGCAAGAAATAACACATCATTACAATAATAGGAATTGTTCCAAAGGAAGCATCAGGAAGAACATACGTACACAGAACATCATGCTATGAAAAAGCAACAGAAATAGTTTATGCTTTGATTTTATTGTAAGTATATGATGGAAGGGAAGAGAAAGTTGAAGACAAGGATATAACATAGTTTGGTCATATGACCTACTGAGTTCCTAGGAACGAGCAATTCAGATTTGGATCCCCAACGACAAAGGAACCTACGGGCGGGGCATTTTCATGGACTTTGTTTACGGGTGGGGCATTTTCAAGGAGTAGCCTGCTTCCCATTATTCAAGAGACCTAAGGTGGATACTCCCTTTATATTGTTCTGTCTTGATTTAAGATTACAATGAGCACCAATTTTTATAGGTAAAATAAATATGATAAATAATGAATATGAGGAGATCACTCCATCGAAAGAATCAATTCATGATTTCACTTAAGTGCTTATAAATGAAGAAGAAGCTTTGCTCATCTTAATAACCCCCGACGACATGCAGATACTCAGTTTGCTCTATTTACGTGGAACCATACCTTTTCCCCTATATCACATCAAATGAGAAAACTTGGCCATGTCCCTACAGTTTGGGTAACTTTCAAACCAATAATCTATGAGTCGATGACCCTAAAAAATAGCATGTAATCTAGGTAATTACGATATCACAAACAACAACCGTGCCATATTAAGTCATAGCTCCAGTTATGTTACAAAGAGGCAGAAAAAATTTAAAAAATCCTTCAGATATACAATTGGACTGCTGTCGTCACTTTTCATGCAGCACAAATGTTCTAATATCAATTGACTAGTTGTTCATATCTCCTAGATGCCGCTATGATTCCACACCGAAAATAGCAAACAAGAAAATCCAGCCCTACCCGTCAACTTCAGCTATGGACTTGAATCTTTCCCACTCGAAATTCATGAAGGAGAAAGAAGTTAAAAGAAATCCCCAGGGTAATATAATCAGAGAGTCTAAAATCACCAATTTTATGCAGTAAATTTCATATACCAAAAATCTTAGCTTCAGTAGCTGGCAACAGTGCGAAATTAGCCCTAGCACATTCAAGAGCACGCATGTTCTCAATAGAAAATTTCTGTGAAATTGTTTCAAACTAATAACAAGTAATATAAATTTTATCTCTAACAAAATAGAAGGAAAAAAATGTAAGAGTTAGAGGCAAGATATAAGATCTCCCAAATAAAAGAAAATAAGAAAGACCAAACAAAAACATGAGAGTATTGGATTCCGAAATTGAAATAGGGTTTCAACAAACCTCCATCAAGTAGGTTGGCCGATGCACACTTCTTCGACAGATTCGCAGAGAGCTCGCAGTATTGTTTTTCGTAACCTTCAAATACGGCGCTCATCGTTACCTTCCTAACTAAATTTGGGCAAAAAATGATAGATCAGTGATCGATCGAATTCTTAATTATGAAGCTACCGCAGTGTACACAAAGATTCAAAACAATCGCACGTCGCTGAATTGTGAATAAATTCAGAGAAACAACCAATGAAAAGATAACCTGAAAAATCTGGTGCAGAATAAGTTTTTGTAATTTGAATTAATTGACAAAAGTGGGTCGGAAACCACGAAAGTATTCTTTTGTTATACGCCCATTCACAGTTAATATTTACAATAAATATTATCATTTACAAAATGGATTGAGGTGGTCGAAGAAATGAGTGTGTTGCGAAAGAAATTCTTCGTGTGAAACTTGAGAATAATTGATGAACGACATGTAAAACAAGTTTGGAAGAGATTCTTTAGATAGAAATCTCAATGTTCAAGTTAGAGTTTATTGAAAGTATTTGGATGCAAGGGAGTTGTGCGAAAAAACAAAAGAGTTGTGCAAAAAACAAGTGTTTTTAGTAATTATATGTGCTTGAGAGTGTGTGCTCAAGATTGCATACATGATAATGTTGCGAAAAAACAAAAGAGTTGTGCGAAAAAACAAGTGTTTTTAGTAATTATATGTGCTTGAGAGTGTGTGCTCAAGATTGCATACACGATAATGTTGCATGGGGTACGTGGGCGCTTTCTGTTAATCATGGGGGAGCTGATGAGTCCATGGGGGTCTGGTTCAGAGGTGAATTCGACATCAAATATTACGTTAGTCTCACATCTGACTCTTCTCATATCCGTTACTTTCAACTCTGATAGGGACAATCTTGTTGTGTCTCTAGTGTGGGCTTCGCTCTCAAACCTCAAACTAGGTTTATAGGTTTAATTGGTATTTTGTCTCTATCGACTACTCTCTTCTATTCCGAGAGAAATCTAATTTAACATAGGTCTTTTGGAGTATTCCATTTATGTTGCTCTATCTTATAAGAGAGTTCTTGTCTGGAAGGGTCTGCCTTATAAGACCGTTTTCAAGATAATGTCATGTCATTAAGTGCAACTTGCTTTCTATAGCTTTTCTAACAAAAGTGTCTACCACCTTTGGAATGGGGCAGAAGTTTGGGCTGTTTTTCTCAATTTGGGCCATACATTTCCAAAGTCCATTGGGCTCCTTCATCTGAAGCCCAACATGTGTCACGCCCTAATTGAGCTAATTCAAAAAATGATTGTTACCATACTCTTATAAATATTGTAACCTTCTTCTCCAAAAATCTAACTGCTCTTACTCCGACTTCAAGCGGAATCCATTCAGTGCGATTTTTTAGCCTTGTCTCAGGCGTGCGCTTTCTATCTCCGGCCATCTACATTCTACAGATTCCCATACGTCATACAGGATCCCATTACATGTAATCTCATCTTCAATGTTCTTAATGAGTATTTCTTCTACTTCATTTTCATCTTATTCTCTCAGTTCAACTCCCATTTTTTCGGATTCTGCCTTTATTGTACTTTATCATCCTTCATCTCCTATCTATTCATTGTCTTCATCTTCATTTTGTGAGCAAATCTTCCAAGCCATAGATTCCTACATCGAACGGAAGCCAACCCACACCATGACTGTAATAAACTTCGATCCCTCAACCTTGATAAAAGTATAACACATTTGCGCGATCCTATAAATTGGGTCATTGAAACCCATGGATCAAATTTTAGACCTGACTATGCTACACCCCCTACCATGGTCTTTTGGCAAAGGCAAATTGATGCCTGCATTTGTTTTTCGATCTGCCCTTATGATACGATCATCGTTGGTGATAGGATATGGCCCAACCTCTCAGGCCCACTAGCAGGCCCAAACGAGCTGGGCCTGACCTAATGCTGCCCTACTCGGTTACGCTCGAATCACAGCCTCCAAACCCTAATTAAAGACGGAGTCAAGGGCGAAGATGATGGGATAACGGTGGAAATCATGGACAATTATGGTGAAGATCATGGTCAATTACGGAAGGATCGTGAGTCCGCCATTCGAGGATTAGTTCAAGGTCTACGATTATGTATAAATAGGAGTTAGATTGAAGGTAAAGGGTTAGCAAATCACCGAATACTAGAGATCTTTGAGATACTCATCAGAATACAATTATAGTGAACATCTTGAGGATCATCACCTCCGTGGGCGTAGATCCGCTTTCTTGATCGAACCACGTAAAACTCCTGTGTTCTTTATCGCGCTAAATCTTTCATACAAACGCATACGTATTTATCATTGGCGCCGTCTGTGGGAACACTCTTTTCTTTTCGAACAAAAAGCGTGTTTTCTACAATTTAATGGCAAGGACGTGCAAGCAAATCTTGCATCGGCGATGTCGGTAACAACCGTGCAGAGGACGATCGTGTAGTCACACAACGCCGGGAAAGGGATCGCGACGCTACCAGCGGTCATACACCTGAGGGCTACATGGAGAATGCTTCCATACACCCTCAGGATGGTCGCCTCAACGAGGTGGAAGATACCGACCTCAGTACCGGTGAATAGGAGGTTCACCGCTCCCACGAGGTCCTCGGTCGAGCAGTGTCCGAATTCCTCAATACCAATCTCAATCAGAGGACAAACGAAGCGGGCCCTTCAAGAGTGCCCGAAGTGGTGATTACAGGCAACCGAGGTCGTTCACCTCTTCGAAACAATCAACGTTCACCGCGGCACAATGACCGCCCCAATACCCGGGTTCAATCGCCCTCATACCATCCGCGGAGCCGTTCTCCACCTCGGCGTAATACCCATGTGATCGGGCGGGAAAGAAGAGAGGAAAGACGAAATCGAACTCCCCCTCAGAGAGACGACAGACGCCGCTATCGATCTCCCACTTCTCCGGAGAGAGATGGCAACGAGCTCCCCGGATTCGACCGGCACGGACTAATTATCTCTCATTCTCGAGGAGATTCGGATACACCCTACCACAACGATACGGGCTCCAAATATCGGCGCACACGATGGCCTTGGAGATCCTTCCGACTTCCTATTTGCTATACCACCAACATGGCGAACCGAGGATGGAAGATTTCCATATGTCTAAGGTCTTCCCGAGGTGTCGATCTCCAACGCTCGGCGTTGGTTCACCTCGCTCGCCGCGAACAGCATCCATTGCTTCAAAGACCTCATGGATCAGTTCAAATGGTGTTTTTACCAAAAGATGCCGCCTCAACAACCTTCATCCGATCTGCTTACAATCCGCCAAGGGCGGGACGAGACGATGTCGAATTTCGTCTCAAGATTCATCATGGAATCCCTTAAAATAGATGAGAGTAACGATCTCTACATCATCAACGCATTCAAGAACGGGATCCGACCCGGTGCTCTGAATAAAGAGATCACCCGTGAGCAGAAGAAGGCTAGTCGTCTTTGGACCGGTTGACAACTTTGTCAAAGGGACGAGTCGGACCGGAAGAGAGAGATCCGAGATGAGCAAGGATGAAAGAAGGAAACCGGAGGATCGAGGTCGAGGTGCCGAGCGCAAGTGCGTTCGAAAGAATCAAAAGGGCCCGAGAGAATCAAGGTGGGACCTCGGCCAAACCCCAGTAATAGCGGCGCCTCGCTCAAATCCGGCGGAAATATTTGAGCTTCACACCGAGCTCTTTCCAAAACCTCCTCCATGAAAGGAGGATCCAAAAAGTCAGCAGAAAGTATTGTGACTACCACCGTGGGTGCGGTCACGATCGTAAGATTGCAAGATCTTGAGCTCACGCATTGACGAGCTCGTCAAAGAAGGAGCGCTGAAGAAGTACATCGGCCGACCTGGGCCGGGTAACAAAAAGCGCAGAGGGAAAAATAGAGGTGGTAACAACTGCGGACCGACCTCAACGGCAGCCCGACCTGAAGATGACGAGGACGAAGGTCCCAATGCAATGGAGCAGGTCTATGCTATAACCGGACTGCCAGTTGGTACGACGAGGTCGTCACTTAGAAATGAGGCTCGGAGGCCGACCCCCGAGGAGCCGAAAAACAAGCGACTCCGGGATGGAGAGAACATTGTGTTCTCCAAAGACGACCCAGTACCCAAGATCATGCCTCACCAGGACGCCATTACTATACAAGCCGTGGTAGGCAACAAGAACGTACATCGGGTCTACATTGACATCGGAGCCTCCGTTAGCATCATATTCCGTAGCTGCTGGATAAACTTGATGTTGGAGGAATTATACATCCCGCACCTTCCCGATTGCGGAGCTTTACTCAGAGGCGGTTCAACCCGAGGCGTCATCACCCTTCCTGTTCTGTAGGACGCACCCGTGTCGGTTACCAAGGCCATCCAATTTTTCTTGGTCCGAAGTTCCCTCCATACAACATTATCCTAGGAAGAGATTGGGTCAGACGCAACCGGGGCCGTCGCTCCGTGTACCACCTCACCATTAAGATACCCACCCGGTGGGAGTGTTAAGCATTCAGGGTGACCAAACGGCAGCTAAAGAATGCCTACGAGTCTCAACCCAAGATGCGGCTCTACCTCAGGCCTAGCAATTACAGGACCCTCCGAAGTTGCCACCTCGGGATGACCTGACTGAGAATCTTCACTATACGACGACGACCCTTCCAAAGTTGTCAAGGTTGGCACCCAGGTTCAAACCAATATTCGCCAACGGTCATGCGACTTCTAAGGAATATAGAGATGTATTTGCATGGTCTCCATTGGACATGTTGGGTCTCGCCGAGCTCATAACTCATCGTCTCAACATCGATCCCGCTACTAAACCGTTCGGCGTAAGAAGAGAAGTTTTGCAATGAGCGCAGACCAGTCATAAGAGACGAGGTAACCCAACTCAGGAGGCTAAAATCTCAGACGAGGTTAAATACCCAACCCGGATGGCTAATCCGGTTGTGGTTCGAAGCCGAGAGGGATGGCGATGTGTGTCGACTATACCGACCTCAATAAACACCGCCCAAAGGATGTTACCCTCCCGACATTGACAAGAAGGTGGAGGCATTGGTGGGACATGAGATCTTGATTTCTGGATTTATACAAGGATACCACCAAGTCCCGATGAGCCGGAGGACGCCCAAAACAGCGCTCATCACCGACTTGGTGTCTTTGCTATCGGAAGATGCCTTTAGGTCCGAAAATGCCGAGCTACCTACCAAAGGATGGTGGACGCGATCTTCAAATATCACATAGGGGAAATCGTTGAGGTCTACATCGACGATATAGTAGTCAAAAGCAAAAAAGCTGAGAACTGCGCCGTCGACCTCGAAACTATCCTTCAGCTCCTCAGGTCGGCCAACCTCAAGCTTAATCCCCAGAAGTGCACATTCGTGGTGAAGACGGGTAAAATTCCTGGGATGCTGGGTTTCTCAAGAAGGCTTGAAAGCCAATCCTACCAAGGTGAAGGCGATGTTCGACATGCAAGTCCCAAGATCCATCCGTGAAATACACAAACTCACCGGATGCTAGCCGCCTCAGCAGATTCCTATCTCGAGCTGCTGAGAAGTAGCTTCCTTTCTTCAAAATCCTGAGGAGAGCTCAAGATTTCACCTGGCATGAAGAACACCAGGTCGCCTTCGCGCAGCTGAAGGAATATCTCGCCGACCTGCCAACTCTATCCACCCCAAAGCAAGGTGAAACTCTATCGTCAGATCCGCCGCCTCGGACGAGGCAATCGGTCTTGATCTTGGTGCGAGATGAGATGGGACGGCAACTCCCCATCTACTTCATCACGGGGCTCTCAAAGGACCTGAGCAGGTACACCAACCTAGAAGGTAGCTTTGGCTCGTGAACGCAAGCGACGCTCCGGCCTTACTTTCAAGCTCATTCCGTCCGGTACTAACGGACTTACCTTTAAGACAAGTCTTATCAAAGCGGAGTCATCCGGACGTATAGCTAAGTGGGCACTGGAGCTCGGCGAGCACGACATCTCGACTCCCCAGTGCCGCCATAAAGGACAAGCTCGCCGATTTCTGGTGGAGGTCAAATTCACCGAGGTCGCCTCTACCACCGAGGTCACTCCCGCCACACACGGAGGAACACGTCCTTGCATCGCCCATTGGTTGTTGGCGGATGTATGTGGACGGAGCTTCATGCAAGACGGCAATGAGCGGGCATCCTCCTCCTCGGCCCGGATAAGCAAGAAGCGTCGCCCCGGTTTACCTTCCGACCACCAACAACGAAGTGGAGTCTGAAGCACCGATCTCGTGACTCCGCCTTGCAAAGGAATTGAAAGTGGACAAAGTCCAGATATTTGGAGATTCCGTGTCGTAGTAAACTGTGTCTTAGGCACATACGAGGCCAAGGAGGATCGAATGAAGCAATACATTGAGAAGGCGAAAGAGATGATCGACCTCGTTCGGTACTTCAAGATTCATCAAATCCCACGAGTGGAAAACAAAGCCGGTGACATCCTTAGTAAGTTGGCTTCGTCATCGGCAAATCCGCCGATGGAGAAGTTCATTCCGAAGCATTGAGGCGCCCACGTCGGCGTTATCGCAGAGGTCGAGCCAAACTAGACGACGCCCAAGCATACACGAAGTTGGCACATTACCTCGGGATCGGCTTGAGGCCAAAAGATGATGGTGAAATCGAAGTATCTCATATATGAGGGCTCTCTACCTAAGTCTTACCTTCAACCCTCTTGAGGTGCCTTGGGCGGAAGAAGCCGACACGTGCTTAATGAGATTCACGGAGGATCTTGCGGAAGCCACATCGGGTCACGGGCTCTTTCAAAGAAGACGTTGAGGTCGGGATATTATTGGCCCACCCTTATTCAAGATTCGCCGAGCTCGTCAAAAGTGTCCAAGTGCGCACCACTCCACGGTCAAAAGCTACCTCGGACCGATCCGGCGTACTGCGAGTCCATGGCCTTTCATGCGGTGGGGATCGACATCGTTGGACCGTTCGATCGAGCACCGGTCGCCTTCGATATTTAGTCGTGGCTATAGACTACTTCACAAAATGGATCGAAGCTGAGCCACTTTCGAGCCTATCGAGCAAAAGGATTCGACATTCGTGTGGAAGAATATAGTCCGCCGCCCGCATACCGCACATTCTCGGTCTCGGACAACGACACCCAATTCGTCGACAAAAATTTCAAGGGTGGTGCGAAGAGCTCCGGATCGATCAGCGCTTCACCGGTCGCACACACGCATGGCGAATGGTCGACCGAGGTGACGAACCGCACGATCATACAAGGATTAAAGAAGAGGCTAGACCGAGCTAAAGGCGATTGGGCTGAAAACCTTCCCCAAGTCCTCTGGTCCTACAGAACGACACCTCGGACTTCGCACGGAGAAACGCCTTTCAGTTTGGTCTATGGAACTGAGGCCGTCATACCGGCTGAAATCGGCGCACCAAGCCCGCGTACTCTTCACTTTGACCCGGATGGGAACGAGGGACGACTGCGAGCCAACCTTGATGCTCTCAAGAGAAACGCGAACTCGCTTTCATAAAAGAAGCTAAGTCTGAGGGCCGGTCGCGCGGTATTACAACAAAGGGTCAAAGCTTCCGACCGCAAGTAGGCGACCTCGTCCTCTGAAATAATGAAGCCAGAGAGCCGAACGTCTTAACAAGTTGGATCCGACATGGGAAGGCCCATACAGGTGTTCACGAGGACCTCGGCAAGGGGCCTACAAGCTATCTCATTTATCCGTGCGCTTATCCCCGAACACGGCATATCTCTCATTTAAGGAGGTACTTTACATAGCTTCGATTTCGGATCGCCTCATGTTAGTCTCCTTACTTGCTTTGCCAGTGCGATGTTATATACTTGTTGAATAAAATATTTATTTTTCTAATGAGTATTTCATTTCCTCATTTTATTCATATGCGAACATCTATTTGGATATACCGCATTTAAACCTTCACGAGGGACGCCTCACGAAGATGAATAACCCACTAAGTAGGGTACTCACTAAGCGCGCGCCGTACTAGTAGATTACTCATTGAATTGAGCGTCTCGAAGGCAACGCATCTGGACTACTCATTAATTTGAAAGTCTACATGCACGCATACAAATTACTCATTAAGTTGAAAATCTACATGTAAAAGACATCCGGATCGGATCTCATCAAATTATGTCCCTTTATTTGGGAAAATATACATCAGATATCAAGATAAATATATTTACGACCAAAACGAAGTCTAAGCTATGTTTGTACCTCTCAAGAGGAAAACGTACACTTCAAACGAGTCTAAATACATTTATATCTACATAAAAGTTCTACGCTATATACAAACTCATTCGGGCTTAGGGCCCGCCTCATGGGACTCACCGCCGAGGTAGTAGTTCGAACAAAATTCCGGGTCGGCGATGAATACCGGAATGAACTCGTGCCTCCACCCAATCAATGAGAACGGCACCACCTCGGCTGTTCGGGAGCGATCGACCCGACACGGGCGTGGTTCGGCGGGGATGCGTTCCTATACCCGGGTCACACTCGACCCGTGAGCCCGACGCCGGCCGAACCACGCCCGCCCGAACCGCCGCACCTCCACGCCGACCGCCGCCCGCACGCCTGCCTCCGACCTACCGAGTGCTGCCCTCAAATGCTCCCTTTCAATTGGACCCATTAGGCGGAGCACTTGGCGTGATCGGCGTAGCCGCCTCCTTCGTGCTCTTCAATTATTGGACCGGCGGCGCTGCTGTAGACTCGCTGCGGGGTGGGGCATGCGTCGTTCTGAATGACCTCGACATCCGCATGTACTTTGGGATGGAGTCGGCGGTCTTTAAACTTCTTGCTATTTGGCCCTCCTCATCCTCAAGCACCATGCCCTCCGCCAAGAAGCTCGAACTCGGTCGTCGGCTTCAGATATGGTAGTTCCTCCATCCGTGGATTACCTTCTCATACTGCATGCTCTTCCGAGATCCGAGCAGCTCCTCTGCTTGTCGGCTCGAGCCGCCTCGCATTGCATCACCGTCCTTGGATCACATCACAGCAGACTAATCAACCCCACGGACTTGAGTTGTGTAATCCTTAACTTTAATGCCTCATTTCGATCGGGAGGCGAACCACTTGTGATCGGCCTCATGCAACTTCTTTTCGATTCGGTGACGATGCCGGCCGACATCCATCTTGACTGTAGGCGAGTCAACTCGGCGCATCGACTCCTCCAAGACGTCACCTCTTCATCCTTCTCGACAGAGCACTTCGGACTTCTTTCGGTGTGTTAGTAGCTCATGATCGAGTCCAAGTATTGAGATGTGGAATGCTAGAAATAAACAAGACAAAAGGCAATTTAAGAAGGCGTGTCTATTATTCAAAATAAGTTAAGTACAACACAGGTCCTATCGACCCCGCAAATCGACTATTACATTAGATCCACCGACCTCGGGCTCATTGCGGACTCACCGACCTCTGCTGCGCCACCGCCGCTTCCTCCAAATTGCCGATCTCCGGAAGGGACGTCCGAGCTCGGCCCCGCCTCCTCGGTTTCGGCTCTCACCTCAGCAAGGAATGCTTGAAGCTCTACGTCTTCATCTTCCTTGCACTGAGTTACAGCCTCCGCCGTCAGGAGCAAGGCAGAAGATGCCAAGGTATCCACCACGGGGAAGGAGGTCGCCCCGGCGATTATGCGGGCATAATTCATGCATACCTCCCGAGGTGCGACCTCAACCCAACCGTGCTGGGCCTTGTCAAAATCAGGTCTCTCGGCCGCCAGCTTCTCCAGGTGGGCAGATATCACCTGCGGCCTCATCACACGGTGCCGGTCGGAGATGAAGGAGGAAAAGCTCTCCGACTCAATAAGCTGTTGGAGGCCCTCAAGATAGGTCCTTGCCTTCCAAGAAGGCACTTATGCAGGCGGCCGACTTCTTCTCGCCTCGGCGGCCTCCTCCTGGCGCTTTCCACGCCCGGCACGGGCCACCCGTGGGCCGGTCCTTCTTTTCGTGGCGCTCTCGGCGGCGCTGCAGCTTCGGCGTCGCCTGGCGGCGTCGGTAGCGGATTCAAGAATGCCCTCGAGCTTCAAAGGCGCCGCTTTTCTCCACGGCCTCGTATTGCGAGGTGCTCTCGAGAACAATCCGGCCATGCGGTGCATCTCACCGCCACCGAGGCGCGTCCCGAATATAAAGCGATTAGCAGCGCATAACGACAAAATTACAAAGGAGAATAGTAGCGACTTATACCTTCGGAAGGATAAAGGAATCTTTGGAAGCCGGCACCTCGGGCAAGGCGCCATGAACCTCGATCTCAGCTGTCGGGCTCGAGGTCGCTGAGGCCCGTCAATGGGTCTCTCAGGCGTCCACCACCACCACGGCTGCTTTGGGTGGACTCGCCCGCCGCTTCTTCCTCGCCGGCTCCTTTCGCTCGGATGGTGCGGGCGCGTCGAGCCGTTATCTTAACTTCTCTGATGGGTCGATCTTCTTTGCATTCATAGAATAAAATTTCGTTAGCTGTGAACGAAATCGACGGAGAAGGATAAAGAAGAAGGTTGCCCTCACCCAAATCGCAGACCACGATCGCTCGACCTATAAACACTCATTGACATTGTTCAAGTCATCTTGGTATAGTTAATCGATAAGATCTCACCCAGATCGTTCAACATCTTCTCCATGGGCCCCAGGGGATTGATTTTCACGTCTTTTATTGTACCGAGGCCCCACTCGTACCTCGGATGCCCATCAGCCCGCAGAAAGAAATATCTATTCTGCCAATGGGACACCTTCGAGGGGGACGCTATCTTAAACTTCAGACGAGGTGACAGATAATACACCCCTCCTATAGACTTGATGCTAAAAAAACGCATCAAGACTTCAAAAGAAAACTCCTCGCCTATGCCATAACAGGCCAGCCCTAGCCCAACTACCAACCTAATAGAATTCGAGGTCGGTTGGCAAACGGGATTCAAAATATTCTTGAAAGTTAAGGAAAATAGGGCAAAAGGAAACTAAGCCCACTATCAAACTATCTACAAAATGGTAATAAATCCTCCGGAGGCCATCGCCCTATCATTGGGTTTGTGCAGACACCACCATGCATCCTCAGGAATATGGTATCTCCGTAATCTCCAAAAGTTCATCATCGTTAGAGTCGACCTCGCCACGCCAACCCCGAGGCCGCCCCATACCGATGACACCGGCGGAACCCAGAACTAAGTCCTATGGATTTACTGGCGGTTGTGGCACATATAATCCTTCACATCGAATCTGGGCGGCGTAACCCGAAACCGAACCGAGTTATCGAGCGAGAAGAGGAATGAGAAGATGAAGAATACATACTTACTTTTTATGGAGCGAGATATCTAACTTCTTCAACAAAGTTTGAAAGAGGAATTAGGAATTTCTACTGGTATGCTCTCTGGAATAAAGCGTCGAAGAAGAAAATGAACAGTTGCCTCATTTGGACCTATTTATAGGACGAATGGCGCCTAAAAGCTGCCGTTTCATTAATCACACGTGCCTATCCGTGATTGGATGTGTAATCGACGCGCGCACGCTGTTCGAGCACCCAACTACCGCCTGGCGCGTATGACGTACTCATTGGTAAGACAAACCGCCAGTCTGATCACGTAATGATTACATTGAGCTCGGACCTCGGACAACGCCCATGTTCTCCTCGCGGCCGCGAAGCCATTGGTCGACCTCGGCGTCCTCCGAGAGAGCGATCTTCGGTCGCGCCTCGTCTTTTTTCTTGAAGCGGCTACCCAAATCGGACCTCGGTTTCGCCAACGAGCGCCGCCTTACAAGAGATTCTCCCTTTAGTTCGGACCTCGGCGTCCTCCGAAAGCGAAGCGCTTCGGACCAAACCTCGGTGTAACCTATACAAAGACCGCTATCCGGTCATAATTCGCTTCCTTTGCAAAGAAGAGATCGAGAACCTTCAACGAACAACTTCACCAAGCAACATCCGCCTCGACAAAGCACATTCTCCGCTCACCTCGGCAAGGCTATTCCTCGACTTTTCGGAGGCTATGATAGGATATGGCCCAACCTCTCGGGCCCACTAGCAGCCCAAACGAGTGGGCCCGACCTAATGTTGCCCTACTCGTTACGCCCGAATCGACCTCCAAACCTTAATTAAAGACGGAGTCAAGGGCGAAGATGATGGGATAACGGTGGAAATCATGGACAATTATGGTGAAGATCATGGTCAGTTACGGAAGGATCGTGAGTCCACCATTCAAGGGATTCGTTACAAGGTCTACGATTATGTATAAATAGGAGTTAGATTGAAGGTAAAAGGGTTAGCAAATCACTGAATACTAGAGCTCTTTGAGATACTCATTGTAATACAATTATAGTGAACATCTTGAGGATCATCACCTCCGTGGACGTAGATCTGTTTCTTGATCGAACCACGTAAAAACTCATGTGTTCTTTACTGCTTTCGCTAAATCTTTCATACAAACGTACATAGATTTATCAGCTGGTATGAAGGATATAACGACACGCGAACGGAAGATTTTGAACGGAACCGATGGAAAAATCCCAAAACCTCTTAATCTAACCCAAGAAGTGATATAGGTCAGTATGTCGCCTATACCCCAACGTGATGTTGACGCAGCAACTCGGGGACGATGAATGACACACAAACGAGGGATGAATGTCTCGTTGATACGTCGATAAATGAATTACTTGGCAAATCTCAAGAAATTCAAAGAGCTAATGAAGAGAGAATAAAACTCACATATATTGGTAAATCAAAAGCTGAATATTTTTGTATGCTTACAAGCATTTATATAGGCTGAAAAATGAAGTCTAATCCTTATCAAAGAATGAATCCTTATCAAAGTAGGAAACTAACTAATATAATAGACCTAATTAAACTAGGAAACTTTAATCTAACATCTAAATGGGCTGCGAAAATAATTAAAACTAAAAACGTGCCCAACAATATTGGACTCCATCATTCCCCTCCTCTTGAGAAGGATTTGTCCTCAAATCCAAGTCGTCACCTATATCAACCGATGACTTTTCCTTATTCACCACCCACTTCAAATCACTATCCCTCGTAAGATAAGACTTTTGGATTACTCCTTTCTCCTTACTTCCATCACTTTGCCCAACTGACTTCACCAACTTCGACTCATTTTGCAACAACACTTGATCCTCATAAACTTGTTTTGGAGTAAGAGGAACAAGTGACACTTTCTTTTGATTGAACTTGAGGGAGTATTTGTTCGTAAAGCCATCATGCTTCACTTTTCTATCAAACTGCCACGGTCGTCCCAATAGAATATGGCTCGCCTGCATCGGAATCGCATCATAAAGAACTTCATCCTCGTACTTTCCAATGCAAAATGGAATCTTCACTTGCTTCGTCACCTTGACAATGCCACTATCATTCAGCCACTGCAACCGATATGACTTGGGATGCTTCACTAATGGTAGCCCTAACTTCTCAACCATGGTCATGCTAGCCGCATTGGTATAACTCCCACCATCGATGATCACGCCCACACCTTATCTTTGACATGACACTCGTATGAAAGATGTTCTCTATTTGCTCAGATCACTCCTTTGGATTCTGCACACTCAAAGCTCTCCTAGCAAAAAAAATGAGTACATCAGGTGCTTCAATCTCTTCAACATCGGAATCCTCAAAGGCTGGCATCTCTGGATTAGTAGCCTCTCCCTCATTGTTTAGTATGATTTTGTGCTTATTTTTCAAATGTTTATGCATGCCGTTTCTCGTGGTTTGTCCTATTTATGTCGTTATTTTGATTAGTATTTATAGATTCAGACTTATTTGGTTTGTTTCGATGTTTTGTAGAAAAATGACATTAAATGGGACGAAATGAATCTTCCAAAATCTATCCTAAATTGAAGATCATCTCGATAGGAATCCATAGGCGCAAACGGATCGCAATTCGGAGTTCGGATGAGAGAGAACGGAGTGAAACAGCGAAGTCGCGCATACGAGTGCGCGAGCGCGTCCGGCGCTGCGAGCACGTCCGGCGCTGGCTCGCCATCAGCGCGTTCAGCCTTAGCGCTGCCTCTCCAGCGCGCGTTCATCACCCCCAGCACCCATTTTCTCACCCCCAGCGCCAGCTCACACTCCAGCGCGTGCTCACCTCCATCTCCACCCGACGCTCGTTCACAGCGTGCGTACAGCCTTCCCAGGGCGTGTGTCCTCCCATCCGGCGTTGGGCTCGCCCACCTTGCCCCAGTGCCCCGTTGCTCGCTCCGCATCCAGCGCCTCTTCCGCGAGCGTTCAGCTCCTCACCCGGCGATGGCTCGTCAATGCTCGCCCAGTGCGTCCGGCGCTATGACCCGTCCGGCGCTGGGGAGCTGCTGTTGTTCTTTTCAGAAGCTCCTCGCGTCCGGAGCGGCGTCGCGTCCGGCGCTGGGGTATTTTCACTGTTCAATCCAGGGGCTTCTCACGTCCGGCGCCGCGTTGCGTCCGGCGCTGCGCGCGTTTTTTCTGCTGCTATATATATAAGTTAAACACGCGTGAACCCTAGCACCTCCTCATTCTCATTCTCACGCACGCATTCTTCCTTTCTCTTTCTTTTCCTCTCTTTTTCTTTTCCCTTCTATTTTAATTATTGTGTACTTGGATTAACAATTGGGATTGTACGATTCCGGATTTTGGAAGACGAATTTGTCTATGAATGGTTGTAAGTTTTTTTCTCGTTTTCATTATGTCTATGTAATTGAGATTGGAATAATTTCTACCATGAGATGAATTATGATTTGTAGAGAAATATATGTTGGATTGTTCTTATCTTAAATCGTGATTGTTGGGTTGATGATTTGCAATTTTCTTATCCGTATAAATTGTTTATTTCATGATCTTCATACATGGTGTTCGAAAGAATAGTGTAAATTGATTGTGTGCTTATGTTTGATTATGAAGATATGCGAGAGCAGATTTATATTAAATATAAGTTTGACAACGAAAGTGATCGAGAGATTGGTTTGTTGTTGAATAATTAATATATGTGGTTAGGGTTTTCGCTATCGTGTGCTTTGTAATAAAATATCCTTCGTAGTTGATGGTAGGTTGATTGAGAGATTCCCCGCCATTAAATTCGAGTCTAACGTTGACGTAATCGAGAGATTAGTTAGTGTTGACCGTTTGGTGAGAGGCGTGGGTGTTTTATGCATTGTGTACCGGTCTTTGATTCATTAATAGCGAAGATAGATTTGAACCCTAGAACAACGTCTCCAATTCCGTGTCTCTGCCAATTCCTCTTGTTGTCCAAGTGCATCCCGTTTTACCTGCTTTATTTTATTTCTTGCTTTCGTCCGTTTCGTGACAAATCCCTTATTTTAGGACGTTAGTATTTCTTTTCTATTTCTGTGTGCGACATTAAACCGCAGCCCTGTTAAGCCTTCCTCGAGAGATTCGACTTGGGTCGACCTTACCATTCTATAAGGACCTCGTACTATTGCGAGCGACTGAAAAGAATAATTTGGTCGGAACAAATTTTTGCGCCGTTGCCGGGGAAGGCTTTAGGCTTTTGGTTTTGTGTCGTTTTGTTTTTCGTGTTTCATTTTGTTTTTCTGTTTCTTCCCCCGTGCTTCTTCTTTTTATTTCTTTGTTTTTCTTTTTCTTTGTTACTATTTTCTCCAACAGGTGCGTATGATATTGGTTTTTGTAGTTGGTGTCTGTTAATGAAGGGTTATCAGCGATATGAATATGGTCAGACTGGCCTGGAGGAGGAAAGCACGTCGTATTGGGCAAATTCTCCTTACAAATAAGTAGCCCAATTCGACTATTTTGAGGGATACCCGTCAGGCTGTGAGCATCAAGCCTATGATCCCTACTGGAGGCATCCTCATAGTTCTTCATATAGTCAGGACCTCTTCTTCCAACAACAGCCGGTGAAGCCGACGTTGGAGCCGGTGAAGCCGACATTGGAAGACACACTGATGTCTTTCATACAGACGAGTCAACAAAGGTTCGAAATTTTGGAAGAATCTATCGAACGTGTAATGATCCAAATCAGTCAGTTAGCCAGGACAGTGGAAGAATTGGTTCACAACCAAAGTGTGGATGAGATGCCGAGTCAACTACAGCAGACTTCTTCTTTCATATTCTTTGAAGAAGATGAAGTCGAGGGAAGAATCAGTGTAGATGAAATTAAAGAGTCAAGGTTCCATCAAGCCGTGACTAAATATGAACAACCTGATATCTTCCCGAATCAGTTGAAGGATGAGGAGAGACAAACGTTGAGGTAGCATCTATAATTTTTCAACATCCTAATTCTCCAAAGTGTTGTGCTTTTGGAGTTGAAGTTATCTATTTTGCTTTGAAGAATAGGATGTATGATTTGAGCTTAATTTATTCATTATTTGCTACCTTGACTGTCCTTTGTGCTTATATTGTTACTACTGATGCTCTGGTTGAGATGGTATTCCTGCAGGTGAAGGACTATGGATAGTCCGTTTTTCATTGGTGGAGCTCGTGCCATTGAAACGAGCGCTGCGTGGGAGGCAACCCACGAGTTATTTGTTTTTCTGTTTAGTTTCTTTTTCTTTTCAGGTTTTTAAATAAGTGAGATAAGAATTGTTGCGAGCTGCATAGCATGAACACTCAAGCCACTGGACGTCGTCACCGCCGTACCTCGTTGACATGTTCTCTCAATTTCAGGGAAGTTCACTTCTACATTTTACCTTTTTGGTTTTTGCGCACTGAGTGAAGTGTGTTGTCTAAAGTGTGGAGGTGTGCTTGCCGTAATTGTGTGTTTGCATGTGACTTGTGTTTGTTTGGGTGTGTCGTCCTCCATTTTATACCTTTTGTTTGGATTTGAGTATGCTTTATCGTCTAGTATACGAGTAGAGTTGAGTGAGCATGATTTGATTGGGTATGCACGCCCGAACTGATTTCTAGTAATTCTTATCGATCGTGACTCGCTTGATAATTGTTGATGATTGATCTAGGCTGTAGCACGCGTCGATGTAAATTGTGATGAAGTGATATGTGTAGTTGATTGTCGTTGCTATTTATAAGGTCCCTTGCGTGTCTTATCTCGAAAAAATATATTATGAAAATATGAAAAAGATTGTTATAGGAAAAAAAAAGTTGGAATAATTTGTTGATGGTTGAATAAGTGAGCTTAAGGTTGGAATAAGGGGCTTTACTCCTCTCGCTCCATGTTGCTTCTCGAATGGATGCTCAAAAGTGATGAGTATGGAAAACCACATTAGGATACTCGGGTTTTCAACCCGAATGTTTGACTTAATGAATATTGTCCTATAATCCTCCTTGAGTCATCACATCTGGTATTGAAAGTTGTTTAGTACGTTGAAAATGAGATGTGTTATGCAAGGATCTATATGAGTTAGCTATTCAATTATTAAATGCATATAGATTAGATTTGTGATTTGCTTGGATTAAGCCGCATGCTCAATCAATTGTTAATTTATTATCATGTTAAGAAGTGTATTGATTTAGAAAATCTAGGATGACGTGATGTCGTGGTATGATCCACTTGAATACATGTTTTCTTGATTTCTTTTCTCGTGTCGTGGTGATAATGTTTGCTTGAGGACAAGCAAAGGTTTAAGTGTGGAGGAGTGTTTAGTATGATTTTGTGCTTATTTTTCATATGTTTATGCATGCCGTTTCTCGTGGTTTGTCCTATTTATGTCGTTATTTTGATTAGTATTTATAGATTCAGACTTATTTGGTTTGTTTCGATGTTTGTAGAAAAATGACATTAAATGGGACAAAATGAATCTTCCAAGATCTATCATATATTGAAGATCATCTCGATAGGAATCCATAGGCGCAAACGGACCGCAATTCGGAGTTCGGACGAGAGAGAACGGAGCGAAACAGTGAAGTCGTGCACGCGAGTGCGAGCGCATCCGGCGCTGCGAGCACGTCCGGCTGGTTCGCCATCAGCGCGCGTTCAGCCTTAGCACTGCCTCTCCAGCGTGCGTTCATCACCCCCAGCGCCCGTTTCCTCGCCCCCAGCGCCAGCTCACACTCCAGCGCGCGCTCACCTCCATCTCCACCCGGTGCTCGTTCACAGTGTGCATTCAGCCTTCCCAGCGCGCGCGTCCTCCCATCCGGCGCTGGGCTCGCCCACCTCTCCCCAACACCCCGTCGCTCGCTCCGCATCCAGCGCCTCTTCCACGAGCGTTCAACTCCTCACCCGGCGCTGGCTCGTCAATGCTCGCCCAGTGCATCGGCGCTATGACCCGTCCGTACTGGGAGCTGCTGTTGTTCTTTTCCGAAGCTCCTCGCGTCCGGAGCGGCGTCGCGTCCGGCGCTGGGGTATTTTCACTGTTCAATCCAGGGGCTTCTCAAGTCCGGCGCCGCGTTGCGTCCGGCGCTGCGCGCGTTTTTCTGCTGCTATATATATAAGTTAAACACGCGTGAACCCTAGCACCTCCTCATTCACATTCTCACGCACGCATTCTTCCTTTCTCTTTCTTTTCCTCTCTTTTTCTTTTCCCTTCTATTTTAATTATTGTGTACTTGGATTAACAATTGGGATTGTACGATTCCGGATTTTGGAAGACGAATTTGTCTATGAATGGTTGTAAGTTTTTTTTTCGTTTTCATTATGTCTATGTAATTGAGATTGGAATAATTTCTACCATGAGATGAATTATGATTTGTAAAGAAATATATGTTGGATTGTTCTTATCTTAAATCGTGATTGTTGGGTTGATGATTTACGATTTTCTTATCCGAATAAATTGTTTATTTCATGATCTTCATACATGGTGTTCGAAAGAATAGTGTAAATTGATTGTGTGCTTATGATTGATTATGAAGATATGCGAGAGCAGATTTATATTAAATATAAGTTTGACAACGAAAGTGATCGAGAGATTGGTTTGTTGTTGAATAATTAATATATGTGGGTAGGGTTTTCTCTATCGTGTGCTTTGTAATAAAATATCCTTCGTAGTTGATGGTAGGTTGATTGAGAGATTCCCCACCATTAAATTCGAGTCTAACGTTGTCGTAATCGAGAGATTAGTTAGTGTTGACCGTTTGGTGAGAGGCGTGGGTGTTTTATACATTGTGTACCGGTCTTTGATTCATTAATAGCGAAGATAGATTTGAACCCTAGAACACCGTCTCCAATTCCGTGTCTCTGCCAATTCCTCTTGTTGTCCAAGTGCATCCCGTTTTACCTGCTTTATTTTATTTCTTGCTTTCGTCCGTTTCGTGACAGATCCCTTATTTTAGGACGTTAGTATTTCTTTTCTGTTTCTATGTGCGACATTAAACCACAGCCCTGCTAGGCCTTCCTCGAGAGATTCGACTTGGGTCGACCTTACCATTCTATAAGGACCTCGTACTATTGCGAGCGACTGAAAAGAATAATTTGGTCGGAATACTCATCATCGGTCACCACCTCTCCATCATCCCGAATGATCACCACCCTCTTATTCGGACACTCTCTAGCAATATGTCCAATTCCATGACAAGTAAAACACTTTAAATCACGGTGTTGGGTACCATCAGGTTTGGCTTGAGTTGTGTAACTCGTAGGATCTGTTCTTGGCTTTACAAACGACCACTTCTCCCCATTTGGATGCTCCTCCTTCTTCCATTGGTTCCCTCTTAATAAAGAACCACTAACATTTTGGGGCTGCCTCCAATTGGACTGATTATGCTTCATGTTGCCGCCACTACTGTCATTAACCTTCCTCTTGAGTTGGTTCTCAATCTTTATGACCATATAAACCATGTCCTCCAACTCGACATGATGTTGCAACTCCACTCCATTGCGAATATCCCAATTCAATCCAGCCTAGAATCTTGCCATTTTCGCCTCTTTATCTTTAACAATACTGGCTCGAATCATAGTTACTTCCATCTCCTTGAAGTAGTCATCCACACTCTTCGGTCCTTGCCTCAAATTCTGCAATTTGCTGTACAGCTCACGGTAATAATGATTAGGCACAAATCGCTTCCTCATCACCGCCTTCATCTCTTCCCATGTCTGGATATGCTGCTCTCGATTCATCCTACTACTACTCACCAACTGATCCCACCAAACAAGTGCATAATCAGAGAACTCTATTGCTGCTAACTTTACCTTCTTGAGCTCGGAATAGTTATGGCAATCAAACATGAGCTCAACGCTTTCTCCCACTCCAAGTATAATTCAGATCATTTTCCCTTGAAAAGAAGGGATGTTCATCTTGATGTCGCCGATTGTTATCTTCTCGATCCCTTCTCTAAGCCACCTTTCATCAAAATCAAAACTCATCTTCCCCATTTTCAGCCTCTTCGTATCTATTATCTTGATGAAAATCTATGCCGCCTCTACCTCCTCTTCGTCTTCCACCTCGTTGATACACAATAGGATCTAGCCGACGTCGCTCCTCTCTACGAGGTCTCTCTTCAAGTGCAGTAATTCGATCATGCAGCTCCTCCATTTCTTTTGTGATTATCATTCCCAATTCAGAACGCAAGGCCTCCATCATGAATTTTGTTTGACGACTGATAGAATCATCGTCGTCCTTATGACATGACCCATTTGACTCCACCTTCTTAGACATTGCTGCAGAAAATGTTTGAAAAAAAAATAACAGAAACCTCACCAACTCACAAACGCTCGTGTATCACTCAAAATGAATCACTCAGCACTCGTGTATCACTTAAAATTAGCTTTTTTTCACTCTAATAATTTCACTCTCTTACCTTTTACCACTCAAATTCTCCTCAAAAAGTCTCAAATCCTCTCAATCCATCAATGAATTCAATACCAACAAATCAAACCGGACAAGAAAGGAAAGACACGGAAGGAAAGACACGAAAAAAAATCAAAACGAAGACTCGAAAATATGTTGTGCAGAAACTTGTTCAACACGACCTATACTACCCAAGGAACCCAGAAAACACGAGGTTTAACAGAATTTCGGAAAAAGTGCACACAGAACACGTACCAAACGACTCTAAACGTACTAAGGAACGTAATGAACAAATTTTTCGAAACATTTTTTTTTTCAAAACTCAGAAAGTGGATGCGGAAAAATCTCAAGAACGAAAAAAATAATGATACGGATATTGATATGGATAATATAGTCCAAATGATATGGATAATGTATGATTTGGATAACGATATGTATGATGATAGGGATAATGATATGAATAATGTATGATATGGATAACGATATGTATAATGATAGGGATAACGATATAATGATAGGGATAACGATATGGATAATATATGATATGGATAATGTAGACGCTGAACTATTCGGATATGGCAGACGCTGAATTAAACACGGATGAAACGCTACCCATGTCACAATAGTCGAAATGAAACGAAAGAAATCCTAGATACTACCCTTGACACGAAATGAAAGAAAGAAATGAAACCTGGACGACGACGAATGGACGACGAACGGATGGACGAACGAACGGATGGACGACGAATGGATGAACGAACGAATGGATGGACGACGAACGGATGAACGATGAACGGATGACTCTGATACCAAATGATACGATCCTCGCTGGTATGAAGGATCTAACGACACACGAACGGAAGATTTTGAACGGAACCGATGGAAAAATCTCAAAACCTCTGAATCTAACCCAAGAAGTGATATAGGTCAGTATGTCGCCTATACCCTAATGTGATTTTGACGCAACAACTCTGGGACGATGAATGACACACAAACGAGGGATGAATGTCTCGTTGATACGTCGATAAATGAATTACTTGGCAAATCTCAAGAAATTCAAAGAGCTAATGAAGAGAGAATAAAACTCACATATATTGGTAAATCAAAAGCTAAATATTTTCGTATGCTTACAAGCCTTTATATAGGCTGAAAAATGAAGTCTAATCCTTATCAAAGAATAAATCCTTATCAAAGTAGGAAACTAACTAATATAAGAGACCTAATTAAACTAGGAAACTATTTAATCTAACATCTAAATGGGCTACGAAAATAATTGAAACTAACGTGCCCAACAATATCGAACTCCATCCTAACAGATTTGGCTAACTCCTACTACATCCAATTTAACCAGATCTATCCATCTTCCATTTGTACAGCCCTCTTCTTTTATATAATTTTACGAGATTATGGCATCTTCGCCACCTCTCACTCTTCTTTGCTTGCCGCAAGCTTAAAGTTATTAAGTGATTATATTATTATTTTGTGAATGGAAAACCTAAGTGTAGACAAAGATTTTCTGGAAAAAAAATAACTTTTTTGTTACCCTTATCGATGATTAGAGTTGGTCATTTTCCGATGTGACACTTCATTCAGATCTATGCGAAATGGTAAAACCCTATGTTACATGGACATGGGTATGGGTATCGGACACGGGTGCGAATCCGAGTGTCAGATACAATTTTTAAGAAAATTATCGACACGGGGACACCGTCCTAACTTTGGACACTGGTATGGGGATACGTCGATTATAAAATTAATAACATAACATTCTTATAAAAATACTTCAAAATAAGTTTGAAGTAAACTTCAAAATACATCAAAATAAGTTCAAAATACCATCAAAAGTACATTAAACGATCCAAAATTAAGATTTGTACAAAACACAAAATCAAATCAAACTATCAAATATCAAAAGCAACAGCTTCAATTTCAGGATCATTCAGCGAAAGATTAGCAATCTCCAATATCACTACTACAAATATCACTTTTCTCTACACCTTATAGACTACGCTTTTTCGTAAAAATCGTAGTCTATAGAGTATAGACCACGTTTTTTTATCAAAAGCGTAGTCTATGTGCTTAATTTTTGAAATATGATCACGCTATACTTAAATGCGTAGTCTATATGAACTATTAACCACGCTAAAAAGCGTAGTCTATGTGCGTGTTTTTAAAAAAGCGTAGTCTATGTGCATAAATTCAAAAATAAAATAAAATGCAAGCCTCAAAATTGAACTCACGACCGTCAAGAACACTACTTGAATATAGAATTTTCTCATGCTTTTGATTTTGAAAACGATTTATCTAATAAAATTTCCCAACATACGCAATACAAGCGTTGTCCATTTCTCCTTCACAACTTCCCTAAAACATACCTAGCCCTAATTTTACGCCTCTGCGAAACACTAACAATGGTGTGCATCGGAAAGCGACGATCGACGATCTGCTGGCGATGCGATGCGTAACTGCTCTCGCTCACGGAGAATTACCGGATGAAGTACTACTTACCACATCCTGTCGTGGCGCAACTCCTCTACGTCGCCGAGGATTACAACGGCAAGATTGTCGGCTATGTTCTCGCCAAGATGGAGGAGGAGACCACCGAGTGCCACGGCCACATCACCTCCCTCGCCGTCCTCGAACTCACCGCAAACTCGGTCTCGCCACCAAACTCATGATCGCGCTCGTAACGCCATGGAGCAGTCGGTTTAATTACTTGCTCAAATTATTTGATTTCAATTTTAATTTATGTGTGTTTTGGCTTGTTCGGCAATCTAGGGAATATGTAATTTAATCGAGGATCTCTTATTCTAGTTCTAATGATGTAGCTCCTTGATACGAATATATTTGATTATTTGACATCTCAAGCTATGAGAGTCGGATTGTGCTCGACTCACCGAACTTCAATTTTTGGGTAGATTTTGCTTACAGTGAACTTTCTTGTTTGATGATTAGACTAGTAACTAACGACGGAAATTATCTTTGATTAGTTGAAAAGTTTTATTTTATTACTTGTAGTAATTCCGAGAGAGCATTTAGAGAAAAACGGATGCAGATCGCAAGAAATTTCGTGAGGGCCGTGAATTGCAAAGAAAGAATTCTTTGGTCAATTCGTCGGGGATCTGGGGTTTGTCACATTCAAACTTACATGCCTTTTTCCTTACAGACAAGTACAAATTTTAATATTTTAACCGGAAAAATCGAATGTATGAGATCGTTGCTTTTGAATTGTTCTTGATGTTTTAAGTGCCCGATTACATAGAATTGTGTTGCATATAATTCGGATGCTAGCTTTGTCCATGTACAAAAAAGATTTGCTTGTTTCTTTTATCCTATATTTTGTTCTTGTGGATTAGATTGAGGTATTTAGCAATAACTTGCAACTTGAAGACGAGGTGGTGCAAGTGGTGATTCATGAGCTCATTCGTGCATATGGTGACTGTCGTGTTGCTAACTTCGATTGACCGATCGCGCTATCTCGCTTCGCAATGAGGTTAATTATTAAACCTCTTTTAAATGGTTTAAAAGTGCATATGGTGACCGTCGAGTCTATAGGTATAGTCATGCTTGTTAAAAGCTACATGTAGGCATAAAGCTTAATTCTCGTTAAATGGCAAACCCAATGCTTTGGTCTCTCCCGTAGTATCTTCACTTCTCCACCGCTCTATCTCTTTCGTGTATATCTCTCTCCAATGCTACTTTTGGTGCACATATATTTCTCTCGAACCGCCTATGTATAGGAACTATAGTGCTTTATTTTTTCAACCTTGAATTTAGGTAAATTTGAAATGGTTGTGTTCATTTCTTTATTATGTTTCGAGGAATGTTTTAAGTAATTTTAATTGTTATGTTGTTGTACAACTAAGCTATTTCATTGTTCATGTTTTTGGGTGTGTTCATGCATATAATATTCCATCTCATGTTTCTATAAGGCAATTCGGTGTTCTTGTTTGTTCTTTCGATGCTTTATATTTCGCTATGGAATTAGGCTTTTGCAAAATTAGTGCGATGTTTTGGTTAATGAAATTTGATACTCATCTGAAACTTTATGATCAAGTTCTTTAGGATAGAAAATAAAATAAAAAGTGAGTGAGGAAGAGCCAAAGTTAGAATAGCGGAGGAAGGAGAAATGGTGAAATTGCAACCATATGTGATCCGGGAGGAACCGAGAAGTGAATTCAAATATTTTCATATAAAATTAGTTCATTCAAAGATTATGAGTTAACTCATGATCTTTTGTCATAACATAAGTTGATTTACATCATCGCTTCTTGCTTATGGTTGAAATGATTGTGAACATGTGAATATTAGTTAGCCACGAGCTTTCCCGACAATATTTCTCAAAATTATGGTTAGACGTAACTATTGTTTGCATGTTAATATTTTTAAGGATTTTGATAATAAGTTTATATGGATATCATCTATCATATACAAAGTATTTTCATGATTATGCAATTTAAGTTAGTCGCTAGAACATTATGGTTTGGGTATGCGAGGGCTTTATGCTTATCAATTTAGTAAATAAGGAAATTCTTCTCTTGTAAGTGTCAACTTTAATAAATTTCTCTCTTCCATTGTTTTGCGTAAACTTCATTGCTAATGCTCATGAGATATACCATGCACCTAGAAGGCGATTTGGAGTTGGTTCTTTTGTGTTTAGAGGTGTTCTAGTTTATGTACCCTTCTTTAGTTTTACACTCATACGGTTTATGTACATGATGTAGGTTAGTAGTCGACAACTTACATTTGTTCTCACCGCTAAATTAGTGATCCCAATACGTTGTTACATCAAGTGAATTGATGCCTCGCACATACCGCAAAATCGTCAAATTAGTTAATATGCTCCAATTTATAGTTGCTATTAAGGAATCTATATCTTCAAATCTTCAAAATACATCACCATACGCTGGTCCGAATTATAAAACAAAGACATGTTCTTGATGCTCAGATGTTATTTTTGCTTGCGGGATCCATACTCCAAGGTTCTTTGGTGTTGATGAATTGAAAGCTTAGTCTTGCTTCACGAGGTATTTTATTGATCGCTCGTCATCTCTGTGTTTTTTCGACCAAAGTGACCTCATTCGCATGTCCTATTCACAATCTCTCCACAGAGTTTCAAGCCATCTGGGGATTACATAAACTGTTGAAGATCTTAGGATGCATAATATTTTATAAACAGTTTGGGCATTTGATGAAAAGAGTGATGACATTCTATGATTAGCTCTGAAATTTTGATAGTTAATCAAATTATTTCAAGATCTATATCTTGCATTTACTTTTTCATTGCTATTATTTTTTTAATATTGGCAATGCAGGTTTTAGACTAAGAATCAAGAATTTCAAATCATCAATTTTGCTTGTTTTTGATCTTGGAAAATTCTCTTTTTGATGCCATCTTACTTCTTCCCAAATGGGGTTGCACTTTCTTTATCTTTTGTTCTATGAATTTCTTTTATTGTCATTTGTTTCATATTTCTCATTGTCCAGGAGTATGAATTTTCTTAATCACACGAGTCCTCCAATTTTCGCTCTTCAATTATTTGTAGTTCTATATTTTGAAATTCTGGTAATTTTCATACTTAGTTTTTATAGTTTTATATTTCAACTAGGCATGAGCTGGCTGTTAGATGCCTCCAATCTGCTTGTTTCACTAGACACCAATCTTGGTTTCTCTGTAATTACTAGTCATGTTAGGATTTGAGCATATAATATGGATTTAGATCCATAGTAGCTCGAGCTCTTTGTTTTGTGCTAGTTTTTCAATTTCGGATCTGCGTCGTCGATATTGTATTCATTTTCCTTATCTGCACGTGCTGATATTGTATTCATTTTTCATTTAAATGTCTCTTACTCTCTATTCCTCCTCGCAAATCCCCTTTCTCCCATGTACCACGATCCTTCATGCAGCTTTAGGACACCAAACCTAAAAGCTCGTCTGAACACATTCATGAAGAATTCCGTCGGTTGTTTGGCGCAATTATAGTGGTATGTAGCATGGTCGAGAAAATGTTAGTTATTGCACTAAATTCATTTACATTCATAGTTGGTTTTTATCATCATTTCCTTTGATATGTTAGCTTTCATTAATGTTCTTTACTATTTACACTCTTGTGCTGCATTACTTGTTGAATGGGTTTCTGCAGTTTTTGTTATGATCACGATGGTTTCAGATAGTTTAAGCTAGTTGTGTTACGACTTCCTCAGAGAACTTCGTGCACTTATCGCTTCTGATGGTTGTTGCTAAGTCCTTTATTTGTTGCTTGCATAATTATAGTTATTCATTACGTAATTTTATATTTGCTTTCATTTTTCCAAGTTTGATAATGCATAAGGGTATAATGAGTTGTAGCTTGTAGGAGAAGGTCAAGTTTGAAAGTCCTTGACAAGGTAAGTTGAAGGGGAACAATAAGAATTTTAAAATTCTTGTTGTTCCCCAATTTTTGAATTAATGAATTATGATTCATTAATTCAAGTTTTGCTTATATGCTAGCTTCAATTCATTGGCATTGATCTCTCCATCTCATTGAATAACAAAGATTTTGATAAACTCGTTTTGATATCTCATATGGAGCATATTGTGAAAATTAGCTTTGTTCTCTCTCTGTTCTTTTTTTGGAGACCGGGACAAGCCTACACTAATTACTTACCCGATTTAGCTTGAAGCTGTAAGGAAACGCGTCCTTAAAATTGTCTAAAGCGAGATATGAATTCCTTATGAACTTCGCTAGATATTAAAACATATATTTTGAACCATGTTGTAATCTTGTTGAACCCCACTTATAATATTGCGCCATTTTCACCGGAAACTTTGCATGAAATTCTTCCGACTTCAAAGTTTATGAAAATATTAATATGTGAGAATTGCTTTGTATGAAATCCAAGAAGATGCACGATCGATTGTCTAGAAAGTTAAAAACTAAGAGTGACTCACTTTGAAATTTGATCTATATTACTATTTGTAGACCTCCAAACATGTCGTTTGAGTCGCTCAATATTATAAGTGAATGGAAATTCACCACCACTTTTAAGGTGGCATTGGTATCTAATGCTTCTTTTGTTCTATTCATATCATATTTCCTCTCAGAGCCTCAAATAATTCATAATAAAATGTGTATTTATATAGATGTAGTAAGTTGAGCTAGGCATCTCTCGCAGAGTTGGCAAGGTTATGTGCACAGGCATAACAAATGGAGCTTATATATGTCAAGAGGACATTGATGAAGTTAAGTGTTGAATGGGCAAATTTCATGCTTCTTCACATATAGTCTTGTGATGTTTTAGTTGTAAGTTATCGATCTTTTGAATTATTTTGTACTATGATATGGGGATACTGATCTTATTGTTTTGTTATGTGATGTGCATAGTATTTTTGTATAGTGATTTTGTAAATGTAATGAAAGCAGATTGTATATTTTGTATAGTGATTTTGTAGTTGTAATGAAAGCAGTTGTATATTTTGAATAGTGATTTTGAACGTAGTCGCAAGTATATTTTAATCTCATTTGCTTATGCGTTATTAATTATGCGTGTTTAAATAAAGAAATTAACTACGATTGAAATTGAAAAACCGTAGTTGTTATTAAATCGACTACGGTTGTAATAGAAAAAGCGAGTAAATTTGGCATTAAAACCGTAGTAAATAAACTCAAAATCGTAGTTAATACATATAGACTACGCTCGTAAAGCGTAGTGTATGTGCGAAATTTTGTAGTGCGTGGGTATAGACTACGGCGTAAAAGCGTAGTCTATGTGCGGCGTAGTCTATGGTGGGTATAGACTACGCAAAAAGCGAGTGTGTGTGCGAAATTTTGTGTAGTTCAGCCGGTATAGACTACGCGAAAAGCGTAGTCTATGTGAGAAAAGCGTAGTCTATAGTGGGTATAGACTACGCTCAGAAAGCGTAGTGTATGTGCGAAATTTTGTGTAGTCTGTCGGTATAGACTACGCGTAAAAAGCGTAGTGTATGTGAGAAAAGCGTAGTCTATAGTGGGTATAGACTACTCATAAAAAGCGTAGTGTATGCGCGCCTATTTTTTTCTACACCACTTTTCTCTACACTCCGAAACGCACATAGACTACACATATAACGTGTAGTCTATACTGATTTTTGTAGTAGTGTATGTTATCACCATCAATATTGTCTCCTCCTAAAAGGCAAAAAAAAAAAACCCAAACGAATAGTTAGAACTAAAAATCTATTGATACGAAATTAGAACTATTAAAAATCATATATAAAGTCTTACCAATATCCCAATACTTGAAAGGTCCATCCAGATATTCTTTTCGCCGGACAACAATCTTAAGTTGTTGTGAACAAAACCAAGTCCTCCAACCTTTTAGATGTTAGCTTTATTTCTTTTAATGGATTGAATGGAACCAAATGTACTCAGGTTCCTCTCACAACAAGAGGAAGAAGCGGGTTGTGAGAGAAGCTTGAAAGCTAAACTCTGCAATAATGAAGTCGTCGACCCATAGTTAGACCACCAAGACAAAGGATCTTCAAATTTCATTGCGGCCATGACATGAGGTTCACCAAAGCTCCCTGCATAACTAGAAAATAAACCATATTCTACAAAGACTCTTTTAACATCATCCGGATTTGGGAAAAGTCTCGTAGACACTTGTTTCTATTTGTTGAAACCTCCCATCCTCATTTGGAGCCACCCTTGAATGTTGTTTACCCTCCTTGAAGCCATTCTTGATGTAGTACTTAGGAACTAATGAGTGTGCTATACAATGGAGAGGTGTGTTGCTCTTATTCCATCTAGATTCGATGACATGTCAATTGCATCAAAAACTTGATTGACCGGTGAGTAAGTTGAGACCTTCATGTTCAAAGATAATTGTTTTGACTTCTTCAATCATAGTGTCCCACATATCATATACTAAATGCAACATCAAGAATCAGACGTAGCTCTCAAAAATTAATCATAGGCTCAGAATTTGAGAAAATAATCAAGTTCATCCCACCATCTATCACCGACCAACAAATCTTTTACCTCTCTAGCTTTAAGCTCAATGGAGTCCTCCCATTAACCTTGAAATTTCTCCATCGTGGTCAATCACGCTTTTTCCGGCATCTTTCACTTTTTAATCCTTGTGGCCATCACTATCTTCGAGCCAAACCTTGTTTCACCACTTTCAAGAGCCTCAAATCGCATATCACTCAAAGATTGTGTTAGATAGACCATGATTGAGAATGAAAGTGTTGATTTCATTCACTGGTGCACCAAATTGGATATCCATTCGCACTCATTGTAGTGGGATGATTTCTCACCAGGTTCACATATGGACTTGAGCACTAAATTTAAACAATGGACAACACAAGGTGTCCAAAAATGTGAGGATATTTTCTTTCAACAATTGCTCCAATGCCTTTATAATTGGATGCATTATACGTAACAATCTGCACAACCTTTGTTTCACCAATTTCTTCTATTATTTCTATGAAAAGATTTGCCAAATAATCGGCATCTTTGCTCGTAACCTCACCGCATCAAATGCTTTTTGGAATAAAGGACCCGCAGCAAATGCTACCATAATGTTTATCAAAGGTTTTGATTGACTATCTTGCCAACCATCGAACATATTGATGCACCTTTCTTAATCCAACTATCTCTAATTGGTTGGAGTAGTATATCAACATGTGCTCTTGATTGTGCTAGCAAAGTGGTTCGTAGTCTTTCATAAGTAGGAGGAACATATCCATGTAAATTGCCATTTGCTAATCTTTGAGAAAACCTTCGAAATAAGGATTTCTTGCAAGATTAAATGACAACATACTGTATAGAACATCATTGCACATTCTTTGTCACTTGTTCTCTTTCTAATACATTGAATGATGTCTCTAGTGGCCCTTTTCTTTTCTTTGGTGAACTATATCTCGAACTTTGTTGGTAGGGAGATGTAATCTTCTTTTCGTTTTGCATCCAATGCTAAATTTATTTTCTTCAACTCAAGATCATCATTTTCTTTCTTAAGCTCACGATATATCTCTTCCGATATTTCTTTGCAAGCTTGAACACCATGGTTTGATATTTTGACAAGTGTGCTTTGACCTTTGAATAAGAGCTAGTTACCACTTTGTTGCGAGATTTGCATCTCCAAACTCGATTACCACCTCCGGTGTTTGTTGATAGAACTTCAACATGATTCCACAATGGTGTACCATCAAATCCTTTGTTCTTAGTTGGACGTGTAGCCATGGGAAGGAGAATGGGTTGTAGATCGTAAGGAATTTGGAAAGTGTAAGAAGAATGTGGAAGAAAATCGAAAATGTTAGGGAGTTTATAATATTTATGAAGTTGGAAATAACGAGCTGTCATATAATTGTAGAAGGGAGGTTGAAATGTTTTGGAGTTAATGCAATGCATTAATTAAAATTTAGCTGCTCGACTTTTTGAATATGGAGTTAATGCAACGCAGCTTTTTTCAATATGGAGAGTTAATACATTAACTAAAAGTTAAAGTCTACTACAATAACTAAAATTTAGTCGCTCGACTTTTTGAATATAGAGTTAATGCAACGCACTTTTTCAATATGGAGGTTAATACATTAACTAAAAGTTAAAAGTCTACATTCTGACTTTTTGAACAAAAGTTAAAAGTTTGTGAGAGCTTTTTCAATTAATACTATTTAAACTTGGAATACCAAGCGTCTCTTTCCATGAAGTGTCCGAAGTGTATTTGGAGGATCCGACACGTATTTCGTGTCGGTATCCGTGTCGTGTCGTGTCGACACGGATCCTTCTGCCAAAATGAAGTGTCCGAGTAACATAGGTAACACCAGATATGGTTGGCATTGACATCGATGATCTCAAGATCCTCTAGGAAATCGACTCGGCTTTGGGAAAAATATAATTTAATGATCAACAGTCCAAAACATCAATGATCTAATCTTCTGGGGTTATTCCTCAATCAACCTGTAAGTTACAGACCTTGGTAAACACCAAGGCTTATGGACATCTACCTCATTTGAATTAAAATTCGCTAAACTTTTTTTCTTTATTCGTGCAGACGTATCATGCCGAGATGACCTCGTCGCTCGTACGGAGGCACAACATCTGGCCTTTGAATCTACTCCTCTCAAAGTTGGTGCTTTTCTTTCTTTTCCCAACTCTACTTCCATAGGAAGAGATTCTGAAGCCATTCTAACCCTGGAGTCATCAGCTACTCATGCCTGATTCTTCTGATGTGGTCAATCCTACATCAATTGCTACGACAAAGCCCTAGATCGAGGATCTCACCCTTGAGAAGTTAACTCTCTCAGAGTAATTGGGAAAAAGAAAAGAAACGAGGGAAACACTCGAGGAGCCACCGGGTCCCCAAAAGAAGAAAAAGACAACTGAGGACTCTACTAGCCGGATGAAGCCTTCTTGTAAAACAAAGTCCAAATCTCGACTCCGGGAGTAAGGGTAGTGATATGGAAATGGCCATATGACAGACCTAGTCTAGGCTTAAGTGCAAAGATAGCACTTGCATCTCACAGAGGCAAGGGGAAAACTTCAAAGCAACAGGAACTAGAGAAGAATATCTCTATCGCTGATGTAGAGCCCAGTCGTTACTCAAGTCTAATGCTCAATCTCTCCGAGGAGATGTGTGGAGCACTGATGGTGAGCATCATCAATGACGAAGACCTTCGAATGGTGGACAACACCTTACTGTAGCGTTATGCAGTTCGGCCCTTAGCTTTTTGGTCATGGTAAACATCTTTCTTTTCTTTTTTGCCTTTGCCTGCATCTACATTATGTACTACGTACCGACAATAAATTCTCACAATTCAGTAGGTGAAAGATTTCTGCGGATGCTAATAGATGATCTAATGGGAAATTCTTTGAAGACAATTAGTTTTATGTACCAAGTTGGTGACACTATCATTTTATTTATTTATTTGTCTCCTACAAGATAAATGTTAGGTTGGAGTTGGCAAGACAACAATTGGGGGCTGTAGGAAATGTGGACAAGGGGCTGACAAGTGATCAAAGATGCCTGATGCTCCAACACTTCATCTCGAGGATATCCACCTACAAACCAACCTTGGTGGATAAAGACTTTGAAGGCCACAACTCATATTTTGGTGTATGAGAATCTCGATTATCTACTATTGATTGAATGAATTGCAAGGTTCTTTAAGTGATTGCCATAGATATGCACGTCTTTAACAACACTCATACCACAGAGGTAGAGCTTGAAGAGATCAGAGGAGTAGCTCCAGAGATAGTTCCCATAAAGCCTTGGAAGCAATTGTTGAGAGGCCTACGTATTCTTTGGCATCTTCTGGTCCTAGTGTTAGCTTTGTTGAACTTGAAGCCTTGGAAGCAATTGTTGAGAGGCCTGCAAGCCAATACAGGCTTGATCATGTGGCACCAACCTCTAAAAAACCATCGTGATCAGCTTCAGAGTGTAAGAAAATCTTATTTCACCGATGCTTCCAAGGATCTATCTTGGATGTTTAATTCACCATACATTGATTATATTTCTAGCATGCTCCTATATAATTAATTGCAACACATAGGTGTTTACTCGTGTTTACCTGTAAATTTCTTGGATAGTGGATCAATTGCAGACTTCAGCTCTGATCTTCTGGACTGTATCCCCAATGCATATTCTTCAATACTGGGTGAAAGCAATCTATGGATAATACTGCAAAATTTCGTCTCCAATGTTATTCTCTATTATTTTCAAAAATCATTATAATGCATTAGAATTATCTGATTTTCTCTCACCTTGTACTTATAATGCATTCCCTAGAATCATATTTAGATAGGATCCTTGCATATATAATAAATACAATAAATATCTCCAATCCCTGAAAATAATTAATATCTAAAATAATTATATCTTGATATCTAATAATATCATATAATATATATCTAGATATAGGAGATGTGTCAAAATAATACATAAATCAGAACAGAGTCTCAGTGTGACTCTATATAGGGGGACAAAATTTATAGCTCCAAGCTAGGATCAGCCCAGGGATTAAATACAAGGAATAAAGATAGGCCTAAAATGAATTAATTATCTTATGTTCAACCCAGAATATAAATTAATTCATAAATATTTATTCATTCCACTAAAGAATAAATATTGACTACCTCCTTTATTACCAAAGTTGAGTCGAGCTTGTACTTAGACTTACGAATCCACGTATTTAAGATATCACACATCCATTAATTATTTATAGCACTCTGACTGCTTAAAATAATTAATCTCTTTAATTCCTTAAGTAGTACCACTCAACCTTATTATTGTACTTGAGCTAACTCAACCTGTAGGATTTAGTACAATAAACCTTTTGAGCTCCTTAAGGGGACGTCATCATCTTAAACGGATATGGTGACTAGATACATGTAACTAGCATGACATACAAGCACTACCACCATCCAAGATGCGGAGAATCTTGGGTTATCTCATCATAAAAAGTCAAAGTGATGATTAGTAACTCATACTCACCTAAAACCTTATCAAGGTTTAGATCAATGTTTAAGTCACCGAGATCTAGGTTCTTCATGACGGTCAGATAGAAGAACTCATCTCACTGTGATCCATCAATACGTCAAGACGTACCAGCATAGACAAACAACCAAGTCAAGTTACTTCTTATCTATACTGTAACTTATACCGACAACTCGTCCTCAAGTAGTCTCAACTATGATCCTTTTTATATCTCAACAGACTTAACCAATCATACAGACTTCTATGATCTTCTACACATTGTATGATCTAACTTTTGTATGAGATAATAGGACAACGTATACAATCAAGTAAACAATTCAGATATGAGATTGTAAAAGAGGTAACATGAAATATTATATACAAGCTCAATCATTCTTCTTTCAGTATACAAATCCAACACAGAGACACCGGCTCAAGAGATATCAGTTTCTGCCACCTCTGTTCTTGCAATTTGACTAATGTACTATCTTTGTTCTGAACATATTCTATCTTGGGGCTTAGCTCAACATTCATGAGTTCTTTCCTTGGCTGCATTTAATGTGAATGGCTCTACTTACCTCTATTTTTCATACTCTTTTTGCTCCAACCTCTGCTCTTCGTATGGAGGGTTCACTGTCAGGTACCATTGTTTTGTATACTCTCATTTTCTAACCATCTGCATGTAACACTTTGAAGTTAATATCTGACCCCCGACCACTTTTCCTATCAAATTCCCCATTGAGAATTCCATCTTCATTTAGCAGCTCGACACTGCTGCTTGGAAAGAATTCATAGTTGGTCTTCTCAACAAAACATTTTACAATAAAGCTATGCGGCTACATTATGGCTGGCCACATACCATTTTCCCACATATTCTAAAAAATATTAAATTATTAAATTTAAATTTTTCATTCGATAGGTGTAAATTGTAATTCCATAAGATGTTTTTAATGTAAAACTAATTTTTTAATAAATCAAATATTAAATAAATGATTTTTTCATTCAATAAAGCTGATTATGACCGGCCACATTATGACCGAATAGCATCACTCAACATTTTAAGCTGACAGGGCATCCACTGATGGGAAATCTTAATTTAACCCGTGCTTCCGAGGATCTATCTTAGATGTTTAATTCACCATACACTGATTATATTTCTGGCATGCTCCTATATAATTAATTGCAACACATAGGGGTTTTCTCGTGTTTACATATGAATTTCTGGCAAATCTGAGCAATGGCTGACTCCAGTTTTGATCTTCCGGATTGTGTCTCGAATGTCTGATCTCCAATACTGAGTGAGAATAATATATGGAGAACACCTAAATTTTCGCCCCTATGATAGGCTTATGATTTTTGAAAATCACCATGAGAAGATGGATGATCTGATTTTCTCTTAATACGTATTTATAGTACTCACCTTAGAATCATAATGTGATAGAAATATGGTAAATCTAATAAATACAATAATTATCTTGTTCCTTGAAGATAATTCCTTTCTAGACTAATTATCTCTTGATATCTAATAATATCAAATATTATTGGAGAGTGTACTTGTCCAAACTTCTACTCGTTGTCTTATTATTGTAGCCAACAGACCAACTAACACTTCGTTGCATATTTGCTCAAACTTCTACTTAAACTGGGGTGTTTTTGTAGAGGGGTTTTCCAACTAAAAGCTGAGCTGCTACAGGCGATAAATTCAGTATGTCTAGGCTTAAGATATAGAAAGTAGTATCATAAACTTCAAGGAAGTGCATACTGAAACCTTAAACTGATAAATATATTTAAGTTCCGAAGGTTTACTGATAGCACTGTAGATTTCTTTCTTAGAAATCATTGTGTGGTAGTACTTGAGCTTTGAACGTTTGAATACTTTAGACAATGAGAATTTGTAATGTTTAAGTAACCTTCAAATGTTGGATTCTATACATATTTATAGAGAAGATGATGAATAGTATCGTTGGAGGGAGCACCAATCATATCCTTCTATTTTTCATTTGAATTCTTCCCGTTTGAATACTCGTATGTCGCTGTCAGGGTTTGTATCCTCGTATATTGTAGCTCTGCAACTCTAAAAAGGTCTTCTGGTATGTTAGGATCTTCTGCAGATACGCTACGACACATGATTGAGTCAAACACTCAAGACTAAAATATCTCCATGTTTTTTCAGTTGAGTTGACTCCTGAGTACGTTGACTTCAGGTTGGACCAGTCGAGACTGCTCCGTCTTTCATTAGCAGGTTAGACTCCGTCTTTTGTCAGTTTGAGAACTTGACTTAGTATGATGCTTTAAGCTTGACGTAGAAATAGTCAGCTTTGACTTTTCATTGTTAGCTTTGACTTGGTATCGACAGCTTTGACTACTTGTCACTAGCTTAACTATTGATCAGTAGCTTTGACTTCTAGTCTCCAACTTTGACTTCTGGTAGCTAGCTTAGACATCTGGTAGCTAGCTCAGACTTCCCAACATAGACAGTCAGTTGCTAGTATAACACTTAGTCATATCCTGAGATCTTTGTTTCCACCAGCATCGAGTTTTCAATCTCTGATCTTCAGTCTTCAGTCTTTCGACTTCAGTCTTAAGTCTTCGATTTTACTCCATTAGCTTTGTTCATCACTATCAATATACTTCAGTTTTCAGACATCAGTTGGTCTGGCTTCAGTCTTCAGTACGCGATAATTTAGTTGAGCTTCTATTAGTTGCGCTGGTAATGATGTTCCTATTAGTAATGCTAGCTTCAGTACTGCTCGAACTCCTTCAGTCTTGGACATGTCCAAACTGGTAGTTTTTCTACTGAAACCTGCAACAAAAACGGCTAACTCCATAACAAGTGAATAGTATAAGTTATACCAGCAGAGCAAACATCAGGGGTTTTGGGATCTAATCAAAACACACAGTTAAGATAGAATTATTCCCAATCATTTTAGAAATTTTCCCAAACAGAAGATTACGCTTCAAGCCAAGAACATAATTAACATAAAAAATCTTAGCATTGCTGGTCGACAGAATACCATATCCTTTGGTGTATTTGATAGAACTATCACCAAATGTGACTTTCGTACCTTCTTTCTCCATGTATCCTATAAGAATCATTGAATCAGTCAAGTGTCTTGAACATCCGTTGTCCAAGTACCACATATGCTTCTGGGCTGGAAAGTCATTCTTCTTCTTGTGGCTGATCAGCATAACCTTCAAAAATCATATTTTAGGCACCTAGTATGAATTGAGTCCTTGCACATTAGTAGTTTTCTCACGAATCCAAATCTGCTTGATGATTCTGATGTTGCTGTCAGGACGAATTTGTCTTCCTTGAAAATCAATATATATTGTCCTAGGCTGCTAAGACTGAGCCTTGGATCTTTTCTGTTGTGCAGGTTTGATTGATGGGTTTGGTTTGTACTTGTGCTGATATTGTGCTCGTGTATGTTTCAGTGGAGGTGTAATTGAAGCTTTGATGTGTGAATATTGTGTATAGTAGACTGAAACACATGTGGAACACATTTCCGGACAAGAGATGCTTTCGGCATGGGTTTTCTCTATAAGGACCCTTGTGTTGAGAGTGTCTTAGCTGAGTAACATGAGATTGTCTGATATGATCAGCACGTCTGAGTTATTTATACTCAGGCCCTTTGGTTTTCTCAGTATACATTGTATCTTTTTATATAGTCATTGGAACTTTAAGCTTCTCGGTAGATTTTACAAACACTGTTTTGGTTCCATTGGTGGATGCACCGTTCACAATTGAACTCAGATCATACCCTAATCTGATTCTTATCAATGGACATCTATGAACTGATTGGATTGAGTTGAGCTTCTTCGATGCTCCGTTCAAAGTGTTGATCTTAGCCTAGAGTGAAGCTTCACTCTGCTGAAGTGTACTGAACTTCAAACTGACTTCAGCAAGTTCTGCCTTCAACTGTATGATTTTCCTAGCCTGCTGGGATCATGTTGTAGGAAATCTGATTTTAACCCTCTCCCGAGGATCTATTTTGGATGTTTAATTCACCATACATTGATTATTTACCTAGCATGCATTTATATAATTAATTGCAACACATAGGTGTTTTCTCGTGTTCACATGCGAATACGTCTGACAAGGAATGGATCAAGACTCGTGCTTTGATCTTCTGGACTGTATCCCGTTTGCCAAAACTCCAATGCCGAGTGAGAGCAATCTATGGAGAGTACTGCAGAAATTCGCCTTCTTCCTCACACTTGTAATTTTCGAGAATCACAATAATCTCTCTTGTAATTTTCGAAAATCTCACTAGCATTAGGTTTTACTGATTTTCTCTCACCTTATATTTATAATGCAACCCTAGATCCCATTAGGATAGGATCTCTGCATATCTAATAAATATAATAATATCTTTTCAGATAGAGAAGATCAGAACAAAGTCCCTGAGGGACTCTTATGGAGGTGGACGAAATTCTTGTAGTCCAGGCCTTGATGAGCCAGCCCAGGGATCAAATGCAAGGAATAAAGATGGGCCTCAAATAAATTAATTATCTTATGTTCAGCCCAGAACATAAATTAATTCATAAACATTTATTCATGCCACTAGAGAATAAATGTTGACTTACCCATTTATTTCTGAAATTGAGTCGGGCTTGCACTTAGACTTCACGAACCCCGTATTTAAGATATCGCACATCCATTAATTATTTATAACGTTCTGACTACTTAAAATAATTAATCTCTTTAATTCCTTAAGTAGTACCACTCAACCTTATTATTGTACTTGAGATAACTCAACCTGCAGGGTTTAGTACAATAAACCTTTTGAGCTCCTTAAGGGGACGTCATCATCCTAAACGGATACGGTGATTCGATACAGGTAATTAGCATGACATACAAGCACTGCCACCACCCAAGATGCGGAGAATATTGGCTTATCTCATGTAACCCTCACCCATGACAAGTCAAAGTGATGGTCAGTAACTCATACTCACCTAATACCTTAAGAGGTTTAGAACCAAGTAAAGTCACCGAGATCTAGGTTCTTCACGATGGCCAGATAGAAGAACTCATCTCACTGTGATCCATTAATACGTCAGAGACGTACCAGTATAGACAAGCAACCAAGTCAAGTCACTTCTTATCTATACAGCAGCCTATACCGACAACTCGTCCTAAAGTTGTCTCAGTTGTGATCCTTTTTATATCTCATTAAGCTTGACCAATCATACAAACATCTGTAATCTTCTACATACTGTATGATCTAACTTATATACGAGATAAATGGACATACATATGCAATCAAGTAAACAATTCAAATAGGAGATTGTAATAATGGTAACATGAATCATTGTATACAAGTTCAACCAAAACTGCTTCCAGTATACAAATCCAACAATCTCCCATTTATACTAAAGAAAACTTTTAGTATACAATGTGTCTCTCTACTAGCTATTACAAACAACCATCACTTTATTTCTCCCACTTCTACAAAAGTTTCATTTCTAAGTGGGGGCCATCTTGCGCAATCCAAGTCCTCGAACATGCTCGTCGTAGACTTTTTGTGGTAGGCTTTTCATGAATGGGTCTAGGTTATCCGCAGTACTAATCTTCTCAATCAACACATCTCCTCGTCTAACGATTTCTCGTATGACATGGTATTTTCTCTCTATGTGTTTTGTCGCCTTATGGGTCCGTGGTTCCTTCGAGTTTGCCACTGCACCTGAGTTATCACAGAAGACTATAACACTCTTGGGCAAACGAGGTACCACCATCTAGATCCATGAGGTAGTTCTTGAACGATACCGCCTCCTTAGCAGCCTCCGAAGCGGCTACATATTCGGCTTCCATGGTAGAGTCCGCAATGCATCGCTGCTTTGCACTCCGTCAAGATACGACTCCTCCTCCCAAGGTAAACACATAGCCTGAGGTAGAATTTTTCTCATCACGGTCAGGTAGGAAATCCGAGTCTGAATAATCCAAAGGCATCAGACTATCTGCTTAGTAAACTAGCCTATAATCTCTAGTCCTTTTCAGGTACTTGAGTATATGCTTTACCATGATTCAATGTGCTTGTCCGAGGTTAGATCGATATCAAGCTACTATGCCTACCGCATAGCAGATATCGGGTCTCGTACATAGCATTGCATACATGAGACTTCCTACGGCGGAAGCGTAAGGAACTTGTCTCATTTCCTCTATCTCATTTGCAGTCTTAGGGGACTGCTCATTAGATAAAAGAACACCATGTCTGAAGGGTAGCAATCCATTCTTGGCGGTCTGTATACTAAAACGAGTAATCACAGTATCAATGTAAGATGCCTGAGATAAGCTCAACATTTTTCTCTTGCGATCTCGGTAAACCTTGATCCTAAGAATGTACGCTGCATCTCCTAAGTCTTTCATTTGAAACTGATCGAATAACCAACTCTTTACGTCTAATAACAACTTCACATTGTTGCCAAGTAGAAGTATGTCATCTACGTAAAGTGCAAGAAATATCACGTCATCCTTGACATCCAAACGATACACACAACTTTCGCTAGGCAACTGGGTAAATCCATAGGGCTTTGCTACCTCGTCAAAGCATAAGTTCCATGATCGGGAAGCTTGCTTGAGTCCATAAATGGACTTCTTAAGCTTCCATACTAGATGATTTTCACCCTTCACTACATAACCTTCGGGTTGCTGCATATAGATGTCTCTACCTTCTTCAAGGTAACCGTTTAGAAAAGCGGTTTTAACATCCATTTGTCAAACCTCAAGGTTTAGGTGAACTGCTATGGCCAGAAGAATTCTGATGGACTTGAGCATTGCTACAGGCGAAAAGGTCTCATCAAAATCGATGCCCTCAATCTGAGTGTACCCTTTCGCCACAAGCATGGCTTTAAAAATCGAAACCTCTCCATCTGAATCTCTCTTCCTCTTGTATAACCATTTACTACATATGACTTCTTTGTCATCTGGTAGAGGTGTTTTCTCGTATACATCCATAGCTGTTATGGACTTAATTTCTAAGTCCATAGCGGTGTGCCATGATCTTGCATCAGTGTCTTGTATCGCCTCGGTGTATGTCCATGGGTCGATTACGCTTGCTCGTTTCCTGGGATTAAATCCGAAGATTAACCCATGAACATAAATCGCTCGGGTTGACGAACAACCTCCCCACTGACGAGGAGTTCATCGCACAATGGCAACGGTGGGTGCAGAACTTGTGGTTCTATATCTTGCATAACTTGCTGGTAGGTGCCACTTGTACGGTCGGTATCTCCAGCGGAACTCGACCCACTTCAATTTCTTGAAGTATCTGGTGTCGATCTCTCCCACTAGACACAACATCTCGTACCTTTGGCCTAATCGGTGGTGGAATACGATCATCTTCTAATTCTTGAAGTATGATTTCAACTTTCGATTTGTGTTTTTTCATGTAGTCATCTTCTAAGAATCAGGCGTTAGTGCTAATAACGACCTTCTGATCCTTAGGATTATAGAAATAACCACCTTCCGTTCCTCTAGGATAACCAATAAACAGCCTTGCTTCAGATCTAGCTTCCAACTTGTCAGCTTTCTTGTTCAGCACATGTGTTGGACTGCCTCATATCCTTATATGGCTTAAACCAGGCTTGCGCCCAAACCATAACTCGAAAGGGGTCTTGTCGACTGACTTTGACGGTACTAGATTTAGCAAATATGCCGTTGTTTCTAAGGCATATCCCTAGAACGAAATAGCCAATGTTGCATAGCTCATCATAGATCTAACCATTTCTAAGATAGTCATATTTCTTCGCTTTGACACACCATTTTACTGTGGTGTGCCCGGTGTAGTGAGCTTGGAGGTAATCCCACACAGCACCAAATAGTCCATGAACTCGTTACTGAGGTATTTGCCACCACGATCAGACCGCAGTGACTTGATACTCTTACCTAGCTTCGTCTCCACTTCTGTCTTAAATTTTTTGAATTTCTCAAAGCATTCAGACTTGCGGTGAAGCAGGTATACGTATCCGTACCTTGAGTAATCGTCAATGAAAGTGACAAAATACTTGTACCCTCCACGAGCTTGTGTGGACATTGGTCCACACGGGTCAGAATGGACTAGCTCCAACACTTCTTTGGCTCTATAACCCTTCTATTTGAATGGTCTATCGACATCTTACCTTCTATACAGGATTCGTAAACTGGGAACAAAGTGACTGTTATTTTTTCCAATGCTCCATTCTTAGCCAGTCTTTGGAGCCTATTTAGATTGATGTGTCCTAATCTAAAATGCCAAAGAAATGTGATGTCATCTAGCGAAGAAAACTTTCTCTTCTTTAGGTTTGATGTAGATGCAACATAATTAAAGGTATTATGTTTAGCAGAAATAGTATAAAATGAATTATATAATGTGCCACCACAGATAACTTCGTCATTTCTTATGATAGAAACACCACTATCAAAAATAACAGAATATCCATGTATAAATAGTTTGGAAACCAAAATAAGGTTTCGTCGAAACTCCGGCACATACAAAACGTCTTTTAATACTAAAACTGTTTTATCAAAACATAAAGAAACATCTCTGAATGCAACGGCCTCGACTTTCACCGCATTGCCCATGGAGATCGTTATCTCGCCATCAAATAGCTCCCTTGTCCGCAGGAACCCCTGCAAGGTGTAACATGATCAGTCGCACCCGTATCTACTACCCATGAATGAGTAGAACAAGTCGCGAAACATGTTTCCATTACTAAAGCAAATGGTGTACCGTGAGCCTTGAGCATGGGGCACTTAGCCTTCCAATGCCCAGTCTTGCCGCACTTGAAGCACCTGCCCCTCTCCTTTGGCTTTTTCAAGCCTCCGGTGGCAACCACATTCTTGCTCCCACTTATTCCCTTGCCTCTACCACCTTTGATACCCCTTTTTCTTCTTCCACTTTTCAATGGAAAATTTGGGCCCTTAGATATGCTAGCAAGGGCATGTGCCCCTTTTCCCATGACCCCTTCCGCGGCCACGAGATCATTTAGCAACTGACTAAGTGTATACTCGATCTTGCTCATGATCGCGTTCACGTGAAAATTCTCAAAAGACTTGGGCAGTGTGTTGAGGATGATATCGACCTTGGCTTCGTCGTTGATACCTCCTCCCAACTGATCAAGACTATCAATGAGATGAGTCATGTGGGAGACATGTTCATGGACCGAACTTCCTTCTTCCATTCTACACGCCAAGATTTCTCTCATTGTGTGGAAGCGCACAGTTCGATCCGAATGCCCAAACTTACTGATGGAGTCCGATATTGTTGGGCATGTTTTTAACTTTAATTATTTTCGCAGCCCATTTAGATGTTAGATTAAATAGTATCCTAGTTTAATTAGGTCTCTTATATTAATTAGTTTCTGTTTTGATTAGGAATCCTTCTTTGACAAGGATTAGGGTTCTTTATTTTCCTGTTTTGATTAGGAATCCTTATTTGACAAGGATTAGGTTTCTTTATTTTTCGTCTATATAAAGGTCAGTAAGCATATGAAAATATTCACTTTTGATTTACTTAATATATATGAGTTTTATTCTCTTCATTAGCTCTTGAATTTTCTTGTGTTTGCCAAGAAATTCAATTATCGACGTATCGACGAGACATCCATCCCTCGCTCTTGTGTCATTCATCGCCCCCGAGTTGTCGCGCCAACTATCTAGTGGGGTATAGGCGAAATCTTGACCTATATCACTCGAGGGTTAGATTCGAGGTTTTGGGATATTCCATCTTGTTCGCTCTTCCGTTTGCGTCGATAGATCCTTCGTACCGCGAGGATCGTATCATTTGGTATCGAGCCATTCGCTCGTCATTCATCCGCTCGCTTGTCCATACGCTCGTCGTCCATCCGCTCGTCGTACATCCGCTCGCCTTCCGTGTTTCGCTTTTCTTCCGTTTCGCTGCTAGGGTTTGTTCATCCGTATCTGTGGTTCTACCATATCCGTGATCTTATCCATATCGTTATCATACATTATCCATATCATTATCCATATCGTTATCCCTATCATTATACATATCATTATCCATATCGTTATCCCTATCATCATACATATCGTCATCCATATCATACATTATCCATATCATTTGGGCTATCATTATCCATATCAATATCCGTATCTTTATTTTTTCATTCTCGAGATTTTTCGAATCTACGCTCGTGGAGGATTAGTGATACACGAGTGCCGAGTGACTCATTTTGAGTGATACACGAGCGCTCGTGAGTTGGTGAGGTTCTCGTTATTTTTCTTTTTTAACATTTTCTGCAAAGAATGTCTAAGAAGGTGGAGTCGATGGGTCATATCATAAGGACGACGATGATTCTATCACCGTCAAACAAAATTCATGATGGAGGCCTTATGCTCGAATTGGGAACGATAATCACAAAAGAGATGGAAGAGCTGCATGATCGAATCAATGCACTTGAGGAGAGACCTCGAGAGAGAGCGACGTCGGCTAGATCCTATTGTGTATCAACGAGGTGGAGGGCGAAGAGAAGGCAGAGGCGTAAATTTTCATCGAGATAATAGATACGAAGAGGTGAAAATGAGGAAGATGAGTTTCCAAATTTTGATGAAAGGCGGCCTAGAGGAAGAGATCGAGAAGATAACAACTGAGCAAAGATCAAGATGAACATCCTTCTTTTCAAGGGAAAATGATCCTGAATTATACTTGAATGGGAGAAAGTTGGAGCTCATGTTTGATTGCCATAATTATTCCGAGCTCAAGAAGGTGAAGTTAGCGACAATAGAGTTCTCTCGATTATGCACTTGTTTGGTGGGACGGTTGGTGAGTAGTAGGAGGAGGAATCGAGAGCAGCCTATCCACACATGGGACGAGATGAAGGCTGTGATGAGAAGCGATTTGTGCCTAATCATTATTATCGTGAGCTGTACAACAAATTACAGAATTTGAGGCAAGGGCCGAGGAGTGTGGATGACTACTTCAAGGAGATGGAAGTAGCCATGATACGAGCCAAGATTGTTGAAGATAGAGGCGACTATGGCAAGATTTTCGTCGGATTGAATTGGGAGATTCGCAATGGAGTGGAGTTGCAACATTATGTCGAGTTGGAGGATATGGTTCACATGGCTATAAAGATTGAGAACCAACTCAAGAGGAGGGGTAATGGCGGTAACACGAAGCAAAATCAGTCCAATTGGAGGCAGCCCCAAAATGTTAGTGGTTCTTCATCAAGAGGGCACCAATGGAAGAAAGATGAGCATCCGAATGAGGAGAAGTGGCCATTTGAAAAGCCAAGAACATATCCTACGAGTTACACAACTCAAGCCAACCCTGACGGTACCCGAAACCGTGATTTGAAGTGTTTTACTTGTCATGGAATTGGACATATTGCTAGAGAGTGTCCGAATAAGAGGGTGATGATCATTCGGGATGATGGAGAGGTGGTGACCGATGATGAAGGAGAGGCTACTAATCCAGAGATGCCAGCCTTGGAGGATTCCGATGTTGAAGAGATTGAAGCACCGGATGCACTCATTTTTGTTGCTAGGAGAGCTTTGAGTGTACAGAATCCAGTGAGTGATACAGAGCAACGAGAGAACATCTTTCATACGAGGTGTCATGTCAAAGATAAGGTGTGGAGCGTGATCATCGATGGTGGAGTTGTACCAATGCGGCTAGCATGACCATGGTTGAGAAGTTAGGGCTACCATTAGTGAAACATCCTAAGCCATATCGGTTGCGGTGTACGAATGATAATGGCATTGTCAAGGTGACGAAGCAAGTGAAGATTCCATTTCGCATTGGAAAGTATGAGGATGAAGTTCTTTGTGATGCGATTCCGATGCAGGCAAGTCATATACTATTGGGACGACCGTGGCAGTTTGATAGAAAAGTGAAGCATAATGGTTTTACGAACAAATACTCCCTCGAGTTCAATCAAAAGAAAGTGTCACTTGTTCCTCTTACTCCAAAACAAGTTTATGAGGATCAAGTGCTGTTGCAAAAGGAGTCGAAGTTGGTGAAGTCGGTTGGGCAAAGTGATAGATGTAAGGAGAAAGGAGTAATCCAAAAGTCTTGTCTTGCGAGGGCTAGTGATTTGAAGTGGGTGATGAATAAGGAAAAGTCATCGGTTGATATAGGTGACGATTTGGATTTGAGGACAAATCCTTCTCAAGAGGAGGGGAATGATGGAGTCCGATATTGTTGGGCATGTTTTTAACTTTAATTATTTTCGCAGCCCATTTAGATGTTAGATTAAATAGTATCCTAGTTTAATTAGGTCTCTTATATTAATTAGTTTCCTGTTTTGATTAGGAATCCTTCTTTGACAAGGATTAGGGTTCTTTATTTTCCTGTTTTGATTAGGAATCCTTATTTGACAAGGATTAGGTTTCTTTATTTTCACCTATATAAAGGCTTGTAAGCATATGAAAATATTCACTTTTGATTTACGAATATATACGAGTTTTATTCTCTCTTCATTAGCTCTTGAATTTTCTTGTGTTTGCCAAGAAATTCAATTATCGACGATCGACGAGACATCCATCCCTCGCTCGTGTGTCATTCATCGTCCCCGAGTTGTCGCGCCAACTATCTAGTTGGGGTATAGGCGAAATCTCGACCTATATCACTGAGGTTAGATTCAGAGGTTTTGGGATATTCCATCTGTTCGCTCTTCCGTTTGCGTCGATAGATCCTTCGTACCAGCGAGGATCGTATCACTTACTCTCGAGACTTGACCATATTTCAGTCGCGTCTACCATCGACTGATACTGCAGATGCAAGCCTTTGGACATAGTTGTCATCATATAGAATTTGGCCATATTATTTGACTTATGCCAAAGTCTGCTTGATGCGTCAGTAAGGGCATCGGGTTTGGGAGTAGTGAGAACAAACATGTGTTCTTCTGCGATAAGAACATATTCCATGTTTCGTTTCCACTCGATAAAATTTGGACTGGATAGAGGGTTTTGTGCGAGCATATTGATAATCGGTATAAGAGACATATCTGAAAAATAATATAAACACATAAGCATACGATCGCACATAATTCGTAACAATAATATTGTAACCTTTTGATAAAACAATATTTATTGAAACCTCCAATCGCCCAAGGAATTCCACATGCAAGCCACGCGTATGGACGTTTACATATGAACCCCTCAACCAGACTAAAATATACCTTTTAGTCGTTTAATTTCAATTCATGTCAACTTATCCTTATGACAAATGAAATTAATGATTGGACCTTACTAGACCGCATCACTATCGCAAGAAGGGACTTCGCGGGAAGTTGTACTTGAGGTGATGCCTAAGCAATGACCACAATTTTGACAGCAGATAATGAATTTTTAGAATTGACATACTCACTCGGACCATACCGCTTCCAATTCAAAATATTTTGTCATCTCATTTTAAATCTATCTCTATAGAACTTATGAAAATCGCATATGCAAGCCATACGTGTGGACGTTTACACATGAAACTCCCACTTCTCAATAGATTAAAATGTTTTATTTAGAAATCTCATCTAACAAACATATGATCAACTGTGCAAGCAAGCCACGCGTGTGGACGTTTATTCACAGTACGTACCACTTTGTTTAGAGATCAAAAAGTGGAGGTCTTGACATCTTTAAGTTAAAAAAAATTAATATGTCGGGTTTCTTGCTTAGTCTTTTGTTTCAAAAGGTTTGTCCATGCAGATCACGTAATCCTGACATGCTTTCTATAGAACTCAACATGTAAAATATGCTCGCAGAATTCTAAAACATGCTTCAAAAATGCGATAAACCTAGCATGCTTGCTATATGCATCCAATCACGAAAACATATTAAATATTTATCTACGTAATTAAATATATATAGCATGCTTCTGCATAATTTAAACATCCACGACATGCTTTGAACGATAAAAATAAAATAAATTCGTTCATCGCGGCCCACTCGTGGATCCTGTACTTCTCTGTCTAATTTATTACATATATTTCCAAAGTACATATCTTCAAAAAATCTCGAAACGGGCCTCGCGTGCACGGGCACGGATCGGACTCGTCCAAACTAGATTTGGGTCAAAAATCAAAACAGGCCAGAACAATGGAATGGGTCGGGTCGGGTCAAAAATCTGGAATCGGGTCGAAAAACGGGTCTGGGCCGAACCTGGCCGGGTCGGCCCAATGTGGACTGGGCCGAGCGCTAGGGCACTGCCCACAGCGCGCCCAGCCGCACATCCATCGCCCTACCTCACCTCGTCCATGCCGCACCGTCGCCCAGCCGCCCGCACCAAGCTACCGAGAAGCTATTGTTGGGCGCTGCCGAGACATCTACACGCATCTCACCCCGCGTGCGTGCCCGCCTGCGCTTCACGCGATGGGCACCCACGTGCGAGGGCGCTGACGCCGCGCCCGTCGCACGCGCGCGTGTGCTTGCCGAGACCGCCGAGCGCCGCCAAGCAAGCGCTGCTTGTCGAGCGCTTGCGCGTGACTCGCCGAGGACGCTGCGCGCATCGCGCGCGCGCTCGCGGCCGGGCTCGCGCACGATTCACACAACGGGCACCCGCGTGTGAGGGCGCTGATGCCGCGCCTGACCGATGTTGCCGAGGCGCCCAAGCGCTGCTCGCCAGCATGATGCCGAGCCCTCTGAGCGCTGCCGAGAAGACTCGTGCACGCACCCTCGGCGTCGAGGCATGCCAAGGCGTCCGCACAAAAACCGTGCGCCCTGTACGCCCGGCCGTCTATGCCGTCGAGGATTCTCGCACACTTGTCCGCGCTTGTCCGCCCCTGTCTGCCGCGCCGTACGCCGAGACCCGCACGCTAGTTGCCAACGGGTCTGTGCGCTAGGGCTGCGCCTCGTCGTTCCTCGCCGTGCATTGGTTTCGACGTGTCTTCCGTCGTCTCGTTTTTCGTATTCTTCGTCTTTGTTCTCTTTTACAGATTAGATTTACAAGAAAAAACCTAATCTAACCACATATTTTCTCGTGGCGAAAAACAAAATTCGACAAAAAATTAAAACGAGCCACGATGAACGATAGATCCATAATTAATTAATTGTGCACGTAATAATCAAACGTAAATTAATCTAACAGAGCCAAGATACTGATCCCAGGCTCTAATACCAATTGTAGGGAAATCTGATTTTAACCATCTCCCGAGAATCTATGTTGGATGTTTAATTCACTATACATTAATTATTTACCTAGCATGCATCTATATAATTAATTACAACACATAGATGTTTTCTCGTGTTCACCTGCGAATTTTTCTCACAAGGAATGGATCAAGACTCGTGTTTTGATCTTCTGGTCTGTATCCCATTTGCCAAAACTCCAATGCCGAGTGAGAGCAATCTATGGAGAGTACTGCAGAAATTCGTCTTCTTCCTCGCACTTGCAATTTACGAGAATCACAATAATCTCTCTTGTAATTTTTGAAAATCACACTAGCATTAGGTTTTACTGATTTTCTCTCACCTTATATTTAAAATGCAACTCTATATCCCATTAGGATAAGATCTCTGCATATCTAATAAATATAATAATATCTTTTCAAATAGAGATGATCAGAACAGAGTCCCTGATGGACTCTTATGGAGGTGGACGAAATTCTTGCACTCCAGGCCTTGATGGGCCAGCCCAGGGATCAAATGCAAGGAATAAAGATGAGCCTCAAATAAATTAATTATCTTATTTTCAGCCCAGAACATAAATTAATTCATAAACATTTATTCATGCCACTAGAGAATAAATGCTGACTTACCCCTTTATTTCCGAAGTTGAGTCGGGCTTGCACTTAGACTTCACGAACCCCGTATTTAAGATATCACACGTCCATTAATTATTTATAGCATTCTGACTACTTAAAATAATTAATCTCTTTAATTCCTTAAGTAGTACCACTCAACCTTATTATTGTATTTGAGATAACTCAACCTGCAGGGTTTAGTACAATAAACCTTTTGAGCTCCTTAAGGGGACGTCATCATCCTAAACGGATACGGTGACTCGATATAGGTAACTAGCATGACATGCAAGCACTGCCACCACCCAAGATGCGGAAAATATTGAGTTATCTCATGTAACCTTCACCCATGACAAGTCAAAGTGGTGGTTAGTAACTCATACTCAACTAATACCCTATCAAGGTTTAGTACAACGTAAAGTCACCAATATCTAAGTTCTTCACGACGGTCAGATAGAAGAACTCATCTCACTGTGATCCATCAATACGTCAGAGACGTAACAGTAAAGACAAGCAACCAACTCAAGTCATTTCTTATCTATACCGCAGCCTATACCGACAACTCGTCCTAAAGTTATCTCAGTTGTGATCATTTTTATATCTCATTAGGCTTGACCAATCATACAGACTTTTTTGATCTTCTACACACTGTATGATCTAACTTATGTATGAGATAAATGGACATACATATGCAATCAAGTAAACAATTTAGATACGAGATTGTAATAATGGTAATAGGAATCATTGTCTACAAGCTCAACCAAAACTGCTTCAAGTATAAAAATCCAGCACATCTAGCCTTCAGTCTTGTATCACTGATTTGATCAGCATGTTCTTCTTTCAGTTTCTTCAGCTCAACGGTGAGCTTCATCTCACCTTAATTGGGAACGACTGATTGTTGACTTTTCTCAGTATGCTGAAATTTATCATTCAGCTTGTAATTTTCAGTCATGGCTCCTTTATATATTTTCATGATCGTTTTGTAGTTAGTCTTTATTTGTTTTATCTCATCCTACTTAATTGATATATCCTCATAATCTGATACCTATTTAGAAAATACAATAGTTTGGATAAATTTTCAGTAGAGAGTCCAAATGTTACATCAGATAATCAAACTTGAATTAATCCAACAGAGCCAATATACTGATCACAGACTCTTATACAATTGTAGGAAATATCATCTTTCCATGCTCCTGATGATCTATCTTAGATGTTTAATTCATCATATATTGATTATATTCCAAACATGCTCCTACATAATTAATTACAACATATATAAGTTTTATCATGTTTACCTACGAATTTTTGGCAAATATGATCAATAACAAACTTCAATTATGATCTTTTAGACTATGTCTCGGATGTGAGATCTCTAATGTTGAGTGAGAGCAATCTATGCAGAACATAAATTTTCTCCCCTGAGGTGTGATTTTCAAAAATAATAGTGTAATCAGGGATACTAATTATTTTCTTCTATCATTTATTTATAGTGCTCTCCTTAGAACCTAATATGATAGGATGGATTCCGACACATCTAATAAATACAATAATTATCTTCTATTCTGAAGATAATTTCTTTCTAGAATAATTATCTCTTGATATATTTTGATATCAGATAATTTCTATCTAGACTAGGAGATGTACTAAATAAATAATACAACTATCAGAACACAGACTTTACTAGGGGGACGAAAATTCCATGGCTACAAGCTTTAGTAGGCCAACCTAGGGATCAGATGCAAGGAATAACGATGAGTCTAAAATGAATTAGTTATCTTATGTTCAGTCCAAAACATAAATTAATTCATAAATATTTATTCATTTCACTAGAGAATAAATCACTACTTGCCCCTTTATTACCGAAGTTGAGTCGAGCTTGTACTTAGACTTACGAATCATCGTATTTAAGATATTGTACGTCTATTAATTATTGATAGCACTTTGATTGCTTAAAATAATTAATCTGTTTAATAATTAATCAAGTAGTATCACTCAATCTTATTATCGTACCTGAGCTAACTCAACCTGCAGGTTTAGTATGATAAACCTTTTGAGCTCCTTAAGGGAACGCCATAATCCTAAACGAATACAGTAACTCGATATAGATAACCAGTATGAAATACAAGTACTGTCACCACCAAAGATATGGAGAATATTGAGTTATCTCACGTAACCCTTACCCATAACAACCCAAGTGATGGTTAGTAACTCATACTTATCTGAAACTTTATCGAAGTTTAGATCAACGTAAGGTAACCGAGATCTAAGTTCATCACAGCGGTCTAATAGAAGAACTCATCTCATTGTGATCCATCAATACATCATGATGTACCAACATCGACACGAAACAAAGTCAAGTTATTTTTTATCTATACTACAGCTTATACCAACAACTCTTGCTCAAGTTGTCTCAATTGTGATCCTTTTTATATCTTAATAAGCTTAACCAATCATACAAACTTTTGTGATCTCCTACACGTTGTATGATCTCACTTTTGCAAGATATAAAGGGATGACATATGCAATCAAGTAAACAATTCAGATAGAAGATTAATAGTAGTAATATGAAACATTATCTACAAGCTTAATCAATCTGTTTTTATTATACAAATCCAACAACTTCAGTTTGACGTAAGTCTTCAGCAACTTCTACTTCTCTTCTGCTAAAATGACACTTGGTCATTTTTCTGATTGCTTGTCTTGATGAGCTCGAGTATTCGCTTTTGACTTGATCTTCACTCTTCAACAGACTGCGCCTTTCAAGAGTGCTTCTCATCAATAGCGCTAGGGGTGAGCATTCAGGCGGTTCGGTTCAAAATCGAACCGAACCCGAAAAATCGAAAATAATTTTTTTTTCAAAATCCAAACCGAACCGAACCATATTATGATATAACCGAATTTAAATTATAATTAATATAAATGTTATAATATTTATAATATTAACTAATTTAAATATTAATAATATAAATAACTTATAATATATATATATGATATAAAAAAAATCGGGTTGTTCGGATTTAAAATCGATTTTTTTTCTCAAATCGAAACCGAACCGAATTAATTTATGTTTAAAAATTTTAAACCGAACCGTTTTACTGTACAAATCGAACCAACCGCTAATTTTGATCCAGTTCAGTTTTTTGGATTTGGTTTGGTTTTGCTCACCCCTAAATAGCGCTGGTACTGAAACTTCTATCAGTATGACTGGCTTCAATACTGTTCTTCGAACATCTTCAGTATTAAACTTCCATACTGATTGTTCTTATGCTGAAACCTATAAACATAAAAAGTTTGCTCTCTAACACATGAACAACATTAAGTTACATCAGTAGGGCAAACATCAAGAAGGTTTTAGAATATATCAAAATACTGAGTAAAGACAAAAAAAATTCAACAATAATAATACTTCATCTTTAAAATAGTTTTTATATACTATAATAATGCTTATTTTACAATACTCCTAAATTATACTCCTCTGTATCATTTAAAATGTCTCACTTTTCTTTTTGGGTTGTCCCATTACAAATGTCTTATTCCATTTTAGGAAGTAATTATCCATTCAAAAGTGTGTGGTCTACCAACTTTTTAACACTTTAACTACTTTATATCTTTATCCTAAATATCCGTGCCTAAAAGAAATATGACACTTTAAATGGGATGTAGGGAGTACAAAATTTAGTGATGCAAATTGATTTAATTACTAAAATTTATAAAAAAAAAAAAGTTATTTAACCCGCCCTAATTAATATAAATATTAGTTGGAAAAAAAATGGGTGTGATTGGTTGAATCAAAATCTTGTCAAAAATTGATTGTGTACGATACGTCAGTCTGAGAAAACTATTGGTTTCTTGTAAAGCCTCCATCTGGAATTCTGGAGCAATAATACCATGGATATGCACTACTCTCTATATCTTACGGCTCCAACTCCCAAATTAGACTATTTTTTGCTTTTTACACTTTTTTTAGAGTCTAATTCACCCACTTGGCATAAAAAAAGTACAAAAAAGTAAAAATAAATAAAATACACGCGCGCACGCGCAACTCTCACACACACCGTGGACACATTGTTTTCCAGTTACTACTTATTTGAAGAGAAATCATAGTTAAAGTGGCAAACAAGTTTTTCAAATCTATCGTTGGTTACAAACGTTTCTGAAATTCAATTTGGAATCATATATAACTTATATTATTTCTTTTTTACTGTTACATCATATCGATAAACACAAACATTCATAGATAGATTCATTTGCATTTTGGGTGGTTATACTTGAGTTTAGACTACTTAGTACTAATAAATTTTAGATAATAAATATTAATACGTAGCATATTATTCTTCAAAAATTAATAATATACATTTTTCCTTTTTTATGCAATTTAAAACTCATAACTTATAGGTCCATTTGTCAGATAAATCTATACATGAAATTAGTTTGAAAAAAATCAATTTTTCATTAGTAATTCATCGTTTCTCACTCATGGACAAACGAAGTAATAAGACTAGTTTTTTATTTTTTTTACAAATATTTTTGAAAATCACTACATAGTTTGGTATATTCTGGTTTTCAAAGACTTAGGAATATTGTAGATGATCAAAGAATATTATGAAATTGTAGAATAAAATAATAGTATGTGACCATGTCCATTGCCCTTGAAAGAATTGATTTCCTTGACCTTAATCAGCAAAGACAAAAAAAGACATTTTTCGTTGTGTAAATAAAAATAAATGACCAAATTGATAACACATATGTAGTATACGTCCAAAGGCATAAAAAGATGTGGCAGATATTCATTTATTAGTTAATGGTCGAATTTACCCTTACTTTTCAGTCTGTTTTCCTTACTTTTCAGTCCGTGTTTTTCGATTTCAATGTGAATTGATAGTTTTATTTATGTTTTTTTTTGGGCTACCAAAATATCACTGATTTGATTCAACATAAATTTATATGATCGGTTTTATGACTATATTGATCGGTTTTTCCTTAAAACCGATCGGTTTTAAAGGAAATCAAATTTATTTGTCAATTTGGAAAATATTAATTCAAAATAAAAAATTACATCGACCGGTTTTATACAAAATCCGATCGGTTTTACACAATAATCGACCGATTTTTCTTTAATTCGATCGGTTTTAAAGTTATTTTTAAATTTAGGAAAATTAAATCATTTGAAAATCGAAAAGGAATTAATTTAAAAACAATTCCAATTGAAAATCGAAATCCAACTAAAAACCGGAAGAGAATTATAATACCGATCGGTTTTATGAAATAAACCGATCGGTATTATATAATTTCGACCGATTTTTATTTTTAATTATCAATTATACAATTCTCGCTCGGTTTTTGATATTTTCGATCGGTATTATATATTTTCTACAGGTTTTTATTTTTAACTATCAATTATAAAATGGTGACCGGTTTTATACAATTCTCGATCGATTTTTGATATTTTCGGTTGGTATTTATGGAATTATTGATCGGTTTTCTACAATTCTCGATAGGTTTTTATGATTTTTAAGTTATGACCATATTTCAATTTATTTTTCAATTTATTTAATTATTAAATTTATATTATTGTTATGTAAAATTTCACTGATATATGATTTGAAATATGATTCTTCTTCTATAATTTATAGTTTTGTAGTTTTCTTGCAGGCTTTATTCACATGAAGTAGTATTGATTGATGAGAAATTGGTACCAATTCACTATTAATGTCAACTGATATCCGTGTGATTTTACACTGTTTCACCCACAATTGATGTGAATCTGTACTATTTGGAAATGAAATTATGCTGCATCACTCACTACTATCCACTACTATCTAACATGCACTGATAATTGATATGAATTGATACCGAACACTTTTATTGCACTCTCCCATCATTCATACATTTGAATTCATCGTTGAATAATTGAATGAATTAGGATCTATAAAAGAGCTACAAAATCAATATAACACACAACACACATACAATTCGATATCAAGTGAAGACACACAAGCACACATACAATTCGATACCAAGTGAAGACATTTCAGTATCAACATAATTTGAGGTAATATATAGGTTTTATTTTAAGTAATTTGAAATACGTTGATATCCGGTTAGATTTTCATTTAGAAGAATCTATATTGACTCTATTTTTTATTTGTTATAGATGGAGAATTGGAAATTGATAAATGTCAAATACGGGGGATACTTCGATGGGTGTATCTACCATGACGGTCTTGAGCACGTTCTTCAAATTCCTAATCACTCCATATTAAACCTCTTATACAATATCACTCACTTGATGCAGTCAAATTTCCTAAGCACAAATTTTCAATTTTTTTATATATTTATGTCTCGATATGGTCGATTGGTAAAATCTCTATTGAGTACAGACAGTCAATTGGCTCAATTGTGTGAAAATGAATCATATCCTACAGTATATGTGGTTCACACTGTTACGAACAATGAGTTTGGATCACAACAAGAACCCTACGTTCCTTCGTTCGATTTTCCTCACACTTCATCCTATGGAAATAGTGCACCGGTCACTCAAATTGATGAGTCGGTCGAACAAATCCAGAGGTTGGCATCGTCTGATTGGTTTGGTGATTCTTATATAAGAGATCAAAATTTTGCTTCAGTTTCAGGAGCCACACAAGGAGAACCTACCGCTGTAGTGCCATATGTTGTGCAACCCCAACTAGCGCCTGTTATTGAAACAGAATCTAATGAAAGTGGTTCAGATTATATTCCAGAGATCGAGACTGATTCAGACGCAACGGAGAACGAAGATGAGAAAACGCTTATAAATTTACGTTTCTTGATTTTGCAGGTTGGATCCGTCGAGAAGGCGGATTTGGGAGACTGATGTCGTTGATAAATCCTAGCAACAATCCAGATGATGACATCCAGATCGATGCAAATGAACTAACCAATTGGTTAGTTCGGTTATTCCACCGACGCTCAAGGCCACTTGTGGCTCATGATCTGCAGTCAACGAGGGAGGAGAAGTGAGCCAAAATTCGTATTACTACAGTAAACAAGATCTATGTCTTGTTGTTAGAATTTGGCATATGCAGCAAGGGGCATAATATACAGTCGAGCGTTCAGACACAAAACGCGTTACATCTCGATGCAAGCGTTCAGACAGATGCATTTTTAAATTACATGCCACGCGACATGGGACCGCCTGGAGAGTCCATAAATTTACTCTCGAGCATACATGTCACCGTGATTGGAGTCGAGTTGCTCCAGTTAAGGCACATGCAAAAGTGGTGGCCTCTTTTTTTGCTAGGAAAATACGAAACGATGGTGAAATAATGAAGCCAAAGTCCATTATGGCAGAGCTGCAGCGTGATTTTGGTATTCGTATTAGCTACGATGTCGTACTACGGGCACGAAACACTGCTATTGAAATGATATACGGTAACCATGATGAATCATTTCATTGTTGCCGAAGTATCTCTATATGTTGTGGCAAGCAAATCCAGAACATTCACAGATATAGATGTTGGGTCTGATCGTAGATTCAGATACTTATTTGTTGCTCTTGGATCAGCTACGAGGTATTTCTACTTTGGTCTAAGACCAGTGATCGTAGTTGATGGAACTCATCTAAAAGGCCGTAATAAAGGTTTTTTCTTGCTTTGACAAAGGATGCCAATGAGCAAGTTTTTCCATTGGCATATGGTGTTGGGCCCATTGAAAATGATGAATCGTGGAGTTGGTTCATCTCGTGGGTTCGCAGATCGTTTGGGGCCAGCAATTCCCTATTGATTGTCTCAGACGCACATGTCTCCATAGCAAACGCTGTAAGTAGTGTATTTCCTGATGCTTTCCACAACTTATGTTACTATCATCTGCTTCGCAAGATTAAGCATCATGGTGGCGATGTGGCGAGCATGTACCACAAAGCTGCATATGCATACCAGCAGCAAGAATATGAGCAGACTATGTCTGTTATCGAAAGCATGAGTCTTGCAGCCTATCAGAAGTTGATTAATGTTGGACCACATAGGTGGGCTCGATCACAGTGTCCTGTAAGCCATTACAGTTTTCTTACATCGAATGCGGCTGAGTCATTCAACAAGCGGTTATTATGGGCAAGACATCTTCCAATTCACTCGATGATACAAGCAATCAGATTGATTATCAAGGGATAGTTCACCGATAGACGAGCAGCGGCCCAACAAAATGACGACAGCCTGAGTGAAGTGGCAACACAAAAGCTTAGTGCAGAAATGACAAAAAGTCATCGTTACACTCGTAGGAAGATTGCAGATCGAAGGTACAAGATTATCGATGGTGATAAAACCTATGTGGTCGATACATACCCTTGCAATGAATTTGATCTAGATGGCTTGCCGTGTTCATATGCGATCGCTGCAATTGAGTATGTTTTTATTTTTGTTTATATCTAATAAATTTTGCGTTTGTAATATTAACTATGTCTTGTGACAATGAATCTGGTGAATCAATCTTAGATTATGTGTAGACCTATTACACGAAAGAAACTTTAGTGGAGACGTACTCAGCCACAGTGAATCCTCTTCCAAACCTATGTGATTGGGTTGTACCAGAGGAAATAGCTCACATGATTGTCATGTCACCTCTTGTGCAACGACAAACTGGGCGTCCAAGATCGAGTCGAATTCCATCTGGAGGTGAGAGAGGTAGACGAAGACGTAATACTACCCAAGAAGGTGAATCCTCGAGCACCCGACGTCGAGCACCAAAAAGATGTAGTCATTGTAGGGAGCTGGGACACACGAAAAGAAGGTGTCCACAACGTGTTGAGCTACAAGAAAGTGATTAATATAATTTACTATGATAAATTGTCATTATATTTTAGATATGTAATCTATTGAAATAATTCTAATATAATCCATAGAAATTATATTAAAACTATCGATTTATGCTAAAACCGATCGAAATAATAATAAAACCGATCTGTATTATGCTAAAACCGGTCGAAATAATTCTAATATAATCCATTGAAATTTTGTTAAAACCGATCGAATTTATGCTAAAACCGATCGAAATAATGAGAAAACCGATCGGTATTATGATAAAACCGATCGAAATAATGCTAATATAATCCATTGAAATAATTCTAATATAATCCATTGAAATTATGTTAAAACCGATCAAATTTATGCTAAAACCAATCGAAATAATGATAAAACCGATCGGTACTATGATAAAACCGATCGAAATAATGCTAATATATTCCATTGAAATAATTTTAATATAATCCATTGAAATTATGTTAAAATCGATCAAATATATGCTAAAGCCGATCGAAATAATGATAAAACCGATCGGTATTATGATAAAACCGATCGAAATAATGCTAATATAATTAATTGAAATAATTGTAATATAATCCATTGTAATTATGCTAAAACAGATCGAATTTATGCTAAAACCTATCGAAATAATGATAAAACCGATCGAAATAATACTAATATAATCAATTGAAATAATTATAATATAATCCATTGAAATTATGCTAAAACCGATCGAAATTATGCTAAAACCCGATTGATCCATTTGATACGAAGATGGGAAAATAAAATTGAAATGATTAAGTCTAAATAATTAAGAATGAAATTATTAAATCTACACAATTAAGATTAAAATTAATCCATTGCCGATAATATTGAAGATTGAAATTTAAATTAATCAATTACCGATAATATATGACTAAGATAATATTAAAGATTGAAATTGAAATTGAAGATTAATAAATTCTAACATGATTAAGATTAAAATTAATTCATTGTCGATAAGATAATATAACTAAGAATCCATTACATGAGATAATATAAAAAAAATCATTACATAGTATATGTTACTTTCTGCTGGTCGACGCCCCTTTCGACTTCTTATATGACTCACATAACTCATATATACTACCACCTATTTTCTTTCTATATGCTACAACATTCGTCATACCCCATTCGATGCTCGGTGAACCAGAAATAAGGCGTTCTACAATCATGCACGCAAATGGACCAGCACTGATATCGTCATTTTGGTCAAATAGCTCTGAAGATGTAGCTGCTGTAATAAACGCATTATTGTTCCATTCTGGTATGCGGTGGTAGTTAATATCGAACCATCGGGAGTATAAAAGGAAACGCCGCAATAACTTATGTAAACACATAAATTCCAACATCCTCGTATTCCATTGATCCTTGTCCATTGTCCAATATTGCGAGTCAAAAAGCACGCAATGACCCGATAGCATATCCACACGACATATCGAAATGTCGATCAATAACGCATGACATAATGATCTATAAAAAATAATATTTAGAGAAAATAAACAAGAAAAATTCAATTTTTGCAACTTATGGTATGAATAAGTTACTTGCGTGGAACCTAGCCATGATCTTTCATCACCATAGCCGAGGACAACTGCAGCCCATTGCGATGTTGGCGACCATGCCATAGCAATGTTTTCATCGGTTATCATTACTCGTTCCTCTTTCGGGTGTTGAACCATGGACGAAAGAGATCGGTATACATTAATCCACGAATTTTGCAGATATGTCTATTCAACATTGAAAAGTAATTAAGATTTTTATTATTATATATATATAACACATAATATATATTGATTGTATTAAAGACACAATACTTACGAAAAATTTGGTATCAAGGATGATTGTGTTATTAGAATCCAGCCCATCCAACAAGTCGACCCGACAACCAATCTCGTCCTCAAATGCATCATGAATAGATCGATTGGCTGCAAAATTATTTTAGGGATAGATGTCAATATAAGTAGATAAACTTAAAAAAACAATTAAATTGTATAAAAAAAGTACTTACCTTAATACCGAAAGGCTTATCTGCTCTTTCGATAGACACGAAAAATCGATTAGTGAGCATCCTATCAGTACCCTAAATAACCATAGATGCATTTGATCTCGTCAAGAAACGCTCGTACTTCATGAGTACATGTTCGAGAATTGGACATGGCATCGGGCTATTAACATATGGTGACCTCAGTGCAGCCGAAGGTCTCCGTGCCCGTTCACCTCTCCGGACTTCCAACTACAAACATTTAAGCATATGAGTCGCTGTAAAATGAAAGACATAACAAATATAATGAAATACTATAAACTATAAAATATAAGACTGAATAGTTACCTCTTGCTCCAACTGTTGCTGCATAGACTCTAATATATTTGTGTTGACGTTATGAGGTGTCAACTCGCTAAATAGGTCCAGTCCCGGCATGGATTGACGAGCCAGCTCGTCATGAGATGCAGCTCCAGAACTGGTACCATGGATCCGGTGAGAATAGCGGGGGGGGGGGGATGGGAATATCACAGGTTGATATGCGACATGTGGCGTCTATAGTGCTGGCTCAGCCGTCTCAATATGTCTATTGTGTCCACTATCTCGAGGGACATCTGGACTGGGCTGCTGGTCCTGATCTTCATCTCTCGTCGTCGTCGTCGTCGGATGATGCATGACACGAGGTGCGGGTGTATAAGTATCAGTACTATGTGCGCAACCACATCGAGTCTTATCCAAGAAACTTTTGAACCACTTCTTGATCTTTAGAATCTACTTGTCTTCGATAGACTTCTCGATGCATTGCTCGATAGTGTTCACTGCTCTATCTTCACTCTCCCGAATAGTATCCTGGATCCAACGACAATCACTAGCACTAAGACGCATGTGGTGCTCACCACCACTGCTCGATGAAGAAGAAATTGGCTGCCTGACACGTTTCCATGTATCCCATCTCTCAACAGATCGACGGCTATCCACAGATTGTCGTTGCGGCTCCTCAGCAACCGCAATCTCAATGAACTCAGCCGACGATGTCCTCTGGCTGGGTCTTGAAGGTGGAGCCTCTACGTCCGGCTCATAACTCTACATCACGGGACGGACGGGTCGACGAGTGAACTGCACTCCTTCTCTCAATGGGTTGCTCGGCTCCTCGTAGTGCACACCAAGATATGGGTATGAGACGGATTGCAAGCAAGAAGAGACAAGCTCCGTCTCGTCGGCGGTGATCTCAGTAAAATAATTTTCCTAAAATAATGCAATAAATTAAAACATATCAGTAAATCGAATAATAAATATATAACAACATGATATATATATATATATATATATATTATAAATAAACTAGTAAACTAATATATTTAGTACCTCTCGCTCAAATAAGGACTGTAATCTAGCAACATCGAGTCTACCACGGAACGTCCACCTTCTGAATCTCGGATGCAAGCTGGTATTAATATACTTTCCCGCTATAGTGTTCAACTCTGGTATGACCTCAAGCAACCAAACATATAGCACCCATGTGGGTCCATAAAAATGGTACTTCGTAGTTGATCTGTAATGCTTCGAATAGTATCTTAAAATCTGATACGAGTATGCACCCCACAAAAATCGTCCAAAAGCATCCAAATCATCAACTAAAGCCCAAACCCAGTCAGCCAAGGTATTTGTAGCATCATACGCAAACATCATGGTATAAAGCACTGGAACATGTGCAGGTCGAAGGTATAAATGGCCATCCTGGTGTAATACCCCGCATTCTTGTAGCAGAGATTAGCTCCTGATTAAGAGCTTCTAAGAAGGGCATTGCATCCTTAAGAAAAAATAGTTTAAGTTAGAAGCTTTTATGTTAAGCTTCGAATCGGGAAGATAGAATCTGCGATAGAATCTGGGATAGAACTTGAGATAAGATTCGATTCTTAAGTCTTGTTTAGAATAAGAAGACTTAGATTTCAAGAGTTTTGAGATGATAAGTATGTGTTCATAAGAAGTTTTGAACCCAAAGTCTTGATTTCAATGTTTTTGCTCTTTGTTACATATGTTTGCCGTATAAACCCGAATCGTCGACAGAATACCCAAAATGGTTTTTGAAGCCAAAAATATTTTTATAATCAAATTTTGATGTTTATAATATATTATTTGAGTTTTAAAAGAGAATTTCAAGAAGAGAACATTTTATCAGAAATTGAGTTTTGAAATCGGAACGGTATGGATTAATAGTATGTATTTATAACGTTAATATAATTTCTAGCGAGAAAGAATGAGAATTTTCTAGAAACATGATTATTCATTATGTTTTAAGAAAATGAAAAATGGAGAAAGAAAAAGAATTCTCAAGTATTATAGAATTTTCTAGAATTATGATGAATATTCACTTATTAAAGAAAATGAAAAATAAATAGAAAATTTGTGGAATTCTATATATGCACATTACTATGCATTTTCTTCCATTTCTTTCTCCAAATTTCGTGCCTCACACACACTACACACACTAAAATTTTTAAAATTTCAAGCTCCAAATTTTCAAGATCCAATCGTTGAATTTTTTATCTATCTTCGAATTAAGGTATATTTCTATCTTTAGAACATATCTACGGTTTGAAAAATTTAAAAACATGAACTTTGAAGCATGACATGTTTTCGGTCCTATTTATGAATTATGAAGGGAGATGTTGTTGTTCGATTATTTCTTGATATTATGTTAGATTGTTGCCGACGAGTTGTTTAATGTTAAAATTTTAAGCATATGTTTATTCTTTGAATTTTTATGATTTTCAAAATTTTGAGGGTTATGATCTTGAATTTATGATGTTTATATGTTGATATTCCTCCATATATGTATTGATGAGTTGATATAAACATGTTTTGAGCAAGAAAAACGTTTGAAATCGAAACCGTTGGAAAACCCCTAAAGTGGCCAAAAACCCTAGCACTCATTATGTTGGATTTTGATTTTATTTGATCATTTTGAGTTCATATTTGGACTCTATGGTATGAACAAAGCTTAAAATAATTTATTCGGATTCTTCGACCGACGTATTCAAAAGTTGTAAAATTTTAGTTTGTCGGCAAAAATGGGTTTTCAATGCTAAAGCTTTGATCTTTGGATTTTAATGGTTGATTAGTGATATTTGATGATATTTGAGCATGCATAGAAATTCGTTGGTGTTAGATGATGTCTCACGTGATTTTTGATGTCGGACATAAGCTATGTCTTAAGGGGTTGTTAGGTTTTTGGCTAAGATTTGATGGTTTAAGATTGTTGTTGAGTTTTCTATGCTCGTTTAGACATATGAGGCTTCGGGATGTCTTGTTATATGTAAGATGTTAGAGAATGCAATGACCCAAGTGTTTATAGACCATAGTGTCTTGAGATCAAGAAGTTATAGTAGTATCGACGATTAAGATAAAAGTTATTTCTTGTTTAATTCTTGATAGACTTATATGCCGCTTTATGTGGATTGATGAACCAAATGAGAAGAATAAAGAAGTGAAAGACAGAAAGTACATTCCTCGAGTGACTGCGAATGACTGTCGCCAGGTGGGTATATAAATATTTTCTATAAATGATATGATATGCTTTTATATATTTTCAAAATGATAAGAAATGCATTTTTATTTGCAAAGTTGCAAAGTTGACTGAATTACCTGTTTTTGAATATGAGCATGAGCACGATGCATTAACTATCCACGAAAATGAAAGAAAGAAATGAAGAAAGAAAAAAGAATGTACCGACGTCGGGTATGGACCTTTGGGTCATAACCTGTTTGAGAAGGAGGCCTACTTCTCAACACAAAGAAAGAATCCGTGGATATGGGAAGAGAAAGTTGTCGGCCGACATAGAACATGCATATGCATATTTTTATGATGCTATGAAATGAAAGCAAGTAAGTGTTTATTATGATGCATGCACAGATTATTTCATTAAAAACCATGTGTAATGAAATGTTATGGCAAGTCAATCATATAGCCCTAAGGACAATGTTTTATGTTTTCGGCGTATACCCACTGAGTGTATTTTTATACTCACGCCATGCATGTATTTCTAAACGTGCAGGTTGAGCTCGAGAGGATGCTGGAATCGAATGTTGTGCAAAGGAGCTTCTCTAAATGTTTGACTCATGATGAAAATGCTCAATTGTTGATGTTATTCATTTGAAGTTGTCATGTTTTGTTGCCCAGAGTTTTATGTCATCATACATAATTCTCAAACCACACTTTTCGTTGCCAAACTTTGGCCTTTACCTGTTGTTGTGTTTTGTTATGCCAAGTCGATTGAACTAATCTTGACGATAGTCTTATTTTATTGATATGATCTCAGCATTGTTGATATGATGTCGACTTGATTCTGAGAACATGAATCATTGAAATTCTATATGAACAAGGATTTACGGGAATGTCCAGAATTGTTTTTGATGAATCCAATATTTTATATAATGCCTTGGAATCATTGTCAAATTATGCTTTGAATCGTTGATAAATCTTTATTATTGTTAAAGCATACTTGAATAAGTATATCCTTGGTATTGGTTATTCCATTGTGAATGTTTGTCCTCGATCGTAGTTCTTTTTCACTCGATTCTTCATTGTGATTTGAAAACCTAAAATCATCCTTTGTCAAACTCCATTTTACCTCTTTGAATCATAAATGTTTGAGTCTTTCATGATGAAAGTTGAGGTCACACATTGTTATTGATATGAAATTTTTGGTCACAATTGTTGTTATTGATTATCAAAAGTTCTTTCTTAACCCACGTCACAGCCTAATTACTTGACTAATTACTTGATTAAGGAGTCGGGCTGTGGCACCTGGTCATTAATGTCAGCATTGCAAAACCTATCTAATAGTTCTGCAATTGTCATCTGTCGGCCACCACAAAAAGTCCTATAGACTTCACAGTGTCGCAAGTCATACTCTATTGAGGTATCAAATGAAGAAGACCCAAACTTCTCTTAACATAATCTAAATACTCAACTCTATAATAAGTGGTGACTGTCGAATGTACATTAATTGAATCGGGTCTCAAAAATATATGATCATGTTTTATAGTGCAATTTAAACAATAAACAATATAAGAATAGATTTAATCAATAAACAATACATGATAATAGTTATGTAATTTAAACCCTAAACAATAAACAATAAACAGATATTATAAGAATCGTGTAATTTAAATCGTAAATAGTTAATCGATAAACAATAATAATAAAATGAAATAATAAAAAACAAAATAAAGGCGCATAATTATAAATATTAATTATTATCCATGGATAATCGATAAACAGTAATAAAATGAAACAATAAACAAGAATTGATTTAATTATTCATATTCATTTACATCATAATTAATTACTATATTCATCCTAATTGAAAAGACGTAATTTCTTAAAACTAAAATTATCTCTATTTAGACAATTATTCATTTACACTAAAATTATCAGTAAAACTATTAATTTACACTAAAATCATCGCTAAATTTCTTAAAACTAACAGTCTTTACTTTTGACAATTATTCATTTACACTAAACTAAAATTATCGCTAAAATTAAGAAAAAAAAATAGCAATAAAGAAAAATTATCATATTTTCGTTAATAACCCTATCAAATAAACAAGAATATATTTAAACAATAACCACTAAATTATCCTAAAACTCGAAATAGATAAAACCGTTCGAATTAATGATAATATTGGTCGCACTTAAGATAATACCGATCGAAATTTCCTTAAACTCGATCGATATTCCCTAAAATCGGACGAAAACATGCACAATATATTACATAATTACATAATTTCCTTAAACTCGGTCGATAATTCTCCTAAATTCCCCTAAAAATTGGTCAATTTCGTGAAATGTCTAATTACATAATTAAAGTCTCAACTATAAATAATTAAAGTCTCCATAACACCGGGCGAAACAATATAATTAAAATCAGACGAAACAAAACAAATAATAAATGTAATATAATCTAAATAGTAATAAATGATATCGGTTGAATTATCCATAATTATAAATAGCAGAAACAACAATAATAAAATCGGACAAAATTATGCGACTCCCTCCGTCCACCAAAATCGTTCATCGATTTTGGTGACACAGGTTTTAAGAAAACTGTAATGAGTGTAAAGTAAATGTGTATAAAAAGGTGTGTCATTGGGATAATAAATGAATATATTAACGATTGTGAGTGTAAAAAGGTGGGCCATGAGTGTATTTTTATAAATAAGTGGATAAGTTTAGGGTAAAAATGTAAAGTTGGTGTTTCTAAAAAAGAAAAGTGAACATTTTTAGTGGACGGACCAAAATGGAATTAAATGCACGAATTTGGTGGACGGATAGAGTAATAAATATAAACAATAAATAGCAGAAACAACAATAAATTATAAAATCAGACCAAACAATAATAAATCTAAACAATAAATAGCAGAAACAATAATAAATTATAAATCGGACGGAATTATTGGCGTAAAACCTGTCGAATTATTCATAATACCGGTCGAATTTTTCATAAAACCAATCATCGGTTTTATCAAAATTCCGTCCCGTATTATGGATAATGCGACCGATTTTACGCAAATATTTATAATTTTCGTCCGGTTTTATCCACATAAATCAAAATTTAATCAACCTAAACACATCAAAATTCGAATAACTTACTTGTTGAGACATAGTTTCTCTGGATTTGGATTGAAGGAAGACATTTGAAAATTTTGAAGATAAAACCGAAAGACGAAAATTTGAGAATAAAGAGGAAATTTTGAAAATAAAACTGAAAGCCTTGCAATTGTGATACTGCATCGATCGGTTATAGTATAAATAGGGAGAGAAAATTTTAAAATTCAAACTTGGGTTTGAATTTAATTATGGTCGAACAGATTCCCTCCCTTTCACTATTTCGATTTGCTTTTATCAGTCCCCTTAATTGCTTGGACTTCTCTTGGCTATAAATTGTGAATTCAATGCTGTAAATTGTAGAGATTCTCTCGAAATCTGTTTTTTTTTTCGAACGGTGAAGTGATATAGACATCTATAATATTTTAATTGAATGGGTATATTGTGCATGTTTTTATCAGATTAGATATATATTATATACACTTTATCAATTTGAGTATTTTAATTTCCCTCTCTTTTTCGGTCATCACTAATTAAACAAATGATAAAATGTGAACAAGGAAATATTAATTCAAAGTAAATGCTGAAAGCATCTCTAGATTTCACATTTAAAATTAAGAAAACTGATTTCGAATCTTCTAGTTACCGATGTTTTTCATCCTTTTTCGTTAATCGATATATATTTGGCAAATTAATCTCTGCATAACAAATAAGATACTAAAATTAAAAACTTAGAAGTGTGTGCATAAAATCGAGAGGATGCAAGAACTTCAATATTTTGGCCAGGTCAAAGCACATGACCAAATTGCATCATAAACTTAAATAAGATGGAGAGTATATTACCTATTACATCAAATTAAATATTTTCATTTCTCTCTCTCTAGCTAGCACATAGAATGTCCAACTGTCTAAGTAAAAGTTGCAGTAATAGTAATAAAAACAAAAAAGACCAATTCAGCTACACTGGCGTGATCTTTCTATTTAAATCCATATAAAGCCAACCAATTCCATTCAACACATTAACTAGCATAATCAACAAAAACTCCAAGAAAACAACAATCACTAACCCCTTAACCCCAAAATCAAGAACGGAGAATGGCTAAGAAAAGAAAGGCCGTTGATGTCGAAAAGGCGAACACCAACGTCGGGGATGCCACGGAGGCACTTGGTGCTGCCCAGAGGGCCCGCAAGCGCTTCGTGGGGGTCCGACAGCGGCCATCGGGACGGTGGGTGGCGGATATCAAGGACACCATTCAGAAGATACTAGTATGGTTAGGCACATTCGACACAGCAGAGGAGACCGCCAGGGCCTATGACGAAGCGGCCTGCTTACTCCGCAGGGCCAACACCCGAACTAATTTCTGGCCCACTTCTTCAAACTCTTCTCCGGCGCTCCCTTTGAAGATCACAAACCTTCTACTCAACAGGCTTAAAGCAAGAAACAATGCCTTAGCTACCAATGACAATTTCAAACCTTCTTATCCTCCTCGTATCGATCAAAATCAGGAAAATCAGCGCCTGGACGAGGCGGCCCCTGCTAATTTCTCTGAATTTCTATATGAGGAGTTCGCCCTGGAGATCCTTAATACGGGTGCCCGATTCTAGAATCAGGCAAAAGTCATGAAATGCAAAGTGACGCCCTGGATTTCATCCAGGATTCCAGTGAAAACACTGGAATCTGGAAAAATGAGAAGGAGAATGCGAGGGGCCTGGAAGATGTGCAGTTTGAACTTGTGGGGTGGCCGGCTTTCGAGATTGCTGAGAAGATGGCGAAGGCAATGGAGGCGGAGGATGAGGCGGTGATGATGAGCGAGGCCATGAAAAGGATGAACTACGAGAGGAAGATTCCGGCTTCTCTCTATGCCTTCACGGGGTTCGCAGAGTACCTCAATCTCAAGCTCAAAACCAGGAGAAGATGGTCAGCAGCAAAGAGAAGGACAAGGATTACTCCTTCTTGTTTCGTCAACTAATCGAAGACCACTTAGCTGCATAGACGTGACGTGTACTGATGAGATAAAATATGAATCGAGACATCCTTCTGTCCGGTACATGATTCAAGATGCTGATTTGATAGTCCGCCCTGGAAATTTGTTCAATTGTATCATAACCATTCTTTGTGATCAAAATACTAAATGTGGATTATGAAAAAATTATTTAAAATACATATTTCAGTGGCAAGATATTCGACACAATCTAATACATAATAGAATTCATTCCCGTAAAATATATAATCTTTATGCTTTTCTATTTTGCATGCAAACTTCCAATTTATTCTCCAGATGCGTAAACTTTACGGTTGTTTGTAATTTTCTCCTAATTAATTGTTACCCCCTTGAGACTTGGCGTCAAGATGTGTCGAGGCGTTGGCATATCTTGGCACGATGGTGTCAAGTCATCTTAGTCCTAGGTGATTCGACGTGACCCGAAGGTGGACACGAGGCTTGGGCCGGTGAAGAGGAGGCATCAGACCAAGGATGTGCGGGATGCATCGGGCGAGCCGAACAGGCACATCATCGAGCAAGGCTGGCGGAGCATGCCGACCTTGCACGAGTGTTGGCTCGTCATTCGAGCATGCAGGGTGATGCCGGGCGTTGGACGTGTAGTGCCACACGTCGGGCGCGTCAGGCGCCGAGCGAGAGTTGGGGCCGAGAGGCGTGTGAGCGTCGAGGCAAGCAAGCGCTGAAGCGAGCGAGGCCGAGGCATGCGAAGGTTGCGAGAGTGCGCCGGCGATGAGCGTCGCGCACCGAAGTGTTCGAGCGATGCCCAATGCGCGTGGGCGTGAAAGCGAGAATGCGCGAGCCGAGTGTCGAAGCTTACGAGCGATGCCAAGCGAGCGCGCGGGCAAGGGTGGCCGAGCGGAGCGGTTGTCCTTCGGGCAGTTACGTCCGAGAAAGCTGGGAAGTGTGCGAGTGGAGTCAGCACATGTCCAAGACATGGTGTTGTGGTTCTTGAGGGAAGTTGTAAAGATTATGGGCGGTTATGTGCGAATAACCGGCCCACTATGCGAGAAAAACATGGATGAGGGCCACGTGGGCCATGTGGGTTGAATTGGTTGGATTTCCTAGTGTTGGCCTGTTGGGGGATGTCCAACACCTTTAGATAGGTGTTTTAGCATAGAGATACATGTTGAGTGTTTTGTATGCAAGCCAAAGGTGTTCCTGTGTACGAAATTGTGAATAATATAAAGGTTGAGAGTGAGTTGTCCCGTAAGTCTTGTGTGTTTTACATTCACTTAACCGAAGCCGACAAATATACACGAGCGAAAGTGTAATGTTGTGGGCGAAGGAAGGCTGGTCGATTCAGGTGCAGGTCGGCGCGGCGCAAGGTGAGAAATTTATGATCAAAGAAAACCTTATGACATTAACCATTCTATCAAATTAAAGCTGATGCAATATTGAGGTGACCACTTGGAATACACATTAACAGTCCAAAATGATCTAGGATAGGAATTTTTTTTTTTTGTCAATTTAATACAGAAATTTTAAAGACCGCGTCACGGTGGACTCAAACCCGAGACCTTTGGCCTCGAGCATTAACCACTCTACCACTAGGCCAACACACGCACACTAGGATAGGAATTTAATGTCAAATAATGTCATTCTTAGTTGAAATATCAATTAGCAACTCAGCACTTAATATGTCACTTTTGAGTTTTATAGGTAAGAACACGATGGTTAAATAATGAGAAAATTGCAACAAATGTAAAATCATTTATATATTTGGAGAAATAATTGAAAGTTCATACAAAAATTAGAAACGGGCAAAATTTATGTATTTGAAAAAGCAATCAACCCGCAATATGAAGAAATGTCATTCTTTTATACGAGCATGATACAACATCAAATACTACAACAAAACCTTCAGCCCCATAACGACATTATTGTATAAAACTGGGACTTGCTGAGAAAAAAACCTAAGCTCTACAGGTAGGTAAGTGTTGACTAACATCAAGCTGCATAAGATCGTCATTTAATTTAAAGTCTATTACATGATTACACCTTCAAAGTTACAGGTGACATATGTCGACTACCAGAACTTTTAGTATCTCTTTAGGGTGCATGATATTAGGAAAGCAAAGTTACAGAAAAGAAACAAGAATTGGTCGTCGCAGTAGCCAACTCCTGGCTGAGTCGGAGCAAAAATTTATTGGCTTGGCACGACGTTCATCTCTAAGGAGGAGATTCAGAACTGCGAACAATTATATACAGAAACATATAGTTCTCCACCCCGGACGAGAAGAAGATTTTGCTGCAGAACTTCAGAGCACACGTAGCTGAGCTAGGAACGCAGCACACAGATCAAGAAAAAGGAACTGTGGGCCCTGAACTCTCTGCAGATCGAGCAAGTATTTGTCCTCGCGGGTCTTGTAAAGCTGGAAAGAATAAGACGATTTTAGCATGGAACAAACGAACACGAACCATAACAGCTCAAATTGATAACTTGTAAACAAAATAACACTATCTTAATCGATGGATGGAGCTGTTATGTGAGGGCATCCTCATTTGAGGAAGTTCTCGCAGGAGACCGCCTCCTGTTAAATTATGGAACAAGGTTTGCAATCCTTGTCAAATTCTTTAGTCTGACGAATTTTCAAGCAAACCAACGCCAACATGCATAAAATCTTCCAAGTTTCCGAATCCAAATTCCACGTTTGAGTAAGAATCTCTTCAAAATATTTATATCAAGGTCTCATCCTTGGATAATTACCATCTTACTTCGTTGATACAGTGAGGACAAATATCGAGCTACTTGTATTACAATACAACAATAAAAAGAAAAGAGAGGCATGACTAAAAATGTTACCTGCACTTCAAATTTGACCACATTTTGTGGCCTAATATTGCCATCGTGCTCGACGATAGAAGATTCATCGCCAAAATAGTTATTGTCGTGCATAGAATTATTAAGTGCTCCTTCACTATGACCAGGACTGCCGGGAACCCATCTACATTTCATATTGTAGTGTCCAATCTTTTTCCAGTAAACATTCAATTCTTGCAGAGCCTTGAGGACTTCTGTCATTATCTCACGTGGATGGGCCCGAGACTACAAATAAACCGGATTGATAGAAGTATCATGACAAACAAAGACAAATTGGATTAGTTTTTGACATTTTTATACCTGATAACATAAATTTTAGAACTGTCAAAATCATCCTGCTAAGAACATTAAAGGATTTCAAACCAGCCCTAAATCTCTGTTTGCATTGCCCTATGTCTTTTCAAGAAAGAATTAGAAAGAGAAGCATGCCAACTAACCTGGAGCCCAAGTGCCCATTTCCTATCGGATGGAAATTGCCTTCCCCCAAATTGTTGGTAATCGATAGCTCTGGGAGATCGTTGCCCGACAGGAGAGGCTACAGTCTCACTTGGATTAGTTGAATTATACCCAAGTTCCTACGAAGGTAGGGATTACTCAGAGCATAAACATCAAGAAAAATTTTAGGGGCACACTCCGGTGCATCCATGCATCCAACCTAATTAACTCTAATTGTGATTAATAAACCCTAATTGGGGTGGATGCACCGTGCATCCGGATGTACACAAGTTTTTGCCAAAAATTTATACACAATTACACATTATATATAAAGGAACAAGACGAAGCAAGAAAATCAGAACATGGAGATCAGAAAAACACATGTTACGACCATATGAAACTGAAAACTGGAAATGTTCATAAGATGAATTTAAGAGAGACGTACCACAGTCTCTTGAAATTCCGATCCCAGGTAGCCACCGGAAACACGAAACCTGTTGTCTAGCAGCAGATAGTATGTGACAGTACCCTGAAACACAGTTGAGATATGAGAATGCTTGAACATAAAGCATGAATAGGATACAGTCATATGCCAACCTCATTTTGAACTCGGTTTTGAATAGAATCAAGAAGCACATTCCTGTCGAATCCCATATTCACCACTTCCTGAAGAATCTCTTCATCAATCTGCATGTGATAGACATAAAAATTAAAATTTTGTTATGATACGATAGCCTACAGCCATGATGCAATCAGATAATAAGGATGCTGGATACAATTAAAACTTACATCATGAAATACTAAAAGAAGTAAAATAAAAACTTGGAAATATTCCCTCGATTTCTTTATGTTTACATATTTGCTTACATGTACGTGTATGATTTAAAAACAAATAAATACAGTACTACGAGTCTTAACGACCTTTTTAGCTTGCTGCGTTGTATCTGGCGGTGGAACAGCTAAGTAGCGAGGCAGATGAGCTTGGAACCAATGGTGAGCACGAATCTCGGGAATAGTCATTCGCTTAGTAGGATCGACAATAAGCATCCGAGGAATCAAATCTTTAGCACCGACCGATAGATGGCTGGGGAGCGTATATATTCCACCCTACGAATAAAATATACAAAATACATTGCATCAATATAAATCCAGCTACCTAGAAATAAAATTAACAACAGAATAAGGAGTAATTGCAGACATTTATGGTGTAAAAACACAACAGTGCACTAAAAGAAGAATTCTAGAACATAGTGTGCGTGTGTTGGCCTAGTGGTAGAGTGGTTAATGTCTGAGGCCAAAGGTTTCGGGTTCGAGTTCACCGTGACGCGACCTTTAAAAAATTTCTGTATTTAATTACCAAAAAAAAAAGAATTCTAGAACATATCAAAATTTAGGGTAACATAAAAAAGGTCAAATTATAAGAAAACAAAATAAGCCAGCCAGACATACTTAGATTGAACTCATTAGTCTTGGCATGAACAATAGAGAAGCAACACAAGAAATTCATGATCATATAGATAGTAAACTAAATTGGTGATCAATCAAGTGCAATTTCACACTTCAAAATCCTCAAATTGTATGCTACAGAGTTGCTACAACAAATAAAAGAAGATCGATGAAGAGACCGTTTCGATTTTTTCACCTACTATTGCTGAACTCCAAATTAGACACAGTTATGGATCTCAAAAGTAAAACCTGATATACCTTAATTTTCTTGAAAAGATTTGGAATGTTTTCATCATCGAAGGGAAGGGTGCCACAGAGAAGTGCATAGAGAATAACGCCGCAGCTCCAGACATCCACTTCAGGCCCCGCATATAATTTACCAGATATAACCTATGGGCAAAAATGCAATATCAGAGCCTTTCATATTCCCCAACTCTCTTTTTCTTTTTCTTTTTCTTTTTTCTTTTTCTTTTTGCAATTGATATTTCTGTTAAAACTCTAAGCACCTCTGGAGCAGCATAGTTAGGGCTTCCACAACTTGTCTTCAGGAAATGACCGTCTCGCATGATGTTACTCAAGCCAAAATCGGCAATCTTAACATTCAATTTAGAATCCAAAAGCAAGTTCTCGGGCTTCAGATCCCGATGAACCACCATATTCCTGTGGCAATACTCCACTCCCGAGATTATCTGCAACCATCAGCAGACCGACAAAGACTCTAAAAAAGGGCATTTAATAACCAACTTAGACATTAGAAACAGCGCTATAGGTCTAAATAAGAAAGGCGCCAACCTGCTGAAAGAAGATGCGGGCTTCATCCTCATGTAACCTGCCTTTCTCCACAATATAATCAAACAATTCACCAGACTTAACATACTCCATCACAACGTAAATATCAGATTGTGTCTCCACGACCTCATACAGACGAATGATATGTGGATGCATAAACAATCTCAAAATTTTTATTTCTCTTCTAACTGCAGAAAGAAAACCCACTCTCAGAGGAATGCATCATGGTCAAAGAGCTAAAGTAAAAAAAACTAACTTTTACAATATATACGAGATCCAAAATCTAAATAGCGAGTATTATTTATTTAGGTGGCAGTTAAATTTCAAGGATAGGGGCATTTTTCCCCTAAAGGTTTCTCGTAATGGTCAATTTTATTCTAATGCAGTTCTTTATATCCAGATTTACCTCTGGTAGATTTGTTTTACTGTTACATTCAAAGGGGAAAACAAGAAATTATCAATATTTCCTACATTATAAAAGGACGGATGTCAAGGATATCCAAACACTTGATCCAACGGTGAACTTACCCTGATAAAATCTTAAATACCCAAATTTTTACCCAAATAAAGTTTTGAAATACCCAAGTTTACCAAATAAAAATTCAATACTTGAATATTCTAGTTAGTTTCTTTTCTTTAATATTTAGTACTAATTGGTAGTGAACTAACATTGTCACCCTTGAAGATGTCTTAAAACACAACTTTTCTATTTGAAACTTGAGTTGGGTCTAATAATTTTTCTGTTTATGGAAGTATCTGATGCACAAAACAAATTTGATTTTATTATAACCAAAAGAATCATAAATTTAAATCGCTAAGTCCTACATAGGTTTTATAGAAAAAAATTGTTTGTGCAAACATCCTCAAGGCTGATTATGCAACTGCAAGATATTACTGAAATAATCCTACCCTGCTCAGTGGTGACAGGCCGTATGATTTTGAGCTAGGTGCTTTGGGGGTTATGGAATGAACATGCATGCTTTAGAGGAATAAATGGGGAATCAACCATGCCCCTCAAAAATGAGAGAAATAAACCCCTTCCCATACCCAATTCCCCACATCCTTCATTCCCATTTCCATTTGCCTCAAGCATCCAAGCACCCAGTAAAACGGGTGGATTAGAGTAAAAGTGAAAAATTAATAAGACCCAATCCTTGAACTTTGGCTAACTTTTATAATACCACTAAAACGTGTAATTTTCTTATACTAATTATAATGTACTGACACTTGCTGGATGCAACCACATGTTTTATCAGCTCTACTTAATTTTTGAGGCTATTTTTGTCCATATTTTAGTAAAAATTAGAATTGACTAGTGAGGCAAAAACCATAGTCCAGTATTGGAGCAGCATTGAAATAAAACTACAATGAAAAAGGTATCAAAGGTGTTCCCTCAAAAGAATTGTGCATTTTTTTATGCAGTGAAACCGCAGTAGATACATCCCAAGAACACATATGCACAATCATCCATAACTAGCACTGGAGATAATGACCGATGATATCCAAATCAAAGAGAAATGGATAGCACCCAATAAAATAATTTACTATGGTAAACAACATATTTTCAGTCTAGGCTTTATATCAATGGTTGTAGACTTGTAGTCTACCCTGTCTTGAAGTGTGTGAAAAACAGAAGAATGGTCAGATTAACAAAGATCGGTGATTTCACAAAGTAATTAGCACTAGTAAATAAGCATCATATGCTTATTATATGCTTGACTGACTCACCTTTCTCTTCCATATCCATATTCTTAATTTTCTTGCGGTTAAGGATCTTGACAGCAACTTTGTGGCCAGTCAATGCGTGTTCAGCAATTTTAACTTTACCGAATGAGCCAATCCCAAGAGTCTTCCCGAGCTTGTAGTTCCGCAAGAATGAATCCACGGTTCTGCCATCTTGGATTGTCCCATCCATTTCCTGCACAGATATATAAATGGAATTAAAGCACCGTTTTTTGAAGAAACAAACATGATGCATCAAAGAACTAATCACAGCCCAGAGACAAGACTGTTGCATGTAAAATCTTTGATAGCAGTGAGCAGTTCCAATTTTCATTTTCCAATTTCTGTCTTACAAGCAATGATCTTATTCAGGCAATATTGGATGAATTTAGGATGCAATATTTGGAGAAAAAACAATTATGATAACAAATCAGCACAAACGATCGCGAAGTATAAAACTTTTTAAAGCAGACGAATTCCAATTTGATGAAATAAGCAAATTTGGGGCAAGATTGCCTTTTTTCTTATCTTCCTCAGCAACAGTAAGGTTTCATATTCCACAATTTTAAAGCACATGTTTTCTTCTCCAGAAAGCAGCACTAAGAATATAAATTAAACAAAAAAATAGCTAATTTAAACTTGAAAATAGAAACCCAATCACAAATTAAAACCACAAAAAGAGGTAATTTTTCAAAAACATAGTAATTAAACCAACCAGCACTTCACTGAATACCCTAAAGCTCCAATTTATGCAATGAAACAAAACAATTCGCCAAATTAAAAATGCACAACTCTATAAACCGCAAACAGCACAAACCCACTTCAGATCTGAAAATTCATCTTAACAATAAATTTTTACAAAAGAAGACGGAAGAAAGAAAAGAGGGAGACCAAAAATCCGGTCTTAAGCTCATGAGGACTAAAAAATTTAAAATAAATAAAAATGAGACAACTCAAAGCCCCACAAATATCAAGAAGAGTGAACTTACAAAGAAACAAAAACACGCAGAAGAATGCCAAAAACCTCGAGGTGTAGCTGGAAATATTGAAGAGAAGAAAATTAATGATAATTTAGGAGCTGAGAGAGGATGATTAGGTGTGAATGACGTGAACGAGGACGAATCGCCCTCTACAATGGAGTTTCAGGAGATGATGAGCACAAGGCGTTGCTGCGGAGCTTGTTTGTTTTCCTGCGTAGCTTTTTTTGTCTTTTTCTTTTTCAATTTATGACATATATTTGTATTTTGACCCCTAACTTTTGTACAAATCCCATATTATCAATATTCTTTTAGATTTTTTTCTCAAAAATTATATTTCAATAGTATATAGAGGATTGGAGGAGCACAAAAGCAGCTAAGCTCTAATCTATACTACTATAGAAGCCAAAGAGTGTAACATTGGCGCCTAAAACTAAGTTTCCTCGAGAAGATAACCAATTTTAATATATTTTTATTATAATTATAATATACCTAAAAATTGAGCTTGGTGGAAATCTGTTGGATATTACCATTTAATATACATGAGACAAAGCATTGGAGACGAAGGTACAGCTGCGCTGCAGCAGTCACGACGACGATCAGCAATGTTGACTGCTACTGTTCAGAGAGGGAGGAAAAGGGCGGCGGTAGCGGTGGCTCTTCGCTGTTGGTTGTCGGCTGAGAGGGAAAAAGAGAGAGAATGGGATGGTGAGAGGGAGATATATATAGAGGAAATGGTGGCCACAGTGGTGGCTACCGACGGCGGCAGCCTCGTCGAATCGGGAGAGGGGGACGGCGACGGCAACCCGTTGCTGCTTGCAGCGAGGAGAGAAAGAAATTGGGCGGGGACGCATGAATGGCGGTGGTCCTTTCATCGAACGAAGAAGATGAGAAGAAAGGGTAAGTGGTTGTCGCGCAAGGCCGACGTAATCCATCGACTACAGCGGCAACGTGAGAGAAAGGGAGAGAGCCTTTCTTTTTAAGATAGGAGGAGGGCTTCGGTTTTGTGGAGAAATGAAAAGGGAAGGGATCCGGAGAGAGTAGCGAGAGGTGTGGCGGTCACAGTAGTTGTCACTTGGCGGCGGCGGCGAGGAGGAAGAAGAAGTGGAAAGAAAAAGGTTTTCGGAGTGGTTAGAGAGAGAGAGAATAAATCATTTTTTTGGGGGGGGAGGGGTTAGAGACGTGAGAGAGATAGTTTATGAGAAATTATTTCATCAATTTTATTTTATCTTCATAATTTTTTGTTATTATTTATTTTTGTCAGCCTAATTATTATACATAATATTATCAATTCATCAAACAATTCCTTATTATAGCTAAGAAGACAACGGAATTTTTTGTTCAAGGAAATGCCTAGGGTTATTAAAGTTGGGTTACTAACGTTGTGTGGGGGAAGAAGATGAAGACGACAACGCCATAGCAAGGGAACGTTGTGGCGAAGGTAGACAACAAATTTTTTGTCCTATAACCTCTATTAGAATTGGGGCTATAAGGATAAATATGTACATTTATTGATATTTTAATTATTAAATTAAAGAAGATACTAAGTAATAAGGGGATTATGTTTGGAATCACCCATTGTGTTATGGTATTCAATAAAAGCCACAATGACTTTTTGGCACCTAATTACTGATTTTTCCTAAGAAAGATAATTATTTTAGATCTATTATCAGTTTATTTTAATCTATTATTTGAATCACTAAATATCTAGAGCTTAATATTGGATATTAGTAGTATTAACATAATAGAAAAAATGTTGGAGCTTAGTACTTGGATTCCAAGTGTTTGTTGCTATAAATTCCAAATGAATTGTCATATTTCACACAAAAATTTTGGTGTTTTTAATGTAAACTTTCTCTTTCTATTTTTAGTTATTAAATGCACAAATATGAAACGATTTTTTATATGTTGTAATATTTTTGGATATTAAATACACAAATGTAAACTTTGTTATAATATACACTTGTAAAAAAAAAGCAATTAGTATGTACAAATGAAAATATCTTTAATTTGAAATGTATAATGGTCTATGGAGAAACTTATCTGCTTTTAAAATTTTCATGATGGAATTATTTCAGTCATATTGTTAAAACATATGAAGCACAATTAGTCATAAAAGTGAATTCATTTCAAAAAAAGTAAAAATAAAATGAAAGATCATAGATTTAGAATTCCTAATATGTTAATATTGGGAGATATAGATCCGCTATTGCTTTCTAATTTTGTATTTCATTAGATCTATTTAGTACCATAAAACTCAATTGAGGAGATCTTCGATTTATTTCCTACCAAAAAGATAAAAATTAGTTTGTGTTCTATTATGAAATATAAACATCAAAAAATTAATTGTTACAGTAGAGTGGATGTATATAGCTTTTTCTTAAGTCATTGTATTTTTAAGTTATTTATTTGCTGCATAAGAAAATTTTAAATTATTAGGTTCATTGGTACGTATATTATTGTAAATATGTTGAATCTAACTACAAAATTGAAATAGAACACATACATTTACGTTGTATTATTTGAATGTAATTTTTTATTGGATTAATAAATCTTTTTATGTTGAATTATTTGAATGTAATATTTAATTGTATTTATTGATGATATTTTATTTATTGGAATGTAATTTAGGTTACTATTTTTATTCTTGCTTAGTATTTACATATAGTTATTTATAAACATGTATTGTTTTCCAGAATATTGGGACATATTTGATCAAAATTACTCATTCTTTTTGCAGTGATTTTACTGCTTATTTACAAGATCGGGCTATATCTGATCCTACTTTAGATGTTGTTGATTCAATTAATCAATATATGATTAATACGAACGGACCTAATGGTCATATGTATTTGAATTCAGATGGTATTTGTAAATTCGATTCAAGTAGTCGTTTGTTGGATGAAATTCACATCCTTGTGTTTTAAATGGATAGATGTGTTTTGGTATGTCTAACTGTGAATATTTTTGAAAGTTGGCTCTTCGGTTATGCTTTTACACAAGATTGGTTATTATGAAGTTATGTTATCATGCTATAGAGGGAAAACTATTGAGTGGACATAATGTTAAACAAATTGTTCTGATCCCTCGCTTTCACTTACACCTTCTAACCTAATATTGACTTTCAAGTTTCAACGACGAAAATTTACACGGGCTATGTCATGTGCGATGACCATCAATAAAATTCAAGGTCAATCTCTTTTGCAAGTAGTTTGTATTTAAAAAATCATGCTTTTACTGATGGTCAGTTGTATGTTGTTGTATTAAGGATTACTAATTGTCGCGGTTTGAAAATTATTTTTTATGTTCACACTGAGAATGATGTGTACCGGGAAGTTTTTCAAAACTTATAATGTAAGATTATTTAGTATATTATTTTATATATTGTATTTTTTGTATTGAGATGTTGATCTTTTTCTTATGTATCTAATTTTTTTAAAATTTTGATATCTTGCATCGCACGGGTACAATACTAGTTTTTAGTAGAAATATAGAATAGTTACGGGAACTCGGTTCGAATTAGGACAGTAAATGAGTCAAACTATTCGTGAGCTATTTGAGTTCGATTCAATAAAGTTCATTCGAGTTTGTTTAGTGAAGCCTGTTAGCTAAACAAACCAAGCTTGAACGTGTTATTATTCGGCTCGCTAGCTCGTGAACAAGTTCGTTAACTGATTTAGCTTGAAAATATAAAATTATTAACTAGACACAATTATTTTCTTTCTATAATTAGTAATTATTATTAGAGCCGGTAAAATTGGGCCGGCCGTCGGGTTGGGCTCGTGAAAATAGTAGCCCGAAAAAAATCGGACCTAAAAAGCCCGTCGCATAGCCCATCGGGCTGACCGGGCTTTGGGGCTAAAAAGCCCGGGGTTAACGGGCCTAAAAGCCCGCACACACATTTAAAATTTTTATATTTTATATTAGTAGTAAATACGAAATAGTAAATATAGAAAATAAAATGACAAGTACATGAATTGCTTGCTTCCCGAAAATGTACAAGCACTCATTTGCACGGTTGCACGGTTTTGATGTTGGGGAAAATTGTGGTAATGATATTTAATATACTTAGTTTTTACTCATATATTTTTTTTCATTAAGTAATTAAAATATTTATATATATTTTTTATATTATAATACAGATGCGCAAGAATGTGAAGAAGTACAATTGTCCAAGGAAGATTCAAATGTGGTCGATGTTTGATGTTTGATGATATTTGAAACTTTAAGTTTATCTTATTTACGTTGAAATTGATGTTAAATTTGTTCGTAGACTTAATTTATTTTATTTACTTTGGAATTGATGTTAGTAGACGTAATTTATCTTATTTATTTTGAAATTTATGTTAGTAGACTTAATTTATTTATTGTTATCATATTTTTTTGAAATTAAAAATAATGTTTTATTAAATTAAATATTGGACGGGTTTGGCCCGGTGGCTCGATGGCCCAGATGGAAATGAAATTTTGGGATACCATATTTTCAACCCGATAGCATTTGGTAGGGCCAACCCGACCCAAAGAAAACAAAAGCCCGATGGTCAAGGGCCCGCCCGACCCGCCCCTTTTGACAGCTCTAATTATTATGTTAAATATCTAACTACTTTTATTTGTTATAAGAAATCAATAAATGTATTATGTTATTGTCGATAAAATAATTTTTTTAAATAAAATAATAAATATTCCAAACATATATCTAAATTTGAAAAGTTTGTTTGGGTTTGATTAAAGCTCGAATAAACTCGTGAGCTCGAAATATTCGATAAATAAAACTCGAGACTCGGCTTGATACTAAACAAACCAAGTTTGAGCACGATGGAGTACGGTTCGACTCGACTTGACTCGATTATACCCCTAGTTCGAATAACAAAAATAATTCTTCTTATTCCAAATCTGCTAACCTTAAATCCAAAAACAATTCTTCTTCTTCCACGTCTCATAAGATCAAAGTTTTTACAAAATATTTTTAATTAAGACTAGTTACAATTTACACTCAAAACTTTATTACATTGATAATTTTATCCTCAAATTCAAATTATAGTGCCTGAAAAATGACATAGTTCCTCGAATGTTGGGATACAATCAAAACATCGTCATTTTTAAATTTTAATAATAAACGTAGAATAAAAAATGGGAAGACCAGAAGTCGTTTTGTCGTTCAATTGTCTTCAATCTCCATCTTATTCCAATCGGCAATGGTGAGTTATATAGGAACGGATATGAATAGTTCTTCCCTAGCGTCACCGCCTATTCACCGCCGTTGACTCCAAGGAGACAATAGAGATGATACAATAATGTTTTGCATGATTGACCTTCCAATTTTTATTTTTATTTTCGCATATCAAAATGACGTTGTTTTGATTCTATCTCAGTATCCACTAACCAAGACACAATTCATAATTATTCATAGTTTAAATTATTTTTGTGAATACCATAATGATGTGGCACGTGGGTTGTAACTTGGCCTCTTTTATAGCACTTCTCTAGTCCTATTATTTTGATTAAACTAAATTAGTATGTCTCATGTATCACTTACAATTTATAATTCTTAGTAGATGGTTGTTATATTATAAATTTGATATATTTATGTACTTTATCATCACGTTGTATTTATCCGCAGATGAATGAGAGAAAAAAAAAGTATACTATCTAATATCTATTAGGCCAAATTCCATCTTATATGTTTCGACTTCTTAACAATATATCTCAATTATAATCCAAGTGTTTTTTAAATATATAACACCTAATTTTTTCCCGCTATTCAAAAATTGAGTCATCATTGTGAAATTTCTGCATGAGAAAAACATACAAAAATTATTCAACATAAGCCAAAACAATTTCATTTATACTTTTGTGGAACAATTTTTCTAAATCATCATCCATCTTTTTCTCTCGTGTCCAAACTACTGGAATATGAGTACACTTTTGCCTTAGATTTACAACTTGAGTCTAGAAAATTAGGAATGAGATAACAAAATAAACTAAACTAAATTGAAACATAATAGAATAGACTCATTGGAAAATATAGAAGAGACGAGGAGTCCTCTCTCCGCAAAATGAGATATACTCTAGGTAGTACTCACTATCTAATGTGTCATCTCTAAAGATAAAATAGCTTTATCCCATCGGTAGCAGTATCGCAAACCAACAAACTTTGACAAATTGAATGAGGTTAAGGAACATAGGTTTGATTATGAACTTGTATACAAAATTATTAATTCAGATTTTTCAGATGTTTCACAATGTGGAATGTAAATGCAAGTTTGTCCTATTTATAGGCACAGTTCCCCTGCATGAGGAGTTGTTATTGCCTCAGACTTGGATGCACCTCATCAATGTCAAGCATTGCATTAATGTTGCTCGGAGCACCTGTGGTGTTGGCGAGCATTATGTTACGTCCCGCATGCTTTCTCGTCCGACTCACTGAGGCTATATGGAATTCTCTAGAATTTCCTTGAAGGATCCACACTCTAGTGGAAGATTCCAGAAGATGGTGGAAGAGTGTATATACTTGTAGATCCTCTTAGAATTCTCTAGAACCATGTAGATGGTAGAATTCTCTAGAACATGGAAGGATCTAGATCTCCTTCCCACTTGATAAACAGGCCCTCGCCTCTCATTTGTAATCATCCAAGTTTGAAAGCAATACAACTTCCTTAGCATTCTCCAAATATTTCTCTCTCTAGCCTTCTTGTGTTCTTAGCCAAGTGACTTGGTGGAGAGGTTGCCTAGCTAGTCTCGGGACGAACTAGTCTAGGACCGCACGAGTGAAGGAACTTCGAGGGGCTCAAGTTTTGGTTCGTGACAAGTGGTATCAGAGCTACGCAAGTGGTTCTTCGGTGCTTCCGCGAGTCAAGAAGGTCTGTCGGTTGAAGAGAGATGGAGAACGAAGTCAACATGGCCAATATCACCATGAGAAAGAACAAGGGCCCGTCCAACGAAGTGTTACCTTGAGGCTCGAGTGACTCGGGTCGAGGGAATCATGGACGAGTACCTTGAGGAAGAGATGGTGGAAAGGCTCAAGACTCTCGAAGGTGCAAGTGAGGAGCTCGAGAGCCATGTGTCGATGTCCCTCAACGAGATGAATCGGAACCTACGGGCTGCACTTCAAGATGACATGAGGGCGACATTTGACGAGATGGTGGCTAGGATGGAGGCCTTGGAGGAGATGAAGGCCGAGTTCGAAGCCATGAAGACCAGGATGGCCCTGTTCGAGCGAGCGTTGGCAAACGGAGAGCGAGTTGGTGCGGCACCTCCTCGGATCGATGTCCCCAAGCCAACGGCTTTCAAAGGTTCGAGGAGTGCTCGGGAGGTGGATGACTTCCTATGGAGCATGGAGCGGTACTTTGGTGCCACCAACGTGAGGGATGACGCAACGAAGTTGCAAATGGCACCTTCCTACCTAGCGGACGTGGCGTTGCTATGGTGGAGGCACCGGGAGACGGACATTGAACGAGGCACGTGTCGGATGGAGTCATGGGAGGATTTCAAAGCCGAGTTCAAGCACCAATTCTACCCGAAGAATATGGAGTTCATGGCTCGATCGCGACTCAAGCAACTCACGCACTCGAAGACAATCAAGGAGTACGTGAAGGAGTTCCAAGAGATCATGCTAGAGTTGCCGAGCCTCACCGACCAAAAGGCGTTGTTCACGTTCATTGACGGGCTCAAGCCGTGGGCGAAGCTTGAGATCCAACGGGCCAACGCACAAAACGTAGCGCAGGCCATCACGATGGCCGAGCGGTTGGTGGAGTTGAAGGTGTCGAGCGACAAGCCCAAGTTCCGACGGGAGGACAAGGGGAAAGGTGGGGGAGACCGCCCACACAAGCCGGAAGCGAGGGGTCAAAGCTCAACAAGGCACACCGAGGAATCGGGTAAGAAAACATGTCATATCTGTGGTGCCACTAACCATTTGAAATTCAATTGCCTGTTCCGAGGAAAGAAAGTAGTCGCGGTCCAGGGGTCAGAGGAGCCGAGCTCCGAGGTAGAGAACCCGTACGTGGGATCGTTGAGGCTACTCAACGCGGTCAAGGCCCGAGTGGAGCCAACGAAGGGGCCGAGGAAAGGCTCGATGTCGTGGAGGCCTTGATCGGGGAGTCGAAGATTCGGGCATTGGTGGACACGGGGGCGACGCACAACTTCATGAGGGAAGGTGTGGCCAAGGCGTTGCGGTTGAAAGTCGTCTCCACCAAAGGATCGGTCAAGTTCGTAAACACTTTCGCCAAGTCGGTGACCGGCAAGGCGAGGGAGGTCCCAGTGCAAATCGGGGATTGGCGTGGTGCGGTCTCATTCACGGTGATTCTGTTGGATGACTACGACATTTTCCTCGGACTCCAATGGTTCGATCAGGTACGGGCTTTCATTGTCCCATATTCGGATTCCTTAATTATTTGTGACGAAGGGACTACGAGCACCATCATGGCGAGATGAGAGGCGTCGGGGTCGGGAGTCCTCTCCGCCATGCAATTCAACCGGGGGCTCCAATGTTGTGAAGAGGCCTTTGCCGCTTTTACCGTGACGGACGAGGGCGAGGGTGAGCCCGCGGTGAAGGTCGAGGTCCCGAAGGAGATCAAGGCCGTGTTGGAAGAGTTCAAAGACGTGATGCCCAATGAACTCCCGAAGAAGTTGCCACCAAGAAGGGACGTGGATCATCGGATAGAGTTGGTGACCGACTCAATGCCTCCATCCCGAACACCGTATAGGATGGCCCCGCCGGAGTTGAAGGAGCTACAAAAACAATTGAAGGAGTTGCTAGATGTGGGGATGATCCAACCGTCCAAGTCCCCCTACGGTGCGCCGGTGTTGTTCCAAAGAAGAACGATGGGTTGTTGCGGATGTGTGTGGACTACCGGGCACTCAACAAGTTGACGGTGCGCAACAAGTACCCCATTCCACTCATCGGGGAGCTATTCGACCAACTTGGAGGAGCCAAGTGGTTCTCAAAGATAGACTTGCGGTCGGGATATTGGCAAGTGCGGATTGCACCGGGAGATGAGCCAAAACCGCCATGGTGACGAGGTACGGGTCGTATGAATTCCTTGTCATACCTTTTGGCCTTACAAATGCACCGGCCACGTTTTGTACCATGATGAACAAGGTATTACACCCGTATCTTGATAATTTTGTTGTGGTCTATCTTGATGACATTGTCGTGTACTCACCCACGTTGCAAGAGCATGTGGAGCATTTGCGGATGGTGTTTCAGGCCTTGAGGGAGAACGAACTCTATGCCAAGTTGGAGAAGTGCTCGTTTGCCCAAGAGGAGGTGTCTTTCCTTGGCCATCGTGTTGGGAGATGTCGAATCATGATGGACAAAGCCAAGGTGAAAGCCATCCAAGATTGGGAGTCACCCAAAGATGTGCCCCAACTCCGATCATTTTTGGGTCTCGTCAACTATTACCGAAAGTTCATCAAAGGGTACTCCCAATCCGCCGCACCATTAACGGAGTTGTTAAAGAAGGCTCGGAAGTGGGAGTGGAGCGAGGCGTGCCAAAGGGCTTTCGAGCGACTCAAGGCCACGGTGACGGAAGAGCCGGTCCTTGCTCTACCCGACCACATGAAGGAGTATGAGGTGCAAACGGATGCCTCCGACTATGCAATCGGAGGAGTGCTTATGCAAGAGGGGCATCCCGTGGCATACGAGAGCTGGAAGCTTAACGAGGCAGAGCGGCGATACACGATCCATGAGAAGGAAATGACCGCGGTAGTACATTGTTTGCGGACGTGGAGACACTACTTGTTCGGGAGTAAGTTTGTGGTCCGGACAGACAACGTAGCCACGAGCTACTTCCAAACCCAAAAGAAGTTGACGCCAAAGCAAGCACGATGGCAGGAGTTCTTGACGGAGTTCGACTACACGCTCGAGTACAAGCCGGGGGCAACAAATCATGTAGTCGACGCCTTGAGTAGGAAGGCGGAGTTTGCTGCCATAAGTCGAGCCGAGACCGACATCAAGGGGCGCATTCGGGAAGGCTTGGAGAAGGACCCGATGGCACGGAACATCATGGAGTTTGCGAATGAGGGCAAGACCCGGAGGTTTTGGGTGCGAGACGGGTTGCTCTTCACCAAGAGAGATCGCGTGTTCGTGCCGAAGTGGGGAAGCTTGAGGAGGGACATCTTCAAGGAGTGCCACGACTCAAAGTGGGCCGGCCACCCATGTATGCATCGTACGATGGCACTTATGGAAAACTCTTACTTATGGAAAACTCTTACTTTTGGCCTAGGATGCGGGAGGATGTGGAGGCGTATGTGCGGACGTGTCTTATGTGTCAACAAGACAAGATCGAGCAACAACAACCGGGCGGTTTGCTCCAACCCTTGCCCATTTCGGAGCACCCGTTCGAGAGCGTGTCTATGGACTTCATCACATGCCTTCCCAAGTCCGACGGATGGGGGTCGATTATTATAGTGGTGGATCGATTCTCCAAGTATGGCACCTTCATCCTCGCACCACCCGACGTGACGGCCTTAGACACAGCCAAGTTATTCGTGAAGCACGTGGTCAAGTATTGGGGCATCCCGAAGACGATCGTGAGTGATAGAGACCCGCGCTTCACCGGGAAGTTTTGGTCCGAGTTGTTCAAGATGTTGGGATCGCACTTGGCCTACTCGACGAGCTTCCACCCGCAAACAGATGGCCAAACGGAGCGGGTCAATGCGTTATTGGAGTTGTACTTAAGGCACTTCGTGAGCGCGAATCAAAAGGATTGGGCGAAGTTGCTAGACACGGCACAATTCTCGTACAACCTCCAAATGAGCGAGTCAATCGGGAGGAGTCCGTTCGAGTTAGCGACCGGGAGACAACCGGCGACTCCAACAAGCCTCGCAACGGGATACTCGGGGCAAAGTCCGTCGGCATACACCTTTGCCAAAACACTTCACGAGGAGACGGACTTAGCTCGGGCATCTTTGGACAAGGCCGCCAAGAAGATGAAGAAGTGGGCAGACCTTAAGAGACGAGCAGTCGAGTTCAACGAGGGAGACCGAGTGATGGTGAAGTTACTCCCTCAACAATTCAAGGCCTTTCAATCCGTGCATAAGGGACTTATCCGGAGGTACGAGGGGACATTCAAGATCGAGCGACGTGTTGGGAACGTGTCTTATAGCTTAGAGTTACCGCCGAAGTTGAAGATCCATCCCGTATTTCATGTGAGCCAACTCAAGCCGTACCATGAAGACACGGAAGACCCAACAAGAAGGACGTCGGAGCTGGCACCAATGGCCGTGGTGACCTCTTACGACAAAGAAGTGGACGAGATCATCTCACACCGGGAGATTCGAAGACGGGACTGCCGCCCTATACGGAGTACTTTGTGAGATGGAAGGGGCTCCCTGACAATGAGAGTAGTTGGGAGCATGAAGAGCACTTGTGGTAATTTCGGGACCAGATTGAAGCATACCAAGCCAAGGTCGCGCCGAGGACGGCTTCGACTTAGGTGGGGGAGAATGTTACGTCCCGCATGCTTTCTCGTCCAACTCACTGAGGCTATATGGAATTCTCTAGAATTCCTTTGAAGGATCCACACTCTAGTGGAAGATTCCGGAAGATGGTGGAAGAGTGTATATACTTGTAAATCGTCTTAGAATTCTCTAGAACCATGTAGATGGTAGAATTCTCTACAACCTTGGAAGGATTTAGATCTTCTTCCCACTTGTATAAATAGGCCCTTGGACTCTCATTTGTAATCATCCAAGTTTGAGAGCAATACAACTTCCTTAGCATTCTCCAAATATTTCTCTCTCTAGCCTTCTTGTGTTCTTAGCCAAGTGACTTGGTGGAGAGGTTGTCTAGCTAGTCTCGGGACGAACTAGTCTAGGACCGCACGAGTGAAGGAACTTCAAGGGGCTCAAGTTTCGGTTCGTGATAATTATCTAACATATGGCACGCACATAGCTCAACTGTTGTCCGTAATGGACGGTAGCACAACCAAGACGTGTTGTCGTTCCTCAAGCATTAAACCACATGCGTTATTAATAGAGCCGGCAAAATGGGCCTAGCTCGATGGTCCCGTCTAGGGTACTCGGGGTTTGGGCTAGGTAAGGTTTCAAAATTAGAGGTCTGAAAAAATTCGGGCCTAAGAAGCCCGCCAAAAAAAAACCCTGGACCGACCAGGATTCGGTCCAAAAAAGCCCCAAGGTTTTTGGGCTGAAAAGTTCGTCCGGTAAATATATATTTTTATTTCCTACTAATTTTTGTTTCTCTTTAATTCTTTGTCTTTCTTCTTATTTTTTTCTTTAATTCTCTTTTTATGTTGTTTATTGTTTCATTTTGGCTATTTACTATTTTAGATTATGACTCGTGCTTTAATTTATTTTTTGTTGCATAAGCAAATAATTTTAAACTTTTAATTTTATTAGTGTTAATGTTAAATTACTAATTTCTAAACTTAAATTATTATTTTACTAAATTATTTATCTTTTTACAATTAAATATGTAATGTATAGGTTAAAAAAACTAAAAAAATTGAGCTGACTTGGCCAGCCTGCTCGAGGCTGGACCGGGCTTCATACTTAGTAGCCCAAAAATTTTCGACCCAACCCGAAAAAGTGTAAAAACTCGATGGGTGGACCGATGTGGCCCGCTACTTTTGCTAGCTCTATATGTGACCAAAATTCCAAAAATGATATTGTTTTGATTTATTAAAAATTAGATATAATTAAAAAAATATAAGTTATATTTCAATCTTCTTCTTGACAGAGCATTGTCCATGTCTTTGCCCCTCTCTCTCAATCAAAAGAGTACATCAAAAGCAACTTCTTACCCATCTTTCATCAAGACCATCACATACACATACACATAAATGGATAAATAACCACCTATGATAATTTAATGACTTCCTAAAGATGGTTTTTTTGAGAGAGGACACCATAGTGTAGTACCTCTTGATCGGGACAAGTGATTTATTGTTTTTATTACCAACATTTTCATTTTCAGCAAAAATGACATATTGTCAAAGTAGATGGGTGAGTTGGGTCAAAGAATTGAGAAGCAAAATCAAAAGTTACACAAACTATTTCTAGATTAGTAGAAATCTCAAACAGAAAAAATATCTAGATATTTTGGTAAAAGTTTTAACTAGCTAATAAAGATATTTAGATGATAGATGTGTTGTCAAGATCTTGGTCACTGGTTTGACAGGTCTCCGACTATAAAATAAATTCGTTTTTATTTCAATCGATGTGATATTGAGTGTAATATAAGGAATTTATGAATTTAAATTTTGAATATAACATCGTTAATTATATTCTTGGAGAAAATGCTTACGACTTCATAAAAAATAATTTGGTTATATTTTACAATTTAAATTAAGTAACAATTATCATACGTTGAGTACTTGCATCTAATAACTCTTGTTGGTATTTCTTGTCAAAAAAACATAGCAAAGTATACTTGAGAAATCAAATGTCACGATCGGACTTTGCTAATGATAGCTAAGCCGGGAAATCATGACCAGAGATGGGGAATTATAAGAGGGGATAGAAAGGGGTAGAACTTGCTTAACTAAAAGCTAAACTGATAACTGTAATTAAAATATAATCAAGTATTTTGCAGCGGAAAAGTATAATTGAGATACACGTATGAAGACATGTATCTCGGGTCATTCTTTAACTAAACTCGACAAAAGCTCGGCTCAGATTTCACCATTCACATCACACCAACTCGCACATTTAGAAATATATGCGGTCGAGTATAAAAGCACTCAGTGGTCACATGCCGAAAGATACATACATACTTGTATAAACTGTAAATTGTCATGCCATCTCAACAGTAATGCAAGGGGTTTTATTTTAAAAGGCCCAAGCTTCCTAAATTCTTTTGTGAAGCTAAAGTTCGTCTGATCAGACTAAGTTCTCTTGTAATCACCATATCTGTACCTATTGTTGTGTCCCGGGAAGGAGGCCTCCTTCCACGGTCACCGGACCGGTCAACCCTTTAGGATGACTCTCGGTCACTTGTGCACACAAATCCTGCCAAGGGGTCCTTAGTTGTAATATCCCGAAGAATTAAAGCCTAATTACGATAATTAAAATTCGTAAATTAGGGTTTCACTGCAATAATTGAATTAGTAAATTATCGAATAATGATTTCGACTATTTATGATCTAATAAATTCTTATATCATATTCACTAATGATTGTGAATTAAGGGATATAGTTGTATAAAGTCTTTCGGCAGTAATATTTTAACGTCGATTGAATATCGATAGTTAATATTACGTAAATTTTTCTAAGTGACGAAGCTTAGAATTAAATTCACTTATTAATGGAATAAGTTAATAAAGTGATTACGACTTTATTACGAACATTTTGAGATGGTTCGATTATGAACGTTTTGAGACGTTTTGAACGTCAACGTTTAGAGACGATTAGAAAAATAAGTCTAATGATCAAGGAATTATGATATTTAAATTCCTATGATTATTTTATTTAATAAGAGCATTATTTATCATTAAAATAATACTAGAGAATTAAGGAATACTTATTGAATAAGTTAGCAATTTTCGAAAACCCTAATTTCCAAAATTAGGGTTTTTGACACATGAATCATCCTAATTATTTTTCCTATGATTTAATTTATCATCTAAGACATATATTATGTTATATATCTATAAATAGCAAGAAAATCAAATATTGGGCACTAATATTCAAAAGTGTCGTGAGCATGTATATATTAAGGTTCAAGGATTTAAATTCTTCTATCTTTGCTATGATGTGTAATTAGATAAATCAAGTGGGATATAATTACACACAAACCAATGAAATTAATTAGAGATCAAGTGGATGTATGTTGGCTTGTGAGATAGCCGTATATATATGACCAAATTGAGGTGAGAATGATTTTTGGAACTCTTAATTGATGACTTTGCTTGCATTTGGCATTGTGTAGATATTTATTATGTAGTATGAGACAAAGATTAATAAAAGCTCCTCCCTTTTGAAATGAAAGTGCCGACACTTTATGAACCAAAGTCAAGGATTTTTGCTTCCTTTATTTGTTGAGTAAATGGTATTTACTTTGTGTAAGAGTGAGTCATAAAGTAAAATAAAAAGGTCTTGCAATTTGTGAGAGAGAGCCGACGGTTGTATGGACCAAAGTGTGGGATTTTAATTGATTCCATTCATTTAATTGTGTAAGTGATGACATATTAGAGATGAGTCACAAGTATTAAATATTTGTCTTGCCTTGTTAATTGTGTGAGAGAGAGAGAGCCGAGAGTGTATGTAATTAGGTGTTAGTCTTTGAATTCATTTTGCTTTAGTACATAAGTGTTAGTATTGCATCAAACACATTCCTCTCTTTCCAAAACACAAAATACCGTGAGCTTTGAGAAAGAAAAAGCTTAGAGTGTTCTTCATTTTAATAGCCCTAAACCTTGATACAAAGCCTTGACACCAAAAATCCAAGCCGGTAAAAAGGTTTGAAATTGAACAAGCTATTTATATACGTTAAAATTTTCGATTTCCAACCGTTAGATTTTAATATATATGCTTAGGTTCTTAATGAGAAAAATAGGATAAATTATGTTAGCATGTTTAGTTGTTACTAATTATGTTTAGTATGTTATGTATAAACATATGTATTGTTTAAATTGAAAGCTAAGCATGTTATGATTTTAGTGTAGTGATCGAAAATATTAGGGTTTAATTTGTTGATGGATTAATGATATGTGTTGATAATAGAGCTTAATGTGATTTATTGGAAATTTTTAGAAATTAAATGAAGTGTTTCTATGATTACTGAAAATGGAAGGAAATTGTATGTTGATGTACAAATTATATTTAAGTGATATTATAGCATATTATTGATCTATGGCATTGATTAAGTACTATGTGAATTTACTAGAATTTTTAACAAATGTATGTTCATGTTGGAAAATTTTCGAGAACTATATGGTTGGGTATATTGATTTGTGAGTTGTAAATGTTGGATATTATGCTAGATTAATGATATAGAATGATGTTTAGGCATTGTGGAATTTTATTAGGATTTTAGAAAATTATTTGGTAATGTTTGTAAAAAAATCGAAAGCTATAAGTATAGGAAAGGTGATGTCCAATTTTCCTATAGCTAATGTTAATACATATAAATGATCCTATGATAATATAGTGTATTATATGAATTTAGAGGAATTTTTGGAAGAAGTTTGAGAAATTTAGCAAGAAGGGCCGAGAGCTTAAGGCATGAAATTAAGGGTTTTAAATCCTTTATATCAAGAAAAATAATACATTATATACTTAGAACATATTTTAGACATATTAAGAATTTATGGGATTTTATAAACATAGTATACTATGTTTATGGCGAAACGTTATATTAAATAACGTTGGATATGAAAAATAATGTATAATGTACAAGTTAGATTATATTAAAGTAAAATACTGATCAAGTTTATTGATTAACGTGAAAAATCGAGAATTAGAGTTATTTGATAAGAAAATCGATTTATATGGAAATTAGTTATCAAAATGTGAATAATTTGAAAAATATGTTAAGAAAAGTAAAAAACGTTGACTTAAGTCTAAACGTATACACTAATACGTGTAAAACGTATTAAATTTATAAGAATATATCTTTTGAGAGAAAAGATTTCATAATTGAAATCATTTTATCGAAAGGCGTTGGTATAAGTTCAACGTTTAACCTAAATGGTTAAGATGAGGCCGTAGATCATATTACGTCTCTATCGAAGTACGGAAAGTTATTAGTTAAGATATACGATGAAAAGACGTATTAAATTAGTTAAGGGATGATAATTATTATATTATAAGTTATCAAAATTTATTAAACTTTGATGTTCTCGAAAAACGTGACCGACGTACTAAAACAATTTTTATGTAAAGGTTGGACGTGGACGTGGACGTGATCAAGAGACGTAAAAAGAAATCGTATTTGAGAAATCAACAATCCAGGTGGGCTTTACTATACTCAAAATGATAAAATGCTTACCAAATGATTTATTTACGATGCTTATTTCCAGAACTAATGATGAAATGATTTATTTAATTACCTCCCAAATGTTTATGTTTTATGTATGTATCCTATCTATGAAATGATATGAATGTTTTTGGGTCGCTCCCAACTTATGAATGAAATCGAATTCGGATCCTATGCCGGAAGGATTATACCTGGCTAGGATTAACGTGTACACAATAATGGTGACTGGGGGTTGTAAGGACAATGCACGGCCGATCACAGCGACGTAGAAGGAGGCCTACTTCTACGGCGTTATTTGGAAATGATATGAGGAAAGGAAAGGATATGGATCATACATACAAGAAAATATGTCTGGTGATAAGCCTCATTTTTACCTGTTTTAAAAGGTTATATTTGTCCTATTTCTAATTGATAAAGGATTGTTTGAGCTGCATTTGTGATATATTTCATTTACCTTGAAAGATATGATGCCGTGTGTAGTTTGTGTTATTTTAGCACAGGTTTTGATCTAAAAATGGAGAATACACACGGCTGTATACTAAAGTCCTTCCTCGCGCATGAATGAGCAACACACGCGAGGATGTCTCGCGAGGAAAGGCTGAAGCGCGCATCATTGAGCGTCGCGACCCGGTATCGCGATCATTGCTCGCGAGCCCAAACAGATGACACCGCACCGAGATTCTTTCGCGCCTGGGCATCGCGACCGTTGTCCGCGATAGCGCCTAGCGAGGCGACACTCCGATTTCGAGTGTACTTCTGAATCCGAGCAAGAGAGGGACGAGAGTTTTAAGGAGAAAGGAGAGCTCGCAATTCATTATAAAAGGGGGAGAGAGGGCAGTTGTTTTGAACACCATTCTAGAGCAGAACACAAATTCTTCTTTATTTTCTTTTGCAAGTTCTTTTCCGTTTAATTTAGTTTAGCTTTTCTTTAAGTATTTTCATTTTTCATTCCAATTTCATAGTTTAGTATTAGAATTCATAATTTCTTAAGGCCACCAAAAACGATGCACGATTCAAGTCGAATTCACAATTGTTCTTACGTTCTTGGATTCTTACGATTTTATCTATCTATCTTAATTTATGTTTTATTTAATTATTTATTGCTTTGGTAATTTAATTATGCGTAGCTAAAATTCATCTTGATCCTAGGGTTTGCATGATTCGATCCTATATGTTGTGATTCTGTTATTGCTATTTACCTTCGGGCATTGATTCATGATTCTTGGTGCTTATTTATATGTGTTGATTTCGATCAATCTTGATGCATATCTAGTTGTCGGTTAATTACGTAATTGTATTAATTGTCAATCGATCTTGAATGCATGATACGAATAAGCCCTTGAGTCGTAGCTGAGATAGGATATTCGAGGAAGCATATTCTTAGTGATCCTTTTGGAGTTACTTGTTTTCACCTAGAATGGTAGGGAAAACTCGTAATCTCGCCGCAATTGTCGTAATTGAAGTTGTTGGTTATATTTGTGATCTTCCATCTTGTCTGGATTAAAATTGGCTAATAGGAACATGATAAACATACGTTGTGGATAGGATTACGGTTTTATCTATCTATCTTAATTTATGTTTTATTTAATTATTTATTGCTTTGGTAATTTAATTATGCGTAGCTAAAATTTCCGTACTGATCCTAGGGTTTGCATGATTCGATCCTATATGTTGTGATTCCTGTTATTGCTATTTACCTTCCAGGCATTGATTCATGATTCTTGGTGCTTATTTATTATATGCGTTGATTTCTGATCAATCTTGATGCATATCTAGTTGTCGGTTAATTACGTAATTGTATTAATTGTCAATCGATCTTGAATGCATGATACGAATAAGCCTTGAGTCGTAGCTGAGATAGGATATTCGTAGGAAGCATATTCTTAGTGATCCTTTTGGAGTTACTTGTTTTCACCTAGAATGGTAGGGAAAACTCGTAATCTACTGCCACAATTGTCGTAATTGAAGTTGTTGGTTATATTTGTGATCTTCCATCTTGTCTGGATTAAAATTGGCTAATAGGAACAGGATAAACATACGTTGTGGATAGGATTAATGCATCCCAGGGTTAGTCTCTCTTCTCATTTTATCTTCCGTGTGTTTATTGTTTTGTTTTATTTTCGCATGGTTACGCTTTGCTTTGGATTAAATTCAAGCCCTTAAACCTTTCACCCTTTTTTACGTGGCGAATAATGATGAATTATCGTTGAGCTAGCTTACGTGTTTCGCATTACAATCCATGTGGATACGATACTCGACTTACCTTCTATATACGTCCTTTACGTGTGAAAAAGAGCCCGATCAAATTTTGGCGCCGTTGCCCGGGATTGTTAAGATTACATAGGAATAATTTGACGATTTGGATTTATTAATTCAAGTTATATGTTATATTATTTATTTATTGTTACGAGTAAATTCTCTCTTTCCTGTGTAGTTTATGCGTCAAGATCTCGGGGACCTCCGAAATATTACTAGATCCCGAGATCGAAAGCTCTCAAAGGAGAAGAGGACGAGAGAGAGACGAGTGCAATGGCGGCTAATCCACGTAATCAGGGCATTCCTCCCGAGCAAGGCGCACGCATGTTAGCCGATTTCGCAGAGATGCGGCACGGATGGCGAATATGGGACTCCTAGTCCCCGCTCCGAGACGAGACCTCAATTATATGTACCGACCTCCCACCGAACAATTCCAGGAGACGGATGGGGCCCGAAAGTCAATGCAAACAACTTCGAGTTAAAGCGGTCCTAATCAAGATGGTACAAAGAGAGCGGTTTGGGGGAGGAGTCACAGAGGACCCGAATGCACATCTTGAGACATTCCTCGACATTTGTGACACCATCAAATGAATGGGGTGCCACAAGACACGATTGGACGCGATGTTCGGATTCTCTCTGTGATCGAGCGAAGGAGTGGTTCAAGAGTTTGGACCGCACGGCATAAACAGTTGGGGGGATCTTTGCGAAAAGTTCCTCTCAAAGTATTTTCCGCCAGCCAAAGCCCAGAAAATCATCTCACGAGCTTATTCGAGCTTTAGTCGAACACAATAAACTTTCAAATTTAGATATATGTTTAGAATATTAATTATTTTATATTAAAAATAAATTATTTTATCCATAATAACACAATATATTTATTGATTTTTTATAACAAATAAAAGTAGTTACAAGATTTAAGACAATAATTACTAATTATAGAAAGAAAATAATTGTATCTAATTAATAATTTTATATTTTTTAAGCTAAATCAATTAACGAACTTGTTCACGAGCTAACGAGCCGAATACTACCATGCTCAAGCTTGATTTGTTTAGCTAACGAGCTTCACTAAACAAACTCGAACGAACTTTTATCGAGTCGAGCTCCGAATAGCTCACGAATAGTTTGGCTCATTTACAGCCCTAGCTATAACAGAAAGGTTAAAGGTTTTTAGGTCATCATTTGGGGATATCATACATGGGCTTTGGTTAATTACCCTTAATCGGCAATGGGCTGTTGGAAATTGGCCCAAATTGTAAGGTTTGACAATAATTAAAACCTAATTTATTCCTAATCTCTATTTAATGCATGCACGTCCTATGACTCCTATCCTATGGCAATTGCTCATGTGCTCTGCCTCTTCATCTCACTCCTTCTCCGATGACTCAGCATTGCCCTCGTTCGGCAACACCTGTCTAGTAGGCAACAAACAATAGCAACAGACAGGAGTAAATCGACAACAGGCAACAACTTTTATTTGTATATTTTTGTTTCGTAAGTTCTATTTTTCAATGTTAAAATTCTACTTATGTTATTTTATATTTGTATTGCTATTAAGAAGCAATTCTCTAATATGTAAATATGTAATTGGTTGGTTGATTAAGATAATGTTATAATTCTACTTATATTATTTATTTTTGTATTGCTTTTAAGAAGAAATTATCTATGTAATTGGTTGGCTTATTAAGATTTGGTGAGCACATGTAATTCCAGTATAAACATGTATTTGTTGATTATCCTTGTAATCTAATTATTTTCTTATTTATTGTTGGTTATTTGATAATATTTATCACTTAATTAAATAATTAATTATATTTCTATTTTATTAATGGAATTTATTCCAAAATTAAATAGATATGTGATTAATATTTAATTTTTCTATATTTTTATTATATTAGTTATAAATTTTATATAATTTTATGATTTATGCCGGCTAGCTCATGAAGGAAGATATCTTGAAGAAGAAAATGTTGCATCAAATGTTGTCACCCCGAATCGGCGACATATTGGAAGGTATTGGGTATTTTATGATCTGACGCACCAAGTAAGAGATCAATTCAAGTCAATTGTGATCAATGATGAAGATGTCTTGACAATCACATTCTCCGACGAGGATTTGCGGCTTGATCGAGCCTCATAATAGACCGTTGTTCGTGAGTTGCTTCACCCACGAGCGAGAAGTCAATAGGATCCTCATTGATGGAGGATCACCGTCAATATCTTCGCCACTAAGAATGTTAAAGCGATTAGAAATTCCGGTGGATGACTTATCCAACAATGACTAATGATCCAAGGATTCAACCACGAAGGACAAAGGGCCGTTCGCCATAAGGTTGAACTTGCCGATGGAAGACATGAGTTCGATCGCACTACTTCATGTGATTGATGCCACAACGCCATACAATATGCTTCTTGGTCGGCCGTGGCTGCACGAAATGGTGTCGCCCTTCTACATTGCATCAATGCCTTAAATATCGTCGGGATGATGTCGTGAGGGCGATGAGTCGGCGATCAAAAGCCTTTCACGTAAGCCGAGTCGTATTTTGCCGATGCCAAATTCTACATGACAAAGACGACACAAGAAGAAGTAATTGAGCATGACAAAGAACTTGAAGTCGTTCGATTGTCAAGAATAAAACATCTCTCATCAAAATGGATTCGCTCGAGGATTGACGATGCCTCGACCAAGATCGATGCTAAAAGACCAACTCCTCCACCTCTTGAGGGTTTGTTCGACCAAAGCAAAGTGATCTTTGTCGAACATGGAGAATCTTCGGACAACGAACTTACAAGCATTTTGGTCCAAAGGCATATAAACTCCTCGTCAATGCCGGATACGATCCTCGAGGAAGCTCTATGTTGAAACCTCACTTGAAGAAGAATGATAATGTGGTCCGGAATAGCAAACCGGGTTTGGGATTTGTGTCAGCGCTGCTCAATCACCATCAAAGGCGGCTTCATCTCACTACACCTCAAACCTGTGTATGCAAGTCAACCTGACGATGATATGGAAGTTGGGGCAACAACTCAAAAGTTGTTGAAGTGCTACTATTCTGAAGTGTAGCGATGAAAGCTTGTACATATGTACATAGACAAAAAAAAAAACACAAAAAATGAAGAAAAGCAAAAACCAAAAAATTGAGAAAACAAGAAAATCAACAAAAAGAAGCAAGATAGCTCCATGACACATGAGCCTAAACCGCACGCCACCCAAGAAAATCAACAAAAGGGAAGAAGACAGCTCCAGTGACGCACGAGCCTAAATCGCATGTTACCCCGCCCGCATGAGTATAAAGCATGCACCAGACTCCCTAAAACACAAGTTGATCTTTTGAACTACGTTTGACTTGATCCATTTCAAAATGGTGCGTAGGCGACTTAGATATCTTCTAAGTTCACCATGATATGTGTTTTTCTCCTTCAGTTGGGTGATCAAAATTCAAGCTCAAAATATTAAAGAAAAACGATACGAACTCTTGGAAGAGACAAGATGGTGAAAATTGTAAAGCAAAAGCAAATATGGGGCATGAAATGAGATGATAGTCTGGTCTACACTCGAAGATAACTGTGCTTGTTAACTCCATTTCGGTGTCGTCAATTTTGCTTTGAATATTGACCACCTTCAAGTCAGCTCGATGTTGCTAGTTACGCTTTGAAGATGGTTCTGCCTTGTCGAGTTCAACTTCACGTCACAGGTCTTGCTTTGAGGATGGCTTGACGATGATCCCAACAACATATCGTGACTTGATTGAAGATGGCGTCGACAGCGAATCGACACGCTTCGGTTGAGAACATTGCTTCTAGCTCACCGAGGTCGTGATACCGATCTCCACCGACGCTAGGCTTCAATTCTCTTTGCGGATGGCCTTACGAAGCTTCTCATCCATCGGCTTCTTCAAGGTTACATCTCGGACCGCGTATATCTCGACCGTTGACTTACGCCCGTGAGGCTATTGGCGCCTTACACCTCGGTACTTAGAACATATAGTTAAACCAGATTGATGCTCATAATCTAGCTTTATCGCCGAGGTTGAACGCAGCTAGGCTTCAATTCTTCACGCGATAGCTTATCGTCGAGGATGAACACGCCCTTATCGTTGTCCCTTCTCTCACTATCCTCGAGGCCTTCTTGTTGAACATAGCCGCACCTTATCGCCGAGGATGAACGCAGCCCGTGCCTTATCGCCGAGGATGAACACGACCTTATCGCCGAGGTTGAACGCAGCCTTATCGCCGAGGACGCCTTATCGCCGAGGTTGAACGCAGCCTTATCGCCGAGGATGAACGCAGCCTTATCGCCGAGGTTGAACGCAACCTTATCGCCGAGGATGAACGCAGCCTTATCGCCGAGGTTGAGCAGCCCGTGCCTTGTCGCCGAGGATGAACACGCCTTATCGCCAGGTTGCCTTATCGCCGAGGATGAGCGCAGCCTTATCGCCGAGGTTGAAGCAGCCTTATCCGAGGTTGACGCAGCCTTATCGCCGAGGTTGAACGCAGCCTTACCGAGGATGAGCAGCCTTATCGCCGAGGTTGCGCAGCCCGCGCCTTGTCGTCGAGGATGAACAGCCTTATCGTCGAGGTTGAGCGCAGCCTTATCGTCGAGGTTGAACGCAGCCTTATCGTCGAGGTTGAACGCAGCCTTATCGCCGGGATGAACCATTTTATCGCCCCAGCCTTATCGCCGGAGGATGCCGCTTTATCGCCGAGGTTGAACGTAACCCATGCCTAGGTCTTCACCGCTCGCTCTACTCCGCGATCAAATCGTCGTGTGATATCACTGTCATCTCTTCCGCTTCGCACCGTCGCCCTATGGTCGCGTCTCCTCCACCGAGATGTCATCTCCATGCACAACGTTGAGTCCACCATCTCTCCTGGCTTACGACCGTCCTCCAGCAAGCGAGCAAGCGCGTAATCCGGACTACGCAAATAAAAAAACAACAACAAAAAACAAACAAACACACACATGCAAAAGGAGACCAACTGTAGTGACAACTCCCCAACATACAAAGCTTAAAGTTTACATTGGCAAATCAAGGGATGTTTCGACAGTCAAGATGAGCTACAAAATTAGGAAAGAATAGTTTGATACCTTATCTCTGATGCAGAAGAACAAATATAGGTGTGAGTTCAAGCAGAATCTTTAAATGGAGGATTACTTCCGTGAAGTCCCCACCGGTAGCGCTGCACGGTCCAAAAGCGGCACCTCCGTCCTGCCGAGCTGTCAAACAGGAAACATGAAGGATACGGCGGATTAAAGATGAGCAGGCTACCTCCAAATCAAAAAAAAAAAAAAAAAAGGAAAAAGAAAATGATGAATGAGCGAGAGCGGTCACTGAAGTTCAAGAGAACGTCGTCATGCCTTCATGCCACCACGTGGTGCCTCCATCTCCATCTCGTGTCGACCTCCAGCCATGGTCTGAAAGAGCTTGCGCCGCCCGTCTCGCGACCAGTCGACACCGCCATCGCGACCATCGTCCCAAATCTTAGCTTCAAACAATGAGCAACATAGTCGCCACAGCTTCCCTTCGGATCTCACGTAGGATGGGGACCCCAGCGTCTCTTCTCTTCACAAAAGAAAAAAAAACAGTAGCACCGTCTTTGACGACGTAGCCGCCGCGCATAGCTGCTCCATCTTCAGCCGCCGCCTCGTGCAGGCCCTCAACTTTCATCTGCCGTCTGGATCCAAACCACCTTGAGCAGCCACTCATCACCTTGCTCGGTCCTCCCTTCAGAATGATAGAGACCGCCGCCGTAGCCTAAACCCATTTTCTCTCGTCTATCCCAACGGAACAAAGAAGACCGCCGCGTTCTCGTTGTTCGCACGACGCCCTATCGCCGTTGCTTCCGGTGCGGTTCAAGTTTATCCTTCACGCCGATTGCGTGTGCCACGCCGTCGCCGCGATCGTATAAGACACCATTGTCAAGACCATAGGTCGCCACCGTCGCTTCGTCGTGCTCGACGGTCGCACGGAAGCTTCCACTCCATCCCGCCGACGACAACCTTCGCTTCGGCCGTCATTGCCCGCGCCTGACGCGTTGTCTCTGCTCGCCCAATCGCCGCAGACCGTCGTGGACCACCCGTCGTTGGACGAACTCCAGAAGAACATCGCCCGCCTCACTTGTTCGGTGACGATAGCAACAATGGCCGCCGATGTCGCCGCCACCGCTATCCGCCATGTCTCGACGGTCGTGCAAAGCTCGCCACACTCTAGTCGCCGCCGCCCACGTTGCCGCCGTGTGTGTCATCTCCGCGCTGACGCGCCGCCTCTGTTAGCTCCGCCGTGCGACCACCACCTCCGACTTGCCGCAGCGGATGCAAGCAAGAATCGATTACCGGTTGGGAGCCCGAGTGGAATATCGTCAAGCCTTTGAAACTCGAAGAAACGCCACCGTGATAGGTGGGCACCGCCGTATGCAACCACATCAAAGAAGAAAGTACAATCCTTCAACCACATCAAAAGAAAGTACAATCCTTCACCCGTTGGAACATGCTTCTCGAGGAATCAAGAAGATAAGGTGGAAAGGGTGTTGAGTTTGAGTTACGGCGCCGAAAAAAAAAAGAGAGGTTAATAAGTGAAGATCTTGCTAAAAAAAAGGGTATTGCAGATATGAAAGTAAGGAAACTATGGTCGCAGACGCCGAGTTCATGAGTGAAGATCGTATGTGAGTGTTCCTATTTATAGACTAAGCATAGCATACACCCTAAACCCTAGTAGTCAGATATTTTCGTACAAAAAAATAAAGACAATGAGACACGTAAAAACTGAATCATGAGGTGTGGCCACTTGTTATCCGCAAGTTTCAACAAACTCGCAACTTTCAAACAAATGGAATTAAATGGAGGAAAGGACTACCTCCATGTTGGTGCAGCTTTAACCAACTTGAAGCTCCATGTGTACCAATGATGGTAAAAAAAAAAAAAAAAGAGAAAAAGAGCCCAAGTGATAATCAATGTGGACCGTGAAAAATAGCCCAAGTTATAATTTTGTGAAGTATGGATTGCATTGTGAGAATTGGGCAGAAACAAAAAAAAAGGATGTTGGGCGTGAATTAAAAATAAAAATTGAACGAAGAAATGTTCTGCCGGAGTCGATCGACAGGGCTACAACATATTGCCAAGAATAAATTTCATTTGGGCTCGATATGTAAAAAAAAAAAAAAAAAAACAAGGAATTAAAAAATGTTGAAGTTAGTTACGTGGTTGAGCTATGTCATTTGGGTTCACTTTAAACCATACATGAAAAGGAACGATTGTTGTGATCATTGGGCCCAAAATTGATGACCCATTCGGGTCGCCAAATTAAAGTGATTATATAGGCCCAACCAGAAGCAAAACTACAAGCCCAAATTCAAGTTCAAATCGAAGAACTCCTAAATACGAGTATAAACTGTTTACAAGTTCAAATCAAGTTCAAGAACTCCTAAATACGAGTATAAACTGTTTACAAATTCAAATCAAGTCCAAGAACTCTCTGAAACGAGTATAAACTTTCTAACAAATTCAAATTCAAGTACTCCTAAATACGAGTATAAACTGTTTACAAATTCAAATCCAAGTCGAAGAACTCCTAAATATGAGTATAAACTGTTTACAAGTTCAAAGTAAATTCAAGAACTCCTTGAAACGAGTATAAACTTTCTAACAAATTCAAGAACTCCTAAATACGTGTGTAAACTGTTTACAAATTCAAGAACTCCTTGAAACAAGTATAAACTTTCTAACAAATTTAAATTCAAGAACTCCTAAATACGAGTATAAACTATTTACAAATTCAAGTTCAAGAACTCCTAAATACGAGTATAAACTGTTTATAAATTCAAAATCAAATTCAAGAACTCCTAAATACGAGTATAAACTATTTACAAATTCAAATCCAAGTCCAAGAACTCCTAAATACGAGTATAAACTATTTACAAATTCAAATCCAAGTCCAAGAACTCCTAAATACGAGTATAAACTGTTTACAAAATCAAATCAAGTTCAATAACTCCTAAATACGAGTATAAACTGTTTACAAATTCAAATTCAATTCAAGAACTCCTAAATACGAGTATAAACTGTTTATAAATTCAAATTCAAGTCAAGAACTCCTAAATACGAGTATAAACTGCTTACAAATTCAATTCAAGAACTCCTCGACAAGAGTTTAAACTATCTAAGTGAATTTCGAGACTAGTCCATTTCAAGACAACTCGTCCATGAACAAGTCTCGATGGGGCAATTTGTAGACAATTAAAAATTGTTAGCAAATTATATTGCGCCATGTGTAAATCACTTAATTAAATAATTAATTATATTTCTATTTTATTAATGGAATTTATTCCAAAATTAAATAGATATGTGATTAATATTTAATTTTAGTGGTACAAAGGCCCATAAGGCCAAGCCCAAGTTCAAACTCATGGTTTGGTGGCCCATAAGCCCAAGCCCAAGCTCAAGCCCATGGTTTAGACCTTGGTGGCCCAAAGGTCCATAAGCCAAGCATGGCTTGATGGCCCAAAAGGCCCATAGGCCCATAAGCCCACTAAGCCACTAGCTCACACCCATAAATAGGGTGTTGGGGCTTCGTAATGAGGAGGAGAATTGAAGAGGTGAAGTGAAGAAATCGAAGAATCCTCTCACAAGCATTCTCCGACATTCAAGATCTTCAAGCATTCAAGGCGTTCTTCGTCAAGATCATCCTCAAGAGCTCAAGACATTCAAGATCTTCAAACATTCATGCGTTCTTCGGCAAATCACCACGCTCTTCGCCAAGATCAACCTCCATATCAAATCAAAGATAACGCTCAATTCGAAACAAGGTGAAAGCCCTCCGCATTGGCGCCAAACTTGAAGACCTTCAAACGTTCTTCAACATTTCAACTCAAACCGACAATCGATCCGAAAAACAAGGCCAAGGTCCTTCGGATCAACATCATCAAGTTCAACCCTCAAGTTCAAGCGAGATCAAGGACAAATATCCCAAAATTGCAGTTCGGTTGACAAATTTATACTAAGCAAAATTTAGAGGAGCAGATGCTCAATTCGCAAACATTGTACCAAGTGACTTTCTACTCTACCACCACCGCCTCTGGAGTGTGGTGCAACGAGAACTATGGTAGAAGACATGTCGCTTTTTGCATATCACAAGAATCCACAACCCGTACTACTGGAACAAGCGCCGAGTAAGAGCTTTGATGAGAGGGAGCTTTTTTTCGTGATTAGTCTAGGCGACGACTTAATTATCTAGTTTGCATTTCTGTTTTCATTTTTGCATCCTTTTTCTGTTTTCGTCTTTTCTTTTTCTTGGTTGTTTCCTTTTCGTACTTGGTCTCTTTGTGCTTTTGGATCTTTTATTGTTTTTTCATAAAAATTCTTTGTGTTTTTTTTTTTTTTGGTTTATTGATTTCGCTTCTTGTTTTGGAAGTTTCTTGATTTCTTTCTTTTTGTTTTTCATAAAAAAATGAGTGCTTCATATTTTTTTTCCGTGTTCTTTATAATATGAACATTCAGAATTTGATTTTACTTTAAAGAAGAAGAAAAAAACTTGAATTGTCAGCTGCGAAAATATGATTGAGAAACTGCTTCTGAACTTTAGTATGAGAATAGATGATTCAGAAGGGCGGCTTAGAAGATAACTGTTGGGGAAATTCCTAAATTGTTGGGAATAATTATATCTTAAGTATGTGTTTTGATTAGATCTCAAAACCTCTAATGATTGCCCTACCGACAATGTTGCAAAAAGTACCAAAGATGGCCACCTCGAGGCGCGCCTCAAGTTGAGGCGACCGAAAATCATCCCTGGTCGACCGTCTCTCCCTGTAATTCCCAATCGCCAGCCTCACCGACCGCCTTGATGCGCAAAAACGCAAAGACGGTGTTGAGGCACAATTAAGGCGTTCATCCATAATTTGGGCTCTAATTTTAGGTTTTGAGCCCAAATTAGGTAGCCCAGACGAAATTAACACAAAGTCCATTTAATTAAACCCTAATCTGAGTTATAATCACAAAAATAAAATAAATAAATAATTGATTAGTGAAAACGCGAACAGTCGTCCGCTTCTTTGCCATCTCTCTAACAGTCTCTCTCTTCCTCCCAACCATCGTTCACCACCACCGTCTGTCAGGTCGCATCACGCCGCCCCGTCGCTAGTTGCCACCGCACACCAGCCGTCAGTCAGGTCATTTTTCTTTATTTTCTCAGCTGCTGTCTGCCTCTCCCTGTAATTCCCAATTGCCAGCCTCACCGACTGCCTCGATGCGCAAAAACGCAAAGGCGGCGTTGAGGCACAATTAAGGCGTTCGCCCATAATTTGGGCTCTAATTTTAGGTTTTGAGCTCAAATTAGGGTAGCCCAGACGAAATTAACACAAAGTCCATTTAATTAAACCCTAATCTGAGTTATAATCACAAAAATAAAAATAAAAATAAAAAAATTGATGAGTGAAAACGCGAACAATCGTCCGCTTCTTTGTCATCTCTCTAACAGTCTCTCTCTCTCTCTCCTCACAACCGTCGTCCACCACCACCGTCCGCCAGGCCACATCACACCGCCCCGTCGCTATTTGCCACCGCACAGCCAGCCGTCAGCCAGGTCATTTTTCTTTATTTTCTCAGCTGCTGTCTGCTGCTACTTGGTTTATTTTCCATATGTTGTGAACTTGTGAGGCAAACGTGTATGATGTGTGTAAAGTGGATTGTGGGAAATGTTGATGTGTGTATATGAGTTGTTACATATGATATGAGTGTAATCATCACTTTGTCAATTATCCGTTGACCAATGGTGACGTATGTGTATGAGCTGTTACATGCATATTATTTTATTTATGAACTGTTATCATATGATATACTATTTCAATAGTGTTTTAACTATTTTTCTTCGTATTATGTAATAATTATATGCATTTATGTAGCCGTACATAATGAATGTAAATCAGTAAATGCAGTATATTATATTGTTCACAGTGAATGCAATAGTTTGTAAATGTTTATAGATTATATTATTTACAATTTTAAGTGATGTTATTCTCAATTTTGACAAGAGCTGGCAAAAGGGGCGGGTCGGGCTGGCCCGGCCCGGCCCAGCGGGCTTGTGGTTTTTATCGGGTTGGGCTGGCCCGGCCCGAAATATTATCGGACTGAAAATATGGTAGCCTAGCCCAGCCCCATCTGGGCCATCGGGCCACCGGACCAAACCCGTCCAATATTTAATTTAATAAAATATTATTTTTAATTTCAAAAAAATATGATAACAATAAATAAATCAAATCTACTAACATCAATTTCAAAGTAAATAAGATAAATTACGTCTGCTAACATCAATTCCAAAATAAATAAAATAAAATAAATCTACTAACAAGTCTAATATCAATTTCAACGTAAATAAGATAAACTTAAAGTTACAAATATCATCAAACATCAAACATCGACCTTAAAGAAATGTAATAGAGAGAGGGATGGACGAAAGGAGTAGTTTTTAATAGTCATTCATTTTATTTTCTATATTTACTATTTAGTATTTACTACTAATATAAAATATTAAAACTTTAAATGTGTGGGCGGGCTTTTTAGCCCGAAAACCCTGGGCTTTTTAGCCCCAAAGTCTCCAGAGGCCTCACGGCTATGTGGTGAGCTTTTAGGCCCGATTTTTTCGGCCACTATTTTACGAGCCTAACCCGACCCCAATTTGGTGCCTGGGTGGCCCACCGGCCAGCCAATTTGCCTACCTAATTTTGACTATGGGTTTATAAATTAGGACTATGGGTTCGAGAAAAGATCCTACTTGAAAGTATGGGATAGAAATTCCAAATCCGTCTAAAGGATACAAGTATATTGAGTGCAATTTTTGCCATAAAGAAATTAAAGACGAAGTTGGAAGAATGAAAGACCATCATCTTGCACTCATAAGAATGTCAGAGCATGTCCAAAAGTGTCGATTAAGGTAAAACAAGAAATATCTAACTACCTTAAGAAGGGGATCGCGGCAAGCAAAAACGACAAGAACAATTCGATGAAATGGTTGATGCTGGAGCATACTATGGAAGCGGCAATGCTTATGGATCTAACCCTTCTCATGAAATTGACACAAGAAGCATAAGAGGACCGATAGATAAGTTTCTTGTGCCTGAGGATGATGATATTGATGAGACTCGTTCGACTCAAGCTACAAATCCGCCACAAGTTATGTCTCAACATGCAAAAGAAGCAAGATAAGTGGCATTGGACATAGGAAGTTTTTCTTTGAAAATGAGATTTCTTTCGACTGCATTGAGTCCCCTTCATTTGCGAGCATGTGCAGGTCCATTGCTTTATATGAGAAAGGTTCGAGGGTTATTTCCAGGCATGAGTTGAGTACATGGATTTGAATGAAGAAGTGAAGACAACGACGGTTTGTGTTGAAGAAATAAAAAAAACTTGGATGCAAACGGGTGTCTCAATCTTATCCGATGGATGAAAGACATGAGAGGGAGGAGCTTGATCAATATCTTGGTTAACAATCCTTACAGGACTATTTTTCTCAAGTCAATTGATGTTTCAGACGTTGTCAAAGATGCTCAAATGCTATTTAAGCTTCTTGACGACATTGTGGAGGAAATTGGAGAGGACATAGTGATGCAAGTTGTTACTGATAATGCTAGCAACTACAAAGTTGCTAGTAAACTTTTGATGGAGAAGAGAAAGAGTCTCTATTGGACACCATGTGCAGCTTATTGTATTGATATGATACTTGAGAAGCTTAGAGAGCTACCACAATACAAGAACAAGGAAAGTGAGCAGTTTTATATACAATCATGGATTTGTGTTGGCACTGATGGGAAAATTCACAAAGAGATAGCTCATAAGTTCTGCAGTCACCAGATTTGCTACATTTTCTTTGACTTTGGAAAGTTTGGTTGAGTCGAGACAACCTCTAGAAGTTATGTTCACATTTGTAGAATGGGCAACAGTACTTGGTCAAACAAAAACGATGGAAAAGCGATAAAAAATATAATTTAAATGATTCACGATTTCGGCGTAGTGTTACGTATGCCTTGAACAGTCTTGACACTATAAGACCACTAGTGAAAGTGTTGAGAATGGTAAATGGTAAGCAAATGCCTGCAATGAGGTTTATATGTGGTGTCATCGATACAGCCAAGGAAGAGATTGCAAAAAAATTGGGAGGTCAACTTGGAGATTATAAAGAAATATGAGATATCATTGATGCAAAGTGGGAAAATCTGTTGCATTGTGATTTACATATTGCACTCACTTTCTTAATCCTCGACACCAGTATTCTCTGAATTTCTCCAGTCATCATGAAAATTAAGAAGGTTTGATGTTTTGCATGCAAAAACTGATTCCACGAAAAGACTTGTTACAAGCTGATCTTCAATTGGATGCATTTAAAAAAATGGGTTTTTTTTTGCTACAAACAACGTTGGAGAGTTACAAAACAAGATCTCCTGGTAAGTTACTAAGTCATAATATTTTTAATTATCTGTTGTTTAATATTTACATACTAATTAATTTTTATTTGATTCACAACATCTGATTGGTGGATTCAACATGGAGATTCAACCCCAAAGCTTCAAAGGTTTGCTGTGATAGTATTGAGTTTGACATGTTCAGCTTCAGCTTGTGAACGTAATTGGAGTATGCTCAATCAGTTATTTTTTTAATATACAATATTGCTATTAGTCAATCAATTCCAATATTTTACGTGATTATTTAATATTAATTTATAATTTTATAGGTGCACACGAAGAAAAGGAATCGTTTGACTACATGCAAGCTCAATTCTTTGGTGTATATCATTTACAATAGAAGGCTGAGAGCAAGACACCAAGTGAAAAGTCGTGCAAAAGATAAGGATCATTTGAAAGTTGATCACTTGGTCTCCGATGATGAATGGTATGTTGACAATGAGAATGAGCCAAATAAGCAAAGTGGTAGTGTTGCAAGTCTAACTGCACACATGAATGATGATTTGGATCAAGAAATCGAGGATAATTTAGATGATACACAAATGCCAAATGTGGAAACATCGTCTTCATCAAGGACTACAAAGCAAGAAGAGAAAAAATAACACAAATTCAAAAGGTGAACTTTGATTTTAAATTTCAAGTTGAAATATTTTTATATATAACTTTTTATATGTTTCTTTACTTACATAATTACATTATATGTAATTTAGGCAAATGTAAAAAATGAATGATTGAAATGAATTTGATTGACGAGAAAGAAGATGATGAGGATGTTGAGGAGATGACAAGAAAGAATGAGGACAATGATGATAATTATGAATGAGATGACTTAAATATTTAAATGTTTTATGAATTACTTGTTTATGCACACTTTTTGTCTTTATTTTGATGTTTTTAAGATTTAAAAATCATTTAATTTAATGTTTGACTTGTTATCTATTATTTTATACTTTATTTATAATTTTTTGGATTTTTTTGTTCTTTATTACCGAGGCTTATGCCTCGGACTGCCTCGAGGCTTACCGCCTCGCCTCAAAAAGGTAAAATGTCTCACTCCCACTTCACGCTTTTTACAACATTGTCTGTTGATATAACTATGTTGTTCACTTGTTCTGGAGTTATGTACTTTTGTTACAGGTTTCAGCAGAAAAACTATCAACTTGAACATGTCCAAGATTGAAGCAGTTCAAGCAGTACTGAAGTCAGTCATACTGATAAGAATATCAATACCAATGCAACTGATAGAAGTTCAACTAATTAGATCACGCACTGAAGATTGAAGGAATGTCAACTGATGTCTGAAGACTGAAGTATAACGATGCTGATGACCAGATGTAACAGCCCTCTTGTAGGGAAAACTAGGTTTAGCCCTCGCCCCGAAGATCTATCTTGGATATTTAATTCATCATACATTGATTATATACCTAGCATGCGTCTATATAATTAATTGCAACACATAGGGTTTTCGTGTTTACCTTTGGATCCAGCAGAGGTCGGTCGAACAGACTAACAGATCGAGACTCGTGCTTTGATCTTCTGGACTGTATCCCGGTTACCCAATCTCCAACGTCGAGTGAGGACGATCTATGGAGAATGCTTCGGAAAATCACTCCTTTGCTATCACAATTTTCAAGAAAACACTCTATGGAGGTGGACGAAAATTGCTTGTTAATAATGAGCATTAACCTTGATTCTATCTCTTACCTTATATTTATAATACATTACCATAATCCCATAAGGAAAGGATCCATGCATATCCCATAAATATAATAATATCCTTATGGATAAAGAGAATAAAATCCTTAACTTGTGGAGCAAAGAAGGCGCCGATTTTCCTCTAGCTTAAGGGCTGGATGGGCCACCTGTGGATCAAATGCAAAATAAAGATGGGCCTCAAATAAATTAATTATCTTGTGTTCATTTGTAACATAAATTAATTTATAAACATTCGATCATGCCACTAGAGAAAGAATGTCGACTTACCCTTTATTACCGATGGTGAGTCGGGCTTGCACTTAAACATTACGAATCCTCGTATTTAAGATATCGACGTCCATTAATTATTTATAGCAATCGATCGCTTAAAATAATTAATATCTTTAATTACTTAAGTAGTACCACTCAACCTTATTATTGTACTTGAGCTAACTCAACCGCAGAGTTTAGTACAATAAACCTTTTGAGCTCCTTATGGGACGCCATCATCCTAAACGGATACGGTGACTGACATGATAACTAGCGTGACATATAAGATCGCCACCACCCAAGATGCGGAGAATTGGTTAGAACATATAACCTCACCCATAACAAGTCAAAGTGATGGTCAAGAACTCATACTCACCTAATACCTTATCGAGGTTTAGATCATCGTAAGTCACCGAGATCTTGGTTCTTCACTACGGTCGATAGAAGAACACATCTCCTCGTGATCCTTCAATACGCCGTAGACGCACCAACATAGACAAGCAACTAAGTCAAGTCACTTCTTATCTATCTGCAGCCCTATACCGACAACTCGCCCTCAAGTTGTCTCGGTGTGAAACTTTTATATCTCATTGTCTTGACCAATCATACGGACTTACGTGATCTTCTACACATCGTATGATCTAACTTATATATGAGATAAGGGACAAAGATATATGCAATCAAGTATTCAATTTAGATAGAGATTGTAATAGTGGTAACAGAAACATTGTATATAAGCTCAATCAAACCGCCAAGATACAAATCCAACAATCTCCCACTTATACTAAAGCAAACTTTTAGTATACAATGTGTCTCTACTAGCTATTACAAACAACCATCACTTTGCTTCTCCCACTTATACAAAAGTTTCCTTTCTAAGTGGGTGCCATCAAGCGCAATCCAAGTCCTCGAACGCACTTCGTAGACTTTTTGCGGCGAGCTCTTTGTGAATGGATCCGCTAGGTTATCCGTCGATCAATCTTTTCAATCAAGACGCCACCTCGCCTAACGATTTCTCGTATGACATGGTACTTTCTCTCTATGTGTTTGGTCGCTTGTGGATCCGTGGTTCCTTCGAGTTTGCCATCGCACCGAGTTATCACAAGAAACTATGATACTCTTAGGCAAACCAGTACCACACCTAGATCCACGAGGTAGTTATCAACCATACAGCCTCCTTAGAAGCCTCCAAGCGCCTACATATTCGGCTTCCATGGTAGAGTCCGCAATGCATCGCTGCTTTGCACTCCTCCGTGATACGGCCCACCTCCCAAGGTAAACACATAGCCCGAGGTCGACTTTTTCTCATCACGGTCACTTGGAAACCGAGTCTCAGATAACCCAAAGGCATTAGACTATCTCGCATGGTAAACCAGCCTATAATCTCGAGTCCTTTTCGGTACTTGAGTATATGCTTTATCGCAATCCAATGAGCTTGTCCAGGTTAGATCGATATCAGCTACTATGCTCACCGTGATAGCAGATATCGGGCCTCGTGCATAGCATTGCATACATGAGACTTCCTACGGTGGAAGCGTAAGGAACTTGTCTCATTTCCTCTATCTCCTTTGCGTCATAGGTGATCGCATCTTAGATAAAGGAACGCCATGTCCGAAGGTAGCAATCCTTTCTTGGCGGTCTGCGATACTAAAACGAGTAATCACAAGATCAATGTAAGACGCCGAGATAAGCTCAATATTTTCTTCTTGCGATCTCGGTAAACCTTGATCCCAAGAATGTACGCATCTCCTAAGTCTTTCATTTGAAACCGATCGGATAACCAACTCTTTACGCGTCGATAATGACTTCACGTTGTTGCCAACTAGAAGAATGTCATCTACATAAAGTGCAAGAAATACCACATCACCGTTAACATCTAACCGATACACACAACTCTCGCTAGGCAACTGGTAAATCCATAGGACTTTACCACCTCCAAAGCGTAAGTTCCATGATCGGGAGGCCCGCTAAGTTCATAAATGGACTTCTTAAGCTTCCATACTAGATGCTCTTCACCCTTTACCACATAACCTTGGTGGCTGCATATAGATGTCTCTACCTTCCTCAAGGTAACCGCTTAGAAAAGCGGTTTTAACATCCATTTGCCAAACCTCTAGGTTCAAGTGGGCTGCTATGGCCGTAAGAATTCGATGGACTTGAGCATTTCTACAGCGAAAAGGTCTCATCGAAATCGATGCCCTCAACTGAGTGTACCCTTTCGCCACAAGCACGGCTTTAAAAGTCGAAACCTCCATCGAATCTCTTCCTTTGTATATCCACTTACTACCCACGGCTTCCTTCGCCATCCGGTAGAGGTGTCTTTCATATACATCCATAGTCGTTATGGACTCCATTTCTAAGTCCATAGCGGTGTGCCATGATCTTGCATCAATGTCTTCAGATCGCCTCCTTGTATGTCCATGGGTCGATTATTGCTGCTCGCTTCTCGACTATATCCCAAGATTGTCCCACGAACATAAATTGCTCGGGCCGACGAACAACCCTCCCACTACGACGAGGTTCTACAGCACTATGGCAACGGTGGGTGCGTAAACTTGTGGTTCTCTATCTTGCACAACTTGTTGGGTAGGTACCACTCAGACGGTCAAGATCTCGGTGGAACTCGACCCACTTCAATTTCTTGAAGTATCCGTGTCGATCCTCCCACTAGACTCGACATCTCGCACCTTCGCCTAATCGGTGGTGGAATACGATCATCTTCTAATTCTGAAGAATGATTTCAACTTTGGATTTATGATTTTCATGTAGTCCTCTTCTAAGAATTGAGCATTAGTGCTAATAATGACCTTCCGATCCTTAGACTATAGAATAAACCACCTTCGCCCTCTAGGATAACCAATAAACAGCCTTGCGTCGGATCTAGCCTCCAACTTGTCATCCTTCTTGTTCAAAGACGCAGCCGGATCGCCCCATATCCTTATGTGGCTTAAACCGGCTTGCGCCCAAACCACAACTCGAAAGGGTCTTTTCGATCGACTTGATGCTACTAGATTTAGCAAGTATGTCACTGTTTCTAAGGCATACCCCGTAATCTAAATAGGCAATGTTGCATAACTCATCATTGATCTAACCATTTCCAAAAGAGTCCTATTTCTTCGCCCGACACACCATTTTGTCAGTGGTGTGCCCGGTGAAGGCGTTGGGATGTAATCCCACACTTCACTAGATAGTCCATAAACTCGTTATCGAGGTATTCGCCACCGCGATCGCATCACAGATGACTTGATACTCTTACCTAGCTTCGTCTCCACTTCCGCCTTAAACTCTTTGAATTTCTCAAAGCATTCGTGACTTGCGGTGAAGCGGTATACGATCCGCACTCGAGTAATCGCCAATGAAAGTGATAAAATACTGCATTCTCCACGAGCTTGTGTGGACATCGTCCACACAGTCGAATGGACTAACTCCAACATTTCTTTGGCTCTATAACCCTTCGCTTTGAGCGGTCCGTCGACATCTTACCTTATATACAGATTCGCAGACCGGGAACGAGTAACCGTGAGATTACCCAACGCCCATTCTTAGCCGCCTTTGGATCCTATTTAGATTGATGTGACCTAATCTAAGATGCCAGAGAAAAGTGGTGTCATCTTGCAAAGAAAACTTTCTTTTTAGGGTTTGTAGAAGATGCAACATAGTTATAGGTATTATGTTTTGAAGAAATAGTATAAAGTTTAATTATATAAAGTGCCAACACGTATAACTTCGCCATTTCTTATGATAGAAACACCACTATCAAAAATAATGTAATATCCATGAGTAAATAATTTCAAACAGAACAAGGTTCCATGAAAATCCGCACATATAAAACGCTTTCAAAACTAAAACTGTTGTCCCAAAACATAAAGAAACATCTCCAACTACAAGCGCTCGACTTTCGCGCGTTGCCTATGGAGATTGTTATCTCGCCATTAGCTAGCTCCTTGTCCGCGGGAACCCCGCAGGTGTAACAAACATGATCGATCGCACTCGTGTCACTACCCAAGAATGGGTAGAACAAGTAGCTAAACATGTTTCACATTAAAGCAAACGGCGTACCTCGAGCCTTAAGCATAGGACACTTAGCCTTCCAATGCCCGCCTTGCAAGACTTGAAGCACTTGCCCTTCTCCTTTCGCTTCTTCAAGCCTCCGGTGGCACCATGTTCTTGCTCCCATTACTCCCACTATTTCCTCGCTTCTACCACCTTTGGTGCCCTTTTCTTTTCCCATTTTGCAACGGAAAATTTGGGCCCTTAGATGTGCTAGCAAGAGCATGTGCTCCTTTTCCCATAACTCCTTCCACGTACCACGAGATCATTAAGCAACCGACTAAGTGTAAACTCGGTCTTGCTCATGATCGATTTCGCCGAAAGTTCTCAAAAGACTTGGGCGGTGTATTGAGGATGATATCGACCTTGGCCGCCGTCAATACCTCCTCCCAACCGATCAAGACTATCCATGAGACGAGTCATGGGAGACATGTTCATGGACCGAACTTCCTTCTTCCATCTTACACGCCAAGATTTCTCTCATTGTGTGGAAGCGATCGTCCGATCCGATCGCCTAAACTTACTCGCGAGACTTGACCAAATATCGATCGCGTCTACCATCGATCGATGTTGCGTACTGCAAGCCTTTGGACATAGTAGTCATCATATCGCATTTAGCCATATTGTTTGACTTATTCCAAAGTCCGCTTGACTCGCGCGCTCATTAGTCGACGCGTCGAGAGGGCATCGGGTTTAGGAGTAGTGAGAACAAACATGTGTTCTTCAAATGATAAGAACATATTCCATGTTTCGCTTCCACTCGATAAAATTTGGACCGGATAGGGATTTTGTGCGAGCATATTGATAATCGTAAGAGACATATCCGAAAAGATAATGAAAACACATAAGCATACGATCGCACATAATTCGTAATAATAATATTGTAACCTTTGATAAAACAATATTAATTGAAACCTCCAATCGCCCAAGGAATCCCACATGCAAGCCACGCGTGTGGACGCGTTATACGAACCCCCGACTGCACTAAAATATACCTTTTAGTCGCTTAATTTCAATCCATGTCAACTTAACCTTATGACAAATGAAATTAACGATTGGACCTCACTGACCACATCACTATCGCAAGAAGGGACTTCATGGAAGTTGTACTCGAGGTGATGTCTAAGCAATGACCACATTTTAACAAAGAAAATGAATTTTAGAATTGGCATACTCACTAGACCATACCGCCCAATCCAAATTATTTTGTTATCTCATTTTATATCTATCTCTAGAGAACTTATGAAAATCGCACATGTAAGCTAACGCGTGTGGACGTTTACATGAAACTCCCACTCTCAATAGATTTAAAATGTTTTAATTAGAAATCTCATCTAACAAACTTATGATAAACAAAGGCAAGCAAGCCACGCGTGTGGGCGTTTACTCACAGCGCGTATCACTTTGTTTAGAGATTAAAGGTGGAGGTCTTGACATTTTAATTTGGAAAATTAATATGTCGGGTTGCTTGCTTAGTCTTTTGTTCAAAAGGTTTGTCCATGCGAGATCACGTAATCCTAGCATGCTTGTCTATAGAACTCAACATGTAAAACATGCTCAGTAATTCTAAAATATGCTTGAAAACGCGATAAACCTAGCATGCTTACTATACGCACTTAAACACGTGAAACACTAAAAGGTTTGTCAACTTAATTTAAACATACATAGCATGCTATCGCATAATTTAAACATCCACGACATGCAATGAACGATAAAAATAAAATAAAACGCTCATCGTGGCCCACTCGTGGAACTCCGACTTTCGCCTAATCTATTACATAGAATTGCAAAGCATGTAATTAAACTTGAACAGGCCTCGCGGCACCCGCACGGACCGGATTCGTCAAAATCGATTTGGGCCGGATCGGTGGAACGAGCCGATCGGGCCTAAAACTGAATCGGGCTGAAAAATTAGGTTCGGGCCGGGTTTGGGTCGGGTCGGCCCAAGATGGGTCGGGCCGCGCCAGACACACCCATGCGCGCGCCCGGCACCGCCGCCGCCTTCCCACAAGACCGCTGGCGTGCTCGTCTCGCGGGCTACCTCGCGGTCGCGTGGACGACCGCGACCGCCGAGCTCACCCGCCCGCCGAACGTCGTCGAGCGTCGCGCCGCCGAAGCGCCGCAGGGCATCCGCGCGAAAATCGCACGCCCGCATCGCCCGGCGAGGTTTCCTCGCGCTATGCGCGCGCGCCGTGGTCGAGAGTCGCCGAGAAAATCGCGCGCTCGAGGTTTCAGCGTGCGATCGCGCCGAGCCCGCCGAAGCGCGGATGTAGCGCCGAGGTTTCCGCGCGATAAACGCGCGCGCGCCGCCGCCGCTGCCCGCACTACCCGCCGCGACGCGTCTGGGCGCCGCTGGCCGCCGCCGCCCGCGTCCGGCCTCGCCGCCACGCCGCCTTGTCCGCCCGCCGCCGAAAACACGCGACGCTGGCGACGTGATCGCGAAGCGCCGTACGCTGGAGCGTTGCCGCCGACGCCGTCCGTCGACCGGCGCCTGTGTTTCCGACGTCCTTCGTCGTCTCGATCTTCGTGCTTTTATCTTCGTTCTTCTTTTACAGATAAGATTTACAGAAAAATAAATCTAATCTAACCACGGATTTTCTCGTGGTGAAAAACAAAACCCAACAAAAACAAAACGAGCCACGATGAACGACAGATCCAACAATTTATTAAGCGCACGTAATAATCAAACGTGAATTAATCCAACAAAGCCAAGATTCTGAACCTGGCTCTGATACCAATTGTAGGGAAAACCAGGTTTAGCCCTCGTCCCGAAGATCTATCTTGGATATTTAATTCACCATACATTGATTATATACCTAGCATGCGTCTATATAATTAATTGCAACACGTAGGGGTTTTCTCGTGTTTACCTTTGGATCTGTAGAGGTCGGTCGAACAGGACGAACAGATCGAGACTCGTGCTTTGATCTTCTGGACTGTATCCCGGTTACCCAATCTCCAACGTCGAGTGAGGACGATCTATGGAGAATGCTTCGGAAAATCACTCCTTTGCTCTCACAATTTTCAAGAAAACACTCTATGGAGGTGGACGAAAATTGCTTGTTAATAATGAGCATTAACCTTGATTCTATCTCTTACCTTATATTTATAATGCATTACCATAATCCCATAAGGAAAGGATCCATGCATATCCCATAAATATAATAATATCCTTATGGATAAAGAGAATAAAATCCTTGCCTTGTGGAGCAAAGAAGCGCCGATTTTCCTCTAGCTTAAGGGCCCGGATGGGCGGCCTGTGGATCAAATGCAAGGAATAAAGATGGGCCTCAAATAAATTAATTATCTTGTGTTCACCTGTAACATAAATTAATTTATAAACATTCGATCATGCCACTAGAGAAAGAATCTCGACTTACCCTTTATTACCGATGGTGAGTCGGGCTTGCACTTAGACATTACGAATCCCGTATTTAAGATATCGACGTCCATTAATTATTTATAGCAATGATCGCTTAAAATAATTAATATCTTTAATTACTTAAGTAGTACCACTCAACCTTATTATTGTACTTGAGCTAACTCAACCGCAGGGTTTAGTACAATAAACCTTTGAGCTCCTTAAGGGACGCCATCATCCTAAACGGATACGGTGACTCGATGAGATAACTAGCGTGACATATAGCACCGCCACCACCCAAGACGCGGAGAATCTTGGGTTAGAACATATAACCTCACCCATAACAAGTCAAAGTGATGGTCATCAACTCATACTCACATAATACCTTATCGAGGTTTAGATCATCGTAAGTCACCGAGATCTTGGTTCTTCACTACGGTCGATAGAAGAACACATCTCATCGTGATCCTTCAATACGCCGAGACGCATCAAAGATAGACAAGCAACTAAGTCAAGTCACTTCTTATCTATATCGCGCCTATACCGACAACTCGTCCTCAAGTTGTCTCACCGTGAAACTTTTATATCTCATTAAGCTTCGACCAATCATACGGACTTCGTGATCTTCACACACCGTATGATCTAATTTATATATGAGATAAGGGACACGATATATGCAATCAAGTATTCAATTCGGATAGAGATTGTAATAGTGGTAACAGAAACATTGTATATAAGCTCAACCAAAGCGCCAAGATACAAATCCAACACCTCTAATCCTAAGGACGAATTAACGAGGACTAATACTTGGAACAGTAATTATGGAACGTGAAAGATAATTAATCATAGAATTGTGGGACTAAATTCAAGTAAACTAAGAAGCTTCAACCATTAAATACAAGATATACATAATTTACATGTGGAGAGAGACCTATAGATTCTTAACACGAGAATTCAAATTATCTGAAGGTAATCAACTGTCAACATCAAAAGCTAACTTATTGTTCTATTGCAGCGGAAAAGCATGTGAATACACATATGACGATGTGTAGTCAAGGTTTCTAAAATATCATTATCAAAAGGGGACCGACTGCTCAACACGCCTCCATCCATCATCTGCTCAACCTGCACATTTAAAAACAAACATGCAGGGCTGAGTAGAAGAATGCACTCAGTGGACTCATGCCAAAATATTTTATCAATTTAAATCACACTGCCCATCACAGTAACACACAAGGTTTTAATTGAAATGCTCGTGTTTACCAAACATTTTCTGTCATTTTTCATAAACGTCGCTTGACCAAGCATATTTTCCTTGTATGTATGATCCATATCCCTTTCCATTCATCACAACAGTTCCATTATCTCATCTCATTAATTCATCTTGCGCCGTAGAGGAGGCCTCCTCTTACGGACGCCGTGACCGGTCGAGCACCCTTTCAGCACACAGTCACAAAATAGTGCACAAAATCCTTACCACTCCAGCACAGGATACGAATTCTCAATCATCCTTGTGGGTACTTACAAGGATACGAATTCAAACATTTCATATGTTGGGAGCTACCCAACAACATTCACAATTAGAGCATGGATATGATACATACATAAAACATAAACATTTTGGGCAGTAATTAAATAAATCATTTCGTCATCATTTCTTGCGAATAAAGCATCGTAAATAAAACATTTGATCTTTTTGAGTAGAGTAAAGCCCACCTGGACTGTAGACTTTCTTAATCGATTTTTTTCTTGGCCAATTGGTCACGCCCGCGTCCCACCTTTACGTAAAAATTATTTTAGTACGTCGGTCACGTTTTTCAAAATTTTCAAAGTTTAATAAACTTTGATGACTTTATAATATAATGCTTCACATTCATTAACTAAATTAATACGTCTTTTCATCGAGTATCTTAACTAAATATTTTTCGTACTTTGATAGAGACGTAATATAATCTACGGTCTCATATTAACCATTTAGGTTAAACGTTGAACTTATACCAACGTATTTTGATAAAATGATTTCAATTATGAAATCTTTTCTCTCAAAAGAGATATTCTTATAAATTTAATACGTTTTACACGTATTAATGTATTTATCCAACGTATATCATACGTGTAGACTTAAGTCAACGTTTTTGACTTTTCTTAACATATTTTCGAATTGTTAACATATTTTATAACCAATTTCCATACAAATCGATTTTCTTATCATAAAATCTTAAATCTCGATTTTTCACGTTAATCAATAAACATGATCAATACTTTACTTAAGTATGATCTAACTTATACCTTACATATTATTTTTCATATCCAACGTTATTTAATACAACGTTTCACCGTAAACATAGTATACTATTTTCTAAAATCCCATAAATTCTCAATGGGTCCAAAATATATTCTAAGCATATAATGTATTATTTTCTTGAATAAAAGGATTTAAACCTTTATTTCCTCAACTAAAGCTCACGGCCCTTATGGCAAAAATTTTAAACTTCCCCAAAAATTCTTCTAAATTCATATAGTATACTATATTATCATAGGGTCATTTATATGTATTAACATTAGCTATAGAAAAATTTGGACATTACCTATCCATACATATAGCTCACGAAAAATTCTCCAATATTATCAAACATTTTTCTAAAATTTTAATTAAATTCTACAACAATTAATCATCATTCTATATCATGACTATGTCATACTATCCAACATTATCAATTTGTACACTAACATACCAACTCATATACCTCTCGAATTTTCCAACAATTGCACAACTCATTTTATAAAAACCTAATAAATTCATGTAGCACCTACTTTAGGTTCTACTACATTAATATGTTATGATATCACTTAAACATGATTTGTACATTAACATATGATTTTCAATGATTTTCGTAATCATAATATAATTAATATGTGATTTCCAAAATTCTTGTAAAATCAATTTATGCTCAATACTAATCAAGGACCAATAATATATAATAACATTAACATACAAAAATCAAACATCACAAACCCATTAATCCTTAGCTCACGGCTTGTCTTTGAAAACAAGTCAAATATTTTCTAAAATTTTCTAATTAACAAATACATGCTTAGTTAATATCCAAGATCATATATTCAAACCCAAAATCATTCAATAAAATTTTGAATCATACTCAAACATTTCCAACAATTCGGTACATATCAATTCTTTTAACATATGTTAAAAAATTTCCTAATAATTCACTATGATTTCCATTTCTAATATATATCATTATTCCACTAAAAATTTTAACATTATAATTTTCGGTCACCTCAATTAATTTCATAGCATAATTAATTTGCAATTAAATCATCACATATGATCATACTTAACAATATAAACATAATTAGTGAACAACTAATCATGATAACATAATTTAGCATTAAACATAAGCATTTATATATATATATATTTATATATATATATATATATATATATATATATATATATATATATATATATATATATATTATATATTAAAATCTAACGTTAGAAATCGAAAATTTTAACGATAAATAAAGATCGCTCGATTGCTAACCTTTAACCGTTGTCGATTTTTGGTGCAAGGATTTTTGTATCAAGATTTGGGATTTAAATTGAAGAACCCTCTTCCTTTTTTCTCTAGAAAGCTTACGGTAATGAGAGAATGAAAGAGAGATGTTTTGTTTGATGTATCTTATTGCTTATGTAATAAAGCTAAAGGAATTAAACAAGGAATAACTCATTCATCTACATATTTACACACACAACAAAGTGAAACAAACATATTTGTGACTCATCAACTTAATACATCACAAGAGTCCCATAATCTTCATTTTGTTTCATTTTACACGGCAATTTCAAAATGATGATGAGTTGATTTTTATTTTATGTTCGACATACTTATTATTCACAATTTGAGAAAATCCTTGTCTACTTTATTCATCAAGCTCACGGCTACACCCTTGCACAAAGGAGGATTTTAAATTTTCTTGTCCTATACTAGATATAATATCTTGAACATTTACTATGTGGAAGAAAGTCAAAGAAGAGTTCCAAACTTCATTCTTTCCTTATTTTGCTTCAATTACACACTGCCATGACAAGCCAAATGACCTCCCACTTGATCACTAATTACTTTACTTGGTTTGTGTGTAATAAATATCCTACTACACATTTATAATACCACATGATATAAGATAGTACAATTTGTCTTCAATTAATTACTAACAAGCATTATTCACGGCACTTATGCAAAAATAGGTACCATCATTTGATTTTCTTTGCATTTTATAGTTATATAACATAATATATGTCTTAGATGATGAATTAAATCATAGGAAAATAATTAAAAAGATTCATGTGTCAAAACCCTAATTTCAAAAATTATGATTTTCGAAATTGCTAACTTTATTCAATAATTATTCCTTAATCCCATAGCATTGTTTTAATGCTAAATAATACTCTTATTACATAAAATAATCATAGAAATTTAAATATTATAATTCCTTGATCATTAGACTAAATTTTCTAATCGTCTCTAAACGTTGACGTTTGAAACGTCTCAAAACGTTCATAATCGACCCATCTCAAAATTGTCGTAATGACTTTATTAATTCATTTCATTAATAATGAAATTTAATTCTAAGCTTCGCCACTTAGAAAAATTAACGTAATATTAACTATTGATATTCAATCGACGTTAAAATATTACTGCCGAAAGAATTTATATATACTATATCCATTTGTGAATTAAGGGATATAGGAATTCATTATATCATAATTTTTGAAATCAATATTCGATAAATTACTAATTCAATTATCGCGGCGAAACCCTAATTTACGAATTTTAATTATCGTAATTAGGCTTTAAATCTTCGGGGTATTACATTCCACCCCCTTTAAAAGAAATTTCGTCCCGAAATTTGCATACCTCAGAAAATATGGGGTATCTTTGCCCCATAACATCTTCAATTTTCCACGTGATTTTCTTTTGTCCATGGTTTCTCCATTGGACTTTCATTAAAGACCCAAACTTGATTCTTTAATCGCTGAATCGTACGATCAAAATAGTCATAGATTTTCATCATAACTCATATTTGAGTTAAGGATCACATCATTATGGTGGATTATTTAATTTGGGTCATATTCGTATTTCTTAACTGTGACACGTGGAAAGATTTTGTACATTCCCCAAATTTGGTGGAAGTACCAATCTATAGGCTACTGGGCTTATCATTTCTGGGATCTCGTGATCTCAACATTCCTTGTACTTTAAACTTTATAATTTCCCTCGATGGAGAAATCTTAAGGAACTTTATTTTCGCATTCAAAATGCAGTTCAGATCTACGCGTATCGGTGTAAGACTTTTGTCTGTCCTGAGCTTCTCTTATTCTTTGCCTCCTTTGGCAGATATCTTAATCATTTCATTTACATTGTCAGGACCTTATACTTTCTCTCACCTACTTTATTATAATAAAGTGGTTGTCGATACTTCTTTCCACATAATGCCTCATATGGCTATATTGATTGTTGCTTGACAGCTATGGTCGTACGTGAACTTAACAAGTGGTATAACACGTTCCCACTTGCACCTTGATTTAACATTAATGTTCTCATCGTATCCTTAAACATCCATATTATCCTTTTGATCGTCCATCTGTCCGTGAGTGGACATCTACGTTAAGGTTCAATCTCGTGTCTAACTTCCTTTTTGGTGAGCTAGTTTAAAAATCTAGAGGTAAACTTGGAGTTTCTATCTGAAATGATAAGTTTTGGTACCCCCTGTAAAGATACGATTTTCTTTATGTACGACTGAACTAACTTATCAGATCCACGAGTCATCTGAATAGGCAGAGATGAACATAATTGGTGAGTCAATCCACTACTACCCATATAGCAGTGCGACTTCTTTATGATTTTGGCAAAACCCGTCATAAAATCCATTGTTATGCCATTCCATTTTCATTTGTGTATCTCTAGAGATTATAACTCCTTATAAGGTCATTGAAACAATGCCTTCACTTATTAGCAACCGAGAAAATGCTCGACAATGTGGTTATATCTCATTTCATTCTTTACTATCTAACTTTTCTCGTAAATCATCAAATATCTTAATGCTGCCTGGGTGGGCGGTATGAGGAATATCATGAGCTTCATTCATGATTTTATTTCTAAGCTTATTATTGCTTGAAATATATAGATAACCTTTCCTTAGACAATATGATATTGTCTGGCGCTTCTTTAAAATCCTTCAGCCCTTCGTTCCTCTTCTTAGCTCGTATTCTTTCAAATCTTTCATCCTTTCTCTTTTCATATAATTATCCCTTTTTCTCAAGTCTGACGTAATCGTAAGTGTGGCAATACGGTTCATGATCGTCTCTGGTTTCTCAACTATTTCAAGTCGTGAGTTGGGTAATTCTATTCATGTGGTTTCAGTCATTGTGATGCGTAAGCTATTATCTTTCTCACCTTAATACATGGCCTTTCATTTATTGGTCCATGTAAAATTTGATTCCTTTTTGGGGTATCTGTGTTATCGGCTTTGCTATTTTAGAGAATTCTTCATGAATCTTCGATAATAGCCAATTAACCTAAGAAATTCCTGATCTCCTTTTAGGTCATTGACGACTTCCATTCACAATGTGTCTGAGGAATATTTCTTCCTTAAGCCGAAATTCACATTTACTAAACTTGTCAAAATTTGTTCGACTCTAAATGTCCGCTAGACAGTCCTTCGATGTTCTTTATGTTCTTTCTCGCTTTTCGTATGGATAAGAACATCATTCAAAAAGATTAAGACAGAACTGTCTAAGTATGTGTGGAACACTTGATTTTTGAGGTTCATGAACAGGGCTGGTACATTAGTTAGTCCGAATGGCATAACTATTATCTCATAGTAACCATATCTTATTCGGAACAATTCGTTTTCGTACCTCAGATACCATTCTACGAAAACCATGTAACATATACCATCAAAATGCCTCAATGAGGACTTTCCATACATTAATTATGAGGATCGGTCTATCAAGCCGACTGATTACATGGCGTCTAACCTTTTTTTACACCCAAAATTTTGTCACCACTTCATCATATTCACAAAATATTCCATACCAACACGCTTATTTTATACATTCTAACCATACCATTTTCAACATGACCCACTATTTACATATAGGTCTCATTTTATCATAGGATTTCATGTCTCTGAGTGGCCTTCGTCGGAATCGTACTCCTCATTTCGAAATTTGCCTTTTTCTAGGTACGTTGTTGCCTCATATGTCCGACGATCTATCTCTTTCACAGAGCCAGGGGTCAAACTGCTCCCTATTTCTTCCCCGATACCAAAAGTTTATGTTACTTTTATCAAAAAGTAAGGTTTAGTTGGTAGCGGTAGTTCCCCTAATCCTCGAGGGCGGTAAGATCCTGTCCTAAATACATTCTCGTCTCTTTCAGATATAATTAACGGCACATGACGTGGGGCGGCATCCGGAACATCAGGGTACAAGCATTCCTTTATATCATACTGTGTAACTTGCCGGGGACCAGGACAAGTGCTCATAGACACTTATCTTATTTCTCATTTTACGTTTTACACCTTCATTCATACATTGCTCTAAATTAATTCGTGTAAGCAATAGTGGTCCAAAAATCCCGTCGCGTAGAATTTCAAATGGAGAGACTATGTCCATGTCTCTAATCACGTAAGTGACATCCATTTTCGAAACCTCTGTTTCAAGAATTATATCTACGTTCCACATAGATATTATGATCCAAATCATTTGTTGGAGCCTTAGGCGATCCTAGGTCCAATTCTAAGTTTGAACAACACCTGTGACGGCTATAATTCTCATATAGATGAAGAGACTTTCATTTCTTGATTCGTTCATCCTGAATTGAGTTCTATCGTTCCTACACATACTTGTGCGATGTTAGAATGTGAAGCACCTATATCGAACAAAATATTATAGGTATTCTGAGAGATTTTTCTCATACCTATCAAGCCTTTCTGGTTTTTGTTCGTTCTGTTTTCGATGCGAAGCATAGGCTTTGGTCTACAGTGTTCCCGTCTATTCAAGTAAACATCTATTTCATATATCATTGTCCTTTCTCTTTGGGACATTTTGTTCCCTTGCTATGGCCTTTTGTTACCTCGTTCACCATATCCTTCTCGGGTATCAGTACAGTTATGCTTTTATCAATAGCATTCTGTGGTTAGGTCTATATCAACCTATCTTTGATATTGATATCTCGATAATTTAATCTTATCGTAGAGATCGTGATGTATCTGACACTATCATTCGTTCTAGATCCAGTATGAATGATTCAGTTTCCTTTTTCTCTTCATCGATCTTAGGAACATATCTCTCATATATCCTTACTTTAAACTCTTTCCAAGAGAAAATCCTTATACCGGCATTTAGCGCCATCATTTGTAATATCCTTTTAGGATATACATCATTTCTTCTTAATCTTTATCGATTCATCATGGAATTTCGTATAGGATAAGATCCTTTGTCCACTGGGGCGCATTATACTTTTGCCTTGACGTCAAATATCTCTATCACTTTCTCGACATTCTATGCTTACTTCATTTCAATGTCAGAGATACTTAATATCCCACTTTATTGATCATCACAAAAGTATGAGGGGTAAGCTTTACAATTAGATTCACCTTAAGATCCTTCCTTGTGAATCTTTTCATTTGTTCTCTTAGATGCATTTCCTTTGCAAAGTCTATAGGAGCTATCTTGCTTGTTAATTACTAAGACACACAAGATAAGCGTTTTGTGTCAATATAACTTAGAGTACTAAGATTCATTTCAAATAATGAATCTGTTTCTTACTCCGCTTCTTTACTTCAAAGGAATTACCTTACTTATCGAAGTCATAACATCTATGAAGCTTATATCATATCATGAACTATCTCATGATTATATAGCTCGTAATTTCTTCTGCTATTTTTGACTTTTGTCCATTTTTATTGAACATGGTATCCGAAAGTAGTATTACTTTCATTATACTTCTGTTCTTACATTCAGGATTAGAACCGTCATCGTTGTAATATAGCTTGGCAAGGTAGTACATTTGTACAGCATAACTCAAATTCCAAGCATCTCATTACCATGTTTTGACTTTGGAGATATTTTCTCCATATTTGATTTCCATGCTAGGGCTATTCTAGCTGTTCACACATCTCAATGATTTTGATTCCTCAATCTCATCATCATTGGTCTAACCAAGTCTTAATTACTTGGAATCGATTATGCTCAAGCATAATCTCATTTATTGAGGTATAAAGCGAGAGGTTTGTTATCCGAGATGCTATCATTTCCTTATATATATATATATACTTTGAAAAGAATATCGTGCATCTCCATTCTTTAAACATGTCCAACCTACCAATGAGGTTTTAAGGACAAACAACTATCTTAAAGATAAGTTGTAATCTCTCTCGTTATGACATAATAAGGGAAAATTATATCCCAAGGATATCATATACTTTGCTTTACTTCTACTCTTGCATTCTATGCTAAAGAGTATCTCATTCATAACATTTCATTATCATAACAACCACATGAAGATATAACTTCACTGTTATCAGTATCTGGTAAGCCCTTCAAGGGTCATTGCATCGATGTGCATCATAGGGGACAATATATCTATATCATGTCCCAACGAGATCTTCTTTTCATCCTAACTTCTTGATATCTATCACTTTACTGATCTGAAACTTTTAGGTGACTAAAATAAGTCAACCTACATCATACCTGATGTTTATCACTTTACTAATTCGTACTTAGGTGATAAGGTAAGTCAACCTTCATCATACTTATTGGTTCCAAAACTTGAAGAAAATTCATCCTGACAGTTTACAAGAGGTACGGTCTCACAAATCAACATAACATCTTTTAATGATTGAATCAATATGCTCTTTGGACTGAATGATTGGGATCTAGGGTCCGAAGACCAGAATGATGACTACTGAGATTTCTTTGGTCATATGGGCTGGCCAGACCCGTCACAAATATTTTCTCAGTCACACAAGGACTTGGTTTCAAAAGGACACTTTATAAATCTTTGGGGTTATAAATTTCTTTCAGAAACAGTGAGAAACTCAAGTAATTTCTCAATTCGAACTAGGTCATAGAGTTAAACTCAATGACATAAATTGGGTAATGAATAGAATTTGAAACCTTATATAACTCGTAATAGGTCATCATCAAAGGTTCTCATGTATGTCATAGCTCTACTTGTACTACTGGGAATCTTACTTTCTAGTAACATTCTAAGATTCTTATCATACTCTAAAGTTCTCATTCTATATAAATCATAGAACTAACTTCAACCGATTCTCGCAACTTCTGGAGAAGGAATCAGGGATCTGGTCCTTCATAAGAAATAAAGTACATTGCGTTAGAAGTACGTAGGCGAAAACCATGCGTAATTCGGAGTTCAAACAAAGGAGAACGGATCAAAACAAAAACAATGTGCAGTACAGAAAAGCTCGCGCCGAAGTCATTCTTGTTTTGAAATCTCACATTGTTTTCATTTAATCTTTGCGTTCGTTCCCGTATCCATTTTTTTGCTTTTGATCTCGAGTCTAACTTTACTCACATCATTGAACTAACTTTTCGATTTATCTCTTCAACAATTTTTCTACCACCTCGTGGCCTCTTCTCACGTAAAAATTCACAATACTTGCATCAATTCATTCTTTGATCGCATTTCTATTTCGTTTCTAACGAATAAGTCATAGTCGATTTGGAGTTCCGTCATGCGTGAACGTCCAAATAAAACGACTATACTCATGTCACTTATTGCATAGTGACATTTATCATCTTGACATCATTTCTATTTCTGCTAGCAAAATTTCTTCTCATCATTCATTTCGAGATTCTCATTTCGATCTCGCTTTTGCTCTTAGGATGAAATAAAATTCTCATAATTCATCCTTCTATGTTCTTTCGTAAATGGTATCATGTGTCTTAAACAGGCTACGTTCTTTTGGGATAACATATCCATTATCATAACCAACTTTAAGATTTGAAATAAAATTTCAAATATTCATAACATCGCTCATTCGTAATTATAATTCTTCATTGAATTTAAAGAATTCAACATATCATATTTGACATATAAATGTCCATTTTTGAGCATCTCTAAACATTTATAACAATAAATCTTTATTGAATTTCATGAATTCAAACATTTCATTTTTGACATCTCAATGTCAACACTTTTTCATATAACATTATCATCACATTATCATATATTGGTAGCGAACCAAAAACTTTCAATATCATCATAACATCATCAAACAATCCTCCTCATAAACATCATCAAACCATCATCCTCATAAACATCATCAAACATCATATGTTGGTAGCGAATCAACAACTTTTTCTCATATCATTTTATCACTCTCCACTTCACAACATAAAACTTCATTTGCAACATTTGCAATAACTTTCACTTCACTTGAAAAAAAATTATTACAAAACTTTGAGAAAGAATCATTTACTTAGCACAAATCAAATCCTGTAAGTTTTCCTTAAATATGCAGTCTCATACCTGCACATTGTTGGAATCATTTGAGCTTTCCTTAAATATGCAGTCCCATACCTGCATATTGTGGGAAACTCTCTTTTTGAAAAATCATTTTCATCCTTTTTCACTTTCAACTTTTCATTTCAAAACTTTTGAAGAGAAATCATTTACCTCATCCGGTTGAGCTTGATGTGATGGAGTGTTGAGCATAGTCAGCTGATCTCTAGAAGTCTAGTGACTCAATCTAGACTTAACTTTGAAAGGAGGTTTTGGATTCAAAGAGCGAACCGCTCTGATACCACTTTGTAACAGCCCTCTAATCCTAAGGACGGATTAACGAGGACTAATACTTGGAACAGTAATTATGGAACGTGAAAGATAATTAATCATAGAATTGTGGGACTAAATTCAAGTAAACTAAGAAGCTTCAACCATTAAATACAAGATATACATAATTTACATGTGGAGAGAGACCCTGATTCTTAACACGAGAATTCAAATGATCCAAGGTAATCAATCACAACATCAAAAGCCAACTTATTGTTCTATTGCAGCGGAAAAGCATATGAATACACATATGACGATGTGTAGTCAAGGTTTCTAAAATATCATTATCAAAAGGGGACCGACTGCTCAACACGCCTCCATCCATCATCTGCTCAACCTGCACATTTAAAAACAAACATGCAGAGCTGAGTACAAGAATGCACTCAGTGGACTCATGCCAAAACATTTTATCAATTTAAATCACACTGCCCATCACAGTAACACACGAGGTTTTAATTGAAATGCTCGTATTTACCAAACATTTTCTGTCATTTTCCATAAACGTCGCTTGGCCAAGCATATTTTCCTTGTATATATGATCCATATCCATTTTCATTCATCACAACAGTCCCATTATCTCATCTCATTAATTCATCTTGTGAGGCCTCCTCACGGTAGAGGCCGAGCCTCTTACGGACGCCGTGACCGCCGAACACCCTTTCAAAGACACAACAACATTCACAAAATAGTGCACAAAATCCTCGCCACTCCAAAGACACAACACAAAATAGTGGATACAATTCTCAATCATCCTGTGGGTACTTACAAGGATACAATTCAAACATTTCATATGTTGGGAGCTACCCAACAACATTCACAATTAGAGCATGGATAGGATACATACATAAAAAATAAACATTTTGGGCAGTAATTAAATAAATCATTTCGTCATCATTTCTTGCGAATAAAGCATCGTAAATAAAATATTTGATCTTTTTGAGTAGAGTAAAGCCCATATGGACTGTAGACTTTCTTAATCGATTTCTTTCTTTGCCAATTGGTCACGCCCGCATCCCACCTTTACGTAAAAATTATTTTATTACGTCGGTCACGTTTTTCGAGATTTTCAAAGTTTAATAAACTTTGATAACTTTATAATATAATGCTTCGTATTCCTTAACTAAATTAATACGTCTTTTCATCGCGTATCTTAACTAAATATTTTTCGTACTTTGATAGAGACGTAATATAATCTACGGTCTCATATTAACCATTTAGGTTAAACGTTGAACTTATACCAACGTCATTTGATAAAATGATTTCAATTATGAAATCTTTTCTCTCAAAAGAGATATTCTTATAAATTTAATACGTTTTACACATATTAGTGTATTTATCCAACGTATATCATACGTGTAGACTTAAGTCAACGTTTTTGACTTTTCTTAACATATTTTCGAATTGTTAACATATTTTATAACCAATTTCCATACAAATCGATTTTCTTATCATAAAATCTTAAATCTCTATTTTTCACGTTAATCAATAAACATGATCAATACTTTACTTAAGTATGATCTAACTTATACCTTACATATTATTTTTCATATCCAACGTTATTTAATACAACGTTTCACCGTAAACATAGTATACTATTTTTCTAAAATCCCATAAATTCTCAATGGGTCCAAAATATATTCTAAGCATATAATGTATTATTTTTCTTGAATTAAAGGATTTAAACCTTTTATTTCCTCAACCAAAGCTCACGGCCCTTATGGCAAAAATTCTTAAACTTCCCCCAAAAATTCTTCTAAATTCATATAGTATACTATATTATCATAGGGTCATTTATATGTATTAACATTAGCTATAGAAAAATTTGGACATTACCTATCCATACCTATAGCTCACGAAAAATTCTCCAATATTATCAAACATTTTTCTAGAATTCTAATTAAATTCTACAACATTTAATCATCATTCTATATCATCACTATGTCATACTATCCAACATTATCAATTTGTACACTAACATACCAACTCATATACCTCTCGAATTTTCCAACAATTGCACAACTCATTTTATAAAAACCTAATAAATTCATGTAGCACCTACTTTAGGTTCTACTACATTAATATGTTATGATATCACTTAAACATGATTTGTACATTAACATATGATTTTCAATGATTTTCGGTAATCATAATATAATTAACATGTGATTTCCAAAAATTCTTGTAAAATCAATTTATGCTCAATACTAATCAAGGACCAATAATATATAATAACATTAACATACAAAAATCAAACATCACAAACCCATTAATCCTTAGCTCACGGCTTTTCTTTGAAAACAAGTCAAATATTTTCTAAAATTTGCTAATTAACAAATACATGCTTAGTTAATATCCAAGATCATATATTCAAACCCAAAATCATTCAATAAAATTTTGAATCATACTCAAACATTTCCAACAATTCGGTACATATCAATTCTTTTAACATATGTTAAAAAAAATTCCTAATAATTCACTATGATTTCCATTTCTAATATATATCATTATTCCACCAAAAATTTTAACATTATAATTTTCGGTTACCTCAATTAATTTCATAGCATAATTAATTTGCAATTAAATCATCACATATGATCATACTTAACAATATAAACATAATTAGTGAACAACTAATCATGATAACATAATTTCTCATTCTTGTTGCATTAAACATAAGCATATATATATATATATATATATATATAAATCTAAAATCTAACGGTTAGAAATCGAAAATTTTAACGATAAATAAAGATCGCTCGATTCCTAACCTTTAACCGTTGTCGATTTTTGGTGCAAGGATTTTTGTATCAAGATTTGGGATTTAAAATTGAAGAACCTCTTTCTTTTTTTTTCTAGAAAGCTTACAGTAATGAGAGAATGAAAGAGATGTTTTGGTTTGATGTATCTTATTGCTTATGTAATAAAGCTAAAGGAATTAAACAAGGAATAAACTCATTCATCTACATATTCACGGTACACACACAACAAAGTGAAACAAACATATTTGTGACTCAACTTAATAAATCACAAGAGTCCCATAATTTCTTCCTTCTTCATTTTGTTTCATTTTTACACGGCAATTTCAAAATGATGATGAGTTGATTTTTATTTTATGTGCTGACATACTTATTATTCACAATTTGAGAAAATCCTTGTCTACTTTATTCATCAAGCTCACGGCTACACCCTTGCACAAAGGAGGATTTTAAATTTTCTTGTCCTATACTAGATATAATATCTTGAACATTTACTATGTGGAAGCAAAGTCAAAGAAGAGTTCCAAACTTCATTCTTTCCTTATTTTGCTTCAATTACACACGGCTATGACAAGCCAAATGACCTCCCACTTGATCACTAATTACTTTACTTGGTTTGTGTGTAATAAATATCCTACTACACATTTATAATACCACATGATATAAGATAGTACAATTTGTCTTCAATTAATTACTAACAAGCATTATTCACGGCACTTATGCAAAAATAGGTACCATCATTTGATTTTCTTTGCATTTTATAGTTATATAACATAATATATGTCTTAGATGATGAATTAAATCATAGGGAAAATAATTAAAAAGATTCATGTGTCAAAACCCTAATTTCGAAAATTAGGGTTTTCGAAATTGCTAACTTTATTCAATAATTATTCCTTAATCCCATAGCATTGTTTTAATGCTAAATAATACTCTTATTACATAAAATAATCATAGAAATTTAAATATTATAATTCCTTGATCATTAGACTAAATTTTCTAATCGTCTCTAAACGTTGACGTTTGAAACGTCTCAAAACGTTCATAATCGACCCATCTCAAAATTGTCGTAATGACTTTATTAATTCATTTCATTAATAATGAAATTTAATTCTAAGCTTCGCCACTTAGAAAAATTAACGTAATATTAACTATCGATATTCAATCGACGTTAAAATATTACTGCCGAAAGAATTTATATATACTATATCCATTTGTGAATTAAGGGATATAGGAATTCATTATATCATAATTTTTCAAAATCAATATTCGATAAATTACTAATTCAATTATCGCGGCGAAACCCTAATTTACGAATTTTAATTATCGTAATTAGGCTTTAAATCTTCGGGGTATTACACCAGAGCTACTGAAGTAAGGTCGAAGATCGAAGACTAAAGATTAAAGACCGAAGACTCGACGCTACTGAAAGCAAATGAGTCAGGATATGACTAAGTGTTATACCAGCAATTGACTATCCATGTGAGAAGTCAAGACTGACTAGCGAAAGTCAAAGCTGGCTTCCAGAAGTCAAAGCTATTGATCAATAGTCAAAGCTGGCGAAGCGAAATCAAAGTTGATTGATGAAAAGTCAAAGATGACTATATCTACGTCAAGATAAAACATCAAGCTGACTCATGTTCTCAAACTGACAAAAGACAGGAGTCCAGCCTACTGATAAAAGAGAGAGCAACCTCGACTGGCTCAATCTAAAGTCAACGTACATATAAAACACGGAGTCAACTCAACTGGAAAAACACGAAAATATTTAAACATTGAGTATTTGACTTGACACGTGTTGTAGCGTATCTCCAGAAGATCCTAACATGCCAGAGTTGTAGAGCTACGGTGTACGAGATGCAGACCTTGACAGCGACGTACAAGGATTCAAACGGAAAAAATTCAAATGACAAATAAAAGGATGTGATTGGTGCTCTTTCCAACGATACTATTCTTCATCTTTTCTATAAATATGTGCAGAATCCAACATTTGAAGGTTACCGAATCACTGCACATTCTTATTGTCTAAAGCATCTGAAGCTCAATATTCAAGTCTATCAAACAACGATTTCGAAGAAGGAAGTCTCTGTAAACCTTCAAACTCAAATATACTTATCAAGCTCAAAATTTCAATATACACTTTCTTAAATTTAGGATACTACTATTTGTATATTTTAAGACTAGATATACTAAATTTGTTGCTTGTGACATCTCAGATTTTAGTTAGAAAACTCCTCTACCAAAACACCCTTGTTTAGGTAGTAGAAATTTGGACAAATAAGCAACCATTTTCAAATATGTAACTATGGATAACAGTAATGGTTAACGAGAGGTTAACTCTTTTAACATGTGAATATCTGCTATTAATAAATTTCAGTCTTCCAGGAAATTTTAAGTTAGATTCATCCAAATATAGATCACATACAATCTGAAATCAAAGATGTTGCAGATTAGACACGTTGGGAATGACAATTAAGAAGTTAACGCTTAATCATATGAGGAGGAACTTTTTTACCAAGTTTCATGCATTAAGGTCCTTATCAAGAATAAATAAGAAGCTTTCTCCTTCACTATGAGGGTGTTTGGCTGAGCTTATAAGCTCTTTAAAACAGCTTATAAGCTGTTGCAAAGTTTTTGGCAAAATAAGTTTCTTAAAGCGAATTTTATGTTGTGAAAATAAGCTCCAACAACTTATAGCTCCCTAAAATAAGTTGGTCAACCCTAACTTATTTTTTCATAAACTTATAAGCAATCATGAATTTACCAAAATACCCTTATTATAGTTCGTTATTTCCTACACATACACTATTAATTTCACATCTTGTCAATTTTATCTCTCTAACTCACGATTCTTTCTCTAGCTTATAAGATCAATTATCCAAACACTTTAACAACTTATAAGCACTTGAGACATTACATCTTATAAGCTCTTGAAACATCTTATAAGCTGTTGGAGCTTATAAGCTCTCTAAAATAAGCTTAGCCAAACACCCCCTATATCACTCCACAATTATCAAGCCATTAGCGGTTTGAAGTTCAATATTTTTTCTAAAAGTCATTTTGAATAATTTTGGTTAAAAAACAATCCATTTCAACGCATGAATTTTATGACAATGAACATGGCAATGCCATTCTGAGTTTAGTTAGCTCACAGATTCACCACCAAAAAATATCTGACACAAAATTGTCCAGACATATTTGTAATTTGTAAACAATTGTCCAGTGTGGCACCAGAATTCTGCTAAACTTAACTGAAAAATTTACACACTACACACACTTGGTTATATGTATACACATGAATACGTCCAGAAGTTCTTACAGAGGAATTTTGTAAGCTAAACGCATTAGAAACAGATATGCCATGAGTCGAAAAAAATAGAACCTCAATAGTCAGGAATATTGGCAAAGCGGTATCCTTGGGCACCTCTCCACGAATAGTAGGCAATCCGAGTTTCATAGAAGCCTACAATCATTGCATAACAGTAAGTACAAAACTGAGCCATTGCGCAAGCAATTACAGAAAAGAAATGCATCTGGGACATGTTCTGTCAGAGTAGTAATGGACTATTTGGGTTATAAAGTGTTAATAAGTAAAGCATATCGCACTAAAAATTCCGTGGTAGAGGCATACAACTCACAAAAAGTGGGTTTTACATAAGGTGGAGCATATAGGTTATTGAGTTCCCCTGAGGAAGACCATGTAGAGCAACACTAGTACTTCAACCATTCTCTAGGCCAAACAAAGGTCATAAATAACTGTACAAAGAAACTATCAAGATACCTGGCATGAAGGTAAGCAAACCCAGTCCTAAGAGGCCATAAGCTTGGGAGAGCTCCCCTCCCATGTGACCAGTGAAGATGAAAACTGCAAGCAAGAGAAGCAGACACCCAAGAAGGAGTAAAAAGATTGCGAGAATTATTGACTTCCAAGGAACTTTGTCATAGCTTCTGGGAGTGTAATCGAATCTAGGGTCATGTCGACTTTGACCACTACCATTATAATAGTCATCGTCATCAACAGCAAGACGACTATACTGGACGTTCCGTCTAGATGCCATTCTTGTAGCTCTTGGTTATAGAAATATCCCTGAAAAGCCTCGTGCAAAAACAAAACAAGACAGCTTCAATAAACACAAGAGGGCAAATTTAAGAAGATCTACAATAGTTTATAGAGTAAATGAAAAGCCAAATGACATCTCCAATGCTAGAATAGAGAAGCCTTTCCTTATAATGAATTCATTTGCTTGGAGCACCATATGCTAACAGATGTGCAATAGCAGATTATTAATTGAAGTATATATGCAGTAGAAGTCTTATTAGTTGAAGTCTATTCACAGTAGAAGTCTTCTTAGTTTTCATAGTCATCTATGCCTATCTTATTAGTATAAATAGAGAGTCGTAGTGTAGGATTCTGGGTACATTATTTCTTTGGAATTATAATAGTTTCACTGTTGGCCTCATTTGAGGAGTTATTTGGCCTCGTCTGGGGAGTTTCTTTCTGCTTTATATATTGAATTTCCTTTCAATCACCTTAACTCTGTCATATTGCTTTATAAAGGTAGCAACAACAGGTGATAATCAAGCCATTTACTTCAATTCCTTATTAATTTAAATACACGTTTAAATACATCTGTTCATTTTCACAAACTAAAAATCTAAAGAGCTGAACCACAACGCATTACATGAGAATGTTTAATACCCAAAATGCTTATGCATTCATTCTTTCAGATTCAGCACGTGCTCCTAAGAAAAGTGTTCATCAATATAACACAGCCCTTGACATAAACCCTCTGCAAAAAGTTTTCAAAAACTATCCACATAGAAATAAAGTAGTGCGACGATATATCAACACCCAAATAGGTTTGAAGTTAAGTACCTCAATCTCTACACAATAGGCCCATATGAAAATGGTGCTCAAAACCAAACAGTTATTTCTAAATATTCAAAACATATCTGGACTGCGCCAGCTGATTTCTCATAGGAAGTAAATGATGAAGAAATCTCTACAGCTGTTAACATATCTAAGAATGAAAGATTTCCTTCTGAATCAAACAGAAGTCATAAGCATAATTTTGAACCACAACTGCACGTTTCCTCTTTTATCTAAAATTCACATTAATCCAAATCAATCATCACCCAAACCGAAATTCAGCAATAACACACATAATCAGCACTGAATTCCAAAACTCAAAAATCAACGAAAATGCTCTTTTAACTATAGATGCTTACAAATAATCAAATATATAAAAATCAGAGTAACAGTTCTTCACCACTAGGAACACTATTTACCATAAAGAGTAAGCAATAAGTTTCGTAAGATCCCTAAAATCCACGACGATGATCTTTCCAGCATGTTAGCATAGAAATTAAGAAAATAAAAGTTCCAATAGTCAATCATTAAATGTATCAGAATTTACCAAGGAAAAGTCGCCGGCGGCGGCCGCGAAGCTGGTGAAAAGTAAATCCTTTGAAAAGTAGCGACGGACCGGGAAACTCGATGTTAATGTAGCAGAGTTTCCTGAAACGGTAGGTAGTGGCAGAGAGCGGCGATGAAGGAGAGAGAAAATGAAAGTCGCCGGTTTTGAGTCAGTGGAGGATTAGATCAAAATCTTAAGATTGAAATGTAATTGGACAAATCGTACAGAGATTTTGGATCAAGTATCAAATTTGGTTTACTAGATGTGGGACAATTTGGGTTCAGTTGATATGGTTTACTAGATATGGGACAATTTGGGTTCAGTAACAACTTTTTTTTTTTTCATTTTTTTTTATGTTTTTCCTAATAAAAACGAAGTATATTATTATTTCAAATTAGATACTTATTAATTAATTGAGCTAAGAAGGGATGATTATCGGGTAGTCGGTTATCGGTTATAACCGTAACCGACACACTAACTGTCGGTTACGGTTAATCGATAACCGAAAATAACGGGTGATCAAGCTAAAAACACACTCAAATTACTCGCAATCGTACGAGGTAATCGTAGCGTGATAAGTTAACACGAGTTGTCTCTTAAGGAAAACTTAACAGGGCTATTGTTCGTGTCATGCACAGAAAGCGATTAAAATCCTAAACACTCTAATACCAACGAGGGTTGAACAAGCAAGAATTGAAATACGAGAAAATAAACAGCATCCTAAGCTAGGGGTTGTCAATCCCGAGCTAAACAAATAAAGCGATAAATCTAAAGCAGGGATTGTCAATCCCTAGTTGAATTATGAAAGCGATAAATAAAAGCAGTAAATAAAAGCAGTAAATAAAAGCATATGCAATTCTATTGTTCATAGGGTTTGTCAATTCCTAATCTAAATCTAATTGCACATAAATAATAATCAACAATCATCCAACAAGAACTTGAAATAATCGAAAGCATAAAAGATTTAAGCAACATGAACACAATCCACTGTCACTATGGAGTTGAATTCAATAACAATCATCAAACAATAATACTGTGAAATTGATCCGACAAAACGATGAATCCAAAGCATAAATGATAAACTAATAATTCAATTGATGAAACATAAAGCAAGAATTAAAGCTAAGAATTATCGTGTTGTGTCGTCTCAAGAATTCAAAATCAATGGTGAAGAGCACCGCGGTTGCGTGAAAAGATCTCAAGAACGAGATCGAGCGAAGACCTAACGCCGATTTATATTTAGTGAGAGCCGCCACGGACGCGACCAGCGCCGGACGCGCCAACTCTCGACGAAATGAGAGCAACCCCGCGCGACGCGACCCAGCGCCGGACGGAAGGTCGGGTGATGTTCGCAGCTAGCGGCGGGTCCCGGGCACGCCGGACGCGGAGTGTGCGCAGCACGGAGCCGTGAAGATTCATGAGGTGCGGCCGTGGCGCGCCAGAAGACGCATGAGATGCAGCCGTGGCGCGTTGTGAAGATGATGAGGCGCGCCGTGGCGCGTTGAAGACGATGAGATGCGGCCGTGGCGCGTTGTGAAGATCGTGGTAGGCGGCCGTGGCGCGTTGTGAAGACGATGAGGTGCGGCCGTGGCGCGTTGTGAAGAATGGGCGCTGGAGGGCAGCGAGCGCGGTGTGGCGCTGGGAGTGCAGCGCGGTTGGGGAGGCCAAACGCACTGGGCTGAAGAAAACTCGGGCGCAGGCCGGACGCCGCCGCGACGCCGGACGCGCGCGCGCTTGGCGTCTTGTGACCGCCATTTCGCTCCGTTCTCTCGTCCGAACTCCGAATTACGATCCGTTTGCGCCTATGAACTCCTATAAAAATGATCTTCAATATAGGATAGATCTTGGATGATTCATTTCGTCTTATTTAATGCCATTTTTCTACAAAACATCGAAACAAACCAAGTAAGTCCGAATCGATAAATATTAATCGAACCAGTGGCATAAATAGGACAAACCATAGAAAATGACATATAAAACAATACCAAGAATCATCACAAAATCATACCAAACAACTCCCCCACACTTATCCATTTGCTTGTCCTCAAGCAAAGTCTATACTAATAAGAGTAGAAAAATAACTCATGCAACTTTAACTCTTAATCCAATCAACCAAACCTCTATTTGAAATTCCCCCAAACATGATGAATACGTAATCAAGTTAATTGGAAACAAATCTAAGATTGTGAGAAAGTCAAATAAACAAGAGGATCATTTTTGCTCAGACCCAACTCTCCGTTAGGGGTGAATTAACTAAAATGGTTACCTTTAGCAACAAGTTTCTTTTTAGAATGCAAAGAAAGTATAAACAAATTTTGGAACAATGTTCGAAAGGTGAAGTCTCGATGGTCTCGAGTCTCCTATCGTGGTGTCCCATGCCCATTTCTCAATTTACGAGAAAGAGGGGTAGAATCCCGTCCTCCATTTATACAATCTCAACATTCTATTGGAGTTTTTCTCCTCTTCTTCACTTTTTTTTTATATATCCCTTTTTTCACACCCCTTTTTTTTAATTGAAACGAGTATATAGGTAACCACCCTGTTAACACTCCCCCTAGCATTAGCCGGACAAATCACATCAATAACCACCAATTTAAAATCAATTCACACAATCTCGTCAATTCACATTGTACTTTAATCACATGACATCAAGATAAACGAGAAATACATCAAGGTCCGATCAATACCACAGAGTTCAGTTGCACAAATCAAAATCCTAACTTATTCGCATAGACACAAACTCAAGTCCAAACAATCAAAATAAGCACAAGGGCACATCATTAAGCATACAAAATATATATGAAACGCACACAAAACTGAGTAAACATCCCCCACACTTAAATCGAGCACTGTCCCTAGTGCTCAAAAGATTAAAAGCTCAAAATGACCATAGAGGATGATACTTCCCTGATCAAGCTAAAAACACACTCAAATTACTTTATTGTTTTATATGACAGATGCAAGTTCATTGAAACCCTTCTCGGATGATGCAAGTTCACGAGGAAAACGGAACTTTGAGAAGTGGGATCGCCAAATCGCGTTAGTCTAATGATCATTAAGAGCGGCATTCCGAAGTTTTCGAGCACGACACGATGAAATTACTACACCCCGGTGAGTACCTTGCAGAGATTGAAAACGTTTTGTAAAACGACAAGCCGAGACAAGTACGCTTAGCTAACCTGATCTCACTAAAGTATAAGGGCAAGGGAAACATAAGGGAGTACATCTTACATATGTCTCACATTGCTTCAAAGCTAAAGGCACTAAAGCTCGAGGTGTCGATGACTTACGTGCATTTAGTTTTGATATCTCTTCTGCACAATTCGATCAATTTAAGGTCGCTTATAAGCGCAAAAGGAGAAGTGGACTCTTAATGAGCTCATTTCATATTGTGTGCAAGAAGAAGAAAGGCTGAAGCATGACATAACTGAAATTGCTCAACTGGCTAGTAATTCTAAAGACAAGGGCAAAAGAAAATTTGACATTGGGAAAGCTGCTAAAGTTGATGGTCCACCACAAAAGAAACGAAATGCTGAAAATTCAGATTCTAAAGGTTGTTTCTTTTGTGGCAAACCCGACACATGAAGAAAGATTGTACCAAATATCGTGCTTGCATGCCAGAAAGAAAGGTACATTTCTTACTCTGGTTTGTTCTGAAGTCAATTTAGCTTCAGTACCTAGAAACACTTGGTGGTTAGATTCTGGTGCAACTACTCACATAAGTGTTTCAATGCAGAGTTGCCTGAGCTACCGAAAGCCAACTAATGGTGAAAGATACATCTATGTGGGAGATGGCAAATCGGTGGAAGTGGAGGCAATTGGGCATTTTAGATTGTTGTTAAGAACCGGATATTTTTTGGATTTGAAAGACACTTTTATTGTACCTTCATTTAGACAGAATTTGGTTTCTATTTCCTTATTGGACAAATATGGTTATTCTTGTTCATTTGGAAATTCTGAGTTTTGTCTTTCATTAAATTCCAATATAGTTGGTGGTGGTTCATTAAATGTCTATGACAATCTATATATGCTTGATAATGTGCCTTCATATAATGAATCCTTGCATTTTGAATCAAGAGGTACTAAGCGAAAAATAAGTAAACAAAATTCAGCTTATATTCTCAACAGGGTACCAACTAAAGCAACTGCTAAAACACCTTATGAACTTTGGAATGGGCAAAAGCCTAGTCTAAATCATTTGCATGTATGGGGATGTCCAGCTGAGGCTAGGCCTTATAAGCCAAATGAAAAGAAACTGGACTCCAAAATAATTAGCAGCTATTTTATTGGTTACCCAAAGAGATCAAAGGGTTTCAAGTTTTACGATCCCACTAGAAAAATTATTTTGAGACGGAGCTGCGGTATTTTTGAGGATGTTGAGCTTTGGGGAGAAATACGGTTAGAGACATTACCTTTGAGGAGGATTCAATTTGACTCTACTACATCGCTTCTAGTAGCGCGCAAGCTTTTATTCTCGCCGTTACTCGAGAAGCGATTCGTAACCTCAACATGATGATGTTGAAAATATCCCCACTCTGAATGATCAAGTTATCCAAGAAGATCAAACTCCGGTTGATCAAGTTATTCAACAAGATCAAACTCTGGTTGATCAAGTCATTCAACAAGATCAAACTCAACAACCTCAAGAGCCAATGCAATTAAGAAGATCCACTAGAGAGAGGAGAAATGCCATTCCGAATGATTACGAAGTTTATCTTCAGGAATGTGAGGAAAATAATGGATTGATGATAAATGATCCTATCAATTATCAGCAAGCCATGCAATCTCCAAACTCTGAAATGTGGAATGATGCTTTGATTGAGGAGTACGAGTCAATGTTAGAAAATGATGTATGGGATATCGTTCCATTACCTCCAGGTGTGAAACCTATTGGTTGCAAATGGATTTTTAAAACCAAGAGGGATTCAGTAGGTAATGTGGAACGATATAGGGCTCGTCTTGTAGCAAAAGGCTATACTCAAAGGGAAGACATTGATTTCAAAGAGACTTTCTCTCCGGTTTCCTCGAAAGACTCTTTGAGAACAATTATGGCATTGGTTGCATATTTTGATCTTGAGTTACATCAGATGGATGTGAAAACAACGTTTCTCAATGGTGACATTGAAGAGACAATTTATATGGAGCAACCAGAAAACTTTGTGGTTGGAGACCCAAAGACTATGGTTTGCAAATTAAAGAAATCCATCTATGGACTCAAGCAAGCTTCTCGTCAATGGAACCACAAATTTCATCAGGTAGTAGTCTCGTTCGGATTTGAGGCTAATATTGCTGATGATTGTGTGTACCAAAAGTTCTGTGGGAGTAAGTGTATTTTTCTGGTTTTGTATGTGGAAGACATTTTGCTTACCTCAAATGACAAAGGATTGTTGCACGAAACCAAGGGATTTCTATCAAAGAATTTTAAGATGAAAGATCTTGGGGAAGCTTCTTTTGTATTAGGAATCCAAATACATCGAGAACGTTCTCGAGGTATTCTTGGATTGTCACAAAAGGGTTATTTTGAAAAAGTGCTACAAAGATTTGGCATGCAGAATTGCAAACCAATTGATAACCCTATAGCTAAAGGAGACAAGTTTAGTCTCAATCAGTGTCCTAAAAATCATCTGGAAATTAAGGAAATGGAAAAGATCCATACAACCACAATCAAGATTCAAGATTTCTATATGGATTCAGGTACGCTTCCGCTTTGGTTATGATTTTCTCGGATTATCAATATAGAGTTATGAATTCTAGGGTATAAATTGATATCTGGAATACCCTATTAAGTGTATAAATTTTCTAACAAGTGGTATCAGAGCGCAATAATCAATTACTTTATGTCTGTACAGAAAATACTAAAATACTCAAAATGATTCCAAAATAAACTATAAAGCATTAATATATTATAGACTCCCACTAAACCAAAGTATTCTGAAGCAATAACACACCCATATGAACAGTGTGCCCATGAAAGACCTTGGGTGTCAATACCTTTGTTAGCGGATCCGCAATCATCGAGTCTCGTCCTATATGCTCTATAGCAATCGACCACTGCACTCTTTCCTTCACAACCGTGTACTTAATGTCAATGTGCTTTGACTTAGTAGAACTCCGTTGTTGTTGGAATATAATATCCGAGTTATTGTCACAATATAACTTTATTGGTCTTTCAATATTTCCAACAATGCGCAGCCCGGTGACAAGATTTCGCAACCATATTCCTCGACCGATGCCTCATAACATGCCACTAATTCACCGCCATGGTAGAAGGTGCTACAAGTGTCTGCTTAGTACTTCTCAATGAAATGGCTCCCCCAACCACTAGGAAAACGTAACCCGAAGTAGATCTTCTACTATCTTGGCATCCAGCAAAATCAGAATCAGAATACCCAATGATCTCAGCCTGATCTGATTTTCTGTATGTAAGCATGAAATCTTTTGTTCTCTGCATTACATAGAGTATGATTTTGTGATGATTCTTGGTATTATTTTATATGTCATTTTCTATGGTTTGTCCTATTTATGTCGCTGGTTCGATTAATATTTATCGATTCGGACTTACTTGGTTTGTTTCGATGTTTTGTAGAAAAATGGCATTAAATAAGACGAAATGAATCATCCAAGATCTATCCTATATTGAAGAGCATTTCGATAGGAGTTCATAGGCGCAAACGGATCATAATTCGGAGTTCGGACGAGAGAGAACGGAGCGAAATGGCGGTCACAAGACGCAAGACGCGCTGAAGCGCGTCCGGCGCTGCGCGCGAGTTTTCTTCAGCCCAGCGTGCGTTTGGCCTCCCCCAACCGGCGCTGCACTCCCAGCGCCTCACACCGCGCTACGCTGCCCCTCCAGCGCCCATTCTTCACAACGCGGCCACGGCCGCACCTCATGCGTCTTCACAACGCGGCCACGGCCGCGCCTCATGCATCTTCACAATGCGGCCACGGCCGCATCTCATGCGTCTTCACAACGCGGCCACGGCCGCGCCGCGCCACGGCCGCACCTCATGCATCTTCACAACGCGGCCACTGCCGCACCGCGGCCACGGCCGTATCTCATGCGTCTTCACAACGCGGCCACGGCCGCGCCACGCCACGGCCGCACCTCATGAATCTTCACGGCTCCGCCGCCGCACACTCCGCGCCCGGCGTGCCCGTGACCCCGCTAGCTCTGCGAACATCACCAGCCTTCCGTCCGCGCTGGGTCGCGTCCGCGCTGGGGTTGCTCTCATTTTCGCCCATAGAGTTGGCGCGTCCGCGCGTCGCATCCGCTCTCACTAAATATAAATACGCTGCTAGGTCTTCGTTCGATCTCGTTCTTCGGATCTTTTCACGCAACCGCGGATGCTCTTCACCATTGATTTTCAGAATTCTTCAGACGACACAACACAGATAATTCTTAGCTTTAATTCTTGCTTTATGTTTCATCAATTGAATTATTAGTTTATCATTTATGCTTTGGATTCATCGTTTTGTCGGATCAATTTCACAGTATTATTGTTTGATGATTGTTATTGAATTCAACTCCATAGTGAAGGATTGTGTTCATGTTGCTTAAATCTTTTATGCTTTCGATTATTTCAAGTTCTTGTTGGATGATTGTTGATTATTATTTATGTGCAATTAGATTTAGATTAGGAATTGACAAACCCTATGAACAATAGAATTGCATATTCTTTTATTTACTGCTTTTATTTATCGCTTTCATAATTCAACTAGGGATTGACAATCCCTGGTTTAGATTTATCGTTTTATTAGTTTAGCTCGGGATTGACAACCCCTAGCTTAGGATGTTGTTTATTTTCTCGTATTTCAATTCTTGTTTGTTCAACCCTCGTTGGTATTAGAGTGTTTAGGATTTTAATCGCTTTCTGTGCATGACACGAAGAATAGCCCTGTTAAGTTTTCCTTGAGAGACGACTCGTGTTAACTTATCACGCTATGATTACCTCATACGATTGCGAGTAATTTGAGTGTGTTTTTAGCTTGATCAATTTTGGCGCCGTTGCCATGGAGGCCAAACGCACGCTGGGCTGAAGAAAACTCGCGCTTGTGCCGGACGCCTTCGCGCGTCTTGCGTCGCGACTTTCGCCATTTCGCTCCGTTCTCTCTCGTCCGAACTCTGAATTACGATCCGTTTGTGCCTATGAACTCCTATCGAAATGCTCTTCAATATAGGATAGATTTGGATGATTCATTTCGTCTTATTTAATGCCATTTTTCTACAAAACATCGAAACAAACCAAGTAAGTCCGAATCGATAAATATTAATCGAACCAGCGGCATAAATAGGACAAACCATAGAAAATGACATATAAAACAATACCAAGAATCATCACAAAATCATACCAAACAACGGGTTCAATTCGGTTATTGTTCTTCTTTCTGATGTGCAATCGGTTATCGGGTATACCTGTCACGACCCGACTAATTAATTAGACAATTAACTAATTAATCAGGCCGTGATGGGTTAAAACATTAAAATTTTGAACAATTAAACAGGTTTAAGTGAAATAAAATTTTCGACAAACGGACAGCATATCCTCTAGAATATGGATAAGCCAACCTGCACGCAACAAATATCCAACAACAAGTAATAACAAAAAGTGAGGTCACAGCCTCAACGATATGTATATAAAAGGTTCCAAACATTTACAAGGATTTTCAAAAGTATTGTTTCAAGTTTTCAAGTTAACAACGGAAGAGTAGTGAATGTCATGTATGAAGACACGACATTCAGGTACAACTATTTACAACAAAAAGGGATCAACTAAGCTCAGTTCCAGGCTCATATCCCTTCCATGCTCAACCTGCATCAAATAAAACATTTTTCGGGTATGAGTACCAAAGAGTACTCAGTGGGTAAATGCCAAACAAAATTTTTAAAACTTATAATTTTTTTTCAAATAAGAATTTAGAAAACAATCGAATAATTGTTTCATAAGAATCTTTCATTATCATATCACCACACTTTCTTTCTTGAAACATACCCAAGCATCACATACCCGAGTTGGTCCCTAAGGATCTCAACTACGGTCATACCTATCTACGCTATTCAAGAATGAAAAGTAGGCCTCGCCCCAATACCATGGCCGGCCTATATTTGCAAGCTCACGGCCATAACCTGTGCACAGTACATAAAATTTTTCTACCGTAGATAGGTAAATCATCAGTCATACCCATTAAAGTGGTAAAACAATCATTTTAACATATCCATAATGTGGTGATTAAAATAATTTCATGATAAAATAAATTAAAGCATAACATTTACTTTGCTAAAATGAATTTGCAAAGCATTACCCACCTGACGACGTTCAATCCAAAAAGTTTATTTCCTCGTCCTTTACTTCTCAACTTCCTTTGTTTGATCCTTTAACATAAGATTATTATTGAATTTAGTAACCTTCCTTATTCATTTAACTACTCATCAATACTTTGTCAATTATAATTTCAAAACGTCTTATTAATAAACAAATTCTACCGAAATTTCGGCAGAGTAACGTTTATAATATGAATCGCCAAAATCAATCAAAACCCATCCAAATTCATCCCAAACTCTCCAAATCATCACCATATACTTAAATATACATTTAGAAACTTAAAACAAGTTTAAACTAATTCATTAACACTATAATCACTTAATGCCCTTCAACCACATTCATAGAAATTTTCTAGCATTTCACTATCTAAAATTCATTTAATATCAAACAACCTATAACTATACTCATTTATCATCAATAATCATTAATTCATGATCACTTCAATTCTTAACCAAATTCATTACATAAAATCATAACTTTATACTAAACTTTAATTTTTCATCTTTTAATATATATGTTCAAAAATTCCCATAAATTCCACTTAAGCATTATTTTTATTATAGATCTCAAATACATATCAAATACATCAAATAAAATCAAGAAATCATAGTTCATGATATCCCCTTCATTTTCAAAAATTAGGAACATTATGTAGATTCATGGATTAAATTCTTATAAATTCACATTATGCATTATTTATATCCTAAAGTTCAAATATCATGTCAAATTGATCAAATAAAATCAAAATCCTCAAGTTCTAATTACTCCTAGTTTTCGAAAATTGTAGGCTTTTAATATACGTGTTTTAATTTCTATTTCTTTAATCATAAATTGTTTATTTCTATTTCTAATCATATATCTAAGCTCAATTCAACTAAATCATAACATATGTTTCACATACAAAAATTAGGGTTCATAGCCAACACTTTAATTTACCAACTTTAGCAAATGAAAGAATTAAATCCATAAATCATGATATTTATACACAATAAACATAATTAAATCAATAAACATAATAAAATTGAAACAAATCAACCCTAAAATTAATCATCAATTTTCAAAAACCCTATGCATATAAAACATCTTATTTATCAATTTAAATCATAAAAATTTTGCTTAAATAAAGTAATTACCTTGCTTAGAGTGATTTTCCATCAATTTCCCACTTAAATATGAATTAAATGTGAAAATAAAAATTTTGTGTGTGCTTGTGTGTGTGAGTGCCGAAAATTTGAGGGAAAATAAGGTAGATGATGATCTTATGTTATTTTGGAAATTCTAGAATGTTTATGTACATTTAAATGTACATTAAGTATTCATTTTATCAAAATTTGACACAAATTTCCAAAATTGATTATTATACCTCTAATATTGCTAATGTTATAAATTAATATCCTTTAATATATATAACTATATTTCTAATAAATATTAGAATCCAAAAAAATTTACATCCATGATTACAATTAATTTCATATAACATAAATTAAATTCTTTCATATGTTACAAATTCAACTAATTATACTCATGTTTCTCAATTTTCGAAAATTATACAAAATAATTCTTTTATCACTAACTATTAATAAAATCAATTTATTCAAGCAAATTAATAGCTTGAACCATAATTTACTTTATTTTATAAGAAAAGTTCCACATAAAAATAATTAATACATTCTATAGCATAATTTCTATTTAATAGCATTTTTCATTCAACACACATTCATAATCACAAAATTCACATTTTATCATGATAAAACTCATTTTTAATTATTCTCTACATTTTCTAATCTCTATTCCTTCTATTGAAATTTAATCAAATTTCTATCGTTTATCAATCTATTATGCATTTCTTTATAAATTCTTAAAAATTAAACGGCCTTTAAGCCCCTAATTACACTTAATTATGCTCTAATTAATACTAAAAGTTTTTCGGGTTACTACATTCCCTCCCCCTTTAGAAAAATTTCGTCCCCAAAATTTAGTACCTCGTAAAATAGGTCAGGATACTTCTTCTTCATTTGTTCTTCTAGCTCCCAAGTCACTTCTTCTGGACCGTGATGTTTCCACTGAACTTTCACTAAAGGAATAATCTTATTCCTTAACTTTTGCTCCTTCCGGTCCAGAATGCACTCAGGTTCCTCTTCATAACTCAAATCAGGGTCGGAAACTATTTCGTCATAATGAAGGATGTGCATCGGGTCATACATATATTTTCTGAGTTGAGAAACGTGAAAGACGTCATGTACATTAGTGAAGTTAGGTGGCAACGCTAATCTATATGCTACTGTCCCAATCCTTTCCAGTATTTCATATGGTCCGATAAATCGTGGCTTAAGTTTCCATTTTACGCCGAAACGATGAACTCCTTTAGTAGGGGAAACTTTCAGAAAAACTTTGTCTCATACTTCAAAGTTTAGTTCTGAACGAAGATTATCCGCGTAAGATTTTTGCCTATCCTGGGCTTCTTTCATTCTTTGCTTTATTTGTCGTACTATCTGGACCATTTCTTCTATCGCTTCAGGGCCAAGAATCTTTTTTTCTCCAACTTCATCCCAGTAAAGGGGTAATCTGCACTTCTTACCATATAGCGCTTCGTACGGGGCCATGTTGATCGTAGCTTGGTAACTGTTATTATAGGCGAATTCGATCAATGGTAAAATCTGTTCCCATTGATCTCCCCGATCGAGCACCACCGTTCGGAGCATATCTTCTAACGTTTGAATCGTTCTCTAAGTTTGACCATCTGTTTGGGGATGAAAAGCGGTACTAAAATTTAATCGGGTATCCAATTCTTTTTAAAAGTCGTCTAAAATCGAGAGGTGAATTTGGTATCGCGATCAGACGTAATTGATATCGGCACTCCATGTAAGCGAATGATTTCTCGAACATAAATTTGTGCCAACTTATCCGCTCCGTATGTTACTAGAATTGGAATAAAATGAGCACTCTTAGTTAATCGATCAATGATTACCCAGATAGCAGTGTTCCCTCGTCTTGACTTGGGTAATCCAGTTGCAAAATCCATCGCAATGTGATCCCATTTCCATTCAGGCACTTCTAAAGGTTGTAACTTTCCATACGGTCTCTGATGTAACGCTTTCACTTGCTGGCACGCTAGACATCGTTCGACATATGATGCGATTTCTTGTTTCATTCTTGTCCACACGAATTTCTGTTTAAGGTCATGGTACATCTTCGTGCTTCCAGGATGTGCGGCATACGGAAAATTATGAGCTTCGCTCATAATTTCGTTCTTCAACTTGTCATCATTAGGCACACAAATTCGATTGTCGAACATAATCGCATTGTCTGCTGCTTCATGATATCCAGGAAGATTCCCTAATCTAATTCTTGCTTGCAATGCTTCCAGTTGTGCATCTCGTTGTTGTGCTTCAATGATTCGGGCTCTCAAATCTGGAAGTACCATTAATGCAGCTACTATATCTTGGGTGGAGAATTTAAGTGATGTTTTTATTTTAATTTTGACTTTAATCCATCATTTTTTTTTGTTTGTTCGTGTTCGTGGAAATAATTTTTATATTGATTTTTATTTGATTGTTCTATAATGTAGTAGACGTACATCTGTATGAATTTTTCTTAACCGATGATGAATCACATTTAATTGTGTATGAACTCACTTTGTTAGCTATGTGCCTGTTGTAGAAATAAATTTTTATACAATGTTATTTTATTTTGGAGGTGGACTGAAATCAAATATTTGTAGTGGTTTGTTAGTTACTACTACAACATGGTTAATTCATGTCATACCTAATGAAAATGTTATTCTATTTTTCATTACAAACGCATTGGATGATGTTGTTGGAGATTCGAAAAATATTATTGTATCTCATACCTGATGTGAAAAACCAAGACGAAGATGCGAAAAATACAAAGGATTGGTGCACCATGACTCGCAATCGTGAAAAGGTTGTTGAGGAAGAGAGTGACGAAGACTGATTAGTTGTGTTAACATAATACATTCTCTTTTTGTTTTTATTTTTTTTACTAAAATTATTTGATAAACTTGTATGTGATAGAGTTACTGTATATGTTTTATTGAACTACGTGCCTGACATTGTATAAGTTTGAATGTAGAAGTTTGAATTGTATATACACATGGTCTGCATCCGTAATAAGATTGTATGAATTCATTAATGTATTGTACTAGACAACTTAGTGAAATAACACAATATTTTGCAATTATGTTATGGACCAAACTTGAATCAAAAAAATAAAAAGTTATCCAATTATTGGAACATTTAGTACACAATTCAAATTATATTTCACATACTCCCGATCAGGTAACATGTACATTTTAATTTTTCTTATATATATTGTAGACGTATGAATTGAAAAAGCATATGGTATGAATCCGAACAAAAATTTACATAAATCCAACAAGTATATCAAACAACTTAAGGAACCAACACATTGTTTGCAGTTTTGTGGTGAAATTTTTAAATATGTTTTATTGAACTACGTGTCTGACATTGTATAGGTTTGAATGTAGAAGTTTGAATTGTATATACACATGGTCTGCATCTTTACTAAGATTGTATGAATTCATTAATGTATTGTACCAGACAACTTAGTGAAATAACACATTATTTTGCAATTCTGTTATGGATCAAACTTGAATAAAAAAAAAAAGTTATGCAATTACTCGAACATTTAGTGCAAAATTCAAAATTTATATTTCACATATTCCCGATCAGGTACCATGTGCATTTTAATTTTTCTTATATATATTGTAGACGTATGAATTGGACAAGCATATGGTATGAATCCGAACAAAAAATTGCATAAATCCAACAAGTATATCAAACAACTTAAGGAACCAACACATTATTTGCAGTTTTGTGGTGAAATTTTTGAAAGAAATAAAAACATACATAATTACTCGAACATCTAGTTCTAAATTGACTAGATTATATCTTGTCCATGCATCTTCTTTGCTCATAATTGTCGAAATAATAGTGTCGCGATTCAGAGAGAAAATATGCAGCAGACGAGTTCTTGAGGTTCAACGTGAATTTAGGAATCCCTAATTTTTTTTTGAATAGAAATTATTATAGCATGAATAATTGAGCATGGATATCTATTGGATTCAATTAATCATAATTAAGCGTGAATAGTGGAAAATTTGGTTGTATAATATAACGGTGCTCAATTAAAATACCTATGTTACCCTTATTTTATAATAAATCGTTGCTTTCATATTGTTTCCTACTAATTTGTCATTAATTTGTTTAATGCAATCAAGTTCGTTGATTTTTTTGATCTATGGTTTAGAATAGTTTTTATTTTATACTCTAAGGGAGGTTTTCACAATAACCATTCCATAGACACCAATATATATATATATATATATATATATATATATATATATATAGGGTTGGATTCCCGTAGATAATATATAGTACCCAATCTAGATCACACATATTGAAAGTGGTCGCACCACAAGCTGACACGTGACAGATTTTTTTTCTTCTTTTTCTTTTTTAATTTTAGCAAGGGGCAAAATAGGAATAAAGCAAATCAGTCTTTTTGTTCTTCTCTTCTCCTCCCATCTTCTTATTCTTCCATTTTTTTTACAATGGCGGCAGCGGCAGTGGACGGCAAACATGAGCAATAATACATACGAACAACAAAAAATAACAGATTTTGTAAGAAAAGAAAGAAGAAAAAAGAACTGAGAATAAAATTGAATGATTTTGAGAAAAAATAGAAGATGAATTTGATAGAGGATTGGAGAATCGAGAGAAATGGTAGCTATGTCAGTGGTTCACGGTGAAATTCGACGATTAATCGAGAAAATAGACGGTGGAATTGACGGAGAAGGATGGATGAGAGATTAATTTGTTGTTGAAAAACATAAAACTACATATTGGCACGAAACACAAACATGCATTTAACAAAATACGTTCATGCATTTAATAAAACATGTTCATGCATCTTACAAAACGTAAAAATACATTGTTGTCCAACGGACGCTAAGGGTGCGCGAGTGCGTGCCGGAGTGACGCGCGAGCATGAGTGCGCGCTGGACATGCGCTTAGCGCACGTTTCGAACCTGCATGCATTATATATTATGTTCAACTACATGCATTTTTTGTTCATTTAAATGCATTGTTCAGTTCAACTAAATGTATGGTTTGTTTTTCGCAATCACATAACAAATCAAATTACTAATCTACCCTTATTGTAGCAAAATCAGCGAAATTAAGCTTAAAAAGTCCGAAAAAATCTCCACCTATAAGATCTATGAGGTGAGTGGATAAGATTGAGCATTACATATTACCTCAGACTCGGGTACTATTTGATCCATATCTCTATATATATATATAAATAAAAATCATGAACATTAAAATGAAAATTTACTTAACTTAGCGATGCTTATGTTTTAGTAAAAGACATGAACATTGATAACAAATTCAATTATCATAACAATAAAAAAAAAATGGAACTTACTATAGGTCTTGATATTTTCAATTTTACTTCTAGTTACTTCACCTCAATTTTTTGAATACTTCCAATGCGAAATTGAAATTAGTTGCTACGGAAAATGGTCAAATACATCCTTTGTGTTTCCTCTTAGGATGGAGTAACCCCTACAAATACTTTTAGGTATTACTAAATTCTTAATGTTGGAAATTATTGATACACAATACCTTTCACCACTATTAACACACCAAAATAACTGTCTTAATTTTTATTTTAATTATTCTTAACTTCTAAGCAAGCTTTCTCCAATTTTCCTTTTTTGTTTGAAAAAATGTCAAACTAATTTTTAAACTAAATATTAGGAAACTCTACTCGTAATTTCATATATATTTTATCTTAAATTAATTAATATTATCACTACTACAATATTTAGATTAAATACACTTAAGTCTACTACCAAAAATCATCACTGCACAAAATGATATTACCCAAGACGTAGTTAAAAAGTGCAATGATAAATTCCAGATTTTCTATAAACTTTTAATTGGATAATTCCATCTTAAATAATTCATACAAATCATCCTTGAAGTTTACGTACGAATCTAATTTTGTACTACGATTTCGAGGTGGAGTTATAATATTCAGTAATTAATCATGAACAAGACTAGAGTATCACCAAAATTTGACAATGTAATACATGAATTTGAAGCTAATTTTGGCTAGAGATAATTGCTATTAAATCCCTACTTGTGGATATTGTCGTAAATTAGACCTCCTTTTTAAAACGGTTCAATGATGTTCCAATCTTTAAAATTGTCACTATTAATTTTGTGCATGAATATGTACATGACATTTGTTCGACGTCGAAACTCAAAATTAATTGATGTATTTTGAAATTAATTATCTGGATTATCTTCCCATGTTTTTAATTTCGTCATCAGACATCCAACATCTAAATAATTTATTCAAGAGCTAACATGATGAAATCAGAGCTTCCCGATGTTTTAAGTTGTAATTCTAGATGTTTGACAACAATTTGACAACATGGGAGATTAGACATTGGGTTTCAAAAGATTTCATTCAATTTGAATTTTAACATCGAATAGATGTCTAAATCACAGCTCCAAATTCGTAGAAAATTTTGGAAGAATGATTTTTTCACAAATCAAAAGGTTGAAATATTAGTAAACCATTCTAAAATTGAGTCCGAAATTTAAGATTTAAATAGAAATTATCTCTATTTAACTGATACCACTTTATGTATATTTCAAAGCAAAATGACTTTTAGGGATTTAACATCCTTATTTGACCAACAATTAAAGAATGCATCCTCATATCCTCATTCTATGTTAATAGTATCAGATGATGAAATGACTTTAATCACTTGCTTCTTGTTTCTTTTTGATTTGGAAGAGTTTATAGACTTGTTTCTTCTCTCTTAATAAATATAAGCTTTCAAAAAAAGAAAAAGAAAAAAAGAGATAAGCTTAAAAATTGATAGGACGCATCCCCTGCACATTTGGCTAGGCCTCCAAAGTCCAAATACCATATGTAAGTTGAGACCCATGTCTTCAATTATTGGCATTAGTAAATATTGATGATCGGATAGCTAGTGATATAGAAATTTAACTTTTAATCTCTAATACTTGGTTGATTATGTGCCAAAAATATCAACTCATGACATATATATTTGTTAAAATTTTGAAAGTGTTGGTATTAAAATAAAATATTTAAAGTTAAAGACATTTTCGCTAAACTTACAAACATTGGCATGTAAACTCATATTTCTTATTATTATTTGGATAGGTTTTTCATACTTATTTATGTAAAGTTAGTGGTGGGTACAAATTGATACACATTCAAATATCTTACTACATGCCACACCCCAAAATCGAATGAATAGATAAAGGGGAAAATGACATGAAACCTTACTTGTCCTGGAGAAGTAGGGAAAATTTTCCCTTACATTTGACAAAAACCCGATTTTCTCGGAAAATAAATAATAGGTAATGTCAATTCAGATAATAACATATGACCAGTTCCCAATATCAGAAGTTTAGTTTCGTACTCTGATAATAACCAAACAAAAGACATCATACTAACCAGAATAGGGGAATTAGTAGTTAAGTTCGACATAAAACAATATTTTATAATATTGCCAAGTCTTTAAGTTTGGGAAAATTTAAAAGATAGGATAAGGACTAGCTATTTAACAAAAGGGAGGATTTTTGGAGTCGAGCCCTAGTCTCAGCTTCGTTCCGTCATCACCATCCAGTCAACCTGAAAACAATTGAAAAGATTTTTGGTGAGTACTAATATACTCAGTGGGCATAAGATTTTCAAAAATATTTTGCAAAATCAAAACAGTTTATCCAATATCTCGGCATAACTTAGAAGGTTGCAAAACTAAAAGTCACTTCTAAGTTATGTGAAAATGAATCAATCTTTCTTGTGGCGCCAGTGTTACGTTCTCTATTGTTACTCTTATCATTATACATTTCTTTTCGATCCGGGCAGCGCCCTTAATAGATCTCGATCCCGGGAACATAGTCACCGTCGGATCTTGGGTGAAACCATTCATTCAATGAAATCATTCACTTGGTGAAGCCATTCATTTGGTCGTTTCACAAGTGGAAATCAAACCACCACGATTCGAGCTCGTGCGCACAACCCTTAGTAAGTGTGTTAGGCCGACTAAGAGCCACAATTGTTATATAAGAGCATCAAATAGAGCAGAGCGCAACAAAATATTTTTATTGGATAACCATTCATATTTTAGAAATATTAGACCATATAACTCAAAATGCTCTGTAAACTAAACCCACCTCGATAGGCCCAAGCGTGAAGAATTAAACACGCGAACTCATCTCAAGAAAAACAACGCCAATCTCTTTGGTCAACAAAGCCTACAAGATAAACTAATCTTAATAGGTCACGTAATACTAAGCTCAAGTCTAAGGTAACACAAGGCTGCTATTTCTTGATTCACTATCTCGGGTTTTCAAAATTTCAAATTAAATATGGAAAATCAATTTTTCGGTTAAGGCCACCAACAATATCCCTGCTCGTTTTCCCCTTTTATTAGTATTATTATTATTATTATTATTATTATTATTATTATTATTATTATTATTATTATTATTATTATAAACTTAATTTGATTTTGAATATCAAATTATCAGAATACTTTTATTACAAAAATATATAAAACTTTAGTTTCTTAAAATAAACTATTTATACATTAAACATGTAATCACTTTAATAATAATAATTCTTCAATTATAACTTTACTAAACACAATCAAATTTTATTATGCAACTCAAGTACCAAAATAATTAATCGAACTCGAATTAGAGTTGAATTTAATTGATTAACAAATCTGGCTCAACTAACAAATTAACCCAAGTCCAGAACTCTTTATAACATCAGTCCATTATAATTAATTAAGGCCTAAGGTAGGAAATGATAAGAAATAAGCCCAATCTTCTTTGTTATTGTTGGTCCAAACTTTGAGCCATCTCATTTCTCTCCCTCTTACAATTCTCACTTTATCACTCTCTCTCTTCTTTGTACCCCTTTCCCAGAACACCCAACATAATAGAACTCCCCCTTCTTATTCCTCTATCCCTTTCTGTCGCCGCCACCGACCGCCAACAGCCAGCAACAACAACGATCGACCGTCGAACCTCCTCCCCCTGACTTCTCACCCATCTTTTTCTTTCTCCTTTAGCCCGTATCCTCCCTGTCTCTCTTCAGATTTCTTCTCCACTTTCTACCCAACACCGTTGCCTTTCATCTTCGATTTCGGCGAGACACCGTCTGTCGCTAGTGATACCAACGATCGTCGGCTTGCTCCATCCTCTTTCTTTTCTCTCAACATGAATTTCTCATCTCTTCCCTCACTCAGCACTGTCGTTACCCCTGTCCTTGGTCATCATCACCACCGACGATGACAGCGGCACGACCATGGCTCTCTTTGTTGGATATTCTTGACATCATCTAATGATACACAGCGGAATGTACAGTCAAAAAACAGATCTAGATCTACAATTAAACTTGCGAAGAGCCCTATGAACACGTTAGATAGAGAACTTACGATTTGCAATGCTTCCAGTGAATCTGCAAGGTTGTCTCCACAACTATGGTATCCACGTGTATGCAAATCCAATGCAGGAACAATTCCTCGGCACAAAGTGATTGAGCTAAAAACACACTCAAATTTACTCGCAATCGTACGAGGTAATTGTAGCGTGATAAGTTAACCCAAGTCGTCTATCAAGGAAAACTTAACAGGTCTATTGTTCGTGTCGTACACAGAAAGCAATTAAATCCTAAACATTCTAATACCAACATGGGTTTTGAAACAAACGGGAATTGAAAGCTGAAAGGAAATATAAATGAAAGCAATCAAACTAGGAGTTGTCAATCCCTAGTTGATAAATAACGAAAGCACGAAAGCAGGAAGCTAAGCATAGAACAACTAAATTAAATCATCAAACATAAAGCAATAGAATTCATAGGATAAAGATTCAACATATAACTAAGTTCTAAAATCCATTGCATGAAAAGTAATGTAATCACGAAACAAGAAATCACAAGCAATATAAATCAAAGGAGCATGAAAACAATCCACTGTCACTATGTAATTGAATTCAACAAAAATCACCAAACAATAACACTATGAAATTGATTCCAATAGAACTGATAAATCCCAAAGCATAAATTGATAAACTAAATATTCAATCGATGAAAATGAAAACAAGAATTAAAACAATGATTTATCTGTGTGTGTTGTCGTCGAAAAGCTTTAGAAGAAGAATGGTGAAGAACAATGACCGCAACCAAAAGAAATCAGAACCCCCTCAAAATTATGACCTAACGAGTATTTATATTAAGTGAGACTGAGCGCCGGATGTAACGTGAGCGAGCGCGGAGTGGGCTTTCAGTGCCCAAAGTGAACGCCAGTTCAGGAGGGAGCGCCGACTCTGAAAACATTATGTATTGGGCTTGAGCGCTGGCTGAAGGAGAGCGGGCGCTGAAAGATGCTTCTTTCTCAAAAACCAACGCCGGTTCAAGGCGAGCGGGCGCGCGCGGGGTGAGCGGGCTTCAGGCTTGAATGCGGAAGGAAGATTGGCGAGCGGGCGCTTGAGCACAGTGCCGGCTGGGAGCTGGACGAGCGCGGAGGTGAGCGTTGCACGTGAGAGCCGGACGAAGGCTGGAACGGGCGATGGGTTCGGATGTTGCCGAACGCGAGCCGGCACTTGGAAGGAGACCCCGCGATGAACGCGCGTGTTGGAGGTGAACGCCGGTTGAGTTCGGACCGGAGGGCAACAGGCGCGGAGCGGAGGTGACCAGCGTCTTTGGGAAGCCGCCACGGACGGACGCGCAGCAAACGTTGGGCGTTGGAGGGCCAGCGTGCGGGTGGAGGCTCGAGCACCGGGTGGGCGCTGAGATTGTAGGGAAATCTGATTTTAACCCTCTCGATGATCTATCTTGGATGTTTAATTCACCATACATTGATTATATGTCTAGCATGCACCTATATAATTAATTGCAACACGTAGGGGTTTTTCGTGTTTACCTACGAATCGTCGGTAGAATGGATCAAGACTCGTGCTTTGATCTTACGGGTGTATCCGATTGCCTAAACCCAATGCGAGTAAGGACAATCTATCAAGAATGCTATAGAAAATCACCCTCTTTCTTCTCTCGAGATTTTGAAAATCTCACTATTTTGGGAATAGAATTCTCAAAACTATAAACGAGCATTAGCCTGATTTTCTCTCACCTTATATTTATAATGCGACCTAATCCTATCATGATAGGATTTATGCATATCTAATAAATATAATCATATCACTTAAGATAGAGAGGATCGTCGAGTCTAGTAGGACTCTAGAGAGAGAGGACGATTTTCCCTTAGCAGCAGGCTGGATGGGCGACTGAGGATCAATGCAAGGAATAAAGATGGGCCTCAAATAAATTAATTATCTAATGTTCAACCCGAACATAAATTAATTTATAAACATTCATTCATGCCACTAGAGAATAAATCTTGACTTACCCTTTTATTGCCGAAGTTGATTCGGGCTCGTATTTAGACTTCTGAATCCCGTATTTAAGATATTGTACATCCATTAATTATTTACGATTGTTACATTGCTTAAAATAATTAATATCTTTAATTCATAAGTAGTACCACTCAACCTTATTATTGTTCTTGAGATAACTCAACTGCGGGGTTTAATACAATAAACCTTTTGAGCTCCTTAAGGGCGTCATCATCTAGCGGATACGGTGACTCGTCGGTAACTAGCATGACATACAACCGCCACCACCGAGATGCGAGAGAGTCTTGGGTTAACTCATGTAACCTCACCATAACAAGTCAAGTGATGTTTAGCAACTCATACTCACCTATTACCTTATCGAGGTTTAGATCATCATAAGTCACCGAGATCTTGGTTCATCACGACGGTCGATAGAAGAACTCATCTCACTATGATCCATCATACGTCGAGGCGTACCGGCATAGACAAGCAACCAAGTCAGTCACTTCTTATCTACACGCGGCTATACCGACAACCGTCCTCAAGTTGTCTCGGTGTGATACTTTTTATATCTCATTAAGCTTGACCAATCATACGGACTTATGTGATCTACAACACATTGATGATCTAACTTATATATAAGATAAAAGGACATACATATGCAATCAGTAAACAATTCGGATAGGAGATTGTAATAGTGGTAACGAAACATTGTATCAAGCTCAACCAAAGCGCCGATATACAAATCCAGCGAGATGGCGAGTCCGGCGCACGCGAGCATGCAGCGTGCCTGGCGGTGGCGCGTCTTTGGGCGCGGGTGTTGCGAAGGGAGTGTTGGATTTGTATATCGAAGCGATTTGGTTGAGCCAGATATAATGTTTCTCGTTACCACTATTACAATCTCCTATCTCGAATTGTTTACTTGATTGCATATTTATGTCCCTTTATCCTATATAAGTTAGATCATACGATGTGTTGTAGATCATAGAAGTCTCGTATGATTGGTCAAGCTTAATGATATATAAAAGTATCACACCGAGATAACTTGGGGCGAAGTTGTCGTGATAGTCGCGTGTAGATAAGAAGTGACTCGACTTGGTTGTTTGTCTATGCCGGTACGCCTCGACGTATGATGGATCACGGTGAGATGAGTTCTTCTATCGACCGCCGAAGAACCTAGATCTTGGTGACTTACGGCGATCTAAACATCGATAAGGTATTAGGTGAGTATGAGTGGTCGACCATCACTGACTTGTTATGGTGAGGGTTACATGAGTTAACCCAAGACTCTACATCTTGGGTGGTGGCAAGGTTTGCATGTCATGCTAGTTACCAGACGAGTCACCGTATCCGCTAGATGATGACGCCCCTTAAAGAGCTCAAAGGTTTATTGTACTAAACCCCGCGGGTTGAGTTATCTCAAGTACAATAAAAAGGTCGAGTGGTACTACTTATGAATTAAAGATATTAATTATTTTAAACAATGTAACGTTGTAAATAATTAATGGACGCACGATATCTTAAATACGGGATTCAGAAGTCTAAATTCAAGCCCGACCTCAACTTTGGCAATAAAAGGGTAAGTCAACATTTATTCTCTAGTGGCATGAATGAATGTTTATAAATTAATTTATGTTCGGGTCAACTTAAGATAATTAATTTATTTGAGACCCATCTTTATTCCTTGCATTTGATCCTCTGGTCGGCCCATCGACTGCTGCTAAGGAAAATCGTCTCTCTCTCGTAGTCCCACCGACTCTTGATCCTCTCTATCTTAAGTGATATGATTATATTTATTAGTTATGCATAAATCCTATCATGATAGATTATGGTCGCATTATAAATATGGTGAGAGAGAAAATCAAGACTAATGCTCAAGCCATAATTTTCGAGAATTCTATTCCCAAAATAGTGAGATTTTCAAAATCTGAGAGAACGAAAGAGGGTGATTTTCATAGATTCTCCATAGATTGTCCTCACCGGCATCGAGTTTGGCAATCGATACAACCCAAAAGATCCAAGCACCAGTCTCGATCCATTCTACCGACGATTTGCAGGTAAACACGAGAAAACCCCTACGTGTTGCAATTAATTATATTGGTGCATGCTAGGCATATAATCAATGTATGGTGAATCAAACATCCAAGATAGATCTTCGGGAGAGGGTTAAAATCAGATTTCCCTACAATTGGTATCCGAGCCTGAGGTTCAGTATCTTGGCTCTGTTGGATTAATTCACGTTTGATTATAACGTGCGCAATTAATTAATTGTGAATTTGTCGTTCATCGTGGCTCGTTTCATTATTTGTCGGATTTTGTTTTTCACCACGAGAAAATCCTTGGTTAGATTAGATTTTTTCTTGTAAATCTTATCTGTAAAAGAAGAACGAAGACGAAAAAGCACGAAGAACGAGATAACGATAGTACATCAGAAACGGTAGCACGTCGCGACGGTGTGCGGGCGACGGCACGCTCGGCGTGCACGGCGCTCGCAGACAACCGCGCGACGCAAGCGGCGAGCGAGGCGGGAGCATCGGGCGCGGCGGGCGGCACGACTCGGCGGCGGGCGGCGTGCGGGCGACGCTTCGGCGTAGATTCCTCTGCACCGCTTGGCCGCGCGTGCGCGCTCGGCCGATCTCGGCGAATCGCGAGAAACCTCAACGAGGTCTCGGTAGCAGCGGGCGACGCGGCTCGGCACACCTCGATGAGTCGGGCTCGGCGGCTTCGGCGGCCTCGCATGCGAAACCTCGGCGTCCATCGGCGGCGGCGAGACGACGCGTGCAGCAGCACTTGTCGCCGCGCGTGCGGCGTCTCGGCGGGTAACGCGCAGAGCGCTCGGCGGTCTCAGCGCGATTCTCGCGCAGGAAACCTTAAAGTGCTCGAGGGCTGGGCGACGCGGGGCGTGCGTTTTTCGTGCAGACGCCCCAGCAGCGCTCGACGATGGGTCTCAGCGGGACCTGGCGAGATGGCGCGTGGTGTGGCGCGCTCGATACGTGCGGACCTGTGCGTAATTCTCGGCAGCGTCCCTCAGCGACTCGGCGGTGCCCCCCTGACGGCGCGAGGTCGGGCGCGGGCATGGGCGGGCCTGGCCTTGCTGCCCGCCCCTATCTTGCCGACCGACCAGCTTTTGTTTTGGGTGACCGGTTCGCCCTCGACCAATTTTATGCCGGATCCGGTTTTCGACTGGTTCTAGTTTTTTTGACCCGATTCCAAATTTTCGATCCGGTTCGGCCCGTTCCACTGATCCGGCCCGTCTTTTATTTTTCGGCCCAAATCCAGTTTTGACGAATCCGTCCGTGCCTGCACGCGAGGTCCGTTGAGTTTGAAGATCTCAGACTTTGTAAATTTATGTAATAAATTAGGCGGGGAAGTACATGATCCACGAGTAGACATCAGAATACTCGACTTACTTAACCAAGCAATTGGTTAAGTAATTAGGCTATTATGGGTTAAGAAAGAACTTCTGATAATTTATAACAACAATTCCGACGGAATATACATGTCAAACAATATTTGACCTCAACTTTCATCATGAATGAATAAATTATTGTTGAAAGAGGTAGATCCGACAAAGAATGATTCTAGGTCCTCAAACCACAAGGAGTAATCGAACAAAGAAAAACAATGGCTAAGGAAAATTTTCAAAATAAGATAATCGAGATCAAATACTACATTGATCTAATATCACGAGTTAAACTAATTTTACAACGAATGTGAGAACTCAAACATGCTTTCACCAAAATAAAATCTTTGGTTAACTAGGGTTGAAAGCACGACTCATCAATAACTTCAAGCCTTTTATACAATATTAGATCCAACAAACAATCTTGGGTATTTAAAAGAAACTTTTTCACACAATCATTTTGATAAGTCACGGTCATAGAAGCAAATCGACATTTTAATGTAAATGACGAAATCCCAACAATAGAATAAAGCGTCACTGTGGCAAATATCTAGATACAAACAAACAAAGGCCAAAGTTCGCAACAAGAAGTGTGATCGAGAATCATGTATGATGACATAAGACTGGGCAAACAAAACATGACATCAACAATTAACAACATCATCATGAGACAAAACCTCTCGAGAGAAATATAAGCTCTTACGCGAAAACAACATTCGATTCAATGCGTGAGTTTTAAGTTAAAAAGCATCCTCTCGAGCTCATCAACCGCACATTTAGAAATATATGCTCCTTCTCAAACAAGTGATCGGCCATTTAGTGAGTACTAGATGCACTCGGATGGGTATATGCCATGCTCAAAAAAACATTTAAAACATTGCTCTTAGAGCTATAAACTTGACTTGCCATAACATTTGCAATGCATCATAGTCTATGAACACTGGGAGTTTTAAGTTAAATAACAAGACTTAACTGCATGCTTAAGCCATCAAATAAACTTACTTGCTTTCATGCTTATATATTCAAGATGCAACATTAAACATGTGTCGGTAGAAAATCCGCAGACATTATCTCATTCTTTAACCATTTTAGGGTTTGTGTGACATAGTATTCGCCATTTAGGGTTTTCACATGGGTTCGATTCTAATCGTTTTTCTTGCTCAAAACATGTTTATATCTACCCAACAACACATATATGAAAGCATATCAAGCATATCAACAACATAAGTTTAAGATCTAGGCTTCCTCATTTTCGAAAATTTTAAAGATTCCAAGGAATGAACTCATGCTTGAAAATTCAACATTAAACTACTCATAGGTGCTAGATCTAACGTAATATCAAGAAATAATCGAACAAAACATACTCCTTCAAACATACTCAAAAGGACCGAAAATTAGGAGCCTCTAAACTTCATGATTTTCGAAATTTTAAACCATAAATGCGTTCTAGAGGTGTAGACTACCTTTGTGTGAAAACGGATCGTGAATCCATCGGTTAGATCTTCATAGAAATGAGTTTGAAATTTTTTATACCTTGCAGTGTGTGTTTGTGTGTGTTCTCGAAAATTTTGTGAAGAATGGAGGAAAATAGTGTGTTTTGGAAGCTAAACACATATATACCCTTATACTATTCATGTCTTCTTTAATAAGCCACAAGTTTTCTAGAATTTTTCCTAGCTTATTACATAAGCTTTAAATGGCTTCTTTGGTAAGCCTTAAATTCTAGAATTCTCCTTAGCTTCTTATATAAGCTTAAAAATAAGGATATAACCTATCTTTTGAAATTATTAACTCAATATAAATCAAATAGAAATATATGAATTTCTAATGAGTTGAAATCTTCATAATTACCTCTTTCTAAAATAAACATCATATATGACTATTAAAAGCATTTTTGGTCTCAAAAACCATTTTGGAAAATTTGCACTTGATCTGAGTTCATTGAGCAAACACATATATTAAAAAGATGAAAGACTCTGAAATTCTATGACTATAGGATCAAAACTTCTATGAACACATATATTATCATTTCAAGACTCTTGAAATCTAGATCTTCTCATGCTAATAAAGACTTAAGAATCTTATCTCAGATTCTTTCTCGAATCTATCTCAGATTCTATCTTCTCGACTCAAAGCTTAACATAAAAGCTTTTAACTTAAATAACTCTTTCTTAAGGATGCAATGCCCTTCTTATAAAGCTCTTAATCAGGAGCAGATCTTTGCTACAGGAATACGGGGTATTACAGCCGCGATGAACGAATTTTTTTTTATATCGTTCAAAGCATGTCGTGGATGTTTAAATTATGCAGAAGCATGCTATGTATGTTTAAATTACGTAGATAAGCATGTTATATGTTTTCGTGATTGGATGCGCATAGTAAGCATGCTAGGTTTATCGCGTTTTTAAGCATATTTTAGGAATTCTGCGAGCATGTTTTACATGTTGAGTTCTATAGAAAAGCATGCTAGGATTACGTGATCTGCATGGACAAACCTTTTGAAACAAAAGACTAAGCAAGTAACCCGACATATTAATTTTAAATTAAAATGTCAAGACCTCCACTTTTTGATCTCTAAACAAAGTGATACGCACTGTGAGTAAACGTCCACACGCGTGGTTTGCTTGCACTGTTTGTTATAAGTTTGTTAGATGAGATTTCTAAATAAAACATTTTAATCTATTGAGAAGTGGGAGTTTCATGTAAACGCCCACACGCGTGGCTTGCATATGCGATTTTCATAAGTTCTCTAGAGATAGATTTAAAATGAGATAACAAAGGAATTTGGATTGGGCGGTATGGTCTAGTGAGTATGCCAATTCTAAGAATTCATTTTCTTTGTTAAAAGCTGTGGTCATTGCTAGACATCACCTCAAGTACAACTTCCCGCCAAGTACCTTCTTGCGATAGTGATGTGGTCTAGTAAGGTCCAATCATTAATTTCATTTTCATAAGGATAAGTTGACATGGATTGAAATTAAACAAATAAAAGGTATATTTTAGTCTAGTCGGGGGTTCATGTGTAGCGCCCACACGTGGCTTGCATGTGGGATTCCTGGGCGATTGGAGGTTTCAATTAATATTGTTTTATCAAAAGGTTACAATATTATTGTTACGAATTATGTGCGATCGTATGCTTATGTGTTTACATCACTTTTCAGATATGTCTCTTACACCGATTATCAATATGCTCGCACAAAATCCTCTATCCGGTCCAAATTTTATCGAGTGGAAACGAAACATTGAGAATGTTCTTACTGCCAAAGAAAATTTATTTGTACTCACTACACCCCGTCCCAAGCCTCTAGACGATTTATCTACTGATGAGGAATGCAAGGAGCACGAGAAATGGGACAAATCAAACAGAATGGCAAAGTGCCTTCTTTTGGTCACCATGTGCGAGTGCCTGCAAATCCAGCATCAAGAGACGGAAGATGCAGCCACTATATAGCTAAATCTCATGAAATCGTATGAGGAGTCGGACAGAATCGCTTGTCATAATTTGACAAAATCAATAATGTCAAGTTCAATGAAGGAAAGCGATTCAGTGCATGACCATGTAGAGCAAATGATCAATCTCTTCGGAGAGCTCGAATTGGTTGGAGGATATATTGATGACGTAGTCAGAATCGATATGATCCTCAACACTTTGCCCAAGTCTTTTGATGACTTCCGTTATAGAGTAGTCCTTTATGATAAGAGTTATACTCTAGATTCATTGCAAGAGGATCTAGTAACGGAAGAACGCAAAATGGGCAAAGGTGCACAGTCTTTAGTACGCACCTCAAAGAAAAACACTGCTTCATCAAAAGATGAAAAGGGAAAGTGGAATTGAAGAGATGCTAAGGCTAAAGAAAAGAGTGAGAGTAATACAAAGGGCTCTACCAGCGGTTTGAAAAAACCAAAGGAGAAGGGCAAATGCTTCAAGTTGCGGTGAGACTGGGCATTGGAAGGCCAAGTGCCCTATGCTCAAGGCTCAAGGTACGTCATTTACTTTAGTAACGGAAACATGTTTAGCGACTTGTTCTACTCATTCATGGGTAGTAGATACGGGTGCGACTGATCATGTTTGTTACACCTTGCAGGGGTTCCTGCGGACAAGGGAGCTGTGTGATGGTGAGATAACGATCTCCATGGGCAACGCGGAGAAAGTCGAGGCCGTTACAGTCGGAGATGTTACTTTATGTTATGATAGAATTGTTTTAGTATTGAAAGACGTTTTATATGTGCCGGAGTTTCGGCGAAACCTTATTTCAGTTTCGAAACTATTTATTCATGGATATTCAGTTGTTTTTGATAGTGGTGTTTCTATCATAAGAAATGACGAAGTTATCTATGGTGGCACTTTATATAATTCGCTTTATACTATTTCTGCCAAACATAATACCTTTAACTATGTTGCATCTACATCAAACCTTAAGAAGAGAAAGTTTTCAAGAAGATGACACCACATTTCTCTGGCATCGTAGATTAGGTCACATCAATCTAAATAGGATCCAAAGACTGGCTAAGAATGGAACGTTGGGTGATCTCACAGTTACTCCGTTCCCAGTCTGCGAATCCTGTATAGAAGGAAAGATGTCGACCAGACCCTTCAAAGCAAAGGGTTATAGAGCCAAAGAAGTGTTGGAACTAGTCCATTCTGACCTGTGTGGACCTATGTCAACACAAGCTCGTGGAGGGTACGAGTATTTTGTCACTTTCATTAACGATTACTCAAGGTACGGATACATATACCTGCTTCACCGCAAGTCTGAATGCTTTGAGAAATTCAAAGAATTTAAGGCGGAAGTGGAGACGAAGCTTGGTAAAAGTATCAAGTCACTGCGGTCTGATCACGGTGGCGAATACCTCAGTAACGAGTTTATGGACTATTTGGTGCAGTGTGGGATTACCTCGCAGCTCACTACACCGGGCACACCACAACAAAATGGTGTGTCAGAGCGAAGAAATAAGACTATCTTAGAAATGGTTAGATCAATGATGAGTTATGCAACATTGCCTATTTCGTTCTGGGGGTATGCCTTAGAAACAGCGGCATACTTGCTAAATCTAGTACCATCCAAGTCACCAAAAGACCCTTTCGAGTTGTGGTTTGGCGCAAGCTGGTTTAAACCACATAAGGATATGGGGTAGTCCGGCACATGTCTTTGAACAAGAAGGGCGACAAGTTGGAGTCTAGATCCGAAGCAAGGTCGTTTATTGGCTACCCTAGAGGAACGAATGGTGGTTATTTCTATAGTCTAGGATCGGAAGGTCATTATTAGCACTAATGCCCGATTCTTAGAAGAGGATTATATGAAAACCATAAATCCAAAGTTGAAATCATTCTTTAATAATTAGAAGATGATCGATTTCACCACCGATTAAGCCAAAGTGCGAGATGTCGGTGTCAGTGGGAGGATCGACACCGATACTTCAAGAAATTGAAGTGGGTCGAGTTCCACCGAGATACCGGCCGCACAAGTGGCTCTTATCCGACAACTTGTGCAAGATAGAGAACCACAAGTTCTCGCATCCATCGTTGGCATTGTGCCATAGCACCTCGTCGTAGTGAGAGGGTTGTTCGTCAACCCGAGCGATTTATGTTCGTGGGTGAATCTTGAATTTAGTCCCGTGAAACGAAAGGTAATAATCGACCCATGGACATACGGTGAGGCGATACAAGACATTGATGCAAGATCATGGCACACCGCTATGGACTTGTAAATCGAGTCCATAATGACTATGGATGTATACGAAAGACACCTCTACCGGATGGCAAGGAAGCCATAGGTAGTAAGTGAGTATACAAGAGGAGAGAGATTCAGATGGAGAGGTTTCGCTTTTAAAGCCGTGCTTGTGGCTAAAGGTACACTAAGATTGAGGGCATCGATTTCGATGAGACCTTTTGCTCAGTAGCAATGCTCAAGTCCATCAGAATTCTTCTCGCCATAGCAGCCCACTTAAACCTTGAGGTTTGGCAAATGGATGTGAAAACCGCTTTCCTAAACGGTTACTTTGAAGAAGGTAGTGACATCTATATGCAACAACCCGAAGGTTATGTGGTGAAGGGTGAAGAGCATCTAGTATGGAAGCTTAAGAAGTCCATTTATGGACTTAAGCAAGCTTCACGATCCCGAACTTACGCTGACGAGGTGGTAAAGTCCTATGGATTTACCCAGTTACCTAGAGAAAGTTGTGTGTATCGTTTAGATGTCAACGGTGATGTGGTATTTCTTGCACTTTACGTAGATGACATCCTTCTACTTGGCAACAATGTGAAGTTGTTATCAGACGTAAAGAGTTGGTTATCCGATCAGTTTCAAATGAAAGACTTAGGAGATGCAGCGTACATTCTTGGGATCAAGGTTTACCGAGATCGCAAGAGGAAAATGTTGAGCATATCTCAGGCATCTTATATTGATACTATGATTACTCGTTTTAGTATGCAGACCGCTAAGAAAGGATTACTACCTTTCAGACATGGTGTTCCTTTATCTAAGGAGCAGTCACCTATGACTACAAAGGAGATAGAGGAAATGAGACAAGTTCCTTATGCTTTCGCCGTAGGAAGTCTCATGTATGCAATGCTATGTACGAGACCCGATATTTGCTATGCGGTAGGTATAGTAGCTAGATATCAGTCTAACCCTGGACAAGCTCATTGGACTGCGGTAAAGCATATACTCAAGTACCTGAAAAGGACTCGAGATTATAGGCTAGTTTACAGTGCAGATAGTCTAATGCCTTTGAGTTATTCAGACTCGGATTTCCAAGCTGACCGTGATGAGAAGAAGTCTACCTCAGGCTATGTGTTTACCTTGGGAGGAGGAGCCGTATCCTGGTGGAGTGCAAAGCAGCGATGCATTGCGGACTCCACCATGGAAGCTGAATATGTAGCCGCGGAGGTCGCTAAAGAGGTCAGATGGTTCAAGAACTACCTCATGGATCTAGATGTGGTACCTGGTTTGCCCAAGAGTATCATAGTTTCACTGTGATAACTCAGGTGCAATGGCAAACTCGAAGGAACCACGGACCCACAAGGCAACGAAACACATAGAGAGAAAGTACCATGTCATACGAGAAATCGTTAGACGAGAGGATGTGCTGATTGAGAATATTGGTACTGCGGATAACCTAGCTGATCCATTCACGAAGAGCCTGTCCGCAAAAAGTCTACGAAGAGCATATTCGAGGACTTGGATTGCGCAAGATGACACCCACTTAGAAAGAAAACTTTTATATAATTAGGAGAAGCAAAGTGGTGGTGTTGTTTGTAATAGCTAGTAGAGAGACACATTGTATACTAAAAGTTTGCTTTAGTATAAGTGGGAGATTGTTGGATTTGTATACTAGAAGCAGTTTTGGTTGAGCTTGTATACAATGTTTCCTGTTACCACTATTACAATCTCCTTTCTGAATTGTTTACTTGATTGCATATGTATGTCCCTTTATCTTATATATAAGTTAGATCATACGATTGTGTTGTAGATCACGAAGTCATATGATTGGTCAAGCTTAATGAGATATAAAAGTATCACGGTGAGACAACTTGGGGATGAGTTGTCGGTATAGCTCATGTGTAGATAAGAAGTGACTTGACTTGGTTGCTTGTTTATGCTGGTACGTCTTTGATGTATTGATGGATCACAGTGAGATGACTTCTTCTATCTGACCGTCGTGAAGAACCTAGATCTCGGTGACTTACGATGATCTAAACCTCGATAAGGTATTAGGTGAATATGAGTTGTTGACCATCACTTTGACTTGTTATGGGTGAGGGTTCATGAGTTAACCCAAGACTCTCTGCATCTTGGATGGTGGCAGTGCTTGTATGTCATGCTAGTTACCTGTATCGAGTCACCATATCTGTTTAGGATGATGACGTCCCCTTAAGGAGCACAAAAGATTTATTGTACTAAACCCTGCAGGTTGAGTTATCTCAAGTACAATAATAAGGTTGAGTGGTACTACTTAAGGAATTAAAGATATTAATTATTTTAAGCAGTCAGAATGCTATAAATAATTAATGGACGTACGATATCTTAAATACGGGGATTCGTAAAGTCAAAATGCAAGCCCGACTCAACTTCGGCAATAAAGGGGTAAGTCAGCATTTATTCTCTAGTGGCATGAATGAATGTTTATAAATTAATTTATGTTCTGGGCTGAACATAAGATAATTAATTTATTTGAGTCCCATCTTTATTCCTTGCATTTGATCCCTGGGCTGGCCCATCCAAGCCTGTTGGCTAAGGGAAAATCGTCCCTCTCTCTCTCAGAGTCCTACTGGGACTCAGCTTGATCCTCTTTATCTTAAGTGATATGATTATATTTATTAGTTATGCATAAATCCTATCATGATAGGATTATGGTTGCATTATAAATATAAGGTGAGAGAGAAAATCAAGGCTAATGCTCAAGCCATAATTTTCGAGAATTCTATTCCCAAAATAGTGAGATTTTCGAAAATCTTGAGAGAATGAAAGAGGGTGATTTTCTATAGCATTCTCCATAGATTGTCCTCACTCGGCATTGGAGTTTAGGCAATCGGGATACGATCGTAAGATCAAAGCACGAGTCTTGATCCATTCTACCTCGATGCATTCGCAGTAAACACGAGAAAACCCTACATGTTGCAATTAATTATATAGGTGCATGGTAGGCATATAATCAATGTATGGTGAATTAAACATCCAAGATAGATCCTGGGAGAGGTTAAAATCGATTTCCCTACGAAGGCCATGCGAGTCTGGGTGGCGTCGGATGGAGAGGAACCGTGCGTTGGGGACGAGCGTCGGGTGGCTTCACGAGCTGGGCGACAACGCACGTGGAATGGGGAGGTCACGGGCGATGGGCGCTGTTCGTGCGATGGGGTGCTGGGCGAGGCGCAACGTGCCACGTCGCACGTGCGCGACTTCGATGATTCGCTCGGTTCTCTCTCGTCTGAACTCCGAAATGCAATCCGTTTACGTCTACGGACTCCTATTGAGATGTTCTTCAATATACTTGATTCTTGGCAGATCCATTTCATCCTATTTAATGTCGTTTTTCTACAAAATATCAAAACAAACCAAATAAGTCCGAATCGATAAATACTAATAAAAACGACGGCGTAAATCGGATAAACTACTGAAAATGACATGTAAAACAATACCAAGAATAAGCACAAATTCATACCAAACACAAAGTTCAAGCAGAGAAAGCCAATAAATCTCTGAATGAATTAACGGTAGTTCTTTAAGATTATGTTTCTGTATATCTGACCTAATGAATAAATGTCTATATTTATATTAAATAGAGCAGCCTATTAAAGCCCTAACTTATATGAGCTTTTATTCTTTAGTCTGCTTTAATTAATTAATAGTCCAACCATTAATTAACTAGAGCCCATATATCTAATTTAGCCCATAATCTTTCAATCTCCCACTTGGACTAATATTAGATAGCTTACCATGCACTATGCATATACCATTGAGCGGATTAACAATACACTTGATAGTATAACCCAATAGGCCCCCATTACCGATGATGATCTAATCAAAGTTTGCACAAAACACTTGGACTGCGTTGTGCAGCGAACTCGATATATGACGGATGTTTACGTGGAAAACAGTAAACAACTTTTACATGAAGTTTATGTAATATCCTTTCATTCATGACACACTCGATTCAGCCTAGGATTTTGTTATGTGTCTATCCCAATAGCTCAATCATTTTTCTCATATTTATTATAAGACCCATATGATCATATTAAATTACTTTAATTGAATATATCTCTTACATTGGCCAATGACTTTATGGTCGAATAATATAGAGAAAGTAAGTGCTCACTCGAAATTCCAATCGAGGAATGAATTCCATTCTTGGCTCAACTACCATTTTCATTTGTCTCATGATGCACCCAATCCAAGCCGTGTCTTGCCACTTGCAAGCGTTGTCTTGGTCAAAGTACAACACTCAACAAACAAAATGTGTAATGACCTCAAGTTTAAGGACTATTACATACTCCACACACTAAAAAATCGTAGACATCAAACAAACGATTTAATAGTAGGGTATACCAATACTCTCCAAAGTATTCATGTGTCCATCACGGATATCAAATATCTCGTAGTTGTGAGAACCACTACATTCTCTGAGAATGTGATGCAGAACACATGCTAACCTATGACATATCATCAATATCCCATTCTTGATGATCATTAGTTAGGGCAATTTTAGAATTATACTATATCATTGATGTCTCATAGCAAAAATGACAGTGATAATTCAAGGGAATAAATAAGAGAATAACGACAAACATCAAAATAATTATTATATTAAAAGCACAAAACCCATAGATAAAACATTCTTTGATTGTGATCAAAATAAGTATGTCTCAACAAATGAGTTTCTAAAACATACAAACTGTAAACTCCCACTGAATCAAAGCCAATTTCCCACATGTCTAACACCCAAGCTCTCAAAGTGTTTGTTGTGTTTTTCTATACACAACGGCTTGGTAAAATGATCAGCTAAGTTATCATCAGTGGGTACTCTTTCTAATTTTACATTGCCCATTTCTATTATTTATCTAATCAGATGATATCGTCTTGGAACATGCTTGTTTCTGTTTGGAAGCTAGCATCAATGTACCCAGTCACTGATAGCTCTGGCTGCCCACCATAGACTAAGAAATATTCTTTAGTCATTCTAAGGTACTTAAGAATAGTCCTAACAGTTTTCAATGCTCCTCACCGAGATTTTGCTGAAATTTGCCCGTCATGCTAAGCGCATAGACCACATCTGGCCTAGTGCATATCATGACATACATGATCGATCCTATAGCTGAAGCATATGGGATCCTTTTCATGCAAACAATTTCCTTGTCATTAGAAGGACAATCTTTCTTACACAACTTGATGCCATGTCACATAGGAAGAAATCATTTCTTAGAATTTTCAATTGAGAAACGCCGTAGCAATTTGTCTATGTAAGTGGATTGTGATAGCCCCAACAATCTATTAGGTTTATCCCGATAGATCTTGATCCCAATGATGTAGGAGGCCTCACCGAGATCCTTCATCATGAAGGATTTAGACAGCCCGTCTTTCACGGATTGCATCGTGGATCGATCGCTCCCCATAATTAGAATATCATCGACATATATGATCAGGTAGACAACGTTTCCATTCTCGCGCTTACTATAAACGCATGGGTTCTCTTTGCTTCTAACAAAGTCAAACAATTTGATAGCTCTGTCAAAGCAAATATTACAACTCCTCGATGTTTGCTTAAGTCCATAAATGGACTTCTTTAACCTATATACTACATTCGGCCTTTCTTTGGATACAAAACCTTCAGGCTGTGTCATGTAGACATCGCCTTCTAGTTCTCCATTGAGAAACGTGGTTTTGACATCCATTTGCCAAATATCAAAATTGTAGTATGCAGCTATGGTAAGTAAGATCCTAATGGACTTGATTTTTGCAACTGGTGAAAAGGTCTCATCATATAGTCAATGCCTTCACGTTGACTATAATCTTTTGCCACCAACCTAGCCTTGTAGGTTCGTATCTTATCATCTGCATCTCTCTTCTTTTTGAAGATCCATTTGCAGCCTATGAGGTAAGCCCTATCTGGTAAGTCATCAACAAGTTTCCAGACTAGATTGAAATACATCGAGTCCATTTCAGATATTAAGGCTTCAAGCCACATCTTTGAATCGGTTCCAGTCACCACTTCAGTAAAGGTCTTAGGTTCATCATCATCCAACTCGACTTCATCATCTTGGTTCTCAACCATCAAATTCAATCTTTGGGGTGCACGACGAGTCCTCTGTGGTCTATTGAGTCGGGTTGTTTGCGCAAGTTCATGCTATTCATTTTGAACGTGAGTAGGCTCCTCCGTGTTGACTTCCTCAACATTTTGGAGATTCTCAAGAATTTCCTCATGAATTTCTTAAGGTGGAGGTGACACAACTATTGTGTCATCTTGTATTTGATGAGTCTCATTGTCTTGAGTTGACCCTCTAAGAGTCATTTCCCCTCCCAATAGATCGCCAAATACTCTCACTGAATTCTTGTTCACACTATTGAACAATCTTTCGTCCTCTGTGATGTTTTGTGGTTCTCGAATTTCTTCAAGATCTACCTCATTGTGACCTTGTTCCTTGAAAACATAAGAGTCTTCAAGAAACGTCACATTCCTAGAAATGATCACCTTGTGATCTCCAGGTGAGTAGAATTTATATCCTCTAGTTTCCTTAGGATATCCCACAAGATAACATTTCTCACTTTTGGATTCCAACTTATCAGTTAGCATTTTCTTAACAAAAGCAGGACAACCCCAGGTCCGAAAATAGTTAAGATTTGGTCTTTTCCCATGCCATATCTCATATGGTGTTTTCTCGACTGATTTATAAGGAACCCTATTTAGAATATGAGCAGCAATAAGTAAAGCATGGCCCCAAAGGAATAAAGGGAGACTAGTGAAACTCATAATGGATCGAACCATGTCTAATAAGGTTCGATTTCTTCTCTCAGATACACCATTCAATTGTGGTGTTCCCGGAGGTGTCCAGTCTGACCGGATTCCATGTGATTTCAAGTAATCAAGAAATTCTCGGCTTAAGTATTTCCCTCCTCGATCTGATCGAAGATTCTTGATACTTTTACCAAGTTGTTTCTTGACTTCTAACTTAAACTCCTTAAACTTATCAAGAGCCTCAGATTTTTGTTTCATCAGATACCACATACCCAAACCTTGAAAAATCATCAGTAAAAGTTATGAAGTATGAATATCCACCTTTTGCTTGAGTTGGAAACGGTCCACACACATCTGAGTGGATTAACTCTAGCAATTCTTTGGCACGTAACCATTTCCCAAAAATGGTTTCTTAGTCATTTTCCCTTTGAGACATGATTCACAAGCACCATATGATTCAAAATCAAATGGTGTGAGATAATCTAGTTTTCTCAATCTTGCTATCATTTTCTCATTGATATGACCAAGTCTACAATGCCAAAGATAAGTAGCATTATTCGTATTAATTAGCTTAGGTCTTTTGTTTTGCACATTGAGAATATCTCGTTCACATTCAAGCATATATGTAATACCCCGAAATTTTAAAACTTAATTACGATAATAAAAATCGTAAATTAGGGTTTCATCTCGATAATTAAAATGGTAATTTATCGAATATTGATTTCGATTAATTATGATACGAGGATTCGTATATCATATTCACTAATGATTAGTGAATTAAGGAATATAATTTATATTATTCCTTTGAAAGTAATTTTCTAACGTCGATTAAATTCGATAGTTAATCTTACGATATTTTTCTAAGCAACGAAGCTTAGAATAAAATTTCTTTATTAAAGAAATGAATGAATAAAGTGAATGTCACTTTATTATGAACAATTTAGATAAGAATCGATATTTAACGTTTTGAGATGTTTTGAATGTCTACTTTTTGAGGCGATTCGAAACTTAGTCGAATGATCAAGGAATTATATTATTTGAATTCCTATGATTATTTTATGTAATAAAAGCATTATTTATCACTAAAATAATGCTAGAAACTAAGGAATAAAGATTGAATATATGAGCTATTTTTGAAAACCCTAGTTTTCGAAATTAGGGATTTGTGACATAGAATTTATCTAAATATATTTCTATGATTTAATTCATCATCTAAGACTTATAATATGTAACATAGCTATATGTTAGCTATTTATTGTAAGAAAATAAAATGTATAGCATTATTGCTATATATATATATAGTTCTCGAAAATTTTCATAAGTGTGAAATGGATTTAATTGATATCCAAATGATGATATATTGCTATAATTATATTAATAGGATATTTCTAAGGATAATATGGGGTGTAATATCAAGTTGTGCAAGTGGGATAAATTCCTATCCCTAATGACCGAAAATGATTTAAAATTTGATGAAGAAATGGGAAAATTCAAAGCCATGATTATGAGAGTGATATTTTTGAAAATGACACATCATTTCTTGTATCTTAGCTAGTAACGTAAACAAACCAAACCGTCATGAGCTACTCTGAGCTCGCTCGAAAAAAACTCGCTCGAAATTCGATCGCTTTGTAAACGAGCGAACTCGAGCCTCGAATCGAGCTCGATAAGTTTATCGAGCCGAACTCGAACTTAGAGATGTTCGGCTCGTGAGGCTCATGAACATGTTTGGTTCGAACTCAAACGAGCCAGTCGCGAACTCTTATTCGAACATGTTCACGAACCTCGATTCAACATGTTCGCGAACCTTAATTCAAACATGTTCACGAACGTATAAAATAATAGATTATTTATACATATTTAAATAATTAAAATGAATAATAAATTATAAAATATATGTTAATTATAATTATTTAGCAACAAATAAGCATATATATCAGTATCTCGAGCTCGAATTCGAGTTCGATCTCAAATAACACATTATCAAACCGAATTCGAGCTCGAGTTCGAACTCGAAAACGAGCAAAGTCGAACACGAGCAGAGTTCGAACTCGAGTTCGAATATATCTCATAAACGAGTAGTTGTCGAACCGAATTCGAGTAGCTCGCGAGCTCAAAAATTTTATAACGAACCGAGCTCCATTTCAATTTAAAGCTCGAATTCAAATCGAGTAGAATAAAATTTAAACGAGCCGAGCTCGAGCTTAGCGATGTTCGCCTCGGCTCGGTTCGTATACAGCCCTAATCTTAGCACTTGGAATTAAAATTTCATTTCCCCTAGTTGATATGGCCGAGAATTAATAAGTGTGCAAGTGTGAAACATGACATTTTTGGAATTTAATCAAATGTATCTTTTTTGACTTTTCAAAAGTGATATGTATTGATAATTTTACTCCCCATGAACTTTGAAATAACCGATGCAAATATATATGTTAAGTGATAAGATAGAATATTTTATGTTTGTTAGTAAGCATGGCATTTTTGTTAATTAATGAAGTTGCAATTTTTGACTTTTCAAACTAGATTTTTCCTAAGTAATTATTATTGTATATTATCATCAATGAAATTAATACAAATCATCTTCAATTCAATTGTGATTGTCGTGTATACCAAGATGAAAGAGAGAAGAGAATTTTTTTATTAAAGTATGAATGGCGTAAATGATAGAGAAATGGTAGGATAAGAATTTGAAAATTTTCTCTTTGCCAATTGCATAGCACTGTGAACCATGAAAAAGGAAAAGAGAAAAGATATTTTTCATTTTAAATTGATAAGCATAGGAACTTAATTAATATTACATCATAGATAACAATTCTTGTCTCTAGCAAATCCAATAGGACCGAAAAGTTGGGAATAAATTATGTGATCAATTAAAACTTTTTATAACTGGACAATGAGGACCGAAAATTTGGGATGGCAAAATGGGAATAATTGTAATTAAATTAGACATTTTGCAAGTGGGCATAATATAGCTTTATTAAGAAGATAAGATAACTTTTGCTCTCATTTTTACTCCCTTGGAACCGAGAGTAAGGAGAAAGAAAAAGAGAGGGAGCTCATTTCATTTCTTTCTTAGATCTTGGGTAGAAAACGTTCGTCATCGACGATCGACTCCGATCAAAAGTTTAGAAATCGTACGATCTATCTATACATGCTTAAATTTTTGAAATCCAACCGTTAGATTTTATATTACGTACATATGTTATTTTAGAAGGAATTTTCGAAAATTATGTTATTATGTTAGGATGTTTATTAAATATGTTTATATGATGTATATGAGCATATACTATGAATTTATTATAAAGTTGAGTATGTTATAAAAATTCTTGTAAGGACCGAATACTATGATGAACATTTGATGATGAGAATGATTTTTAAATGTTGATTTGAGCATGAAATAATGATCTATGGTATTAAATAAGCTTATATGAATTTATGTAGAATTTTTAGAAAACTTTAGCATATTTATTCAAAATTACCGAAAATAATGGAGAAATATTAAGTTGATGTATGTTTAATATTTGAATGATATCATAGCATATATGTGATGTAGAATCATAATATATTGTTCTATGAAATTATTGGATTTTAGAAAAATTAATTGCCCCTAAGTATATATATTTCGAAAACTTGGGTTCAAAGGTATATTGATGTGTGAGTTGTAAATGATGAAAATTTTGTTATAATGATAATATATGGTGTTGATTATATGTGGTATGATTTAATTAGAATTTTTGAAAAAATGTTTGGTATATAATTTGAAATTACCGAAAACAATATTAAAGAATAAGGTGATGTATAATTTTTCTATGATCAATATTATTGTATATTATTGATCCCATGTTAAAATAGAGTGTTATGTGGATTTATAAGAATTTTTGGAAAAGATTTGATATATATATCAAAAGGACTGAAACCTTATGATTAAGGTTTAAAAAGTTTTAAAAATTATCTAATCATGTATAATTACATAGTATGTTCCAAAACTATGTTTTAGGAATACTATGATTTTATGTGAATTTTTAAGACAAGGAATGTTATGATTTTATGTTATGATGAAAGGAAAGGGATATGGATCATACATACAAGGAAAAATGCATGCGCAGGCGAATGTTTTGAGAAACGATGAAAATGTTTTAGTAAGCACAATGCCTTTTCAAATAAAACCCTTGTGACTTACCATGATGGGGCAGTGTAATTTAATGATGATAAAATGTTTTGGCATGTGTCCACTGAGTGCATTTTTGTACTCAACCCTGCATATTTGTTTTTAAATGTGCAGGTTGAGCTGGTGATGCGGTGGAGCAGTGTTGAGCAATAGGAATGTTTGTCGCTGAAAGTCAATACCTTGATTGTACATCGCTATATGTACAAATCACATGTTTTCCGCTGCAAGATTTTTGAGTCATTTAATGAAGTCCAAAAGTATTCTTAATTTATGTATTATAGTTCAATGTCAAATGGTCGTCCTGTTCATTAATTCGTGTTTAAGGTAATAGTCTCTGTTAATCAGTATTTAGGATTAAGGGGCTGTTACAATATATAAACCATTCGAAAGAAAGATATTTCCGTAAAACGTTCCATTAAGAGAAAACGAGCATCTACTATTTCCAAAATGGAAGGAAAACCCTTCAATGTCTAACATATGAATGGAAATAATATTCTTTGAAATAGCAGGAACAAAATAACAATCATGTAAATGTAGTCTATATCCGAAAGAAGATCTAATCTATAAGTCCCCACGCGTTCAGCAGCAACTCTTGCTCCATTTTCCACGAGCAGATCTACCTCCCCAGGATTCACTTTTCAGCTGTCACTTAGCCCCTGCACATTATTACAAATGTGTGAGCCACAACCGGTATCTAATATCCAAGAATGTGAATTATTTATAGACATATTTATCTCAACAACAAACATACCTGAGCTACCACCTATTGCACCTTGTGCCTTGAATTTTGGGCAATCTCTCTTCCAGTGCCCCTTCTCATGACATAATATGCACTCATCCTTTGCCAATGTTGGCTTCTTCTTCTGAGCCCCTCCACTCTTCTTAGGCTTCAAGACATCTGATGCCTTCTTTTTTGTTTTTGTTTTGCTTTTTCTTCCATTTGAAAGATTGAGCAGAAGAACTCACCATGAGTACAGATTTGCCATTAGAAGTAGATGACTCATAAGTCTTCAACATGTTATGAAGATCAGTCAATCCCACCTTTGTGTTGTTCATATTGAAATTCACAATGAAATTCGAAAATGAACCAGGTAGAGATTGCAAAACTAGGTTGGTTGAGACATTGGCTGGCAGAATCGTTCCAATCGACGTCAGCCTCTCAATCAATCCAATCATATTCAGTACATGTTCAGAAACCTTGCTCATATTATGAAGCGTGCACTTGAAGAGATCTCAGGGTATCTCATACTCCAAGGTTTGTGCCTGTGAGGCAAACAAACTCTTCAAGTGCTAAATCATTTCATAGGGTAGCATGCATTCATGTTGCCTTTGGAGTTCCAAACTCATAGAAGTCAACATAATGCCCTGAGCCGACATAGCATCCTCAACGTGCTTCTTATGAGCATCCCTGTCAAATGAGGCATACTCAGGAGAACGCTCATCGAGGATGGTAGTGATTGGTTTGTCCAAGACATACTCAATCTTATCCGTCCTTAACACCAAGAGCAGGCAACGTAGCCAATCCGGATAGTTTGACCCAGTCAACAAATTTGTTTCCACCAAACATTTATATAACATAGTCGACATCGTAACTGAACGAAAAATTAAAAGAAATTAGAACAAAAATTAGAACAAAGTAAACCCAGATCACAATCATATCACTAATCTGACAAGGGTTTATTGTATTGATTAGCTCCCACTAATTTTAACATATATTGCACCCCAAATGTAAAATACGGATTTATAATAAATATAAATCTTAGTGGTCCAAGATCTAAGTAAATATTATTGTAGCCTCTGCGAGGGCTGATGACTACAATAATATCTCTCAGTAAGCCTCAAAGCCAATTGCAGCGATAGTTTTGTATCGATTTAAGTCTGCATTATTGCAGCCTCTGTGATGGCTGATGACCACAATAATGACACTTAGTTGGTTTTGAATCCGAATGCAACAACATTCCTCAATTCTTGGTTTATTAATCCAATTAATATGTGTACACTAATTATTTTGATCACGAGGGCGATACAAAATAATTAAGCAAGTTAACCCCATCACACGATGCTAACCATGCATCTATGAGTGAGCCTTGGCCTTGTCGATTTGAGAGTAAACACGAGCGTGTAAAACTCTTGGACGAAAATGTTAGTAGCCTCAAACAATTATGATGGACGACTCGTTTTGTTTCAAAAAACAAGACTTGTATTTAGTGGGGTTAAAACATGTGATACTAATTGTTTATTTTAATATCCAATATTGAATCCAAAATAATTACTGGGTGCCGCCTGCCCAGACATAAAATGCGGACCACACATATTGGGCGTCGCCTACCCAAACATAGTAACACGGACTACAAGTATTGGGCGCCGCCTACCCAAATATAAAAACGGTCTCTAACTACTATAGTTAAATTATATAAACATAAAATCAAATAGCATGCTTATCACAGAACAACAATAAATAGGGCTCAACGAATAAATTTATTAATCTAATTAATAATTTAATTCTCTAATTAAAAGTGGATATAGGCATTTATATTAATTTCAAATTAATATAAATATTCATTTATTATTATTATTTCTAAAATAATAATCAAATTAGATTTATTAATCTAATTAATAAATCAATTCTTTAATTTATGAACATTAGTAAATTATATTAATTCTAAATTAATACAAAATCAAACTTTATACTATTATTTCAAAATAACAATAAAGTTAAAATTTATTAATCTAATTAATAAATTAATGTCCAAAATAGTGATTAGATTTATTAATTCTAAATTAATAAAATTAATCCATGTACATTAGTAACTTATATTAATTCTAAATTAATATAAAATTAAACTTTATACTATTATTTCAAAATAATAATAAAGTTTAAATTTATTAATCTGATTAATAAATTAATTTCAAAATTGTGATTAAATTTATTAATTCTAAATTAATAAATTAAATCCATGTACATTAGTAGATTTATTAATTCTAAATTAATACAAAATCAAAATTAATATCATTATTTCGAAAATAATAATATTAAAATAAAATTTATTAATCCAATTAATAAGTTAATTTGTGTAATTGAAAATTAAATTTTATTAATTCAAAATTAACAAAAGAAACGTTTTTTTTAATGCTGTAACAGACCTAGTGGGCTGCCACATAAAAAACGGCCTAAAAAACACCTAGAAGCCGCGGCCCACTCTCGGAACACAACATTTCATGGCTCACAGACCAATGAGACAAATTTGGCCCGGCCCAAGCCAGCAATGAAGAAGACCCAACCCAGCCCCACGGCCCGGACGAAAAACCCGTTAGGGTTTAGGCGCGCGCGACGAGCCACCTCCCGTTCTGCCGTCGCACGATTTCGCCGACGTCGACGCTCACCGTCGTCCTCGCCCAACGCCGGTGCTCGCCGTCGGCGCTCTGCTCTTCTCCTTCGTCTACCGCCGCTGTTAAACAGAGATGGCGAGGATCAAAAGCCTGGCTCGATGGCGGCGACGAGCGCGAGCGCCTAGCGCCGCGTCGTCGACCGTCGTCTATTAAGACGCAACCACCACCGGTGAAGCAACAGTCCCGGCGCGGCGTCGAGAACGACGGTGAAGAAGGTTGCCGACGAGATTTCCAAAATTTCCATATTTTTAAATTTTTAGTTTTCAGTTTTCTTTTCGTTTTCTTTCCCCCCTCTTTTTTTTTATAAAACATATTAATAAAAAGGAAAAAATCAAACGAAATAAATTCGAAAAATAAGAAATTCAAAATTTCGATAAATCCACAATTAATTAGAACATGAATTAAGTATAAATCGAGCCCCAGGCTCTGATACCACTGTTGGATATTCTTGACATCATCTAATGATACGCAGCAGGAATGTACAGTCAAGAAACAAATATAGATCTACAATTAAACATGTGAAGAGCCCTATGAACACGTTAGATAGAGAACTTACGATTTGCAATGCTTCCAATGAATCTGCAAGGTTGTCTCAATAACTATGGTATCCACGTGTATGCAAATCCGATGTAGGAACAATTCCTTGGCACAAAGTTCAAGCAGAGAAAACCAAGAAATCTTTGAATGAATTAACGGTAATTCTCTAAGATTATGTTCCTGTATATCTGACATAATGAATAAATGTCTCTATTTATATTAAATAGAGCAACCCATTAAAACCCTATCTTATATAAGCTTTTATTCTTTAGTCTACTTTAATTAATTAATAGTCCAACCATTAATTAACTAAAATCCATATATCTAATTTAGTACATAATCTTTCACTCTCTCTGGTCCCTTCAACTCTATCTTTCTTTCTCTCTCTCCCTGCCTGCCTCCTCGCAAAACACACACGTATCTGGAAAAACCAGATCCCCATCCCTCTATCTCTCTTCCCCTCGGCGACCACCGCCGCTCTCCATCCCTTGGGATCCATTGAGCAGCGCCGCCGCTTTGCCCCCCTCCCCGGCTCTCCCCTCCCTACTCTTTCTATTCTTACTGCTTACAGAAAAGAAACCCCTCCCATCTTTCTCTAATCCTAAAAAGAAGCTCTACCCTAAACTCTCATCTATCGCCCATTTCTCTCAAATCTGACGAGCCACCGTCGGAAATCACCACCCTCCTCACTCTTGCTCACACCTCTCTTCATTCTCTCAAACCCAAACAGAAACCCCCATCTTCATCTCGCCTGAACGGACAACAGCGGCTGCCCGACGTCGCCTCCCTCTTATCCCATCTCCTATCGTCGAACTACCGATAGCAGTTTCACCGCCGTCTCACCAAGACACCACCACCTGCACCGCTTGTTCATCTCAACCCCAACCAACAACCACCTCTTCCCCATCTCACACAACACAACAAGTAAGAAGAAAAGAACAAGAAGCTAGCTTGTACACTACAAAAAACGCGTAACAATGACGGATTAGAGACGTTAAAATTTGGGTCGTAATCCAATGACGGATTAGCGATTTTAACTCAAACGAAATAAAATAACGACGGACTTGAGACGATTTAACGACGAAATTATACAACGTCAGTAAAATACGTCGTTGATCTGTCGTTGAATTTAACGACGGAAAAATTCGTCGTTAAATTAACGATTTTTATTTATTTTTATTGTAGACTTTAAATAACGTCGCCGATCCGTCAGTAAATTAACGGATTTTATTTATTTATTTTTAATTATTTTTACGACGGATTTATTCCGTCGTTAATATTATTTTTAGTTTTATTTATTCTAAATAAATTTTACGACGGAATATTGAGTCGTTATTCCGTCGGTGTAGTATTAACGACGGACGTAATCCGTCGTTATATTAACGGATTTACCATTTTAATTTTTTCACATATTCTAACGACGGATAATGTCGTCGCTAAATTATTCCGTCGTTAGTACGTCGCTAAAGTGTTTTAATTATAGCGACGTAAATTATCCGTCGCTAATCCGACGCTAAAACTAATATTACTGACGCGTTCTTCCCCATTTCATTCATCTCGCGTCAAACCCTACATCCCCGCCCCGCCCGCCCATCCATCCCCAATGAGCCCTTGCCTGGCCGTCAATTCGCCTCGCGTCATTGACCACGCCCCATTGCAGCCAGCCAGCCCACTCCCCGCCTCCCAAGCCCGCCCAGCCCAAGCCAGCCTGAACCCGTGCCTTGCCGCCGCCATTGGCCGTCGCTCATTCCGCCCCATATTTCATCCAGTATAGTATATATGTATATATGTATTTGTATATATGTATTTGTTGATTTATATATTGGTATATATGTATGTATTTATGTATGTATTTGTATAACATTTGGTATATATGTATGTATTTATGTATGTATTTGTATATATGGAATTATGAGTATATATGTATGTATTTGTATATATTGGTATATTGGTATATTGGATGTATAATTAAATGATTTGATGCAAATGGATGTTCATATTGGTATGTATTGGTATGTATTGGTATGTATTGGTATATTGGATGCAAATGGATGTTCATATTATTTATCGAATATTTGATTATACGATAGTTAGTATATGTTCTGTACTTCTAAATCTGGATGCAAATGGGAATTGAAAATAAAAACTTAATTGTTTTATGTTGCTTAGTGTAGATAGTGCTTATTGCTTACTGTGTTTGTGTGTGTATTGTTAGTATATGTTCTGTACTTCTATTTATTTTATAGGATGATAGGAGGGAGAAAATTTATTTTATGTTCTTATTGAAGTACTGTATTGCTTAGTGTATTGCTTAGTGTAGATAGTACTGTATTTGATGGATTTTTGAGATCTGAGGACTGCTTTGAATTTATATATGCAACTCAGAAATTTTCAAATTATGATTTAGATCGGGTTAAAATTCAGAATTATTGTCAAGTTAGAAAATATAAAAGACGCCCAAATTTTTGGTAAATATTATCTTTCACTTATTTTCTTCCTTCCCTGCTTTCGACAACGATACTATTCCTATCATTAGGCCAAATGTACCAATCAAAAGCATCCCAAAACATACGATCATTCCTCATAGGCATAGTTTAAAGGAATTCGCAAAAATTGGTTATAGAATACTTATAAAAGAGTTGGCAAAAGCATAGGTATCTTTTAGAAGTGCTTCTATTAAGACCATCTACCATTGTTTGCACCGTTTCTAGCCTTCTAGGTGGTTTGTACACTAAAATGGTACGATTGAAATTACTTATTTATTTATAAGATAATCTACAACAAATTATAGACCAACTTCATACTATCAATAATTTAAAATACATTAATCAAGTGAAAATAAATTAAAAATTAATAATTATTTTAAACAACATAAAAATACAAGATCTTGGAATCACCGCACCAAATTTGGTACCGTGAATCCGCACTAAACATTGAAGTGATTTGAACGGTCCCAAATTTGTTGTTTAAGTAATCGTTAAAAAGATAGTGTATTGCTTAGTGTAGATAGTTTTCTAGTAAATGTCTCAAGTGTTTCCGATTTCTAATGTTATTTCCTGTCTTGTCTGATCAATTAAGGTAAAATTTTGAACTCCGAAGCAGTCTTTATATGATCACAGTTTCAAGATAGTGTATTGCTTAGTGTAGATAGTTTTATTGTACATAAATGAACCGCAACCCTATAACTAACCAAATTAGGTAACGTGCATAATTGATCGCATATACTCATCAAATTAGAATACCAAACAAAATAAGTGATACAATCAATTTTGGTACGGCAATAATCTGCACCTAGAAGGAGCAACCGTGCCCTACACTATGATAAAATAAGTCAATATATATGTGTGTGTGTGTGTGTGTATAATTAGAAACAAAATAGGGCCCCCTATTTGATGAAAAATATTTTGATCAATAACAATCTCGTCATCAAATTAAACTCAACAACTTCTCATTTTGCAGCTACCCATAAAAGGATAGAGAGAAAAAAAACTAAAAGTAACACTTGTATAGACATACATGCATATTTTCCAAGTGGAAAACCTTCAAAAGAAAATGGCACAAAATTTAATAAATACATAGAAACTAGATAAAAGATCCGACAACATGGCATATTTCAAAAAAGAAAAAGTTCACACATGATTAGTCTTATTTCTCTTTGATAAAAGAGTAGCAATCACAAAAAATTCCTCTCCTAACCCTTTCACATGTGATGTAAGTGGTCACACCATTAATATTTATATGTATTGCTATATATATTAATGTTGTGATCATTTACATCACATGTCCCACACGTGAAGGGTTTAGGAGACGAATTTTTTGTGATTGCTACACTTTTATCAAAGAGAAATAAGACTAATCATGTGTGAACTTTTTCTATTTGGTGATTTATATTTATGCATCGATTTTATACCTCTACAAATTAGTTTCATGTTGACATGCATCCGTGTTACTTTTTATATAGTATATGTCTCGTGCATTTCTATTTCTATAACGTGAGAACCTTTTTGTTATGAATATGAGTATACTGTCTTTTGCATCTAAATATTATCCTAACATAACCAAACATTAGAAAATTATGCCGTATACCTCTATTTACCAATAAATAGAGTTATGCGGTATCTCTCTTTCACCTAAATTATCTCCCTCTTACAAATGTACTTCCAAATCATTAACCAAATGTACTTCCAAATCATTAACCAAATTAAAGTCGGGCTTAGTAGTTGGTACTCGAATATTTGCCTCTCACTTCATCTCCCAACATTTGCGAACATTCATCTCCCAATATTTGCTTCTCACTTCCGTAATCCCATTTCCCATGACGGAACATTTGCCTCTCCTTCGAATCTCATTTCCTTCCTCGTGATGAGTCGAATCGTGAATGGATGTATAAGCGTCGCGACTCGTGGTGGATTAAATCATGATTTTCTTGCGGACTTGAAAACTTCATTGAGTTTGCTAGTAATCAACTATCATTCATGGATGGGGAAAGATCAGTGTCCTTGTAAGAAGTGCAATAATATACCCTATCAAGCACGGGATACCGTGCGATATCACGTTTCAAAATTTGGATTTGTTCCAAATTATAACACTGGATCTTTCAGGGAGACAAATGTGAGTATAGATCCGACAATGCGGTATCACCCGAACCTCAATCAAGTGCACGACGACGATGGTAATGGATCTCGCTGGTCCTCGCTTAACTTTGCCGAGCCTGAAGAGGAACCAAATGCTGAGGCACGAAAATTTTACGACATGTTGGACGCTGTCGATAAACCGTTGTGGCCAGGTTGCTCAAACCATTCACAATTGTCTGTTGTGGCTCGACTTCTGAGTTGGAAAGCTGAGAATAATATATCTGAGAAAGGTTTTGATCAAATAACAGAACTCATGAAAGAGACAAATCCAGATGGTAATCTTGTACCTGATGACTTCTACAGCACGAAGAAATTGTTGCGTGGCATGGGATTGCCTGTGCACAAGATAGATTGTTGTCCACATAATTGCATGATTTACTGGCGACAAGATTCGGAATTGACGAGATGTAAAGTTTGTGAGCATCCACGCTTCAAGAGCAATAATCGAGCATCCGAAACTCGAAGAAATCACAAATTCCATGTAAGAAGATGTATTATTTCCTCTTACCCTCGACTACAGAGGTTGTATGCATCCGAGGCTACAGCGGAGAATATGCGTTGGCATGCATCGTCGACTGATGATGGGGTCATGCGCCATCCGGCAGACACACCTGCATGGAAGCATTTGAACATGAAGTTTCCTTTGTTTGAATCGAGATTCGTAATGTTAGATTGGGTCTTCGATCGATGGTTTCCAACCTTTTGGTCAATCAGACAACAATATTCTTCATGGCTGTTATAGTTACTCCTTATAATCTTCCTCCATGGATGTGTATGAAGGAACAATATATGTTTCTCACAATTCTAGTGCCAGGCCACGTAATCCAAAAGAAAAGATTGATGTGTTCTTGCAACCATTAATTTCGTGAGTTAGTAGATTTGTGGGAAGCGGTGTCCTTACCTATGATGTCTCATTGAAACAAAATTTTCAGATGCGTCTTTGCATTGCTTTGGACAATTAGTGACTTTCCTGCGTACTCTATGTTGTGCGGATGGAGTACGGTGGAAGGTTAGCTTGTCCACATTGCATGGAGGATCTCAAGCGTTTACTTTACCAAAAGTGGTAAACAGTCATGGTTTGATAATCATCGAAAGTTTTAAACCCGATCACCAATTCGAAGGGATAGAAGAGGATTCGAGAAAGAATACGGTGATTACTAGTAGTCCACCAAGCGCTATCGGAGAAGAACTATTATCTAGGATTGAAGGAATGGGACTAGTGAAGGTGGTGAAATGGGTAGTGATGCAATAAATAGTAGTGTTTCCAAATATTTTGGTAGTGGTTGGAGGAAGCGGAGTATATTCAGGATTTACCGTCTCGGAGTTCTCTTTTGATTCGACATAATTTGGATGTCATGCACATAGAGAAGAATGTATTTGATAATGTGTTCAACACTCGTGATGAATATTCGGGTAAGACGAAGATACGAGCAAATCAAGAGAAGAACTTAATTTGTCTTCGCAATAGACCGAGTTGAAGATGAATGAGTCGACGAGCAAGTATCCAAAAGCTTACACACTTGACAAACATGAAAAAAAGTCTTGTGCGAATGGGTGAAAGGTCTTAGATTTCGAGACGGTATGTTTCAAATATGGGCGATGTGTAGACATGACCAAATTGAAGATGTTTGGGATGAAGAGTCACGATCGCCATATTTTTATGCAACAGATACTCCGATCGCATTTCGAGAACTTCTCCCACCTAATGTTTGGAAAGCGAGAAGCGAATTAAGTTTATTTTTCAAAGATTTGACCTCTCGAAACATCAAACTTGAGGACATGTGCAAACTTCAAGAAAATATTCCAGTCATTTTATGCAAGCTCGAGCGTATATTCCCTCCTAGTTTCTTCGATTCAATGGAACATCTACCAGTCCATCTAGCAGATGAAGCTCGTATTGCCGGACCAGTTCAATACCGATGGATGTATCCATTTGAAAGGTAAAACGATCACTTTAACAATTGTTGTCCATATGTATAAATATACACATATAACTATTAATCTTTTTTATATACATTGATAGATACTTACGTAAGTTGAAAAACAACGTGAGAAATAAAGCTCGAGTGGAGGGTTCTATTTGCAATGCGTACTTAGTAGAAGAAGCATCAACATTCTGTTCTTATTATTTTGAGGGTCACGTAAGAACGAAACATAAGAATGTGCCTCGCAATTATAATGTTGGGAGATATTAGGCATGAAGACTTCCGGATATGCTTTCAATATTCAAGGTGGACGCCTTTTGGAAAAATGTCAAGAGATATCTAGATTCGAGTGAGTATGATGCTGCTCGATTATATGTGCTATTGAATTGCGTTGAAGTTTCGGGGAACTATTTAAAGTAAGTATTTATAATTTCACGTTGTATAACTTTCAATTAGTATAACTATTTAAATACTAATTGTAACTATTTGTTTTGAAGTTTGTTTATCGATTTCTTGAAAAGATTACATCCACGCATCTCTCCTCTCGAGATTCAAAAGGAAATCGTGAAACTTCTCACATTGGTTTGATACATATGTGAGTATATAATCTCATTAACCGTAACCTCCTTTGTAATATTTAATCATCGATTGATAGATGTTAATTGATTTGTTGGATTTAGGTCAAAGACCATACCAACAATGTCGCCAATCCATTCATATTGGATTTAGCAAAGGGCCTTCTCCGATGATTAAGACGTATCCGGTACTACATAAATGGGTATAAATTTCACACGTTAGAGCATGGGACACAAAGAGCCACCATGAGCGATGGTGTGTGCATTAAAGGTGAAATTTATGGTGCGGACAAGAATGAACTCGATTTTATGGGCGATTCATCGAGGTTTGTGAGTTGGAATACCATGGGCTACCTATGAAGACCGTAACAATGTTTAGATGCGAGTGGTTTGATCCATCACGATTGGGGACATCGGTGCATCCTGAATACAATTTGGTTTTTGTGAATTATAGACGAAGGTATAATAAGTATGAACCGTTTGTCCTTGCCACACAAGCCGCTCAAGTATACTATTGTCCTTATCCGAGTTTAAAACAATCTACAAAGGATTGGTGGGATGTATGCAAAATTAAAGCGAGAGCTAATGTGGAAGTCTCAGATGAATCATCTAGTTCGATAGTACCTCCGCCATTTCAAGAAGATGAAATGCCTTTAATTACAAGTGTAGTGGTTGATGATGACATGACACGAGTTCATCCTCGACGCACTTTGATGGACATAGAAGAAGCAGATGACGAATCGATCGAAGATGATGAATGTGTCGAATCGATTCATATGAATTATCGGAATCGGAAAATGATAATACATTGAATGATGATGATTATGATGGAGATGAATAGGTCGATTATGTCTGCAGTGATGAACTTCTCCTGCAATTTGACTTTTTCAAGGTATAATCAATACCTCAGACCTCTCTCTCTCTCTCTCTCTCTCTCTCTCTCTCTCTTTTTTGTTGCCATCCGAACAGATCATCTTTTTGCTACAACCATTGCTTCTCTATTCGGTTATCGGTATAACAAGATAGCACAACAATTCACGAACCATTACCTCTTCTCCCACTTTACTAATGCATTACAAGTCAAAACATAACAATTCGGTCCTTAAGATTTGATTTGGATGCCTCGAACCATGGTCAAGGACCGGATACTCGACTAGATATAACAATTAGATAATGAATGTGTACACATCGGTGATAAGCAAAATATTCAAATATTATCATGCAATAGGACACATCAACGAATACAACATCAAACCGCAAATTTAGAAGTATAAGCTCAAAATACAATTGAACAACCATTCAAGCATAAGAAAGTAAGTTTTCTCTCATGAAGACAACACATTTCAATGAATCCTATTGTCAAAAGCTTTATAGGAAAAGAAACAAGAATTACCTTGAAAGATATTGTAGATGTAACTTTTCCAATGACAATGTTTAAACAAATAGCTAATGAAACAAAATTCAAAGACAATTGATAACTTTTGAAGAATAAAAATTATTAAAGTAACGCATCAAATCTATTTTCGGATGGCAAGTCGAGGACGAGGTAGAGGAGTCCATCCTAGTGATCGTAGGAATATTTCGCATCTACCTCCTCGGATGAAGGAGTTGGCGCCTCGGCAGAGGACTTACTATCGGTGGAGGAGAGGGTCGAGCGGTGGGTGCGCACTGCACGATGGGAAGAAGACCTGACTATTGTGAATGGGTACCTATAGTTAATTAGATTATTTTTAACTCAATTGTACTTATTTGAATATAATGTATATTATTTTAACTCAATTGTAGGATTTTATGTCCATCGCATGATGTTGCACATGTGATCACCGAGTCGCTCAAGGTCATGAACCATCGGGTTTCGGTTGGAAATTGGTCCCGAGGATCGAGGCGGTGTATTTTCAAGACTTCGGTATTATTGATTTACATTCAAGTATATTGGTTTATTTCGGACTAAGTGATAGTTAATTGTTTATTTTAACATTAATACACTTAGCATGCATTCAAATATATATAATGGTTTTGGTTGATACCAATCTTGCCGTTATTTTTACGTAGTAATATGTATCATTCGTTACATAATTCTTAGATCAATTCAATATTCCTATGCTTTTAGCTTGATGAGTTATTTGAACATAAAAATTCTCACGAGGATGGCTTAATTGGTGGAGTAAACGATATCATAATTTAAATATTGAGAATTTGAGTGTGTCCGCACCTTTTAGATTGAGGTACTTAGAATATATATTTGAGTAGTAACTCACGAGTAGTTCTAAAATAATTAAAGATGTATATTAATTTATAGATATAACATGTGCATCTATAAAATAAAAATTTAAAAATATTAAGGCATTATAATCGAGAAGTGGAGTGTATGATTTGAGGTGTGAAGAAATGTCGGCCCAATAGCATTCGAATAGCCCATAAACTTCTTTTTTTTACAGTTGTGAAGTAGGACTTTTGGGCTTAAGTTAAAAGCCCAATAACGTCAATGACCAAAACCGAGCTGTTAATGCCCAATATTTCAGCCTTATTCTTTCCAACTTATTCATAATTTATTATTTGGATAAGGATAAGAATATTATCATACACTAATAATAATTAATTTAATTTATTACTGTGTTTTGTTCCACTAGTACACATCATGTATATATTTGTGATAATATGTATATTGGTTATCGTATATATGTGATGTTTTGTAATTCAAAATATATATGAATGTGCATTTCAAATGTATCATTTTCAAATTTATGCTTTAATTATTTCTGTGGGATGCGCCGCTTTGTCTCATCAAGTAGTCTAGTGCATGGTGCCAAAAGGCGGTGAGATATAAGGATCTTATTCATAAGATCAAGAGGCCTGAGTCGACGACGCGCCACCTCAATTCATTCCCAGATCGGATTGGCTGCGTGGCGGGATTATTGGAATCACTGAGGTGCGGACTAAGGCGTAAAAAGCTAGGAGGAGTAGGATGACGAGCCGGATGGTGAGGGACGGGATCGTTAAGCATGGGGTGGCTCCCGATGTGCTTTAGATTATGCTACAAGCATTGTAAGTATTTAGTTTTGAATTCAATTTAGGTTTTAATGTTGTTTCGCTTCCTACTCACATATATCATAATCGTTAATTGCTAAGTTATTAGACGCCACAAACTAATTGGATTAAAACATCATTAATGAAGCTTGTTTAATTTTCTTATTTTTAAGTAGCAATCCACTTCTATTATATGCACACAAATACTTATAATCTACTTACCTACGTGTGCATTAATAATGTTTGAATGAATGAATAGGCGAGCGTGGAGTCGATATTTCGAGGTCCATGGGATGTTTTTGAAATATCATGTCGCTCCCGATGGAAGTTATCTGAGATGGGAAGGCTCGTAGCATCGCGGTAAGTAGATTAAATATTAAATATGGTAATGATGTAAAATAACTTCTATTTGGAAAGTTAAGCGATTTCTTTGCAAATACAGAGGCGGTGGAGGACCAAGTTCAGATTTTGACTCAAGCCAGCAGATGAGAGCCCAGTAGATAGGACTCGGATCCCCGCGGTATCCCCGAGGCCGCATCGAAGAAAAAGAGATTGTTTGGTGCTGGTTCTCTCTCACGTACATTCATGGAGAGCGACTCTAGTTCCGGCTACTGCAGCGACTTTCGTATGGAGTCTCACGGATATCGAGCAGCATCGACGGAGATGGAGGAGCGAGATGCGGTTAGAGAGAGAGATGGTCGAGCAACTACGGTGGAGAAAGAGATCGTGAGCGATCGAGGCGAGGATTCAAGCACAACAGAGTGAGCATGCAGATGCTTCAACGTCTTCAAGCTCGGATGGAAGCTCAACAGAGGCATTCCAATGATTCCTATCGGCTCGGCGTGATCGGACCTCGACCACCCCTCCACCATTTGATTCCTATCTTTACGTTTTACTTCATTTATGGATATGTTCAATTGTTGTTGTTGGATTTGGATTGTTGAATTGTTGAATTTGATTTGGATTTATAACTCCGCATCGAATAGTTGTTGTGAATTATCGATTGTGGATGTATTGAATAATTGTGGATGGATTGTGGATTTGTGATTTGGATTGTGGATTTGTGATGATTTGGATTGTGATTTGGATGGATTGTGGATGGATTTGTGATGATTGTGGATGTTGTTGGATTTGGATTTGGATTTGTGATGATTGTGGATGAATTTGTGATGATTGTGGATGTATTGAATGTAAAAACACGGGTAAAACATAATCAAACAGTCGTTGAAATATTTTAAGTATAGCGGCGAATAGAGGCGAATTAAGTCGGAGCTGCGGCGGTTCGAGGCGAGCAGTAATCTAATTGGTCGTGGGTGCGGCGACGGATCTGACGGACCTCGTTATGATGTAATCGTATATGTATGTCTATGTGAAAACGACATTGTTTATCTTCCAATCATTCCATCTTTTATTTTGTTCTTGTTGTTGTTAAGTTATGTCAGGGTCTGCTACTTGGAGAATTATTTTGCAAATATACAGAAATTGTTCATTTCCTGTATTTCACGTTTTAATTCCAAAGGTGATCTTGTTGCTGAAATAAACTAAAGATGTATGTTTGTTGTTGTTTTAATTGTTCGTAATAGGTAGGGGTATGAAGCAAAAAATTAGAATATTATGTTCAAAAGATCTTTATATATATATACAGGGGTTGGATCCAGTGAGAACTTATCATTTTTAAGAACTTGAGAACTATGCATGATACGTTGAAGATGATGCACAAAACAGTATAAAGTTGTGCATAACGAAAACTTTTTAAAATTGATGCATAACAAAATAATTTTAGAAAGTTTTCGTTATGCATAATTTTATCTTGTTTTGATCATCTTCAACGTCTTATCATGGTTCGCAGTTCATCAAAAAACGTGGTTTCATTTGATCCACTTCCTCTATATATATATATATATATATATATATATATGTATGTGTGCAGAAATCATGATACCGATGGATTCGTTTGATTGAGATAGAGGGTGTACCTTTGGCCGAAACTGGAATGAGTTGTTGTCTGTTTCTTTTCTTAAAAAGGAGGTGAGATACTCGATCATTCTGCAAAACAAGCAGATAAGTGGAAATGGATAGAAAAAGAAATTGAAAGTGAAAGTTGGATTCTTTACCGAGAGAGAGATCAAAACAGGGTAAAAGGGTGGTGAAAAAAAAGGGTTATAAAGGTTAGAATGTGACGTTTGGAATGTCGTGGTAGTAGACAAAACCACTAATAAAAAAAATAGTTTACAAGAAAATATCCTCAATTCTTGAGGATCATCTTGCGGAAGAGAAATTAAAAATGAGTTGGGCTTTGAAAAAAATAATAAGGTTCAATACGAAAAATAGAAAGAGAAAAGACACACGTTTTACTGATTCTAATAGAGAATCAAATTATCTTGATATTAATTTAGTCAGTAAGTTTTTATTTTGGTTTAATTTTAAAACCAAAATATTATTAAAATTCTTTATAATATCCTTCGGGCGCAATTCGACTAAAAATTGAAGTACAAATTTCTTCTAAAAAGGACAGGGTATTACACTACATTTCATAAATATCACCATATTTCACGTCTATGTTTTTAAAATCGAATGGGATCGATCGATCGATTTAGTCTTAAATCGATTGTTTAACTGGTCCGTTATATTTTAAGTTTAAGAGTCAAGTGACCCCTAGTGAACTAGTAAAAATTTGTAAAAGAACTAGTAATCTATCGAACTGGATTGAGCAAAAATAAAAACGTAAATATTTGTAAAACATATAAAAACAATTATAACGTTGTCGCATGAGTATAGGAAAGTGAAAACCAATCTCCCTCATGCTCTCTCACTACACACATAGTCAATAATCAATCAAGAAACTATATTAGGAAACACACATGACACAACAAATAGAAAAGATTTCATTTTGACGTAGAGTTGAAATAATTCTAGAATGCTATTAATGGTAGAATGATAACCAAACAGAACAATCACTAAATCCGACATTGGGTAGAACGAAAAACCAATATATTTAATATTTTAGGCTTCTAAAGCGGTAATAACACGAATAATAAGGTTGATTCACCACATGTAATCACAACGAGAAACAAGGAGGGAACACACCGATTAAACAAACCAAACAACATAGCTATCCCCCGTCTTCCCTTTTCTTCTCTTATCTTGAACAACTATAGATACAGAAAGAGAAAGAAAAAGGGAAGAAAATAGACAGGAGAAAGATTCAAGCTTGGAGTTTCTGTTTGGATCCCCATATTGCTGGACCCACTTCTCCTTTTCCTTTGGAAAGCCTTTGTTACAGGTCCCACCCCCTCTTTCTCATTTTCACATACCATGTGTATTTATTTGTGTCTAATAGATATTTGTGGTTGTGTTTCTTATGTAAATTCCTTCTTCCTACGAGATAACAAATGTGGTTTTTGAGTTTTTGTTTTGTTTTGTTTTGTTTACATAATATTTTGGAAAGGTATTGTTGATGTTTGTCTGTTCTGATTCTTGTAGGACATAAGATAGGATTTATCTTTGACTGTTGTAGTTTATTATTGTATGCTTCTATGTGTCATACTTTTTATGTTCTTGAAAATGTCAGTTTTATTGTATTCTATTAGTTTATGTTTTGGTTCTTAAATCTAATTCTTCAAATGCTAATCACCATGATACTTGAATGTATAAGTGATATTACATATAATTTTTATATTTGCTTTTCTTGTGAGGACTTAGGTAACTATTATTATAAGGTAGTACCAATAATGAATGTTTTTTTTAACATTGTTTCATCTGTTGATGTTTCGCTCTCCTTCTATGTTAATGTTATTAAATCATTTTTTCATTTTCATTTGGTATGCCACTATTAGTTGGAACTGCTTTATTTTGTTGGATATGATGTTGGTTGGTTGGTTGAATTTCCACATTTTTCTGTATTAGCCTCACACTTTAGCACTCTTGATGTCTTTGTAGTTCATTAGGGGAAGTGGAGAATGCAATTTATGAATCTTTCTTCTGATCATTAGACCTATTTAAAGGGGAGAACTGCACTAGTTGCAGTTGTGGGCATTTCGTTGTTCATAAACGTCATGCTAAGGTATGTTTGTTGCTTATTAAATTATACGGTGTTCTGTACTATTATTCGAGAAGATGTTATGTAAAAGTCAGCAGCACCTTATATTTTGCAGTGATTTAGAGACTGGACTGCTATAATGGGTGCTTGTGTATCATCTCCATATATAGCAACTAAACCATCAAAAAATAGAGCAAGGAGGTATTATGGACGCTCCAAAAAGAGACACGTGAAATCGGCTTCAGAGGTCAACAGAAAAAGGAATAGCGATGCAGGAGCTCGAGTGTCTACAGATTTCGCTGTTAGTGAGTTTGTTCACACGACTACCAAATGCAGAAGATCAACAGTCTCTAATTCCACTTTCCATCTCACTCAACTGCAATTTCACCATAGCCAAATTGATGTCAATGGTATGTATATCTTCTTCTCTAAGATTGGTGTTGCCTAAGTTGGTAAGTATCACACCACAAAGGGCAAGAAAAACAAGATAATCTTACCGTACTATCTTTATCTGGTAATAAACGTTAAAACTTCATTTCTTGAGGATTATGAGCATGGCTACATTAAAACGATGTGATATACTTATATTTTACAGGAATGTACCAGGAAGAATGGTTTGACACACTCAGCCTATTGGAGTCTGACTCCGATGATGACTTTAGTAGTGTACATGGAGGTAAACTACACAAATTCATTGTTTTTTTTTGTTGCATTAACTTATTTGGCTTCTGTATGCAAAGAATGGATTTATTTACTGCATATAGTTACTATAATCTCTAGTTTGTTGTTCTACAATAAAAGTTGATATTTCGATTATCATTCATTTCATTTTCCTGCATAAATATGTACTCTCAAGTGGAAACATGTTTGTCATAACCATTCAAAATTCATCACTTATTTAGCACATAAAGACCAAATCAAAATTCTAGCAAACAATTTATCAACTGCTCAAGGGTGTTTGTATTGTTGTTTGTACTATTTCATTATGTGATCATAAGTTGTAAGTCAAAAAATTATATGTAAAATCTATATATGACTACATTCCCTAGTAGTCGAAATAACTTGTGCTCATACCAAACTTTGGATCAGCACCTCAATTTTATATTTCACTTTCTTCATCTGTAGATTATGCCCCATTTACAAACGGACAGGTGCTTCATTACGAAGTAGATAGCAAGAGTAATTTCAAAGAGTTATTCTCTAGCAAAGATGGATTAATGCTAATAGATGCCCAAAGAAAAGAGGTTCCTGGCTTAGTGAACACTGCAGATTCTGGTGCCGTGAAGACACTAAAACTAGACCGAGCCTATCTAAGTTTTAACAGTGTGAAAGTTGATGCAAGCGACCATGATGATAAGACGTCGGAGACCCTATTGAAGTCTGTCTTGCCAGCATTGGTTCCTACCTTAAGTTTCAACGACAAGATGCACAACTCAACAAATTCAGGTCCACAATCTCAAAGGAAGTCAGCAACTATCATCAGGCTCTCCATCACAAAGAAGTCTGTCGAGGAAGAAACAAATGAATTTTGTGAGTAACCCTTCTAATTATTATGTGCCTAATGGAAGCAATCATCTTCCATTCTGATTTAACGTAAGTCGGTACAGGTGCATCAGCAACAAAGTATCTTTATCGCCCTAGAGCTGGCTTATTGATTCCTTGTTCTCCTGATGGGAAGCCAACTCCTGGAAGTTGGTCTGAGATTTTGCCATCCACGTTTAAGCTCCGTGGACCTAGCTTTTTCAAGTACGGGCCATCCCTATCTACAATATAAAGATTGTTATGATTCTGTTTTAGTACTAGTGTATGATGATGTAATTTTGCAGAGACAAGAAGAAGAATCCTGCACCAGATGTCACTCCTTTCATTCCAATCGGCATAGATCTTTTTGCATGCCAGAGAAAGATTAACCACATTGCTCAGCACTTGGAACTGCCTTCTATAAAATCGGAAGGGAGAGTGCCCCCACTGCTGATTGTTAACATTCAGGTGATCGTGTGTGTCCTATTTAAAAGTAGATCATAGTAGTGTGACTATCCAACACCAGCTTGATGCGTTTGTTTGTTTTGTTTCAGCTGCCCACATATGCACCCGCTATGTTTCTCGGTGAAGGGGATGGGGAGGGCTTGAGCCTTGTGCTATATTTTAAACTCTCAGACACTTTTGAGACAGACGTATCTCCCCATTTCCAAAAAATGATCAAGGTATTGTTTCACATTTTTTTTGAGCTCGTGCAGTAGTCCATTCCAAGTCTCTTTGCATTCTTCTTTTTTTTTTGGTCAATTTAATACAGTAATTTAAAGGCCGCGTCACGGTGGACTCGAACCCGAGACCTTTGGCCTCGGGCATTAACCACTCTACCACTAGGCCAACACACGCACACATCTCTTTGCATTCTTCATTGATGTGCTCTGTCAATTAAAAACAATTGGATGCTGCCTTAGTTATTGTTTTGCTGTTTAAAGTACTTGGTGATTTCTTCTTATATGTTGTTAGGAAGCTGTATTTACTGCAATGTCTAAATATTTCGATTAATTTTTTTTTTTTTTTTTCCATTTTGAATCTTTTTTTGCTACAGAAATTTATCGAGGACGATAAGGAAGTTGTTAGAGGCTACACAAAAGAATCAATTATTCCTTTCAGAGAGAGACTGAAAATCATGGTTGGGGTGGTTAATCCTGATGATCTCGTCTCAAATAATACCGAGAGAAAACTTCTTAATGCTTACAACGAAAAGCCGGTCCTTTCTCGCCCTCAGCACAGCTTCTATGAGGTGAGGCCTCTCTTCTGCTGATGGATTCTGTTTTGTCAATTTGTAGTCGCGTAATATAATGGTCTCTTACTATAAGTCTTGAATTTTTTAGGGTCCCAACTACTTTGAGATTGATCTTGACATCCATCACTTCAGCTTCATAGCAAGGAAGGGACTTGATGCGTTCCGAGAGCGATTAGGCAATGGAATACTGGATCTTGGATTGACGATTCAGGTTAGGATTCTAAAGAAAATCTACATTCATTCATATCTCTCCAATTTATGACCAACTTCAATCATATAGTTTTAGCACGAGAGAAGAATGAATATTTAGGTTTCTGACTTGAAGAATGACCCTAAAACCACATATATGCTCATCATTGGCATATGCAAGTCTTTAAATTGGTATTAAAGCTAGGTAAACAGACTGACTTTAAAACTATTCCGTTGCTAACAGGCCCAGAAGCCAGAAGAGCTGCCAGAGCAAGTCCTCGGCTGTGTGAGACTGAACAAGATTAGCTTCGTCAACAACGGCCAAATACCAACGATCGTGAGGCTAGATGATGATTGATTCTAGAGTGCAAGAAAAAAAAGGTTACTGCAGGCATTGTCTCATGTGATACTACTGTTAAGAGGTCCAGGCAATCCCATGGCCAAATTTGATGATGTATACTATGTACTAATTGCATTACAAAAAATGATATTTCAATAGAAGATTAATAACTTTCTAATGCTTGAATTTTCAATGTAACATTCTTGTAGAAAGTCATGGCTTCCTAGGACAAATATTGTCTCGGAAATTCCTTTCTATTATCTGATCTCAACATATTTTTGTATTATGACACTTTCCATATGTAGAATTTTATCAACTTTGGTTTGAAATATTTATGTGCTGATATGGACTAATGCATTTGATTTCCACTCTATAAGGAAAGCAATGTACAATGATTATGTACCAAGTTTATTATGTTTTTGTCATTTTTTTAATAGCGTGAGTAATCTGCAACGACTATCTAAGGTGAGCATTTGGTAACACTGCTTCTGTTCAATAGCATATAAATTACACATGAAATGTGAACTATACTTAAAAGATTAGGTACGACATATTTGGGTTATGGTGAAACCCAAGTATTTTAGGTGTAACAAAAAGAACAAACATAAAGAAAATATCATTTTATGCTTAAAATTATGTTTGAAAATCAATCTTGACCATCCAAAATATGTTCATAGGAATTTTCAGTTTGAGTTTTAATAAAAAATATTAAGTGTTTTGTGGGTGGAATATGAGTTTCATATTATTGTAATATTAATTAATTAGTGGTGGACATGGTTATAAAATATGTAAATAAATGATTTTGATGGATAATAAATAAAAAATAGTAATGGACCATCAATAGTAAAATATATAAATAAAAAGTGTTATCGAATGTAATATATCAAGAATATTTTATAATTACTTTTTATAAATAAAAAATAAATAAATTTGGAAAAATATACCAAAAGAAAAATTTTAAAACAAATTTTAGTAACGGAAAAAATATCCAATTAAGAAATACAATGCACTAGGTAAGCAGGGTACACAAATATCAATAAGAAGAGGATGGGGGCTAAAGAAGGAATTTCCCCCAGAACTTAGACCTAACCTGCCCGTTATAAATTAGGGGGGAGAAATGCAATGGCAACCAAAGCAGCGCCGTAGGCCGAGCGCTTCCCCCGGGAAAGAAGGGGTGGCGTGGTATTCCACGAGAGAGGTTTTACGTGGCGCACGCTAGTGTGATCGGCGCACAATAATTTGAAAAATCAGGGGCTCCTTGGCCGCTTTGCTGTTCTAGTTTCTTCAGCCGAAAGCGAGGGGATTGCCGTACATCTATATTTCTCGCTTTTATCCTAATTCTCATATCAGATTTTTGCTAGTGGCAGCTTTTTAGGATTTGATTTCCTCGTTGTTTCTGAAAAATCCTTTGCCGAATTCCATATTTTATCAAAAGATTTTCCGTAAGAACAGTTATTCCGAAGGATTTTATTTCTTCATACGTTCTTTTCAACGAGAAATTCTATTTAGATTATAACTGTAAAAATATTAATTTTTACAATTATTTCAGGTAGTCATTATGTTGAAGGATTTTATTTCTTAGAAATTTATATTTTCTTTTTGAGGTCTTGAAATTGTAGAAGCAAAAGATTTAAATATGTTTTTCTTTTCTGAATATGTCACTTGCCAATTTTACATGCTTAAAAGTGTTAAATTTTTTTGCTCTTTTGCATAATATTGTAAAAACTCTTTATTTTGCAAATTAGAGTCGCTTTGAGTTTGTGAAAATACAAATAATTCTACATTTTTATAGCTTTCGATGGCCTGGATGATAAAAAAATCAGACGGATTCCCAATGAGATTTCGATCTGTGATCACTACCAGCTACATCGTCTTTCTTATTTTATTTTACTATTCGATTAATCAATAATTTGCTTTATGTTTATTTTTAGCTTTAGTTATATCGGTTAGCCAATGATGCAGATCATATTTGCTACTCTCGATGGGATTCCCATTTGATGATTTTTTATCCACCAAGATCTCTGAGGCCTCTTCTTTTCGTAATAACATGATACTTTGTACATATTGATTATATATTTTTATTTGATTTGAGCCCACTTCTGATTTGGATTAGGGTTTTGGGAAATGGGGGACCTATATTCTATATAGCTCTTATTGCTTTGTGGAATGGCTTTATTGCGACATTTTAATAGAATTGTAGTGTCCGAAATTTGGAGATTTTTCGTTTTTGCTCCCGCGAATATCAATGACTAAGAATATTTGTTTTAATCGTATATTGACATTTTTGTTATATATAAAAATCAAAACCGAATCAGTACCCCCATTTTTGTAAATTTGAAAAAAAACAACTCACTAGTTCGATCAACTATATTTTCGGGATGGTTTCAGTACACTATGCCAGGATGGTTTGGGTATATTTTGTTATTCTTTGAATTTCTTTGCTCAGTCCTAATTTTGATAGTTTGGTTGGTGAGTGTGATCATTTAGATACTATTTTCTTACTTGTATTTAGTCATCTTTAAAACTTTTGGGGTTCAATGTAGTTGGAAGCTGTTTGGTCTCTGTTTGTATGTTTATGTAACTCAAAATTACTACAGCCCTCAAGGCATTAACAACTTGCGTAGATACTACATATTTTACAGTGCTTGTGTTCGTATTTTTACTTTCGCTGTTTCTCTATTTGTTCTTAGAACATCCTCTGTATTTTCCACCATACAACATTTTTCACATTTCGTTTTCATTTTCATATTATCAGATTATTGATACGATGTGAATGTGTCCTTCTAGAATATACTCTTTGTCCCCATCTCCTATTTTTCTTTTCTACTTTTTATTTTTGTTAAATTATTATATAAAATATTTTTAATTGTTATTATCAATAATATTTTTTATTTACACATTTTATCATATTCATCATTACTTCTTTTTGTTACCCTTAACAAATCATTCATTTACATATTTTTTATTATTTATTAATTAATTTAATACTAACAATTATTTTATTAAAATTTGTGATGAATTTTTGAGAAAAAATAATGGGATGGAATGATTATATTTGTGTGTTGTATAGAATGTTAAAGTAAAAGAAACAAAATCAAAGCCACTGAACATGAATATCAAAATATTAACAAATGCAATCGAAAATATACACTCTGAGAAAAGGAGAAAAACAAAAAAGGGAAAAAAATTGCGATTAGGATATTATTCTGTTACAATGACTCAATTGGGAAAATAAAAATGGTTGCTCTGTGCCTCCTCCTCTTCCTCTCTGGTGCTATATATGCTACGCCAAAAATCTAGAAATAGAAATTAAATGTCGCCGTATTTGGAGGGTCAATCAAAACCGAACCTCGAAGCTATATGAAGTTGAGCATTCCTCACTTGTCATCACACATCTGCACAAATTGTAGCAACATCAGTTTCTTTTTTAAGTCATTTAATTCCATCCATATTCATCTTAAATCATCGTTGGTACCTTTAGAGAAACCTGATCTGCCAGGATTTTCGTGTTGTTCACATATATACGAGTGGCCCTGAGAATGTCACCTTGCTCTTCTTCCTCACAGTATTGCTACTATCCTATTTCAATCCAAGGACATTAATTCGTTAGTTGAGATTTTCGATTCCGCTCTTCTGTTTTCCGTAGTTTTCTCTGTCTATTATATTTTTTTATAATTTTAATTTTTGTAATAATGATTTTTTGTTTGTAATAAATATCTGTATAACAGGAAAACTAATGGTGGGTGACGGAGGATGATGGGACAAATAATCTGATCCACTATAATTGGTGAATAGGCTTACTGCGGAAAATCCTTGAGCCTCGTAATCCTCGGACGAGATAGACCCTTGGTTTTCTTGGACATGATTCGCGTATATTTGGCCCCTTGACGTGCGATAATCATCGTGCATAGGCCACAGGAAATCAGTTGTCGATGGTTGGATGGGGACTGATTGAGTGGTGGATATGTGAGATGTTTGTGATTCCTGTGTCATTCGTGACGCCTCCGACATCGTATCGTATGGTTGTTGCCTCCCACTTCTTCGCCTATATGCACTTCCACTCATTCCATGGCTCCTACCCTCACTCTCCTTCAACAAATTAAACAAACACACCCTCCGTCAACAAGATCAATTATATATGTGTGTGTGAGAGAGAGAGAACCTCGCTTGATCCTTCTAGGGATGATTTACGGATTTCCCTTGTAAGTCTACGAGTGGCACCAGCTTTCCTCCTGAAATTTGGTATAAAGAGAGACTTTACTATTAACACATTCTTCTTATTACTATTGGTTAACCACACTCTTCCAATGCTCATAGCCCCTAACAAAAGCAAATGCCTGCCTAAATAGATCAAAGTAGTATAGGTTGTTTATCAAGATGGATTATAAACTCAAAATATATTTACAATCTAAGATATCTTGCTTGATTCATATCTAGTTGAAAATGCTATAGGATTGTAAGAATCCTTGCTCAATCATGCATAACAATCAATCCTAAATAGTAACGTCTCATTGTAAGAAAGAAAATGAGTAAATATATCTGCACGGTACCTTTTTGCATCTTCACGGTATTTGGCATCCATCTCTTTGTTTGGCGGATACTTAGGCAAGCTTGATGGATCACATGCATATGGTTTTGTATGGAAGTACTGAAAGAGACAAGTAGCATTTCATAGTCAGCATTAAGGAAATGAAACGAGACATATATATGAGGTAAGGTTAATTATGACCTTTGAGGCAAGGGCAGAAGAAGCAGTTCCACGTTTGTGAGGTTCGAAGGAGAGCAACGTCTGTATAAGGCTAACGGCACCTTTCGGAAAATCTCTACATCTTTCGTGGAGTGTGGTTTCATAGGATTGTTGTGGTCTAAACATATGAGCTAAAGGAAGTTTCGACCTTCTCCAATACTCATCTGATGGTGTACCACAAAGTTTGAAGATTTTGTGCAATTGCTCCACCTGCACACACTCATTCAAGATCATGTACTTACTAATTAACCATATATAGATATATGGTAACTAAGAATTTTTTGGCACATGAGTATGTAAGTGTCTCACTTGACTTACTAAAGACTAATAAATAAGCGATCAAATAGTGGCAAAAAATTTGTGTAAATCCATATGCACGGTACATTTATCCAAATCAATTCTTAATTAGGAGCTATTAATTAGAATATTTGTGCGACGTATCCTGATGCACCAGAGTGTTCCTCTTAAATAATTGAGACTAAATTATTAATCAGGCCTACTGAAGTAGTTTAATAGGCAACTGTTATATTTAAAATGGGAATTAAAAGCCATAAATACATACTCCTACCGTTTTTTAATAAGTGTCCTATTAACATTTTTTTAATAAGTGTCATAGTTCAAATTTGAGAGTAAAATTATGATATATTTTCTATTTATCCTTGTTTTAAAATTCTTATAATTTGATAATTAGTTATATGAATATATTTATCATAAAAATTAATAAGGTTACATAGGTAAACTATTCTATTTTCTTCGTATGTGTAATTTGACGATTATGGACACTCATAAAAAACAGAGGGAGTATATAACTAGATCATCTATCTTACATAAAGTGTATCGTTCTCAAACCCATGCCATGCATCAATTACGTAGATAGAGATCAGAAAAGAGAAATACTAGTTTCTTGATTTATTTAAGAAAACTCAAGACCAACAGTATCGAATCCTATTGTGGAGAATGGTAATTGATGTGAGAAGTATGGATTTTTAAAATGTTGTTAGAGTTGTAATTAAATTATAGAAAACCGGAATCGGGAAAACACATATTTGCTCTCAGAAACCAAAAGAAACGAGGCAAATGGCAGCTAAAGCAGATGAAGAAAAATGTCCAAACCTCAGTTCTACCCTTAAGGAGAGGCCTTCCAACAAAGAGCTCAGCAAAAACGCAGCCAACGCTCCACAGATCGACGGCCTCACCGTAGCTGGTGGCACCCAAGAGGAGCTCCGGAGGGCGGTACCACAGCGTCACCACACGGCCTGTCAAGGGCTGCTGCTTCTTAGGTTTGGCAAAGTTTGCAAGCCCAAAATCCGCGATTTTCAAGACCCCTTGATTGTTTACTAGGATATTCGATGTCTTGATGTCTCGATGCAATATGCCCCGCGAGTGGCAATGCTCCAAACCACTCAACAGCTGCTTCATGTAGCATTTGATCTGTTTCAAGAAAGAGAAAGAATTGCATGTTACAAAAGCGAAGGCAATTCCTAGTGTGGGAACTACGAACTAATCTACGCAGGTTACCTTCAAAAGAAGCATGGATCTAATACATAAAAAGCATTATGTTTTTGTAATGTTTTTTTATATATGTTTCTTTTATATAATGCTTTTTATGTATTAGAATATTGCTTGTTTTCATGATATCATGAAAGATTAATACTCCAGATTGGTTCCTATCTCCTACCACTACTAGAAAAACGTACATAAAGGTTTTCTTTTAATTTAAAAAATGTTCGTTTTTTCTAGTAGCATACACTAGAAAATGTTTGTATATGACCCACTTGGTAGAGACGAGACCTGTGAGTCGGTGAATTTGATGTCCGGACACGATACTAGGCCAGCAAGATCATGCTCCATGTAGTCGAAAACGAGGTATACATGAGAAGCTAATTTAGATGTAATAATCCCCTCGAGCTTCATCACGTTTGGATGGTCGAGCCTGCGTAGAATCCGAATCTCACGAGCCATGAATCTCACGCTCTCTGGTTGGAAACTGTCGAATCGTACCTTCTTCACTGCAACGATTCTTCCGGTTTCCACATTGCGCGCGCGATACACCTCACTGTATGTACCTTGTCCAATCTATATAGCACGTGCAAAAATATTTCAAGGTAAATTATTGTAAAGATGTCTTCTCAATCTACATTTTTTCAGATATGAGAAAATGACACAAACTCTAGTTCTGATCATCAAGATTCATTTAAAGGGTCGTAGCTAAATGAATTGTTAGTAAACATGCATGTTTCCTAACTCACCCTTCAATCTTCATCCTCATTAGTGTATGCTGTTTTGCCAGCCATATCAGCCTGGTGGAGTCTCCATTTTTTATTTTTAAATTATACGTGCACTATCTATACAAGACTCGAATCCCCGACTTAAGTTGCACTTCAAAGTCTAGGGTTACCATTTTTCTGAAGTGTATAATGCCATCAGAAGAAATCATTCACTCACTTTTAGATTTTGAATCATACCTACAAAATCTACACTTACACATAAATATTGTTTATAATTTTTTTTTTCCTATTATATCTCCATTAATTTAATTAGAATACTAATATGGTCATTAACCCATATTTATCTCTTATCTATTTTTATTATTAAAAAGTTTGATTATACCATAAGGACTTACTTATTTCAAAATTTTAATTAAAATAATTAGTAATTAATAAATAAGACATATATATATTTTATATTTTATATAATAATAAGAGCGGTTACTTTTTATCTTTACAATATGTAAGCTAGATTTCCATAAAGAATCCTTTGATATATTTATTGTTTAAATCCATTAACAAAGGGAAAAAACTGTTTTATACGACTCAACTCAGGCAAGCATTCAAAACACAAACTAAGCAAACATCGATATCTCATCAAATATCCATGCATGCTAACTACCTTTTCTAATCTTTTGTAAGAGTCCGATCTCAAAGGCAGCCAGCCATCAATGGCCTCCCCGGCGGCGGCGGAGAGCCACGACGGCCACCCCGCTGCGACATGCTCTCCTTCCGTCAACCTCCCAAACTTAAAGGTAAAAAGAGCCCCTTTCTTATGCAAGGAGGAAGAAGAAGCTCCCTTCAAAGCCCGCGAGCTCCCATTCTTCCTCTCCTTGACGAACACCTTATTCTCCTCCTCCCCCTCCTCCTCCAGCCCTTCCTCCTTCTCCGGCTCCTCCTTTATCCCCTCTAGCGGCCCATACGACGACATCGTGCTGTGCACCAGCGACGACGTCGTGGACGAGCGGCGGCGGCCATTGTGCCTCCTCCGCCGCGACGAGGAAGAGGAAGGGCGGCGGTGGTAGTCGGGAGACTCGAACCTTGCTTTCTTTGAGCTAATGCAACCCATGACCCGCTACGCCCATCCACGGGGACCGATACCAGTTGTATTCGGATCCACCCGGATGGGCAGACGAGCGAGTCGGCTGTTGGAAGGGGTGTGATGAGAAAAAAGATTCACATTCAACACCCCTTACCACATCAAGCGCTTCTTGTTACGTTCCTCTAGAATGAATAGAGCTTGTTGAGAGGTGGCGGAGGAGAGAGAGAGAGAGAAGAATCGGAAAAATCAAGGAATGTTAATTTCCTACCCAGTTTTGAGGTTTCTTTCATGGATGTGTTGTGTTGCGCGTTGTGTGCGGAGGAGAAAGGCCGATATTCATTGGCATTTTAACGTTTGTCCAATCATTGTTGCAAATTCTGTTATATTATCCTATTTCTAAATTATTTGTGTGCAAATTTATAATTACATGTATGTTGAGTTAATAAGGTGAAATATAATATGTGAAATATTTTAGTCCTTAAAAAAGATATTTGCCACCTAAATCCCAAGCTTAGACCCAATTTTGAAATTGAGATTTAGATATCAATAAAAGTCAAAACTCAAAACTGATTTAGTTAATTGGTGAAACACAGATTGGTGAAACACAGATTGGAAAAATGGGACAAATTGGTGAAACACAGATTGACCATTGACAGTTTGACACCATCTCATTTCACAAATATAATTTGCCTAAATGGGACAAATATTATTAAGGTCCCTATTTTATCAAACAAATTTGATTTATCCAAAATTTTCAATTAATACAATCATAGATCGGGTAAACTACAACATTATATTGGAAACATGATTGAAAGTTTTCCCTTTTTTCTATTGTATGTTTATACGGTTGATAAAATCTTATATTACAAATATAGAATAGAAAAGAAAAGTCAATTTGAAATTTCAAAAAACTTCTATGAATCTAAATGCACTATACATTCATTTTAATTAAATTAAATAAAAATTAATTAATTTTCAATTAAAAATTAATCCTCAACTAGAATTTATATGTACTTAAGTGACTCATGTCTGTTGGATTTGTATACTGAAAGCAGATTGGTTGAATTTGTATACAATATTTTCTGTTACCACTATTCCGACTTTCTATTTGAATTATTTACTTGATTGCATATGTAGTCTCATTATCTCATACAAAATTAGATCATACAGTGTATAGAAGATTACATAAGTCTGTACATGATTGGTTAAATTAGTTGAACAATAAAAAGATCACAGCTAGACAACTTGAGTGCTGCAGTATAAATAAGAAGTAACTTAACTTGATTGTTTGTCTATGCTGGTACGTCTTAATGTATTGATGGATCATAATGATATGAGTTCTTCTATTTGACCGTCGTGAAGAACCTAAATATCGGAGATTTTATATTAACCTAAACATCGATAAAGTTTCATGTGAGTATGAGTTACTAACCATCACTTTGACTTGTTATGATGAAAGTTACATGGATAATCCAATATTCTCCGCATCTTGGGTGGTGTCAGTGCTTGTATTTCATTCTAATTATATGTAGTCACCATATCCGTTTATGATGATAACGTCCCATTAAAAAACTACATTTATTGTACTAAACCCTGCAGGTTGAGTTATGTCAATAAAATTGAGTGGTACTACTTAAAGAATTACAAAGATTAATTATTTTAAACAGTCAAAGTATCATAAATAATTAATGGACGTGCATTACTTAAATACATAGATTTGTAAATCTAAATACAAGCACAATTCAATTTCAGTAATATAGAGGTAAGTCAACGTTTAATCTCTAGTAGAATGAATAAATATTTATAAATTAATTTGTGTTCTAAGCTGAACATAAGATAATTAAATCATTTTAGATTAATTTTTATTCCTTATATTTGATCTATGGACTAGTCTATCAAAAATTCAAAACCTAGGCAGTATTTTCGACGATCCCTAGATAGTCCAACTGAAACTGTATTCTGATTATTGTATTATTTTTTAATAAATTTCATAATCGAAATAGATATTATCTTATATCAAAAGATATTAAGAGATATTTATTCTAGAAATAAATTATCTTTAGGAAAAAGATAATTATTATATTGACTAGATATGTTAAAATTCTATCACATTAGACATATAGAAAAAAAAACTATAAATATATGGTAGAAGAAAATCAGATTATCCATCCTCATTAGTGATTTTCAAAAAGCACATACACACACAAAGGGGACAAAAATTTTAGATATTCTCCATACTCTCACTCGGTATTGAAGATCAGACATTCGAGACACAATCCAGAAGATCAAAACTGAGTCTGCCATTGATCAAATTTGCCAGAAATTCGCTATAAACACGAGAAAACCCGATTGAATAAGAACATACTATGAATATAATCAATGTAGGATGGATTAAACATCCAAAATAAATCATCAAGAGCACGAATAAATTCAATTTTTCCATCAATGTCAACATATGACAGCCACACCCGATTGAAAAATAGATAATATAGATATAAAAACCGATCATGAAGAATCTAAAAAATTCGGAGCAAATGCCTAACCAAGATTTAAGGATTTGGACAACCAGTTAATGAATCCCAAATAATTGGTGCAAACCCAGTGCAAACCCATAATAAATAGGGTAAAAGATAAACTCTTACACACACATAAGCTGACCTAAGTGAAACACTCAGAATCAAATATTATTGACATATCATTTTCCTGTTTAATACAAGCCACATACAACTATAACTTTTTATGTAAATCATACAGTATAGAGAAAGATTCTACCGTGCTAGTCGCAACTCTTCTTTCCTCTTCCTACTAACAGGTCGAAGCTGCAAAAGCCACATACCGTCGTGTTATTTGTCGTGTGGGTATACCATATCATGCTGCGATTTCTTCTTCTTTGAGCTGTAAAGTTGTTGGTATTTGGTCTTTTGATACCGCCACGTTTTGTGTTTTTAGATGCTGATTCACCGCTCCTTGGCTGCTGTTGCCATGCTTCCCTATCGGGATGTCGTGATTATGCTTGCCCTCGTACGTGGTAATGACTGATTTCGGATCTGCTGAAGCCCTCTCGACATGTTTACGTACATTACACCCTGCATATGTACATCTATAGTAACTCCTGCACAAACAACGACGTTTTACTTCTATGCTGACATACAATTTGGAAAATCTTTATACGTATATTTGCAGAGAATTATACATCCTACTCATTATCAGTTTACAAAAGAAGGTGTTTACTTTGGGTGATAGCTTAGGCGATCAAAATATACAGGGTCAATAGTAGTTTATGATCGCAACTCTAGCATTTGCAACCTCAGCATTAATTTATTTTTTAAATATACTGAATTTTGCAAATTTGTTTAATTTTGTCCTTAACAAAGAATTCCGGCATCAGATATTTGACTAGGCTCACCAGTAGAACATGATTCTCGCATTCGACATCCCAGCTCGAGAAACATGTTTTACGGGGTAAACTTGGTCCGAAAACCGCCGCCGAAATTTTTTATGTGGGATAACATTAAACAAATTTGCAGAGTTCAAAATATTTAAAAATATATTAAAATTAATGTCATTAACTACCATTAATAATATATATATCCACCAAATACTTTGATAGATTGAGCAATTTTGAGCTTGTTTGATCATATAATCCTTTAAATACTCAATCTAATCAATCACCCAAAGCAAACGCCCACCAAGATAACTGTCTAATTTCATAGTTGATATGTTATTAGGAGGTAGAAGGTGCGAAACATGCACTAAAGTCCTCATTCAGACATCAATGAAGTAAGAGATCAGAGTTCGGTGAAGAGCTTCAAAGTTTATCGATATTAACTGCATGTTCGTCTCCCAATTTAATTTGTTTAAAAAAAAATCAAGGAGACTGGAATTTAGACGAACACATTCACATAACATTTCCAAAATCCATATTACTCAGTAGTTTACCTTGGATGAGGATTCCCCTTGACCACTTTCTGCCCATATTTTCTCCATTTGTACCCATCATCCAAAAGATCAACTTCACTTCTTGTCTGCAAGACAATCTTCGAGTCTGGAACTGCTTGATGCGACGAAGCTGATACAGATTGACTGATATCCAGGCTTCTGCATCTCGAAGAAAGCATGTTTGCTTTAAATGGAACGACAGAGGAAAGGAGGAAACAAGAATAGGCGAAGATAGTATTTTTACCTTCTTTTGGCAGTTGGTTCATCAACATCATCCTCATCTACTACTACTGCAGCCTCGTTCACGTCGTCTTTACGATAGGCGACTGCATAAGGATCAAATGACTGCTGAAAAGTTGTGGCGAAATTTTGAGACTCAGAGTTCTCATTTAACCTTTCAGTTCCGGTCTGATTGTCAGAAGCAGAAACAGGGGTGTTTATTGATGGATCCAAAACTGAACTACTTTTTTCCCTTGTAGTCGGTTTAGGAGGGTCGTGGTTGTGCTGCCCTTTATACGTAATCTCGGATATATGACCTTCTAAAGATCGTTCAACCTTCTTCTTGACAGTACAGTTCACATGCGTACACTTGTAGTAGCTTCTAGGGCATTCACTCGACTTGACATGCTTCTGCCCGTATTTTCTCCAGTTGTAACCATCGTTTGCCGGTTTATCACTGCAACCAGCAGTATTAAGGGAAACTTCAGCCGACTCTTTCTTCATATTCTCGAGATCAGGAGGTGAAGGATTTGTCTGCTGCATCAGAGCATCCGTCTTTGCAGAGAACGAAGGGTTTGCTACGGGTTCTGCGGATGAAGAATGATGAAACTCTTCTTGCATCTGCATGACAGAGTGAGATAATGCCGCCTGAGCAGTAACATGTGCTAGGGCTTGCTGGTGAGACATTCCGAAGGGGCTCTGCGTGAAATTAGAGAAGCCATCACTCATAGTATACCAGATTGCCAAACTAGATGCCACTATACCGACTCCCAACTTACTCGGTTGGAAATGTTTTCTCTACAAACTTACTACAATCAGAAAGAATGGAAATATATTCTTAATTGCATTACATCCAACATACCTGTGCAGGCTATACTTATACATAACAAACAAAAACCACAAGCATTATCACGATATATCAATGAACTCCAACCAAATGACAACAATATATCGAAATATTCAGCTCTAGCTCTGTTTGCACAATCAAATGGTCAAGTCGGCTAAAACAAGATTCGCGATTGAAATAGCAAGATTATTGGTGGACTCATGCTCCCCAGATATTGTAGACTTAGTTCGGCAGGACTTGTCTATTCCTTTTTACACTCGTATTGTAACTTAGCTAGTACTCCGTTCATCCCATTACCCTATTCTTTTTTAGGTTGTCCCACCCAACCTGACTTATTAAATAATATCTATTCAAAATAACACTACCTACTTTTTATCCCTTTAACCATTTTATACCCTTAAGAGACTCGGCCATTAAGTTTTCGTCTTGCAATCTCTAAGGGCTTTTTTTTTTTTTGCTTTTTCTGTTCTTTTTCTTAATGAAATCCCATTTGATTCTAGGGCTTAAACTCCCTAAAAAAGAAATACCTAATCAGAAACAAATTTGTCCAAATCCCCTATAAAATCAATGGAATTTCAATAACGCAAATCCAAAATTTACAAACAATCACTCGCAATTGCAAGAACTAAATTCGACGGAATTAAGAGCTGACCTGAAGCGGCGACAGCAATCCTGACGGACTAAGCCCCGGCGGCACCATGAACAGAGGACTCATACTCATACTCTCCACCGGCAGATGCGGCGGCGGCACCAAATTCACCGGTCTATCCCACTTCCGCCCCTCGCTATTATTCCCACCATCACATATACTCTTTTCTTTCCCATCTTTCCAACAATCATAGGCGGGTTTTACCGCCAGCGGCGACGCTATAGCTCCGGCCAAGAGCTGGGAGAACGAGAAGGGGCTCTGCTCCGGGAAGAAGCTGGATACCAAGGTCATCGGGCCCGGGCTGAACCCGGGGCCCGACCCATTTGCGTAGAGGAAGCCTACCGAGCCACGTGGCGGCACCTGTATCGTCGGCTTGGCTCGCGAACTCGCCTGCGCGTCTCCCAAAGTTTGAGCCATTTCCTGATCAAGCAGAACTCGAAGAAGATAAAGATTAGAAAGTAAATTGGAACATAAAGGAAACAATTTTCAAACTTTGCGAGGATAATTGCGCTGAAAAGATAGTGGAATTTTCGCGAATTGACGTGATTATTATTATTGTATAGTGGGAGTTGGAAAGAATTGGGGTGATGCAAATTTTATTACAGGGAATCCGAATTTATGACTCATCAAAGTGACGTCTCCATGTCCGTAATTTGAATTTTTCAAATTTATATTGATTGTGTTTTTCAGTGCATAATATTATTACACTACCTACATAAATTAACAACATATTCATTATACATTACAGAGTTGCCTCTTCTGTCACCTCACACAATTCTGCACCAATATTTTTTTTAACAGAATTACAATTTTCGGGAGATATGTTGATTAAACAATGAGATTCTCTCACCCTTTTGAATTGCTACTAACATCCAAATTCGTGAGGTTTCCTAAGTTGATGAATATATTTTGAAAATTAGTAGGTTAAAGTTCCCGTTTATGTGCCCCACCACCAACCACGCTCTCTGAAAATTGAAGAGAAAATTCGATAGGCACAAATTCGAAATTCTATTCGGATTTGTTAAAATGTAACAAATAACAATACAACATCCAAAATTAATAATGTTATCTCTCAGTTACAAGCCCTTCCAGATCGAAAATCCCTCATTTTGTTGGTGGAATATAATATAAATGTATTTCCGTTTCTTCAAGGGTTTCTCATAAGATGCGACTGCTAGAAGTTGCAATTTCAAGACCTCCTCTATCCAAATAAGAACAACACAACCTACAAGAAATGCCATCGATTACAACGACAGGATCCCTCATTTTGATGACAACTAATTTACATTCCGTGTTAAGGAGCCAAATATTCATTTAAATTGTAAGGGGGAGAAGAACAATCAATATAATTCATTCTCCCAAAAATGTCACAATTTGTATATTAAAGAAAATTACACTTCAATAACGCAATGATCCACATTCTTAACGATCAAACTTTAACAGTTACGTTACTGATTCGATTTTGATAATGGAAATTCTACTTGGCCCTCATGAAGTTGAACTGGATTTTAACGATATAATCAAAAATGACTTGGAGGCAAAAAATAAAATAAAATAAAATAAAATGACATCAGGCTTTTGGAGATAATCTTGATTTCAAAACAACTTCGTTTTGATGCCCATCAATTTTAATTTCTTTAGTTAAAATTTAGATCTTCTTTTAGTGTTTCAAAATATAATTATTAAAAGTTTGATAGTTTCAGCATTTGATCTTTTTTTCCTTTAGATGGAAACATAATGATGAAAAGATAAATAATTTAGATATTAAAGTATAATTTTTCCATTACTATTTTGTAGAAATGAGTCACTCAACCCACTTAAAAAGTCTTATAAGCAGGGAGTGTTATCAAAAGTAATATATAAGAGATATGATCATTACCAAGTCGATGTGGGACAACAAACATGAATTTTAATACGCTCCCTCATTTGTGGGCCGAATGAGCATCGGATGTATATCATTACAAATGAGCCATCCAAAAGTGGTATCATGGAATGGATCCACATGTTCAAATATACATAAACCGTGCACCGACAAGAAAAAAGAGGATCTTGACGCCAATCCAGTGAAGGATGTGCTCATCTCCTGCGAAGATGACAAGGAAACAGAGGAAATGTGAATGAGATTTGATTCTGGTTCTTGGCCTTACATCTATCGCCACGATGATGTCGATGAGGAAGAGAAAGACAAACGCATGATTCAGGCATCGGGATCCAGCGCAATAAGATCCATCAAACTCATTGTCTCGTTTCAAGATAATATGTTGATGACACTGCCAAGCCCTCCACATCCAATCTCTGTCTCTTGCTAGGCGACTCGAGCCAGCAAAGTTCCAAATAGAAGGACTTGGATTCTTGCACACTCTTTGCCACATCGGATGGGCATCATATACATGCCACCAGGCAATAAAGTGGACTGGAAGCCACCATCAAAGGTGACTAGGTTGCTCGAGATGGAACCCATCCAGTGCACGGAGGTGGTGACATCACTGCCATCTCATGTAGATCTTATATCCTGTGCGCATTGAGAAATGCAACCAAAAATTATTTCCTAACAGAAGTATAAGTATCAGAGAGAGCTATTCTCCTACATTCCTGATATGTACTATATTTTCCATCTAACTGAACAACTAAACACAGCAAAAGGGCTTTATTACAGGTTCATCAGATATATTCAAACCTCATAAAATATTTGACCAAAGAAAATCATATCCCTACAGCTTAGGAGGATTTTTCTGAAGCATCACATGAATCTGGTAAATTGAGCAGCTTTGCTTGAAATAAATACAATTGTTATCTCAGAAATGATTATCTACTATGTGGTGGGCAAATTAACTTGATATCTCCATTTATTTTATTTTCATAGTTATCTTTCATTTCCTTAATTGATCATAGTTGTTTAGGGTTAGAATAAACGGATGGACCGGGCTTTTGTTTCCGGAGGCCTAGTTGCTTATGTTGTTTAAGTAGTAGAGTTCAGCCATTTAGGATCATCAAAAGAATTATTTGTTGAGTTTATATCAGCATTTTTTTGGCTGTGGCAGGGTTCGCCTGTGAAACCTCGTATTTTTGAGGTGGGTTTCTTATTAACTAGTTATTACTATCAATTGGTCCGAATTGACGGATGTGGTAGTGCCGCATAAGATGCCATGTGAATTGTGATTAGGGTTTTTAAATATGAATATAGTGCACGTGGAAATTGTATACATAGCAGCTCATGTAGCACTATCACGTCATCAATGGGCAACAAAATCCACTATAATCGATCGGTGACTTCCAAGTACTCCATATCAAATATTTGAACAACCTCAAAGTGGTGTCTCAGCACTTGCACATGCGTCCCAAGTCTGGAATGACCTCATAAGAACAAATCTGTAAGACCCAAATAGGTCCATAGAAATTGTACGTCTTCCTCAAAGCAGTTACCTCTCTGGTGCATCTTCAGCACACCAATCCCATAACATAGGATCTGAAACGAATACAAGCCCCAGGAAAAAATGTCTCTTATATCCAAATTCTCAAGTCTCAACCAATGTCCAAACCTAAGGCTTGATAGCTTCCCTATCATGACACATGATGATCAAATACGCCACCAACATAAACGCCGTCTTCAGATAGTCCGCGGCATCATCACCCAACATTATTTATTGAATCGGCTGTGAAGCTTTGAAACGGTAGTCCTCGGGCCCTGAAATAATCGATAAAACATGCTTGTCCGAGTAATGCCATGCCTCAAATTCAGATCAAAGGCGCCGTGCCGAAGGGCAATCCAAACACTAAAGCAAACTCCACTATCCCAAACCGTATATTGGCAACGACCTGTCGTGTTATGAGATGGTGCAGCGCATAATTTGCGTTTTCTCTCTCCTAAGATCAATAAGATGGTCAAAGCAGTTATCTCTGAATAAGTCAATACAGCCGCACTTCTCTAAACATGCCTTAACCTCTCTTAATACTTTGGTTCAGATGGATTGATTGATGCATCCCGCATAGCCTTGGATATAGTGTTTTAACCACCTATAACGAGGTTGTAAATGCACAAGATTAGGATAAATTAAGATTGTTTACACCCAAAAATAATCTTTATACAATATGAACGTCTGGAACTAATTCGTACACGTTGTTCTTAAGTACCGAGCGAACCGTGTATTGAAGAACAGACTCTTCAGTACATGAAAAAAGCCGTGTGCACGGTGACTAACTGTGTACACGACCGTATTCATGCACTATTGTGTGGGTAAATAATTGTCACCGTGTACAAAGTGACCACCATGTACCAACACAGTACCGTGCAAGACCACAGTGACAACCATACACAAACACGATGTTCTTAAGTACACGGTGACAACCGTATATTGAAGAAAGTAGTGTTCGTGTATGGTACCGTGTCCTTGCACAAAAAATCAATAAATTCAACAGTCATTCAAGATACCAACTCAAGTTTTTTTTGTTGGGAATATGTGAAATTCGCAATATTCTTAGCTCATGTAATGTGTGAAGTAAATTTTCTAATATTCAGAATATTTCTATAATTACCACGATCTTTTCGGACTTTCCTTTTATCGATTTTTTTTCTTAACCCCAATATAAAACCCAGATTTATTTGTTTGTTATTAAACTGAATTCAAATAATTATTTTTAGTCATCAATCTTAAACCAAATACAAAGTAATCAAGCCAGATTTTCAGCAGTATAACACATACTCAAACAGACTCTAGTCCATTAACAAATGTGAAACTAAAAGACGAAAGAAATGTGGTCTATACATAGTAGAGAAGGTGAAGAACATATTTCCATTCTTCTGAGTTTCAGATTAACATGAGATGGAACATTGCATAGTAGAGAAGTTGAAAAAATTCTTCTTCCCCCTAAAATTAATCATCAAGTCTTCTCAACAGATACTCAACCTGAACTTCCTTGGTTAACGGCATGATCCATTCGCTGTAGAGCTCGGCGACAATGGTTGGGTTTATCTTGTAAACAGGTTCAATTTTATTATTACCTGCAGCCGCACTTACTTCCTGTCCGTGCTTCCGGGTCTTGAGCTCCACACGCTTAGTAATTGCCTCTTCCACCGTCGCGTAGGTCAGCAAATCCATCAGCTGAGCTCCATCCTGAATTGACCAATTCCACACGAGTTAAATACCTGCACATTAAAACTCGGTATTACATTTTGAAGACGAGTGGGATCAACTTACTTGTGCTCCGATGGCAGCTTTGTAGACATCGGGGGAGGCTTGGAATTTTGCTTCAGCTACAAATTTACCGTAGTGAATTCTCTTGGAAAGCGTCTACAAGTTGAGAGATGAGCAGTTAGCCAAACTTACCTGGCAAATATAAATAAAACTCCAAAATGGAATTAAAGATCATGCTTCAATATATAAGTTGGATATCCCTCTCCCCATTCAAGGCCTTTTAAGGGGATGATGGATCCAATTCTAATATGATATCAGGGTAGGCCCAAATAGATGAGGATTTGTTGGTCCACATGTGGTAGCCGATGATCATACTAGCCTACACGTGAGGCGCGTCGAAGTCCCATTTGTCCCAGATTTCTTCAGGACAAGGCCTTTTAAGGGAATGATGGGCCCAATTCTAATAATTTAGTAGGTCTCGAAACATGTACCTGCAAGCATAAAGTGTCGCATGTTGCAGCTGAGCCATAATTACCATCATCACCTTCTTTAACCAATCTTGGAAGGAGATTCTTGAAGTACATATTCCATACTCGGACATTAATATTGATCACATCTGCTGCTGAATGAAGAACCTGTATCGGCGTCAATAGCATCATCTCTTAGAAGGAACAAAGAAAAAAAGAACAGAAAATCCAAATCGGATAATGCTCAGAAAACCAAAGAAAGCTATACAATTAAGGAAGGAACCAAGCAGTAATCAAGAAGCATATCTATATCATGCAGAAATAGTATAAACACATGTGTCATTTGTAATACTATGGAAAACTGCATATCATTAGTAATTGATTCTAGTGAAGGTTGGCATATAAAATTTTCCATACAACCTAGTAGCATTTGGTTTATGCTTCAATAGTTTCTGTTAGTTCCATGTAATAATATGTTGGTTATCAATTTATCATTATCAACATGGAACGATCGGTGTTTGCAATAAGTTTTTGACTGAACAGGAGATAGTAAACTAACAAGATTATTTAGGCATCTATGATTTACCTGTGGATACTCCAACGGGGGCAAGAGCGGCTCGGGCAAGTCTTCTGGGAAGAAGGGATGCTCATCGGGGTTCTTGTATCTTCCGGCCTAGATAAAAAATAATTGTTTAAATTCATATTCTTGTTAGCCAAAGCTTCACAAAAAGTTAGTTATAACTAACCTTGGCCTGAATCTTTTCTGTTTCTTTGACCATGTACTCGACTAAAGAGCCATGGAAACCATCCATAGTGAAAGCATCGGGATCATATGTGGGCGCATTGTAACAAAATTGAGCTCTCTCCACCAGACTGAATATGATACTCTCTTCTTGCCGTATCAAGGAGTTCCTAATGCCCTCAAGAGTGTACACCTGTGACTCGTCTACCCTTTTTTTCTGTGTGTACCTGACATGGATTGCATGACCTAAGTACTGGTTCCTAAAATGATGTAGCAGAGATCTTTACTGCTAATAAATCCAGAGGCAAATACTGTCGAAGTGCTTACAAATATCTGGCTTTCTTGAAAAAATGTAAGAGGACAATCAGCTAAGTTTATAATGCTTCTCCAAGGACATGCTTGATCAATAAGGACCAATAATCAAGAATAAACATAAAACTCTCGTTTATCAGAAACACAAGATGATCATTATATAGTATCGTTGTTGTTTATTAGGTAATATAAGGTATCAACTTAATTCACGAGTAGAGACAATAAAGCCAACATGTATACCCAAATGGAAGAATGAACATATATTTCGTGATGCATATTGCTGAAAATCAAAGGAAGCACTTCATATGGATCATTGCAACTAACAAAAACGCATAACAATATTAGAAATTTATGACCTGCATGGCGAATACTCGACCAAGTCCTAATAAGGAATCTCAATCAATCCTGATTTATTTTCTTCTTATTTGATGCAATAAAAACAATGTATCTGTTTTATGATTAGGTCTAGCATACATAGCTAATCAAGGTACACGTAATTAAGATTACGAACATTCCAAAATAGAATCCCCAAATAAAAACTTCGGAGCATGAAACGCTGTCATATAATTAATGAAACAATATTAACAAAAATGCTAAAATTCATGAGCACTGCATATCTAACAAGAAAGTATTCGAGTCTTCAACCAGAGCATATTTCATATTTTCCAGCACTACATAACAATATCAGTATCTGGTGACAGCAAGAAGAAAAAATAAAAACTGAAGCACAATCAAGAAACACCAAATTAGAATACAACTTGTTTAAAAAGATAAAAAGGATAAGCAGATTTATACCCAAGTGCAGAAGCGGAAGAAGCTTGATTTGTGACAATGCCATTACTGAGAAATCTTGAACTGGGAAATTGAAAGCGGGAAGATGTTTGATGGGCAAAGAGGCGAGTGGGCTTTGAAATATTTGAACTAAGGTGGCTGAGAGCGGCGGTTTCCAGCAGCTTAGCCTCCATTTATTACGACGGAGATGAGATGAGGAGATGGGTTTGGGTGACGGTGTTTCCGGGCGCAGCTTATATATTAATATACAATTGCAGTTACACTTGCCATGTTGCTGACATAGTGTCATAGGTTATATCGGAGTCTTCAATTAATTTATTTGTTGTTTATTATTTTCAGCACTGGATATGAGCTTTAATTTGGTAGAGTTGTGTATAGAATTGCCACCACGAAACGGATTCAATCATCAAAAAAGAAGATTCGATTGCGTATCAAGCAGGGAAGAAATTAAGGCCTAAATGCAATTTATATATGTATATAACAATAAAATAAATAAATAAATCTTAAAAACCTTTTAGTTACTTTCTACAAACTTTGAGGATTCTCTTGTAAGTGAATTGTAGCCCATTTAAATTAGACGAGAATCCTCGGATGCTTAAAATAAAAGGTTGGTCGATCTATGTGTATATATCAATATGTATATTGGGATCCCACACACATAAATAGAGGTAAAGATAGATGGATAATTAGACTCGCTCCTGGTACAAATAAAGAATCGAAAATACGACCCAAATCTCTCGTTATGTTATTGTTCTTTCAAAATCATTATAGAGTAAGTCATTAACGTCTCAATAAAATTCATTTTTGGAATTATGTGATTGTGACAATCTTTAAAGTTCATAGGATCCTAAATGAAGATTTTGTTTCCATCTAACTAAGAGGGTGTTTGCTAAGCTTATTTTAGAAAGCTTATACCCGATCAGCCAGACCCTACCCATTTTGTTCTGCTCCTATCCTAATTCCAACAACTTATAAGTTGTTTTAAGAACTTATAAGATATGGTGTATTAAGAGCTTATAAGATCTATTAAAGTATTTGGATAACAAGGTAAACATGAAAATAAGAAAGTATATCGAGGTTATTTTGTAGTTTTGTTGTAACTTATAAGATCATTAAAAATAAGTTGGGTTTTGAGCTTTTTTTAATAGAACTTATTTTGAAAACTTATGTTTTCTAACAACTTAATTAATAAAATAACGTTGATTGAACTTATAAACTCTTAAACAACTTATAAGTTGTTTTAAAGAAATTTTATGTTCTCAACCAAACACCTCCTAAAACGATGCCGATATCTTTTGTGGGTCCGTCGGACCAGTCTACCATACTAGAAAAGAGGTAGGTTCATTTGCTAGAGATGAATGAGTTGCCAGCTAGGCCGATGTGGCCTTCATGTCAAGAGATGTTGCGCTCCTTTGTCCTGAGTTCTTAGATAATTCGGGATATTCTTTATTACTTAGGGTGCACTTGATGCCAATTTTGATTAGAAATCATGTTTAAAGTATGTGGTTTATAATCTCTATCTTGTGAAGATTTTACACTCATTTGCACATTCTATGAAATTACAAAACAATTACGCAAAAGTTTATACAAAAGAGCATATAATATTGATCATGGGTTCAATAGCATTTCATAGGAAAAAAATATATGTGACCGAAAACAAGTGAGAACGAATTCAAATAAAATTATCATGCGTAAGGAAAAATGAGCACAACTTTCATGCATGGCGTTCACGGCCATCTAAATCCATAAATCAAAATCTATTTTTTAGGATCTGGATCTTCAAAAATATAAACTTGATAGATTCAAATCGAATCTAAACCATATCCTTTAATTTTGGATTCAGATTTGGGTTCTGATTTTTGATTTGGATCTGGCACGTGAATCCATCCAGTTTAGTGTATATATATATATATAGAGAGAGAGAGAGGAGGATCAAATAGTATTCGAGCGCGAGATAGTATATAAGACTCAATCTCATCCACTCATCTCATAGATCCTATGGTTGAGATTTTTCGGACTTTTAAGCTTAATTTTATTTGCGATTTTCAAAAATAATGGTAGATTAGTAATTTGATTTGTTATGTGATTGCGAAAACAAACTATGCATTTAGTTTAACTGAATAATACATTCAAATGAACAAAAAATGCATGCAGTTGAACACAATAATGCATGCTATTGGAAGCTCGCGCGCCGTGCACAATAATCGTGCTTCGCGCTTCGCGTCGCTCCGGCTTCGCTTCGCGCGCCGTTCGCTTGTATTTTTACGTTTTGTTAAATGCATTGACATGTTTTGATCAATACATGGACGTGCTTTGTTCAATACATGAACATGCTTTGTTCAATGCATGTTTGTGTTTTGTGGCAAATGCAGTTTTATGTTTTGTTCAATGCATTGTCATGTTTTGTTCAATGCAGTTTCATGTTTTGTTCAATGCATTTTTATGGTTTTCGACATCAAATCTCTCATCCATCATTTTCTGTCAATTCCGTTGTCTCTTTCCCCGATTACCGGCGAATTCACCGTGAACCACCGCCATAGCCACCATATTTCTCGATTCTTCAATCATCTATCAAATTTATCTTCTATTTTTTCTCAAAATCCATCAATTTTGTTCTCAAATTTTTCTTCTTTTCTTTCTTTCAAAATCTATTGTTTGTTGTTGTTTGTTTATATTGTTCTTTGTTACGGTCCGGCCGCGTAAATTGCCGCCATGGCTGTCTGCCGTTGCCACCGCCTGTCTCTGCGCCGTCCGTTGCCACCAAGGAGGAGAAGAAGAAGGCTGATTTGATTTCTTCCCATTTTGCTCATTGCGAAAATTAAAAAGAAAAGAAATGAATCGCCACGTGTCACACGTGGTGTGTACGTGTTCAAATGTGTGATCTAAATTGGGTACTATATATTATCGGGAATGGTACTACGGAACCCAACCTCTATATATATATATATATATATATATATATATATATATATTATCTTTTAAATCTTAATTTGAAATCTATTTAAATACTAATCCAAAACCTCTATTTCCTTCTTACAGAAAATTACTTCTGTGAAATTATTCATTAGTTTGTGTCGTGTTGGCACTTAAATGCATGGTGTAAAATTTTTCTTATTTGATGTTATCATTTATTTTGGATTATTGAACATTTTTCTTATTTGATGTTATCATTTATTTTGGATTATTGAACATTTTTCTTATTTGATGTAATAATTTATTTTGGATTATTGTGAAGCTTTTTATGGTAAATACTAGATGATTATTAGGGTGTTATCATGTCTTTTAATTCATTTCAGGATTAATTTTAAAAGACAATATATAGATTCTGGTCTAGATTCATAGACCTCAGATCTTATAAATCTGGACTTGGATCTTATTTTTGATCCAATAGATTTGGACTATATGTAGAGCTAAGAAAAAAATAAAAATGAATTAAGACCTAGCAAAATTCGATCTAGATCCGACCTATTGGCACCCCAGGCATAGGCTTATTTTGAAGGTTTACAGGCGAAGGGCGTGAATCTTTTAATAGTGGAGCTTTTGTAGAAGAATTCAAAATAAGGAGGTGAAGAATACAATTGAAGCAATCAAAATTCGACTTTGATAAATCTAGAATATATAGATATGCGAGATTTATGTAAAACAATAAAGAACACCAAGGCTTTTACGTGGTTCGATCGTTAATGAGATCTCGTCCACGGAGGGTGATTCCTCAATACTTTCACTATGTTTTGATTACGGTGAGTATAGCTAAAAGCTCTTAGTATTCAAGAAGTTGCTAACCCTCTTCCTTCAATCTAACTCCTATTTATACATGTCGAGGGCTCTAAAGGCGTGCCCATTCCTCCATTGGCGGGACTCTTCCTCGGCGTGTAGGGACTCTTCCTCTTGCATCGGGGGCATTCTCTTCCTGCGCCACGTGTAGGGTTTGGGGTTGGTGGGCGGCGCCGATTGGGTTTAGAGGATGGGGTCTTGGCTTAACCGCATGGGCCGTCCATAATGCTAGGCCCGGCTCGTTTGGGCTGCTAATGGGCACAGGCGGTTGGGCCATAACCCATCATAGCCCCCGAACAAGCGAGTAACAAGCGGCCGAGGTGAGCGAAGAATGCTCTTTGCCGAGGTGAGGTGTTGCTCGGTGGTTGTTGTCGAAGGTGTTGTCTTTTGTGCGAGGGTTTGTTGGCGATCGGGTCCGAGGCGGGTTGGGTGGTGCATGGTTACGGTATGCATCGCTTGTAGAAGATCGAAGTGAGTCGTGTCGTTGGACAAAGATGTGTTGCAAAGTCCAAGTCCGACACGGATAACGACTTGATAACAACCCCCCCACCGAGGTCCGATCTGGGCGGCACCGCTCTTACGGAGGATGCCGATGTCGACACGAGGCGGATCGGATAGAGAAATCACTTTGGATGGTGTCGAGGTTCGTCTAAGTGACCGCCTTCTAGGGATGCCGTGGCACGAGTGGCACCGAATCTGGGGCTGAGGCGCGAGGTCCGATCTGGATGGAGATATTCTCGTGGGGCGAAGTCCGTTGGTGGGGACGCCGAGGTCCGATCTGGATGCCCGCCATTTGGGAAAGGCCGAGTACGACACAGGCGTCGCTCGGAGGACGCCGAGGTCCGTGTGATGATTGCAGGTCGATGGCGGTGCCTTACCTATCGTCGTCATCGTGCGGGCGGTAGTTGGGCACTCGAACGCGTCTTGTGTCGACTCCACATCCAATAGCGGTATGCGTGTGAAAGTTGAAACGGCGGTTTTGGGCGCCATTTGTCCTATAAATAGGCCCAAATGAGGCAATTGTTCACTTTCCCTTTCGACGCTTTGCTTTCAGAGAACACATTCGCAGAAATTTTCCAATTTTCTTTCAAACTTGTTGAGGAAGCCCGATATCTCGCCCAAAAAAAGTAAGTATGTATTCTTCATCTTCTCCTTCTCGTTCTGAAAACTCTGGCTCCGCTTCGGTTTCTGGCCGTTTGCCCTCCGATGTGAAGGAGTATATGTGCTATAACCGCCTGGGTAGGTCCGTAGGATTGTGTGCTAGGGTCCCGCCGGTATCATCGGTATGGGACGGACTTAGGGTTGGTGTGGCGAGGTCGAGGTTGACGTTGGAGGAGCTTTTCGAGATAACGAGAGAATACCATATTCCGGAGGAGGCGTGGTGGTGCCTGTCGCGGCCGGATGATAGGGCGATGGCCCCTCCGGAGGGATTTATCACCGTATATGTAGATAGTTTGATAGCTGGCCTTAGGTTTCCTTTGGCCCCAATTTTCCTTAGCCTTGAAGAATATTTTCATATCCCCGTATGTCAACTGACCTCGAATTCCATTAGGTCGGTGGTGGGGCTGGGGTTGTCCTGCTACGGTGTTGGTGAGAAGGTGTCCTTCGAGGTCTTGATGCGCTTTTTTAGCGTCAAGACCATAGGTGGGGTGTATTACCTCTCTCCTCGGCTGAAATTTAAGATAGCGGCTCCCTCGAAGGTGTCCCATTGGAATAATAGGTATTTTTTTTGCGGGCTGAGGGGCACCCGAGGTATGAGTGGGGCCTTGGTGCGCTGAAGGACGTGAAAATCAAGCCCCTGGGCCATATGGAGGAGATGCTGAACGACCTCGGTGAGGTTTTGTCGATTGATTTCACCGAGGACGACCTGAATAATGTCGGGTGGCGTTTATAGGTCGAGGCATCGGGGTGGGGTGCGATCGGGTGAGGCATCCCGTATATATATATATATTTGTATGTTCTTTGGCATATCCGACCTCGTTGTGCTGAGCAAGTATTTTTCTTTGTTGCAGTGAGGCTGGAGGAGCAGGCGGAGGGGCTCACGATCACCGGTGAAGCCACCTCCGAAGAAAAAGCGGCGAGGTGGACTGCAAGCCCAGAAAGGTTGACGACATAAGTCAGCTGATGACGGGGCCCCTGCGGGGTCGGGCTCGGCACCGGAGGTGCAGACTCAAGGCCGCCTCGAGTACGGGATGCCGTCCTCAAGCTCTGTCGTACCCCTCCTCAAGGTACAAAGCTGTTCCTCATGTGGCCATATCCGCTCTGCGATCTGTATTAACTTGTGTTGCTTACCCCTTTTTTTTTTCTTTTTTAGGATGCGAGCTCGATGATGGAGGTCCTGCAGCATGCGGTTGGGGACCTGCAAGTTGTCTCCGGGCTGATCGCTGAGAGCTCAACCCGGCATGAAGCTGTTGGGCGGGAGCTTCTTTGCGGCCGGGCGGATGTCGATGCCGCCGTGGCGCCGCGAAGGCGAAGCCGAGATCGCGAGGGACGCCGAGTCCGCGAGGGCCGCCGAGGCCGCCACGAAGAAGAGGGCACAGGCCTGGAGGCCATGGGGGAGCTCGAAGAGGCTCGCGAGGCGGCCGGGCGAAGGAGCTCGAGGACGAGAGGGGCTAGGCTGGCCGACCAAGGGCCAATCTTGAGGGCCTTTGCCGAGCAAGCTCGTCAGTCGGAGCTTCTCGACCTTCATTGCCGACGGCCGCCGTCTTGAAGCCCAGATTGTGTCAAGCACTGGAGGGTTGGTGGCCGCCATGCACGACTTTGACAAGGTCAAGCACGGTTGGGTCGAGGTCGCCACTCGCGAGATGAACAAGGCGTCGCCGGGTGGTCTCAGGGTGGGTCCTTCCCGTGTTGGAGGCTTTGGCGTCCCAGCTCCTCCTTCGGCGGCGGAGGCCGTCACCAGTCTGAGGAGGGCGAAGATCACGAACTCCGGGAGCTTGTGCGGTGAGCGGAGGAGGAGGATGAGGCGCGGACAGAGCTTCCTTCCGGCCAAACTCGGGAGCGGCAGGAGGCGGTCGTCGACTCCGACAAAGGCGGCCGAGGTCGGCGACCGAATGTAATAGGCTAATTCTCCGGGGTCGATGGGACCTTAGTGCTGTAAACATTCGACTTTTGAGTAATAAAATTTATGACTTTACGAAATGTGTGTTGTTTCTTTATTTATAGCATTCGCGTCTCAATACCTTGGACTTGATCATGAATTCTTGGCGGTGAAAGAGGTCCGAGGTGCCTTGGTGAGAAGGACGAGGAGGTGCTATTTTGGAGAGTCGATCGTCGAGTGACTCGAGTTTTGGCGAGAATGGATGTTAGCTCGGCATCAACCGCCGACACGAATAAGAAGATGCAAGAGGCCGATCAGAAGTGGCCCATTTCTGGCCGAGAACGAGGCGTTAAAGCTAAAGATCACACAACTCGAAGTCGGGGTGATTTATCTCTGATGTGGTCGAGGGCGGCTGATGCAATGCGAGGCGGCTCGGTGACAGCGGAGGAGCTTGCTCGGATCTCGGAAGAGCATGCACGAGTACGAAGGTAATCCGCGGATGGTGGAACTACCATATCTGAAGCCGACGATCGAGTTCGAGCTTCTTGGCGGAGGCATGGTCTTTGAGGATGAGGAGGGCCTAATAGCAAGAAGTTTAAAGGCGCCTCGACTCCATCATGAAGTACATGCGGATGTCTGGTCGTTAAAGAGCGACGCATGCCCGACCCAGGCGAGTCTATAGCGGGCGTCCTGGTCCAATAATTGAAGAACACGAAGAGGAGGCGGCTCGGCTGATCACGCCCAAGTGCTTTCTGTCTAATGGGTCTAGCCGAGAGGGAGCATTTGAGGCGGCCTCGGCGGTCGGGCGAGGGTGTGGAAGAGGCGGCGGTCGGCGTGGAGGGGCGGTGGTCGGGCGGGCATGGTCGGCCGGTGTCGACTCGAGGGGCGAGGTGTGACCTCGGGTATGGAGCGCTCTCGGGTGGAACCGTCTGTCTTGGCCAGAGTCGCACCGGAGCAGGTAGGGGTGATGCCGACCTCATTGATTGGGTGGAGGCACCGAGTTCATTCGGTATTCATCCGACCAGGAGATTTTGTTCGAGCTGGTGCGGCTTGGTGAGTCCGTGCAGGAGCTCGGAAGCCGAATGAGTTTGTATATAGCGTGGGACTTTGTATGTAGTCGTAAATGTATTTAGACTCGTTTGAAGTGTACATTTTTCCCTTGAGAGGTACAAACATAGCTTAGGACTTCGTTTTGGTCGTAAATGTATTTAGGCAGTATCTGATGTATATTTTCCCAAATAAAGGGTCATAATTTGGCGAGATCCGATCTGGATGTCTTGCATGTAGATATTCCAACAATGGGTAATCTGTATGCGTGCATGTAGGCGTTCAATTCAATGAGTAGTCCGTATGCCTTACTTTGAGATGTTTAATTTAATGAGTAATCTACGAGTGCGTGTTGCGCTTAGTGAGTACCCTACTTAGTGGGTTTTCATCTTCGTAAGGCGTCCCTTGTGAAGGCTTAAATGTGGTATATCGAATAGATGTTCACATAGATATGAGGCAGTGAAATATTCATTAGGAAAACAAATGTTTTATTGAATATGTAATCAACATCGTATTTTGGCAAAACAATAAAGGGACTAACATGATGCCGATCTAAAATCGAAGCTATGTAAAGTACCTCCTTAAATGAGTGATATGCCGAGTTGGGGATAAGTGCACCGGATAGGTGAGCTAGCTTGTAAGCCCTTTGCCGAGGTCCTTGTGAGCGGTATGGGCCTTCCATGTCGGATCCGACTTGTTAAGGAGCTCGGCTCTCGGCTTCATTATTTCGTAGGACGAGGTCGCCTACTTGGGCGCGGAGGTTTGACCCTTTTGTTGTAGTACCGTGCGACTGGCCCTTGACTTGGCCGTTTATGAAGGCGAGCTCGCGTCTCTCCTCGAGAGCATCAAGGTTGTACGCAGGTCTTCCTCGTTCCGGCACGGTCGAAGTGGAAGTGCGAGGGCTTGGTGCGCCGATTTCGGCCGGTATGGCGGCCTCGGTCCGTAGACCAAAGCGAAAGGGTTTCTCCGTGTGAAGTCCGAGGTGTGGATTACGTAGGACCGGAGGACTTGGGGAGATTTTCAGCCCAATCGCCCTTAGCTCGGTCAGCCTCTTCTTCAATCCTTGTACAATCGTGTGGTTCGTCACCTCGGTGCGGCCATTCGCTTGCGGGTGTGCGACCGAGGTAAAGCGTTCTCGATCCGGAGCTCTTCACACCATTCCTTGAAATTTCTATCCACGAACCGGGTGCCGTTGTCCGAGATCGAGAATGTGCGGTATGTCAAGCGGCGGACTATGTTCTTCCACACGAATGTGCGAATCCTCCGACTCGTGAGGCTCGAAAGTGGCTCGACCTCGACCCGTTTGTGAAGTAATCTCTGGCGACGACTAAGTATCGGCGACACGGTGCTCGGTCGAGCAGACGGCGATGTCGATCCCCATCGCATGAAAGGCCACGGGCTGCGGTCGCTCGGATCGATGCAGGGTAGCGTGAGTGCGGTGGCGCCGGACATTTTGACGAGCTCGGTGAATCTTGGGCGGTGGGCGGTAATATCCCGACCTCGGCGCCTTCTTTGAGAGAGCTCGCGACCGATGTGACTTCCACAAGACCCGGTGAATCTCATTGAGCACGTAGTAAACCTTACGGCGAGGCATCTCGGGAGGGTTGAAGGTAGGATTTCTATAGAGCGCCTCGTATGCGAGGTACCTTTGGGACTTCGCCATCATCTTTTCGCTTCGAGCGATCTTGGGCAATCGCCATCTTCGAGTAGCCTTTATGGGAGACATCCGGTTCGGTTCTATCTCGGTGATGATGTCGGCGTGGGCCTCGGCGATGCTCTGGCATGAACCTCCTCCAGCGGTGGACTTGTTGGCGACGCCGCTAACTTAATGAGGATATCGGCTCGACGGTTTTCCCTCGTGGGATCGATGAATCTTGAAGTACTGAATGAGGTCGACATCTCTTTAGCCTTCTCGGTATTGCTTCATTCGGTCCTCCTTGGCCTCGTATTTGCCTAACACCTGGTTCACCACGACCTGGGAATCTCCGAAGATTTGGATCTTGTCCACCTTTAATTCCTTTGCGAGGCGGAGTCCGGAGATCAGCGCTTCGTACTCCACCTCGTTGTTTGTGGTCGGGAAGGTAAACCGGAGGGCGTAGGTCACCTCCTGTTTGTCTGGGCCGAGGAGGAGGATGCCTGCTCCGCTGCCCGTCTTGCATGAAGCTCCGTCCACGTACATCTGCCAGCAGTCATCAGGTGGTGCGAGGACAGATTTCTCCGCTGTGGGGGCGGGCGTTGGGGCGACCTCGCTGGTTGAGCCGAGCTCGGTGAATTTGGCCTCCACCAGAAAGTCAGCGAGGGCTTGCCCTTTTATGGCCGGCCTGGGGGAGTACGAAATGTCGTGCTCGCCGAGCTCAAAGTGCCCACAGCTATCGTCCGGATGACTCGGTTTGACAAGATTTGTCTCAAGGGTAAGTCGGTCAGTACCTGGACGGAATGGGCTTGGAAGTAGGATCGGAGGCGTCGCTTAGCATTCACTAGGGCCATTGCTACCTTTTCGAGGTTGGTATACCTTGTCTCCGGCCCTTTGAGAGCTCGGCTGATGAAGTAGATGAGGAGTTGTCCTCAGACCTCATCCGGACCAATACTGCTGATTGCCTCGTCAGGGCGGCAGTACAAAGAGGAGCTCGCCTCTTCTGGAGGCGGTCGGGGTGGGCGGTCGGCGAGATACTCTTTAGGTGCATGAAGGCGACACTGGTGTTCCTTTGCCAGGTAAGTCTGAGCTCTCCTCAAGATCTTGAAGAAGGGAAGCCGCTCGGCGGCCCGAGATAGGAATCTGCTGAGAGCGGCTAGACACCAGTGAGTTTGTGGATCTCCCGGATGGTCTTTGGCACTTGCATGTCAAGCCTGTTTTCACCTTAGTGGGATTTACCTTGAGACCCTCTTGAGAGACCCAACATCCTAGGAATTTTCCCGTCTTCACCATGAATGTACACTTCAGGGGATTGAGTTTAAGGTTGGCCGACCTGAAGAGCTGGAGAATAGTTCTGAGATTGTCGGCGCAGCTCTTCATCTTTTGAGTGTTGACCACGATGTCGTCGACGTAGACCTCGACGATCTGCCCGATGTGATCCATGAATATGGCATCCACCATTCTTTGATAGGTAGCCCAGCGTTTTCGGGCGAATGGCATCTTCGATCGCAAAGACACGAAGTCGGTGATGAATCTGTCTTTGGGGCGTCCTCGGGCTCATTAGGACTTGGTGGTACCTTTGTATAGATCCGAAGTGAAGGTCTCATGGCCCACTAGTCTTCCACCTTCTTGTCAATGTCGGGAGGGTAGCGGATCCTTGGCGATGTTTGTTGAGGTCGGTGTAATCGACGACACATCGCCATCCTCCGGCTTCCGAACCACGATTGGATTAGCCATCCGGTCGGGTATTTGACTTCGAACAAGATCGGGCCTTACGGGTTGAGTCACCTCGTCTCTTATGACTGGTTGCGCTCTTCCGAAACACCTCTTCTTTGCGAACTGGTTTTGTAGCCGGGTCGATGTTGAGGCGATGGGTTATGAGCTCGGGTGACACTCCGATCATGTCGAGTGGGGACCACGCGAACACGTCCTGTATTCCTTGAGCTGCATGACACTGCCGAATGTCGGTTGGGCGCCGACCTTGACAACTTTGGAGGGTCGTCGTCAGTATATTGGAGGTCTTGATCGATTCGTCCGAGGTGGCGACTATGAGGATTTCAGTAATTGCTATGCAGGGCGAGGCTACATCTTGGGTTGAGACTTCGTAGGCACTCTTTAGCTGCCGTTTGGTCACCCTGGATGCTTAGCACTCCTACGGTGGGTATCTTGATGGTGAGTGGTATACCGAAGCGAGGCGGCCTTAGTGGCATAGAGCCGGTCTCCCGGGATGATGTTGTGCGGGGGCGGAGCTCGGACGAGGAAAAATTGAATGGCCTTGGTGACCGACACGAGAGCTCGTCCTACGGTAACGGAAGGGTAATGATACCTCGGGTTGAACCGCCTCTGAGTGAAGCTGAATGGCGGGAGAGGCGGGATGTACACAATTCCGCCGACATCAAGTTTATCCGACAGACTACGGAAGATAATGCTGACGGAGGCACCGATGTCGATGTAGACCCGGTGAACGTTCTTGTTGCCCACCACGGCTTGTATTGTGATGGCGTCTTGGTGGGGCATGATTTTGGGCACCGGGTCATCTTTGGAGAACACGATGTCCTCACCATCCAGGAGTCGCTTGTTCTTCGGCTCCTCGGGGGCCGGCCTGCGAGCTTCATTCTTTAATGACAACCTCGTCGTTCCTACGGGGAGCCCGGTAATGGCATAGACCTGCTCCATAGCGTTGGGACCTTCGTCCTCGTCATCTTCGGGCTGGGTCACCGTCAAGGTCGGCCCGCAGTTGTTGCCACCATTATTCTTCCCCCGACTTGTTCCCCGGCCCAGCTCGGCCGAGGTACTTCTTGAGGGCTCCTCCCCTGACGAGCTCGTCAATCTGCGAGCCCAGGTTTCTGCAATCCTCGGTGTCGTGACCATACCCCCGGTGATAGTCACAGTACTCCTCTGTTGACCTCTTCTTGGATCCTCGCTTTCATAGGAGGGGCTTTGGGAAGAGCTCGGTGGAGCTCGAATATCTCCGCTCTCGATTTGAGCGGATGAGGTGCTCTGCTGCCGGGGTTGGCGAGTCCGAGCACGGACTCTAGAGGGCACTTCACGATTCTCTCGAAGGCACTTGGCGTTCGATGCCTCGACCTCGGTCATCCAAACCTTCTTTTCGGTCCATTGCTCGTCCAGGTCTCCTCTTCTTTCGGTGCGATTAGTCTTCTTTGACGAAGTTGTCCACCGAGTTCCAAAGTTTGCTCGCCGTCTTTGGTTTTCCTGGTGATTTCTTTGTTCGATCGCGGGTCGGATCCCGTTCTTGAGCGCGTTGATGATGTAGAGATCATTCGTCGTCGATTTTGAGCGACTCTTTGATGAACCTCGAGGCGAAGTTCGACATCGTCTCGTCCGCCCCTGGCGGATTGTGAGCGGTCGGAGGAGGGCTGCTGGAGGTAACATCTTCGATAGAAGCGCCATTTGAAGCGATCCATGAGGTCACGAGGCGATGAATCTTTGTTACGGCGGGCGAGGTGAACCGGCGTCGGGCGTTGGAGATCGGCACCTCAGGAAGATTTTGCACATGTGAAAGTGCTCCATTCCTTGATTCGCCATGTTGGTGGTGTGGCGAAAAGGAAGTCGGAGGGTCCCTAGGCCATCGTGGCGGCAATATTGGGTGCCGTATCATTGGGGCAGGCGTGTCTAGAATTTTCCTGGAGAAAGGGGAGATAATTCTCCCGTACCGGTCGAACCCCGGGAGGTCGTTGCCATCTCTCTCGGGGGGAGTGGGGGATCGGTAGCGTCGCCTATCGTCTCTCTGAGGAGTTCGGCTTCGTCTCTCCTCCCTCCTTTCCTGCCCCGCCGCGTGAGTGTTGCGCCGAGGTGGTGAGCGGCTCCGTGGATCGCACGGGGGCGAGTGGTCGCGGTGGTTTGTCCGCGGCGATCGGCTTTGGTCGTCGGGGTGACCTCGGCTATCTTGCCGAGGTGAACGTTGGTTGTCTCGGAGAGGGGGCGACCTCGGGCGCCCGTGGTACCCAGTCCGGGGACTCTCGAGGGGCCCGCTCCATTTGTCATCTGGTCGAGGAAGCTTTGAAATTGGCCACGGTTGGCGTTGAGGAATTCGGTCACAGCTCGGCCAAGGGCTTCGTGGGACGAACGAACTGTTTGTTCGTCCTCGTTGAGGTCGGCATCTCCCCCTATGTTGGGGAGGCGGTCCTGAGGGTGTATGGAAACGTTTTCCATATTGCCCTCAGGTGTGTGGCCGCTTGTAGCGTCTGTGATCTCCTTCCCGTGGCGTTGAGTGACCACCTGGTTGTCCTCAGCGCGGTTGTTGCCAGCATCGACGGCGGTTGTACGTGTTCTTGCCATTAAGTTTTGTAGAGAAACGAAGCTTTTTTGTTCGTTGTTTCCCACAGACGACGCCAATGATAATTTATCTAGAATATATAGATATACGAGATTTATGTAAAATAGTAAAGAACACCGAGGCTTTTCGTGGTTCGATCGTTAATGAGATCTCGCCCCGAGGAGTGATTCCTCAATACTTTCACTATGTTTTGATTACGGTGAGTATAGCTAAAAGCTCTTAGTATTCGAAGTTGCTAACCCTCTTCTTTCAATCTAACTCCTATTTATACATGTCCGAGGGCTCTAAAGGCGTGCCATTCTCTCCATTGGCGGGACTCTTCTCGGCGTGTAGGGACTCTTCCTCTTGCATGCAGGGACATTCCTCTTCCGTGCGCCACGTGTGGGTTTTGGGGTTGGTGGGCGGCCTTTGATTAGGGTTTAGAGGATGGGGTCTTGGCTTAACCGCATGGGCCGTCCATAATGCTAGGCCCGGCTCGTTTGGGCTCGCTAATGGGCACAGGCGGTTGGGCCATAACCCATCAGACTTATTTTCGAGTTTTATTGTTTTGCCTGTATTTTCTTTTGATTTTAAGTTGTTTAGTTGTCATGAACAATATGGTTGACTAAATAGTTTTATTCTAGAGCTAGAAAAGAGATTGATTTGTTTTACATAAACTTTGATTTATGCAATTCCGATATTCGTTTCTTTTAATGTTCTCGATATGAATGTTTAATTATTTGATTGATTGATCAACCATTGAATAGATTTGGTGAAAATTTGTAATCGAACAATGAGAATTGATACGTGATCCGGAACATGAGACACAATGTACCCAACTTAGGTGCGCACTGGGTAAACCCCACGCCTCGTGCAATAGCACTGCAAACCACACAGACGATGTAATCCACACTTGGAAAACCAGGTGTGTGCGCTCAAACCCATAGAGGGCGTTTGGTGGGGTTCGAACCCGTGAGCTCTCGGCCACAGGAACTCACCTTAACCATTGGACTGTCCCTAGGTGACTATGTACCCAACTGACTTATTTATTGATTCACTGCATTATTCTTCTTAAAAGAATTACTTTATTTATTTTGTATGATTAAATTGCTAAGTTCCGTTAGTCACGCATGAAATTATAAATTAAATCTTCCCTCAGAAATATTAGTGAAAATTATGAATTGAATCTTGCGTCCATATTTAAATATATGATCACATCATTAAACATGTAAGTAGTCTTTTAAAATGTTCATACTTTCTAAGTCCAAGTCTTCCTCTAAGCCAAAAAGAATTAACATGAGCAGGAGGACTCTCCATCGTATCCTTTCATCTTGCTTTTCAAGAAAAGAAAATCATCTTTTAAAACATCCAAATCTCTTATTTTAAACGAAACCATATGTAAAGTGATAAGTATCATGAGAATAATAGTAAATTTAATTTAATTTGTGACACAAGCTAAACAGGCCCTTAGTATAGTAAATGTTTAAAAAAACTGAAATTATATAAAATGATTAAATGAAAAATAAGAGATAGGTAAATCTAGCATTCTACCTCCTTATATAATATATACTCGGTATGATAAATGACATGATTTACGTTCCTAAATTTACATAATTAAATAAAAGGATGACGCCTAAACAAATTGTCGTTAATCAATTAAGCAAATAAATATCAAGAAAAAGAGAAAAATTGCTGCATCATAGAAATCATTGACAACTCGATCATTCTCATTTCTTTCTATGTTTGTCACTTTATTTTTCTTACATTCAAGCAAACTCTAGTGAAAGCTCTAGAAATTGAATGAAAAAGGCTAAATAAATATTTAGTTATAACCCTTAGAACTCAGTCCACCCACAGAATACAACGAAAATTTCAATATCCAGATTCAGGTGGCGGCGGCGGCGGTGGAGGCAGCCGGAAAGGCTGAGGAAGAGTGGGCAAAGGATATACAGATCTTCCATTGACGTTTGGCCCTGTTCCTTCATAATCCAACTCAAACATTGTCCTTGATTTTCCCTGCCACAATTAAATTCAAATAAATAAAACCTTAATGAGAGAGAGAGAGAGAGAGAGAACAGAATATTGCAAGATTACTTACCTGCATTTCTCGGACTGACATATCCACCAGTTTCCTTCCAAATCCTAGATTACACATAAAACAACATGATTTTGATGATGCAAGAACTCAAACTATATATGTTCATGAATAGAAAAATTTATTTAGTATTTACCATTATTAGAGGAAACGCAGAGGAGAAAACATAAGAGAAGAACCCTACTCATACAACATTGACCCATATTAATTTTTGGCCTCAGATCCGGTTACTGGAAACGCGATCTCTCTATATATATATACTCGAAATGCATTTTTTAATAACAAAAAAATCTCTCATGCACGAGGTCTCATGGTGCGCATAAGTCGAGTCGCGTCGGTTGGGATTGGGCCTGGTCTGAATATCCAATCCTTGAATTGTCATACAAGAAAGTTTTACTGTTCTTATCAATAAAAATAACATTTTTTATGAATAAACTAACAACTGTTTTGAATTAAAATTATGGTACTCATAATAAAAGTGATTGTTTTTATAATTAAAAGTGACAATTGTTATGAAAAAATGATGATTTTGATGAAGAAATTAAAAGTGACAATTGTTATGAAAAAATGATGATTTTGATGAAGAAAAGTGACAGTAATTTTCCTGGAAATTTATCTATCTTTTTATCAAAAAACATGAATCCAGTTAAAGTAACATTTGTTCTAAATAAGAGTGACCATCTTTATTGATAAAAGTAAATGGGTCAAAGGGTCGGATCCACAGCACATGAATACGCCTCTTTTTTACTCGACTGATCGCTTGCTGTTCATTTTTTACTAACCAAGGACTGGTCTCATTTCTTATTTTATTTTATTTTATTAATATAATTATTATCACAACATAGATACTCTTCGTCCTGTCGATCATGACACTTTTTTTTCTGTACGGTTATTTATGAGAAAGTATAAAGTGATTAAATTAATAAAAAATAGATAAGACCCACACCTTTGAAAAAATAATTATTTCTTTAACAAAATTGATCAAGTCGAGTGGGAAAACCGAAAAAAGATAAAGGTCAAATTCGATAAGATGGTAGGAGTAATACATAATGTTCAAGAAATATATAGTATACGTTTCAAATATAGATCAAATAGAGGATCCACATATTTACATTGATAGGGGCTTAACCTGACTAGGATTGTAATCATATAACGTATGAAATGGATCAAAATTTTAAATTTATATGTCCATGTAGTATCATGGAGGAGGAAATATTGAATAATTTTATCGGATCTTTTTAATTAAGTTGTGTATGTAAACAAAAAAAGTTCTTGAAATTGATTTTATTAGCTACATTGACATTTGATGTTGGTCCATTTTCTAAGTTGTATTTGAAACATGTTTGTTATTTTGTCATTTTTATGGACAAATTAAAGATCTCAGTTGAATTAATTATCATGACCTATAGCGAAGTTTCATTTATATACATATGAGCAGTGTCGGAACCATAATTTTTTTTCAGAGGGCCCAACTAATTATAACTCTAGAGATAATAAAACATAATTTTAAAAATAATTAAATAATAATAATTTAAAATAGCAGAATATTACTCGAATAGGGGTAATTGTTTATACTAAATATCTTTTTCATTATGTTTTAATATCTTGTAAAATAAAATAATAAGATTTATTGTAAATAATTAAACAATCAATCAATAATAGTATAAAAATTAAAATAATAAGAAAGTTATAAGTGTTGATATTGTAAATAGTATTATCTTATAAAACTTAAATCTTGATTTGCCTTGTAACCATTACAAATCAACAATAAAATCTAGAATTAATTTACATATAAAGCTTATTAGAATAAGTTTAAATAGATATTACCTATGATTGTTATAATAAGTTTATCATATTTTTTTTAGAAATTGGATTAATCTTATTAATTTATATATAAAACTTTATTATTTGTATATATAAAAGAAAAGGGAAAGAAAGCGAACAAAGTAGAGAAATAAAAAAATAAATAGCACAAAGTAGAAGAAGAAGAAAAAAACATAGAATGCACCCAACTAGATTCAAACTCTAGATATTAATGTGGGAGACAAGACTCCCAACTAACTACATTACAATACATTGTTTAACATTAAATGAATATATAATACTAATGTTTTTGAAAAAAGTTGGAGCGTCCATGGGCTTCCCAGGTCCCAACGTAGCTCAGCCCCTATATATCGTAGTCCTCCTATAATATATTTATGTATATAACTAATTTTGCTCATTTTTGAATAATGGACTTAAATTATGATAAGGACATGAGATTATCTTGAAATGATGATTGTATTTTATCTTATGAACGTATTATTTTGTAAATGATATTCTCTTCATTTATCAAAAGTATGCATTGTTTTTTGTGATACAGATTTTAATAAATTGTAGTGAGTAAAGAAATGATCTTATATTATAAGTATAAAAAGATGTTCAAAAGAGGAAAACGTAAACTTTAGAAAACGAATAAAAAAATTAAATACAAATATTTAGTGAATGGAGAAAATATAAAATAAAGAATACATTATATATATTGAGTAATGCTCATACTTATTTTTGTACCTCATTCATGGGAAAAGGAAACTAAATGTACTCCTTAAGAATTTGGTTCAATTGATAGAGTTCGTAGATTTGGGATATGGAAACAAAATGTTATGCAAAGTTAAACCAATGAAATGGCGAAAACATAAAGACATCCTAACTCGAACACTAACTGTACTATTATTTACGAACGAAATACTTTAATGCTATTTGTGGGTCAAACGCACATGTGATTGCCAGTTGAATACGAATTTTAATAATTAATGTACCCTTTTCTTGTATCAAAACCATCAAATCCAGTGCAACTTTCTTTTGCTTTGAATCTTCTTTTACTTTTTCTTTTTTACTTTTTCCATTTAATGTACTATATAATCCACACTACCTTCATGTGATTCCGGTTGAGCTGGATTATGAAATGTGATTTTGTTGCAAATTTAAGTTTGAGATATGATTACATATAAACTTACATCTCTCTAATGATAGTCAGTGATGTATTATCATCTATTAAGAGAGTTTAGACAAATCTTAGTTGGAGTAGAATTGATAGGATACGGCCCAACTCTCAGGCCCAAGCATCAGATCCAATATAAATAAGGCTGACATGAAGCTCGGCCCAAACGAGTCCGGCCCAAGAAGGCTCCTGAACCAGTGGGAACGCAGAAGATTCGGTCATATCTAGGAGAATCCTAATTAGAGAGGAGATAGGATTCAAATCCTATCTTAGAATAGATCTCGGTTTCGAGATCTAGGTCATTATAATCGTGTATAAATAGAGGCTAGATTAGACGGAAAAGGATCATCTACACTCTTTGTAATCACTCCTCTCATTATCAATACACGAATACTCTCTCTCCCCGTGGACGTAGATCTTATTCATAGATCGAACCACGTAAATCTTTGGTGTTCTTGCGTATTTAATTCCCTTACGAAATTAAGATCGATCACTGGTGCCGTCTGTGGGAAACGAAATTTTATGTTTTCGATCAACCATCGCTATGTGGAATCATTCACGACAATGCGTACGAAGTCACGATCCGAGTCGCGCCGGCAACAACGATGGTCGGGCACGCCGAGCTCGCTCGGGAAAAACCCGATCGAAGAACCAACCCTCAAGGTCATGTCCAAACGATGACGGACGGGCAATCCGATCTGCATGAAGAAGCGAGGATATCAAAGCGGGCGAGATCGCAATAGTAACCAAGGAGCACCTCGGCTCATGGATAAACCTCGACGACGCCGTCGAGGGTTCCTCGAGAAAACAAGGAGAGTTTTCTCAATACCTCGCACCACGCACAAGGTCGGCCGTTTCAAGAGAGAAGCGCAAGCCTCGTCTAAACACGAGGCACCGCAACGAGTGGATCCCAAGATTCAAGTCACGGGCGCCATACCGCACGCAGCGTTGGGGCACAAACCAATCGCGCGGGGCGAACAACAGCGGAAGAGGACGCTGCGATCGCCGCGAGGCGGTCCCGGTTACCAAAACGAGTTCGGTGACGAACTCGCCCCACTCTCCGTGAGGGCGGTTTCGACGGTGCGGGAGGATAGTCGCCCGTTCTCAAATGAAATACTCGACACCCGCTCCGGACAAATATCGTGTCGAGCATCACCCCATGACGGACTAAGGGACCGCGAACTTCCTCTCACGGTTCAAAGACAATATGATCAACCAACGCCTCGACACAATTCATATGTGCAAGCTCTTCCGGAGTTACTAGTCGACAACGCCCACGGTGGTTCGACAGTCCACCTCCGGGAGCATTAGTTCTACCGCGATCGATGAAGGCCTTCCATCGAAGGTTCTTCCGGCCGAGTCAAAATGACTTCGCACATCTCCTCACCTTGAGGCAAGATCGAACGAGTCCATCAGCGACTTTATGATCAGGTTCAATAAGGAGAGCCGAAGGTCGCAGATGTGAACGATCTCCTCATCATCTCGACCTTCCGAGCGACATCATGCCAGGGCCTTATATAAAGAGATCGCTGGCACGAACCCCGTCATCGCGATGTAACTATGGCGCATAGCCGATCGGTTCGCCAAAGCGGACGAGGCTGATAGAAGGAAGCACGAGGCAGAGAAAGGCGAGCCCTCTGAAAAAGGGAGAAGAGACGAAGGACGATGAGACCGAAGCCAAGGCCGACGAAGTGCCTTGGAGAGGATACGCCGCCCATAGAGTCCGAGGCTCGGACCGCGGCACCTCGAAAAGACCTCAATACACCTTCGACGAAGCAAGGCGTAAATCTCTGAACTCCACATGGATAAGTTCGAGAAGCCTCGACCAATGACGGGAGGGTCAAAACGTCGAACTAAGGACAAGATCGTTCTTTCCATGAGGATTATGGACATGACACGAGGAGTGCCGAGACCTCATGGAAGATATCGAGATGCTAGTACAAGACGGGTCCTAAAAATACAAAGGCGGGATCGACGAGGTGGTTAACACGAGGCCCCTCATCGAGGCCGAAAAGAGGAACAGTGAAAGAGGAATTGTGCCCTCACAAGAAGACGGTTTAACGAAGACGAGGAAAGAGATGACGAACCCCAACACGACGGGTCATCTCCACCATCACGTCTCCCAGCGGAGTTACGAAGTCTCTCTCAAGGCCGAGTCCAAGTCCCCATACCAGCAGCACTGTCAACAAGAGGTTCGGGAGGACGAGGCAATTACCTTCTCAGGGGCGACCACAGCACTGCGGTGGTACCCCACCGGACGCTACGGTGATCCAGTGATGATCGCCAACAAGTTGGTAAGATGCGTATATATCGGCAAGTGGCGCAAGAAGCATCCTCTTCAAAGAATGCTTTGACAAGTTAGGAGTAGAGGCGCGCCTTGCGGGCCGCTACCACTCCATGACAGACAGGAAGAGACACGCCCGGATGGGGTGATCGACCTGCCCGTCACAAGATGGGAAGGGCACCGGCGAGCTCTACCAAAGTGGTGCGGCCGTGGTCAATGCCCATTCGCCATACAACGTTATACTTGGGCGAGACTGGCTAAACGCAGTAAGAGCGGTGTGCTCAACCTACCACCTGACAATGAAAATCCCCACAAAAGGAGGGATAGCCGTGATCCGGGAGACCAGAAGCAGGCAAAAGAATGCATGCAGGTCGCCCTGAGAGGTGCAGGGACTTCGGTCCAGCAACCGCAAGCATAGCAATCAAAGAAACCCGAGGAGTTGGAACCAGAGAGGACGTCGCCAGCCCCAGAGAACTCGGTGGAGGAGGTCGCATTGAATGAAAAAGAACCATCCAAGGTCGTAAAAGTTGGCTCTACAAGTGTACCTCAACTAAGGAAACAGATCATCCAACTCCTAAGGGAATTCAGAGACGTGTTCGCTTGGTCGCCCCTTGATATGACCGGGGTCTCGCCATCTATCATTACACACCGTCTCAACATTGAGAGCGATTGTAGAAACTAGTTCGGCAAAAGCAACGGATTTTTGCAGCCGAACGGAATCAAGTCATCCACGACGAGGTGAAGCAATTATTAAAGGCACGCATACTGTTCGAAGTCAAGTATCCGATCTGGATAGCTAACCCGGTAATGGTGAAGAAAGGTGGAGGAGGATGGCGAATGTGCATCGATTATACCGATCTCAACAAACATTGCCCTAAAGACTGTTACCCCCTCCCCAACATCGACAAAAAGGTTGACGCTTTGGTCGGGTACGAAGTCTTCAGCTTTCCGGACCTATATAAAGGATATCACCAGGTCTTGATGGACGATGAAGACGCAGCCAAAACAACCTTCATTCTGAGACTTGAGTCTTCGCATACAAGAAGATGCCATTCGGACTCAAGAATGCGGGGGCTACCTATCAAGGATGGTAGATAAAATATTCCGACCCTACATGGGGCCGGAATGTGGAAGTATACGTAGATGACATAAATCGTCAAGAGCATTGAGGAAGCCGTATGTGTTGCCGACCTCGGGATTGTCCTCGACCTACTCGGAAAAGGTCAACCTAAAGCTAAACCCCTAAATGCACATTCGCGATTCGGTCAGGAAGATTTACGGGTGTTGGGTTTCACTGAGAGGGTTTAAAGCCAATCCGTCAAGCGTTCAAACCATTGTGGAGATGAAGGTGCCAAAGATAATCCACGACGTACACAAGTTAACAGTACATCGCCAAGACTCACCGTTTTCTTTCGAAGCAGCGGATAAGCGGCCTCCTTCTTCAAAATACTAAAAAGGCTCGGAGTTCTCACGAATGACATACACAAGTCCGCGTTCGAGATCTCAAAACTACCTCGCCAAACTCCCACTCTATCCGTCACGAAAGAAGGAGAGGTCCTCTCCTTATACCGCCGCCTCGGATGAAACCATAATTGCGGTTTTGAGTGCGAGAGGAAGGGCCTTGACTCCCGTGTATTTCATCGGCCGAGCATTGAAAGGACCGGAAACAAGGTATCAACCTTTGGAGAAGCTAGCGGCATTAATAAATCGCAAGAAGATTCTGACCATACTTCCATGCACGTCCCATACAAGTCCTCATCGATCACCCACTTCGCAAGTATTAGCGACGGCCGAGCTCTCGAGAGAGAATCGCGAAGTGGGCAATTGAATTAAGCGAACACGACATATCTTTTGCCCCGTCGAGCCATCAAGGTTAAGCCTTGAGACTTCCTTATCGAGGCTAACCCGAGAAACCGAAAGCCAACGAGTCCGTATCGGGCGATGCGAGCCGAACCTATAGATAAAACTCCGGAGGATTCTTTGGTAAGTCTACGTTGACGGGGCTTGGGGAAGCGAGTAGCGGAGCGGTATCCTACTTTTAGGACGAGATGGCAAGAGATCACATATGCACTTCGGTTCGCATTTAAAAATACGAACAACAAAGTGGAATCTGAAGCCTTAAGTGCGGGGCTTCGCCAGCTCATGACCAGTGCGAGCCGTGCAAGTTCACAGTGACTCTCAAGTCATAGTAAGTCACATGTTGGGAAAATGCGAGGCCAAAGGCAGCAGGATGAAGAAATACCTTGAAAAAGCCAAAAAGCACAACAAGCTTTCACACTTTCAGTTAGTTCGCATCCTAAGGGAGCAAAATAGCCGGTGACGTATTAAGCAAACTAGCCTCGTCGTCGGCGAACTCGTCGATGAGAAGAAGTCCGAATCGAAGCATAGCGATGGCGACCTTTGGAACCGAGGTCAACATAGTATCGACGGCGAACCTAATTGGATGACTCCCATTCGAGAATACACGGAAAAGGCGAGCTACCCCATGACAAGCTCGAGGCTAGGAAGATCTTGAGCATATCTCTGCGATATACGCGAACAGAAATTCTCTATAGAAAATCATACCTCCAACCTCTCCTAAGGTGCACAGGTCCGAACCGAGCTAACTACGTACTCACGAAGTACATGAAGGATCGTGTGGAAGTCACATCGGACCCGCGCCCTATCGAAGAAAGTCATGCGATGGGGATACTATTGGTCGACAATGTTCCGAGGACTCGTCGATCTCGTGAAGAAATGTCCGAAGTGCGAATCCATGGAAACATGCGAGGCTACCTCAAACCGACCTCGCTTGACATGCAAAGCCCTTGGCCATTTATGCAATGGGAATCGACATTGTAGGTCCATACGCAAAGCTCGGGGCGTTTCAATTCCTGATTGTCGCGATCGACTACTTCACGAAGTGGGTGGAAGCCGAACCCTTGGTGAGAATCACGAGCAAAAACGCCCACAACTTCGTCTGGAAGAACATCGTGTGTCGCTTCGGCATCCCTCATGTCCTTATTTCAGATAATGGGACAGGTTCACGGATAAAGCATTCAAAGAATGGTGTCAAGAGCTTGAATCGGCGAGGTTCACTTGGTAGCTCATCCTCAAGCAAATGGTCAAAGCGAAGTCACCAACCGGAATCGTGAAGGGACTCAAGACTACGCCGACGATGTAAAAGGCAATTGGGTGGAAAATTTACCGCAATTCCTATGGTCGTATCGCACTACACCTCGGACATCAAGCGGAGAAACACCCTACTGACTTGGTATATGGAACGAGCGGTGATCCCTGCGAGAGATCGGTATGCCGAGCCCCGTACCATTCACTTCTCCACCAAGCCAATGAAGACAATCTACGATCTACTCTAGATCTACTCGAAGAAAAAGAGACCTCGCCTACATCAGAGAAGCTCGGTATAAGCAACAAGTAGCTCGGTATTACAACCGCCGTGTCAAAACCGATAATTTCAAGTGGCGACCTCGTACTTTGAAACAATGATATCGATAAAGCCACGGCTCGACAATTTGGAAGCCACATGGGAAGGACCATACCGGGTTGAAGAAGTCCTCGGAAAAGGCTCGTATAAGCTCGCCTATATATCCAGGACAAAGAAATGCCGATGACGTAGCACATCATTCATCGAAGAAATATTTTGCATAAGTGTCAAAAATTGAGTGCATTCGGTCGTACATCGAGTCATTCAGCCATGTCGTGAGTCTTGTTTTATTATTACGTCGGTCTCTATCAATAAAATCTTTTCTTGCATGTTTTGTTTGTCACTTATGCATACTATATCTTCTTCATTTTACTATACCCTCTTCGGAGGATGAACTATACCCTCGACGGAGGACAGACTACATTCGTTTAATACGAGGACAAACTAAAACGCGCGTGAGGGGACCACCCCTAGCGATAAAACTTACCAAATAAGGAACCAATACCTCCGTTTATTTCGGGGAAGAGAGGACCACCCCGAGCGATGACCTTGCCAAAAAAGGAACCTATACCTCCGTTCACTTCGGGGAAGAGGGGACCACCCCTAGCAATATTCCTTGCCAAAACAGGAACCTATACCTCCGTTCACTTCGGGGAAGAGGGGACCACCCCTAGCAATACTTCTTGCCAAAAAAGGAACCTATACCTCCGTTCACTTCGGGGAAGAGGGGACCACCCCTAGCAATACTTCTTGCCAAAACAGGAACACCTACCTTCGTTTATTTCGAAGATGAATACCTTCGTACGAAGACGAACTACCTTCGTTTATTTCGAGGACGAATTACCTTCGTACGATGATGAACTATCTTCGTTTATTTCAAGGACGGACTACCTTCATACAAGGACGAACTACCCTCGTTCATTACAAGGACGGACTACCTTTGTATGAAGACGAGCTACCTTCGTCTAAACGAGGACGACCTACCTTTTATTGGTTATGGTAATAAAAGACAGTGTTCTCGAAGAGTCAACACGGAGCAAAGAAGAATTATTCTTATTTCAAAGTGTGCAGTTTACATATTACGAGGACGAAGAAGGTCTAGGGGGCCGGGAAAAGGCGAGCGAACCACGGAAAATCGGGATTCAACAGCTCGTCTATACTAATCCTACCCCTACCTCGTCCTCGATCAATACTAAGAGCCACCGGTCGACCTCCGGGTCCAACAAGGCGACCTCGGCCTCTCGGCGACACTCGACCTCGGCTCACATGGTCTCACGTCTCTCTGGGCGATAAAATGCCTCTCTTGAGCTCGCCACTCCATGAGAAAAAGGCTCAGAAGTCCTAGCAGTGAGAGAAGCCCGGCGGAAGAAGAGGCCTCTGATCCGGTTGAAGCAGTTCGAAATGTGGTTGGCAGCAATGATGATCTTATATATGTTGGATTTGTATCTTGAAAGTTTGGTTGAGCTTGTATACAATGTTTCTATTACCTCTATTACAATCTCTATCCGAATTGAATACTTGATTGCATATATCGTGTCCCCTTATCTCATATATAAGTTAGATCATACGGTGTGTAGAAGATCACAAGATACGTATGATTGGTCGAGCTTAATGAGATATAAAAAGTTTCACGGTGAGACAACTTGAGGACGAGTTGTCGGTATAAGTGCTTGTATAGATAAGAAGTGACTTGACTTGGTTACTTGTCTATCTTTGATGCGTCTCGGCGTATTGAAGGATCACGATGAGATGTGTTCTTCTATCTCGATCGTCGTGAAGAACCAAGATCTCGGTGACTTACGATGATCTAAACCTCGATAAGGTATTAGGTGAGTATGAGTTGTTGTCCATCACTTTGACTTGTTATGGGTGAGGGTTATATGTTCTAACCAATTCTCGCATCTTGGGTGGTGGCGATCTTGTATGTCACGCTAGTTATACATGTCGAGTCACCGTATCCGTTTAGGATGATGGCGCCCCTTAAGGAGCTCAAAGGTTTATTGTACTAAACCCCGAGGTTGAGTTAGCTCAAGTACAATAATAAGGTTGAGTGGTACTACTTAAGGAAATTAAGTTATTAATTATTTTAAGCGGTCGATTGCTATAAATGATTAATGGACGTTCGATATCTTAAATCACGAGGATTCAGTAATGTCTAAGTGCAAGCCAACTCAACTTGGTAATAAAGGGGTAAGTCGACATTCTTTCTCTAGTGGCATGATCGAATGTTTATAAATTAATTTATATTCTGGTGAACATAAGATAATTAATTTATTTGAGGCCCATCTTTATTCCTTGCATTTGATCCTCTGGTGGCCCGTCCGTGCCCTTTAGCTCGAGTGAAAATCGGCGCCCATCTATGCTCTCTAAAGGCGAATTTTATTCTCTTTATCCCACAAGGATGTTATTATATTTATGGTATATGCATAGATCCTTTCCATATAAGATTATGGTAATAATCCTGAGAGTATGGTAATAATCCTAGGAGTATGGTAATTTCCATATAGGATTATGGTAATTTCCATATAGGATTATAGTAATTTCCATATGGGATTAAGGTAGTGCATTATAAATATAAGGTATGAGATAAAGTCTAGGTTAATGCTCACATAATTAACACAAGATTTTGGCCCCTCATAGTATTGTTGAGAGAGTTTGAAAATTGTGCAAAAGAGAAGCAAAGGGTGATTTTTCCAAGCATTCTCCATAGATCGTCCTCACTCGGCGTTGGAGATTGGGCGGCAGGATACGATCCGAGAAGGTCAAAGCACGAGTCCGATCCATTCGATCCATTCATCTCGTTCCATCGACCCAAGCGGATCAAAGTTAAACACGTGAAAACCCCTGCGTGTTGCGATTAATTATATAGGCGCATGCTAGGGTTTATAATCAATGTATGGTGAATTAAATATCCAAGATAGATCCTCGGGCGAGGGCTAAACATATGTTTTCCTACAATTGGTATCGAGCACAGGATCGAGAATCTTGGCTCTGTTGGATTAATTCATGTTTGATTATTACGTGCGTTTTATTAATTATGGATCCGCGTTCATCATGGCTCGTTTATTATTTTGTCGGTTGGTTTTACACCACGAGAAAATCCGTGGTTAGATTAGATTTTATTCGTAAATCTTATACGTAAAAGAAGAACGAAGCGAAAGAGCGAAGAACGAAGCGACGGAAAACAGGTCTCGGCGGTCCTACGGGCGGTTTCATGGCGAGCCTCGCGATCGCGAGGCGATCGCGAGGGCAGCGGGCGACGGGCGCGCGTTCTCGCGAGATCCTGGCGCCAGCGGCGAGCTCTCGGTCGTGAGGATGACCGCGAGGCAACGCGGCCGTCGCGAGCTAGCGGGCGGCAGGCGCCCGTTGCGCGAAACCCAGCGCTTGGCGGCGATTTCGGCCGGGCGGCGACATCTCGGCGGATGTTCGGCGCTGGGCGTGGCCACGCGCACGCATGCTCGGCGGGTCGCGGTCGCATTAGCGATCCGCGAGGTAGCCCGCGAGGACACGCGGCGGCGGCGGCGGCGAAGGTGGGCGGGCCGGGCTGCTTGCAGCGTGCGGCCCAAAGCAGATTGAGCCGACCAGCCCGGACCGTTTTCCGGTGACCCGGTTTTCGGTCCGTGCCCGCACGCGAGGCCCGTTGTTGAATCCGGTCCGTGCCCGTGCGCGAGGCCCGTTTCAAGTTTAATTACACTTTGCAAATCTATGTAATAGATTAGGCTAGAAAGTGTGTTTCACGATTGGGCGCGATGAGCGTTTTATTTTATTTTATCGTTCATATGCATGTAGTGGATGTTTAATTTATGCGTTAGCATGCTATGTATGTTTATATTACATTGACAAACCTTTAAGTGTTTTACGTAATTGGATGCGCATAGTTAGCATGCTAGGATTATCGCGTTTTCAAGCATATTTTAGAATTACTGAGCATGTTTTACATGTTGAGTTCTATGACAAGCATGCTAGGATTACGTGATCTGCATGGACAAACCTTTTGAACAAAAGACTAAGCAAGCAACCCGACAAATTAATTTTTGAATTAAAATGTCGAGACCTCCACTTTTTGATCTCTAAACAAAGTGAGGCCTTTGTGAGTGGCGTCCACACGTGTGGCTTGCTTGCCTTTGTTTATCATAAGTTTGTTAGATGAGATTTCTAAATAAAACATTTTAAGCGTCCACCGTCCACACGCGTGGCTTGCATGTGCGATTTTCATAAGTTCTCTAGAGATAGATATAAAATGAGATAACAAAAGAATTTGAATTGGAAGCGGTATGGTCCGAGTGGTATGCGATTCTAAGAATTCATTTTCTTTGTTAAAATTGTGGTCATTGCTTAGACATCACCTCAAGTACAACTTCCATGAAGTCCTTCTTGCGATAGTGATGTGGTCAGTAAGGTCAATCGTTAATTTCATTTGTCATAAGGATAAGTTGACATGGATTGAAATTAAGCGACTAAAAGGTATATTTTAGTGCAGTCGAGGGGTTCATGTGTAGCGTCCACACGCGTGGCTTGCATGTGGGATTCCTTGGGCGATTGGAGGTTTCAATTAATATTGTTTTATCAAAGGTTACAATATTATTATTACGAATTATATGCGATCGTATGCTTATGTGTTTACATTATCGTTTGAGATATGTCTCTTCGCCGATTATCAATATGCTCGCACAAAATCCGTTATCCGATCCAAATTTTATCGAGTGGAAGCGAAACATGGAATATGTTCTTATCATTTGAAGAACACATGTTTGTTCTCACTACTCCTAAACCCGATGCCCTTCTCGACGATCGACTAATGAGCGATGAGAGTCGGCGGACTTTGGAATAAGTCGAACAATATGGCTAAATGCTATATGATGACTACTATGTCCAAAGGCTTGCAGTACGACATCGATCGATGGTAGACGCGATCGATATTTGGTCAAGTCTCGAGAGTAAGTTTGGGCGGTCGGATCGGACGATCGCTTCCACACAATGAGAGAAATCTTGGCGTGTAAGATGGAAGAAGGAAGTTCGGTCCATGAACATGTCTCCCACATGACTCGTCTCATGGATAGTCTTGATCGGTTGGGAGGAGGTATTGGTGTGAAGCCAAGGTCGATATCATCCTCAATACTTTGCCAAGTCTTTTGAGAACTTCGGCGTAAATGCGATCATGAGCAAGACCGAGTTTACACTTAGTCGGTTGCTTAATGATCTCGTGGCTGCGAAGGAGTTATGGGAAAAGGAGCACATGCTCTTGCTAGCACATCTAAGGGCCAAAATTTTCGTTGCAAATGGAAATAGAAAAGGGGTACCAAAGGTGGAAGAAGCGAGGCAAATAGTGGGAGTAATGGGAACAAGAACATGGTTGCCAGGAGGCAGAAGAAGCAAAGGAGAAGGGCAAGTGCTTCAAGTGCGGTGGGCGGGCATGGAAGGCCAAGTGCCCTATGCTCAAGGCTCAAGTGCGCCGTTTGCTTTAATGTGAAACATGTTTAGCGACTTGTTCTACCCGTTCTTGGGTAGTAGATCTGGAATGGCGATCATGTTTGTTACACCTGGGGGTTCCTGCGGACAAGGAGGCTGTTTGATGGCGAGATAATGATCTCCAAGGCAACGCGAAAGTCGAGGCCGTTGCGAGTTGGAGATGTTACTATGTTTGAGAAAGCAGTTTTAGTTTTGAAGAGCGTTTATATGTGCGGATTTTGGTGGAACCTTGTTCTATTTCGAAATTATTTACTCATGGATATTACATTATTTTGATAGTGGTGTTTCTATCATAAGAAATGGCGAAGTTATACGTGTTGTACGTTATATAATTAAGCTTTATCTATTTACGCAAAACATAATACCTATAACTATGTTGCATCTTCATCAAACCCTAAAAAAGAAAGTTTTCTTAGCAAGATGACACTACTTTTCTCTCGGCATCTTAGATTAGGTCACATCAATCTAAATAGGATCAAAGGCGGCTAAGAATGGGCGTTGAGTAATCTCACGGTTACTCTGTTCGATCTGCGAATCTGTATAGAAGGTAAGATGTCGACCGGACCCTTCAAAGCGAAGGGTTATAGAGCGAAAGAAATGTTGGAGTTAGTCCATTCGACTGTGTGGACCGATGTCCACACAAGCTCGTGGAGAATGCAGTATTTTGTCACTTTCATTGGCGATTACTCGAGAGTGCGGATCGTATATACCACCGCAAGTCAGAATGCTTTGAGAAATTCAAAGAGTTTAAAGGCGGAAGTGGAGCGAAGCTAGGTAAAAGTATCAAGTCGCTGCGTTACGATCGCGGTGGCGAATACCTCGATAACGAGTTTATGGACTATCTAGTGAAGTGTGGGATTACCTCGGTAGCGCACTTCACGGGCACACCACTGACAAAATGGTGTGTCGAGGCGAAGAAATAGGACTCTTTTAGAAATGGTTAGATCTATGATGAGTTATGCTACATTGCCTATTTAGATTACAGGGGGTGTGCCTTAGAAAGCAGTGGCATACTTGCTAAATCTATTACCATCAGTCGGTTGAAAAGACCCTTCGAGTTGTGGTTTGGGCGCAAGCCGGTTTAAACCACATAAGGATATGGGACGATCCGGCTGCGTCTTTGAACAAGAAGGCGACAAGTTGGAGGCTAGATCCGACGCAAAATTTGTTTATTGGCTATCTAGAGGAGCGAAGGTGGTTTATTCTATAGTCCCAAGGATCGGAAGGTCATTATTAGCACTAATGCTCGATTCTTAGAAGAGGACTACATGAAAATCATAAATCAAAGTTGAAATCATTCTTGAGAAATAGAAGATGATCGTATTCCACCACCGATTAGGCGAAGGTGCGAGATGTCGAGTCTAGTGGGAGGATCGACACGGATACTTCAAGAAATTGAAGTGGGTCGAGTTCCTTTGGAGATACCGACCGTCAGTGGTACCTACCCGACCAAGAAGTTGTGCAAGATAGAGAACCACAAGTTTACTGCACCCACCGTTGCCATTGTGCTGTAGAACCTCGTCGTAGTGGGAGGGTTGTTCGTCGACCCGAGCGATTTATGTTCGTGGGTGAATCTTGGTTTAGTCACAGGAGGCGAGCAGCGATAATCGACCCATGGACATCTGAGGAGGCGATCAAGATATTGATGCAAGATCATGACACACCGCTATGGACTTAGAAATGGAGTCCATAACGGCTATGGATGTATATGAAAATACACCTCTACCGGATGGCAAGGAAGCCGTAGGTAGTAAGTGGATCTACAAGAGGAAGAGATTCCGATGGAGGTTTCGACTTTTAAAACCGAGCTTGTGGCGAAAGGTACACTCAGATTGAGGCATCGATTTCGATGAGACCTTTTCGCTGTAGCAATGCTCAAGTCCATCGAATTCTTGGCCATAGCGACCACTTGAACCTAGAGGTTTGGCAAATGGATGTTAAAACCGCTTTTCTAAGCGGTTACCTTGAGGAAGGTAGAGACATCTATATGCGACAACACGAAGGTTATGTGGTAAAGGGTGAAGAGCATCTAGTATGGAAGCTTAAGAAGTCCATTTATGGACTTAAGCGAACCTCCCGATCATGGAACTTACGCTTTGGCGAGGTAGTAAAGTCATGGATTTACCGGTTTCTAGCGAGAGTTGTGTGTATCGGTTAGATGTCAGCAGTGATGTGGTATTTCTTGCACTTTATGTAGATGACATCCTTCTAGTTGGCAACAACGTGAAGTCATTATCGAGGCGTAAAGAGTTGGCTATCCGATCGGTTTCAAATGAAAGACTTAGGAGATCGGCGTAAATTCTTGGGATCAAGGTTTACCGAGATCGCAAGAAGAAAATATTGAGCTTATCTCGGGCGTCTTACATTGATCTTGTGATTACTCACTTTAGTATGCGAGACCGCCAAGAAGGATTGCTACCTTTCGGACATGGCGTTCCTTTATCTAAGGCGCGATCACCTATGACCGCAAAGGAGATAGAGGAAATGAGACAAGTTCCTCACGCTTCCGCCGTAGGAAGTCTCGTATACGCAATCTATGCACGAGGCCCGATATACGCTATGCGGTAGGCATAGTAGCTGAATATCGATCTAACCTGGACAAGCTCATTGACTGCGATGAAAGCATATACTCAAGTACACGAAAAGGACTCGAGATTATAGGCTGGTTTACCATGCGAGATAGTCTAATGCCTTTGGGTTATCTGGACTCGGTTCCAGTGACCGTGATGAGAAAAAGTCGACCTCGGGCTATGTGTTTACCTTGGGAGGTGGAGCCGTATCTGGCGGAGTGCAAAGCGGCGATGCATTGCGGACTCTACCATGGAAGCCGAATATGTAGCGGCCGGAGGCTTCTAAGGAGGCTGTATGGTTCAAGAACTACCTCATGGATCTAGGTGTGGTACTGGTTTGCCCAAGAGTATCATAGTTCTTGTGATAACTTTCGGTGCGATGTAAACTTCGAAGGAACCACGGACCCACAAGCGACCAAACACATAGAGAGAAAGTACCATGTCATACGAGAAATCGTTAGGCGGTGGCGTCTTGATTGAAAAGATTGATCTGACGGAATATCTAGCGGATCCATTCACGAAGAGCACATACAAAAGTCTACGATGGACACGTTAGAGGACTTGGATTGCGCTTGATGGCACCCACTTAGAAAGGAAACTTTTGTATAAGTGGGAGAAGTAAAGTGATGGTTGTTTGTAATAGCTAGTAGAGACACATTGTATACTAAAGTTTGCTTTAGTATAAGTGGGAGATTGTTGGATTTGTATCTTTGAAAGCAGTTTGGTTGAGCTTGTATACAATGTTTCTGTTACCTCTATTACAATCTCTATACGAATTGAATACTTGATTGCATATATCGTGTCCCCTTATCTCATATATAAGTTAGATCATACGGTGTGTAGAAGATCACGATGCGTATGATTGGTCAAACAATGAGATATAAAAAGTTTCTGTTGAGACAACTTGAGGACGAGTTGTCGGTATAGAGGCTCGGTATAGATAAGAAGTGACTTGACTTGGTTACTTGTCTATCTTTGATGCGTCTACGGCGTATTGAAGGATCACGGTGAGATGTGTTCTTCTATCGACCATCGTGAAGAACCAAGATCTCGGTGACTTACGATGATCTAAACCTCGATAAGGTATTAGGTGAGTATGAGTTCTTTGTCCATCACTTTGACTTGTTATGGGTGAGGTTATATGTTCTAACCCAAGATTCTCCGCGTCTTGGGTGGTGGCGATCTTGTATGTCACGCTAGTTATCATGTCAGTCAAGTATCCGTTTAGGATGATGGCGTCCCTTAAGGAGCTCGAAAGGTTTATTGTACTAAACCCTGCGGGTTGAGTTAGCTCAAGTACAATAATAAGGTTGAGTGGTACTACTTAAGAAATGAAGTTATTAATTGTTTTAGCGATCGATTGCTATAAATGATTAATGGACGTTCGATATCTTAAATCGGGATTCGTAATGTCTAAGTGCAAGCCCGACTCAACTTCGGTAATAAAGGGGCAAGTCGACATTCTTTCTCTAGTGGCATGATCGAATGTTTATAAATTAATTTATGTTACAATTTGAACATAAGATAATTAATTTATTTGAGGCCCATCTTTATTCCTTGCATTTGATCCACTGGTGGCCCATCCGTGCCCTTTAGCTTGAGTGAAAATCGGCGCCCATCTATGCTCTCTAAAGCAAGATTTTATTCTCTTTATCCACAGGATGTTATTATATTTATGGTATATGCATAGATCTTTTCCATATAAGATTATGGTAATAATCTTGAGAGTATGGTAATAATCCAGGGTATGGTAATTTCCATATAGGATTATGGTAATTTCCATATAGGATTATAGTAATTTCCATATGGGATTAAGGTAGTGCATTATAAATATAAGGTATGAGATAAAGTCTAGGTTAATGCTCACATAATTAACACAGATTTTCGGCCCCTCATAGTATTGTTGAGAGAGTTTGAAAATTGTGCGAAAACAAAGGGTGATTTTCGAAGCATTCTCCATAGATCGTCCTCACTCGGCGTTGGAGATTGGGCAACCGGGATACGATCAAAAGGTCAAAGAGTCCGATCCATTCGATCTATTCATCTCGTTCCATCGACAAGCGGATCAAAGGTAAACACGTGAAAACCCTACGTGTTGCGATTAATTATATAGGCGCATGCTAGGTTTATAATCAATGTATGGTGAACTAAATATCCAAGATAGATCCTCAAGGCGAGGCTAAACATATGTTTTCCTACAATATATGCCTACGATCTTTTCGATTCGTGACTGCTCATAAACTTCGAGGATTTCTTGCCGTACTCACGCCTTTACCTCGCATGAGTGGTGGTCTCAATAACTTTAGCCTCGACCTCGGGGATGGTCATCCCACCACCTCGTGAATGACCTCCTCGTACTCGGAGTCTTTCTCGACTCTTGTTTTAGCCTTACCCTGGCAATCTCGAACCTCTCCTCCAACTCCAGGCGGGCACTCAAGCTCGTCACAACTCTCTGGGCGACCTAAGCTTAAAATGTCGACCTCACTTTGCACATGATCTAGTTGTTCCCCATATGAAGGAGTTCGATCTCTTTTGATTCAAGAGCCAGCGTTAGAGCTTGATTTGATTCAACGAGGGAAGCATCGGGCATCTCGAGGGACGGTGAATAAAGAAGACAAGTTTTCTTCAAGTAGGTATGAATCTTATTAAAGCCTTTAAGCAAGTCAAAAACGACATCTTAAGGATGACGTATTTACAAGTTAGAAAAAAATAAAATTTAAGGGGATCAATTGACCCCGCCCGTAGCTTCGGTCTGCTCCACTTCGGCGTTATTCTCGGCCACCTCGTCTTACTGCGATGCAGCCGCCGGCCTCGGCAATCTCGGCACCGTATCTCCGCGTAGCAGATTCGACCTCCTCGAACTTGGCGACCTCGGCGGACCCAATGCCTCCGGCTCCTTAGTCGATTCAGCCATTATAGCCGAGAGGGATCTCGGTCCACCGGCGAGCCTGAACCGACTCAACAGTTAGCAGGGTCGAAGACGAGGCAAAACTCTGAATGACGGGCAAGCTCTTCAAAGCGCCAGCGAGGAGAACCACATAAGACCGCACCAGCGCGTCAGTCTCCACCACCTCGTACCCATACTTATCTTTGTCTAAGTCGGGATAGTCATCGGCGACATCATCTAGAGCATCAGACACCGCCCTCTTGTTGATTAACTCGGCCATCTTACCGGCCCGGCCAAAGCGTCGAGGCAAAATAGCTTTCGGTGTGGGCGGAGAGCTCTCCTGCAGACGCCGCCTCGGCCTCCCTATGCTTGACCGCCTCCACGTCGGCCCTCAATTCGGCCTTGGCCACCTCAGCCGATGCCAATTCGGCCTTCAAAAAAGCGATCTCGGCCGCCGCCTCTGCCTTTGCCGCCTCAACCCCCGTCCTCACCTTCTTCACCACAGCCAAGTCCGTGGCCTCCCTTTCCGCCGCATCCCGAGCCTTCTTCTCAGCCTCGGCTACGTCCGCAACAAGGAGAGTCTTCTCATCCTCCAGCTCTTGGGCATAGCGAGCCACATGCTCGAAATGAGCAACGGCGTCATTCAAATGCTCCACCACCAATGCGGACGCCGCCGTCAGCTGGGCCTTCACTTCCTCGGTCCCCTGATAAAAGTAAACAATGTCAAGCAAAGACTCGGTATGGTTCAGTAAGGGTGCAGCACGATGCTTTACCTGGGGAAAAGGCGGACGCGGCACCGGGAGCCGAGGATCGTGACAATCATCGTCATCGGTGGAAGAATGGCCTTCTCTTCGAGTGGGAGATCTTGCGGGGCGACCTCACCGCCTCTTGAAGGGCCTTCTCCTGGGAGTAGGAGATGCGCGGCGACCTCATCGCCTCTTCGAATGCCGCCGAGGCGGCGTCGCCATCTTTTCGACCTCCCGAGGAGACCTCGGCTGTGTCTTGACACCTTCTTATTGCTCGGCCTCGGACTCAGACCCTTTCTCTTCCTTGAGGACAAATTCCACTACAAAAATAACAGATTTCAAGTCATTACAAAGCAAAGCACAAAGACATTCTAACACTAAAGCGAAGTGCGAGGGCCTCACCGCAGCGGCTCATCTGCAGCCCGGTCATAAGGGCTCACCCCATGCCGCTAGCTCGGTCTCGATGAAGACTTCACGATCGTGCCAGGCCCCCCGTCGGATCGTCTCACATCGCCGAAGCAATCCCCAACGGCTACATCGACCAACTTCTCACTCTTCAGCGAATTCATAGAATCAGTCAAACCGCAAAAGAAGTACTTCTTCGCTGGTTTGATATCTTCGACTTCGTCTTTATCTTAAATTCTGACGGGGTGTTAAGTAATACCACCCCGCACTAAATTTAAGTGAAAAAATCTAAGAATAAGCCCTAGACTCAGCGGGTAGTTATGCCTATACACATATATACCAAGGCCGTCAAGTGCGAAAAGAGTTCGGTGTTAATTGGGCGAAGGGATAGCAAAAGTTGTAACTCAACAAAAGCGGAAGGATAAGGAGGCGAGACCGCACTTAAGACCGTCCTCGTCTCATTGTTATAAATCCGTGCGGAGGGTGCTAGCCTATCCTCCGGACGAGGGCAATCAACCCAACGGTTTCGAACAAAAATTTGGAGGCAAGCTCTAACATCGCGGAGTTGTCGGAGAGAGAAGAAGCAGCGAAACTTTACCAACATCAAAAAGGCGGAAACATAATCTACACATGGTAGATTGGGAGGAATCGAGAAAAACTTCTAAATCCACGGAGAATCCGGTGGAGACACTGACACGATCTGGCGCTCGGGCGTGGGATTGAAGAAGAAGAAGAAGGAAGCCATAACTCTCGGTTTTGGGATTCGAGGAAGATAGCTTGAACCTTGAGAGCGATAATGGCGACGTAAAACTTTTCGGGACGACAAAAGTTTGTAAAATTTGAATATTGGAATGTGCAAAGTGATAGGCGAAAAAGCGTATCATGGAAGATATTACCCCAATATGCACTTTATTGGGAATCCAACCGCTGCTACATTAAATGCGCGTTAAATGCTAATAAGGCATCCCGCGTCCAGCCTCGGCATAACACCTCGTCAGGCGAAGCCGATCCAAATACCTCGGCATAACGCCTCGTCAGCCGAAGCCGATCCAAACACCTCGGTGAAATGCCTCGACAGACGAAGCCGATCCAAATACCTCGGCATAACGCCTCGTCAGGCGGCCGATCCAAACACTCGACATAGCGCCGCGCGGTGAGCGATCCGAGACCTCGGATAACGCCTGCGTCGGCGAAGCCGATCCAAACACCTCGATGAAATGCCTCGACAGACGAAGCCGATCCAAATACCTCGGCATAGCGCCCCGTCGGCGGCCGATCCAAACACCTCGGCATAGCGCCTCGCGGTGAAGCGATCGAGACCTCGGCATAACGCCTCGTCAGGCGAAGCCGATCCAAACACCTCGGCATAACGCCTCGCGAGGTGAAGCCAATCCAGAGACCTCGGCATAACACCTCGACAGGTGAAGCGGTCCGAGAGACCTCGGCGTGGCGCCGAGAGGTGAAGCCCGGCACCCAAGACCTCGGCAAAGCGCCTCAGCGGGTGAAGCCGAGCGACATCTGAAGTCGAGATAGAAGGATAGCTACTAGATCGACCATACTCCACTCCGTCGCGGACACGTCTACGGTAAATTACGATCCCCAAACCCATCACGACCCCGCTGCGTCTTTTTTTTTGGGGGATATGATAGGATCTGACCCAACTCCGTGCCTGAGCATCGGGCCCAATATAAATAAAGGTCGACATGAGCTCGGCCAAGCGAGTCCAAACCGAGAAGGCTCACGAACCGGTGGGAGCGCAGAAGATTCGGTCGTATCTAGGAGAATCCTAATTAGAGAGGAGATAGGATTCAAATCCTATCTTAGAATAGATCTCGGTTTCGAGATCTAGGTCATTATAATCGTGTATAAACAGAGGCTAGATTAGGCGGAAAAGGATCATCTACACTCTTTGTAATCACTCCTCTCATTATCAATACACGAATACTCTCTAAGTGGGCGTAGATCTTATTCATAGATCGAACCACGTAAATCTTTGGTGTTCTTGCGTATTTAATTCCCTTACGAAATTAAGATCGATCAAGAATCGAACTGAAGATGTCATGTCAGAGGCTAACTCAAAAAGACTCATAAGAGGATAAGTCGTAAGCTCTGAAGCAGTCAGAACGAGTTGACGAAGTTAGAAGCAACAAAAAAACATGCTTAAAGTCAACAAAGTCAAAACATAAATCAGGAGAAAAGAACTCAATGTTGAAAGACCAAATCTGAAAAGAATAAAAAAGATAGAGTTCAGTGAAATAATTCAGGGAACCTGAATATCAGGGGATCGATGATCACTACGGCATCAGATAGTTTGAGTCAGATAAAGTTTTAGGTACTCAGCATGAGAGCAGATGTGGTGGACGCTGATGAAAAAGAGTGATCAGATCCATTGCTAGCTTGCTCAACGCATCTATCTGACTCATTAGGTGATAAAGCAGAAGATGTTAAGTCCAACTATCGTATTGTTAGAATGGAGTTTGAATTTAAAAAGGTTTTTTTCAACGACTAGTTTGATTTCAATTCTCTATAAATATGAGACTTTCTTAATTGGAGAAAAAAATGATTGAGAATTAAGTTGGTGCTCTTAGAAAGAAGGCACAACTCCAACTCCAACGAGATTTGGATAGAATTTGTTCTTCCAAATCTAGATGGTTTCACCATTTCGTCTACAGTGAAACTACTTAGGTCTAGTCTCTCATATCTCTAAGTCATACTTCATTGTAAAATCTGTAATAAAAAGCTTAGACGGGTGAGTCTATCTTTAGCCTTGTTCTTTAATGTAAAAGCTCACTTGAACAGTTGAAAATGTAACCCCAAACTAAACCCCGACATGAGTTGTAAGGATAGAAGTTGGGATAAAGTCGTGAGTGAGCATCGAAGTGTAGCTGTCTGAAAGCAAAGATGTCTACGGTGAGGCAATAAGCAAGTAATCTAGAAGTCGTAAGTAAATCTAAGGTGAATTTGGTGAAAACGAAAGTGAGAGGTCATGGCCTGATAACCTAGGAATAAATGCCCAACTAGACTGTACAACGTTGAAAGATTTTAGCACATGCAACTATATAAGAATATTGTGGTTTATGTACCTAAGATCAAATTTACAAAAATTTGTGTTGGATCATTTGATAGGTCCAAATCTATCAAAGGGTGCTCATATAAACTTTCGGACTTATATATGATGACATATTTGTATTCTGCTAGTGTTTGGATGTAATTAGATGGTGTATGAAAATCATCATATGATTTGGCACAATACGAAATTGAATATATATCGAAGGTTCCACACTCTATAAGCCATCATAAAAATTTGTATAAGACTGTCGTATGCGTCTAAATTCATAAGATGGATCAATATTTGAAATCAACCCCATATCCAACTGCATATTTGTAATACTGGTTGTGTTTGAATCCAGATCATGACCCATATTATCCATTCTGTCTTGTAAGATGATCTCAACAATACTCCTCCATAAAATAGATAAAATCTTCAATTTACATTATTTTCTTATTCTACATTTTGCTTCATATAAATATCACATGTACAGAATCATTTCGTCCTATATATGTGAGTTAAACTCTTCTTTTTGTTGAAAAGATATGTGATTTATCAATTTGGTATTATCTCATTCAATTTTAGGTATGCTTTTGTCTTTCATTGAGGCGCATAAGATTATGTTAATTACCTAAATTTCTTACTCTAATCTTGATTGAACTTTAGTGTGATAAGTGATTAATCCTTTGAATTAATAAACCCCAACTGTGAATTAATAAACCCTAATTTTGAATAATAAATCATAATTATGAATTAATAAACCCTAATTATGAATTAATAAACCATAATAAATTCTAATTATGAATTAATAAACCCTAATTTTGAATAATAACCCGAATTTCGAATTAATAAACTTTAATTGTGAATTAATAAATCTTAATGGTGAATTAATAAACTATGATTTTGAATTAATAAATTATAATTGAAAATTAATAAATTTAATTATAAATTAATAAAATCTAATTATTCTTACACACCATAATTAATACTATATAATTATTTTAATAAAAACAAAGATGGACTCATGATGAGATGAAGCTCACCGAGTTTTTGTTATATTATTATTCCACCAATAACATAACTTTCATGAGTACCTATGTTGTCAAGCATACTGTAATCTAGTGTAATTGATTAACTTTTAGCAGCAGAGAAGTTATATTATTAATTTAATAATTTGGAAGTTGGTTTTAATATAAGTGAGCCGTCGTCTCACTTTGTTGGCAAAACATTTTGTAGGAATTAAATGGTGTACGAGTAACATATGTTTGGAGCTGATAAGTGGAGAATGTGGTAAAGTGATTTTGTAATAATTTTTTATTCAAAAGTCCAAGGCTTCCCCTTTCAAAATTAGATATGGTGCAATTTTAAAAAAAATTAATTAAGTTCCTTTAAAAAATCATCAACAAGTCCAACATGTTGAACTCAATAGTAGTTTCTCATTGGATCCTGATCCAACAGACTTGTAGGCCCAAAACCAGCAATTTAGGCCCATTTATAATTGACATCCAATTGACTCCAAAATGTGGGAGATCCTTCCTTAGACAATTAATTATAAATTAATACTTTCTTCTCTCGATTTCTTTTCTGTGAATCTTCAACAGTTTTAATAAAATTTATTGAATATATTATGAGTGTAGTAAGAGTCACATATTAATGTAGTATTAATTAAATTAGTGGTGGATTATTAGTGGTAAAATGTATAAATAAATAGTATTGATGAGGATAATAGTTAACCATGAGTGATAAAAATATAAATAAAGAGTATTATTAAGGATAATAATTAGAAGTATTTTGTAAAAAAAAATCATAATGAAATATGATTTTTTAAGGATATATCAAAATGGAAATTTATGAAAAATAAAATAAAAAATCAGAGGGAGTATGATTTTAGGTCTGTCGAAGTAATAATTAAGATAGCGATTTATTTAGACTATCAAGACACTCGACTTAGGATCTCATACCGCGTGATATATGATGCATTGATTAATTTACCCAGAAGCCGAAGAGCTCCAATCCCTTGATTTCGTAGCCATTGCCGGGGAAGAGTCAGAAGACAGCAGGTCGGGAGGAAGGGATGTAAGCCCCAGAGGTTGGTAAATCAGTGTGGGAAAGCCCTCGTCTCCAAGTCAGAATTGGAATCCGTGGAAAAGGAATTGGATGTAGAGACAGGTGATGAATCAGCCACCTGAACTTTTCCTTTGGAAGTATACAATATTTTCTCATATGTGGATAACCTCTGACGTGAATTTTTGGAATATTGCTAATATGGTTAAATGTTAATTATGTTTATGTAGTCGATCTCCACACAATGTGTACATGAAACATCTACAAAATTATATTAAAACGATTTAAATGTTGCGAGTATGCAATTAGTGCAACACTTATAATTTTAACTAAACAAAATCAACGAGGTTAAGCTTAAAAATCCAAAAATCTCAACCATATGATCATGAGATGAGTGAATGAGATTGAGTCTACATCTTATTTCGAATTTCAATCTATTTGATCCCTCATATATATATATATATATATATATATATATATATATATATATAGAGTGAGGTTGAATAAGAACCAATTTAACGTGAGAACTAAAAGCTACGAAACAAAATGAATATCTTATGAAAATTAATGAATCTTCTGCGAAAGTTATTGAATACAAAATTGAATTTTCACGGGGTTGAATCCCATGAGGCGAAAATTCTATTTTTTTATTCATTAACTTTCATGACGTATTCATTTACTTTCATAGATATTCGGCCTCACGCTCGCACAATAAAAATGGTTTTCGTTAACCTCTCATATATATATAAATTGGTTCATCTACATATAATCCCTAAATGAGAACAAATTATGTCCATTATGAATGATTATTTTTGTAAGTGTGCATCTGAATTTGTTATATGTATATTTCTTTGTATAATTGTGCATTTGTGCTTTTGTGTCATAATTTATATATTTAGTCTGAAGCGTCCATATTGATTTATCAATAGTTAATATTTGTCTAATATTTACACTATAAAGAGTGTCTACACGAAATCACTATATATATATATATATATTGTCTACTAAATATAATCTTTGCAAAAAAATCTAAATGTTTCAAAATATTTGCAAGTTATAGCTGGCAAGTGACATAAAACCGATGATAAATATCGAGTAGATCAAGCTCGACGATCGAAAGAAGCAAAACAAAATCAGGATTTGACCGAAAAAGAAGCAAGGCCAACAGAAAACATGGGAAAAATAATTATCGGATAACCCTTGCTGGTGTATTAGCTCGTGCTTCATTAGCCACATACTTCTTGATGGATTGATAGTTTACCAATGTTTACTTTTGTAAATGCTCAAACTATGTTAGATTGTTTTCTTTGGGATGGTCCACTAGCGAAATAGGTTTCTAAGATCAAAGATTACATATTTATATTCTATTAATGACTTTATAAGTCTTAGTTAGTCTATTATATTTGATTTTTTAAATGTGATATATTTATTATGTATAGTTTGCAGGTTAATATATATGAATGTGATATAAGAATGCGGATTTATCCGATACATACCAAAGAAATCATCGCAAATTTCTATATACAAAAAACAAATTGGATTGGTTAGTTTAATTATTGTTTATTGATACTACTTATTTATTTTACTATGGTCTACCTTTTAGCATTTGTCTCCTCATCATCCTTAAATGTTGTTGAATTGTTAGTGTTGAACATCTATTAATCAACTTAACATTTTGATTGATTTTTAATGGTAAATATTGTCTGTTTAGACAAAAATATATAAAATTTTGTTAAATGTTAATTGTCAATTAATGCATAGAACTCTCACTCATTTTACAATTTTAATATGACATTTCATGTTGCCATTATGTCACCACCTAAAGTACCACCTTTCAATTTCTTGTAACACCAACAAATTGTTGGTCACCGAAGATTAACGTGGCATATAGCTATATGACCTTAGTATTTTCGATTTAATTTGTATTACACTTGACATATCAATTTTTGGTGATTAGAAAAATTCGGGCATATTAATTTATTAACAAATTAAAAGATAATAACATTATTATTACACTTTATAAATCATATTAAAGATTACAAAACGAGTGAATATTCACACACTAATTGATAATTTACCTTATTTTAAATTATATTTTTAATAGCAGCACAATCCAATTACATAATGTTCAAGCAGTGCGATAGGATATGGTCCAACCGCTGAGGCCAACATCGGGTCCAACACAAGTAAAGCGACATCAAGCTCGGCTGGACAAGTTCGCCCAAGAAGACCCCTAAAACCGGTGGGGAGCAGCAGGCTCGGCCATATCTAAAAGAATCCTAATTCGAGAAGGGATAGGATTAAGATTCTATCGAGATCTCGAATCCTAGTTAGAAGACCTCGGATTTAAGATCTAGGTCAAAATAATTGTGTATAAATAGAATTTAGATTAGGCGAAATAGATCGTCCACACTCTTTGTAATCGCTTCTACACATTCAATACACGAATACTCTCTCTTGCCTTGTGGGCGTAGATCTAATTTAAAGATCGAACCACGTAAATCCCTTGTGTTCTTCTCGCGTTTATTTTCCTAACGAAATTAAGATCGATCATGGCCGTCTGTGGGGCGAAAATTTTGTGTTTTCGATCAACTTTCATTTCTGGGGAATCAATCACGGCGATGTATACGGAAGTCACACATCGAGTCATGCGGCAACAACGGCAACAACGGCGGTCGGACACGCCGAGCTCGACTTGGAAAAAGCCGGTCTGGAATCGACCACGAGGGCATGTCCTGACCGACGAGCGAGGAATCCCATCGCATGAAGAAGCGGGATACCAAAGCGAAGGAGATCGCGGCGGCAACAAGGAGAACCTCCATTTCCTCGGATAAACGCTCGACGGCGCCGTCGAGGGGTTTCTCGAGAAAAACAAGGAAGTTTCCTCAATACCTCGGAAACACGTGGTCGACCGCGTCCCAGGAAAGGAAGCGAAGCCTCGTCTAAACACGAGGCACCGCATGACAGTGGATCCCCAACATCGAATCATGGGCGCTAAAACCTCCGCACAAGTCGGGGCTCAAACCGACCCAGAAGGGACGGCGTGGGAAAGGACGTCGCGACCGCCGCGAGGCCAGCCTTACTACCAAAAGGAGTTCGGTCGGCGAACCCGCCTCACTCTCCGAGGGCGGTTTGGCCAGTGCAGAGGATAGTCACCCGTTCTCAAGCGAAATACTCGACACCCTCTCTCGGACAAATATCGGCGCCGAGCATCACCCCTATAATGATGAGGACCCGAGAACTTTCTCGCAGTTCGATCAATATGATCAACCAGCGCCTCGGCACAATTCATATGTGCAAGATCTTCCCGGAATTACTAGTCGACAACGGTAGCGGTGGTTGACGATCTACCTCACAGGAGCATTGGTTCCTACCGCGATCTAATGAGGCCTTCCATCGAAGGTTCTTCCAATGAGCGAGTCAAAAATGACTTGCACATCTCCTCAATTTGAGGCAGGAAAAGCGAGTCCATCAAATGACTTCATGACCGGGTTCGATAAAGAAAGCACGAAGGTCACGGACATAAGCGACCTCCTCATCATCTCGGCCTTTGAGCGGCATCGGTCAAGGGCTTTATATAAAGAGATCGTCAATCTGAACCCCGTCTTGCCCAGAGCTATGGCGCATAGCCGATCGGTTCGCCAAGGCGGGAGCGAGGCTGATAGAATGAGCGAGGAAGAAAAGGCGGATCTATGAGAAAGGAATGAGAGAAGAAGGACGAGGAGATCGTAGCGAGGCCGACAAGCGCCTTGGAAAGAATCGCCGCCCATAGAGTCGAGGCTTGGACGCGCAACACCTCTGAACAACCTCAATACACTCCTTTGGCGAGCGAGGGCAAAAATCTCTGAACTCCACATGGATAAGTTAGAAACCTCGACCAATGACGGTGGATCAAAGCGCGAACAAAGGACAATCTTGCTCCTTCCATGAAGATTACAGGCACGACACGGAGGAGTGCCGAGACCTCATGGAGGATATCGAGTGTTAGTGCGGGACGGGGTCTGAGAAAATACAAAGGTCATGACCGACGAGCGGTTTGGGCGATCTGAGGCCCTCAGCGAAGCGAGAAAAGGAGGAAGCGAGAAGGGGTGTGCCCTAACGAGAAGGCAGGCGGGGAAGGCGAAAGGAGGCGAAGAACCGCAATATGGCGAGTCATCTCCACCGTACAGGGGCTCCAGCGGAGTCACGAAGTCCTCCTGAAAGCCAAGCCCGAAGTCACACATACCGCGAACCGGTTGATAAGAGGCTCGGAAGGAATGCGATCACGCTTCTCCGAATACGACCCGTACTGCAATAGTGCCCCACCGGGATCGGCGGTAATCCGGTGGTGGTGTGAAACAAGTTGGTGAAGCGTGTATACATCGGCGATGGCGCATCGGTAAGCATCTTTTTAAGGAATGCTTCGATAAGTTAGGGGTAGAGGAGGCGCGCCTCGTGCAGGCACCGTTGCCGCTCCGAAGCTTCGTTCGGGAGGAAACACGCCGGAAGGGATAATCGAGCTACACGTCACGGTGGGCAAGCTCAGGCAAGCTCCACCAAGGTGGTACATTTCTTCGTAGTGAAGGCCTGCTCGTCGTATAACATCATCTTGGGCGAGATTGGTGAGCAGCTGTAAGGCGGTATGCTCGACATACCACTGACGATGAAGATCCCACAAAGGGGTGTAGCCGTGATCAGGGGATCGAGGCGAGGCGAGGAATGCTTACAAGTCGCCTACGAGTGCGGGGCTCCAACCCGGCACCAGGGCATATGACTAAAGAAACCCGAGGAGTTGGAGTAAAGAGACAGCGCCTATCTCTGGCGACCCGGTGGAAGAGGTCACGCTATACAAAGACGAGCCACTCAAGGTCGTCGAGATTGGCTTACCGAGGCATCGAGATTGAGAGAGCAGGTTATCCGACTCACGAGGGAATTTGAGGCGTATTTGCTTGGTGGCCTCGACATGACCGGGTCTCCCAGGGTATCATCACCCATAAGCTAAACATCGACCCGAGCACAAAACTAGTTCGGCGAAGCAGCGAATTTTGCGGTGAGCGGAACCAAGTCATCCACGACGAGGTAAATCGATTACTAAAGCTCGCATATTGTTGAAGTTAAATATCCGACATGGATAGCCAACCCGGTGATGGTGAAGAAAGGAGGAGGGATGGCGAATGTGCATTGACTACACCGACCTCAATAAACATTGCCCAAAGTTGCTATCCTTCCCAACATCGATAAGAAGGTCGGCGTATTGGTCGGGTTGAAGTCTTGATTTCTGGACCTATATAAAGGGTATCATCAAGTCTTGATGAATGACAAAGATCTGACGAGACGGCCTTCATTCTGAGACTTGAGTCTTAGCATACGGGAAAATGCCATTCGGACTTAAGAATGCGGGAGCTACCTATCAAAGAATGGTAGACAAAATATTCCACCCTACATAGGTCGGAATGTAGAGGTGTCGTCGGCGACATCGTAGTAAAAGCATGGAAGAAGGCGCATGTGTCGCGATCTCCGGATTGTCCTCGACACTACGAAAAGTCGACCTCAAGCTGAACCCCGAGTGCGTTTGCGGTTCGGTCAGAAAATTCTTAGGATCTTTGGGTTTCACAAGAAGGGTTAAAAGCCAACCCGTCAAGGTTCAAACCATTCTAGAAATGAAGATGCGAAGACCATTCACGACGTACACAAAACCGACCGGTGCATAGCCGACTAAGCCCCTTTCTTTCAAAGGTCGCGGACAAGCAACTACCTTCTTCAAGGTACTCAAAAGGCTCGGGTTCTCCGGAATGATACACATAAGTCATTTTGAAGATCTCAAAACTACCTCGCCAAACTTCCTACTCTGTCTGTTCAGAAAGAAGGAGAGGTCCTTTCCTATACCCGCCGCTTGGACGAAACAATAAGTCTTGATCTTGAGTGCGAGAAAAGGACGTCGACTCGGTATACTTCATCGGCCGAGCATTAAAGGCCCGAAACAAGGTACCAACCTTTGGAAGCTCGCCCAGCATTAGTAAATCTTTGCAAGAAGATTACGTCCATACTTCCATGCACATCCCATACAAGTCCTCACCGACCATCCACTTCGTGTTGTGAAGCCGGAAGCTTCGGGAGAGTGCGAAGTGGGCAATCAACCTGGCGAACATGATATATCTTTCGCAGTCGAGCCGTCAAAGGTCGAGCTTTAGCGGACTTTCTTGCGAGGCTCACTTAGCCGAAGAAACCGAAGCCCCGAGTCCGTGTCGACAAAGTGAAGCCGAACCCGGTGGAGGAAACACCGGAGGATTCTTTGGCAAGTCTCGTTAGCGGGCTGGGAAAAAGCAGTAGCGAGGCGGCATCTGCCTCGCTGGTTTGGATGGCGAGATCACGTCGCGCCGGTTCTCGTTCAAAATACGAACAACAGTAGAGTATGAGGCCTTGATCGCAGGACTTCGCCTTAGCTCAAAGTCTTCAAAATCTGACGATAAAGTTCATAGTGACTCTCAGTCGTCAGTAAGCCACATGTTGGGAAGTACAGTCTGCAAAAGCGATGGGATGAAGAAATACCTCGAGAGCCAAAAGCCTACAACAAACTTTCTCCCACTTCCGGATCATTCGCATCCCAGGGAGCAAAGCAGGCGGTGACATCTTAAGAAAATTGTTCTCGTCGTCAACAAGCCCGCCAAGAGAGGAAGTTCAAAACAAGCATAGATGATGCTAATGAAGGGCGAAGTCAACGAGTCTCGACGAAGAGCCTAATGGATGACTCCTATTCAAGAATACGGAGAAAGGCGAGCGCCCCATGATAAGCTCGAGGCGAGAGGATCTGAACAAATCTTTGCGATATGTACTAGGCGGGGAGTTCTCTGAAATCATACCTCCGGCCTCTCCTAAGATGCTTGGGTCCGAACCGGGCTGATTACATACTACGGGAAGTGCGAAGGATCATGCGGAAGTCACGTCGGACCCAGAGCCTTGTCAAAGAAAGTTATGCGATGGGGATACTATTGGCGACAATGTTGAAGACTCACTCAACCTTGTGAAAAGGTGTCAGAGTGTCAAATTCACGGAGCGTGCCAGGCTACCATGCAGACCGACCTCGCCTCCGCATAAAGCCCTTGGCCATTTATGCGATGGGGATCGACATCGTAGCCGCTACGCAAGCAAGGCGACTTGATTCACGATTGTCGCGATTGACTACTTCACGAAGTGGGTAGAAGCTGAACCCTGGCGAAGATCACAAGCAAAACGCCTCAACTTCGTGCGGAAGAACATAGTATGTCGATTCGGCGTCCTCGTATCCTTCTTCGGATAATGGGACACATTCAGCGATAAGATATTGAGCGGTGTCGAGCCGGATCAACAAAAGTTCACCTCGGTCGCCCATCCTCAAGCAAATGGTGGGATGAAGTCACCAACAGACGATTGTGAAGGGTCTCAAAACCCGTCTTGACCGAGCTAAGGGTCTTTGGGTGGAAAATTTACCACAAGTCTTATGGTCATACCGAACAACACCTCGGACGGCGAACGGAGAAACGCCCTACGGTCTGGCATATGGAACCGAAGCAGTGATCCCTGCGGAAATCGGAATACCGAGCCCCCGCACCATTCACTTCTCCGTCGAAGCAAATGGGGAAAATCTACGCTGATCTAGATCTGCTCGAAGAAAAGAGAGACCTCGCCTACATCGAGGAAGCTCGGTACAAACAACAAGTAGCTCGGTATTACAACCAGCGTGTCAAGTCCGAAAATTCCGGTGGCGACCTCGTGCTCGAAATAATGAAGTCGATAAAGCCGCAAAGCTCGCAAGCTGGAAACCACATGGGAAGGACCTTACGAGTCGAAGAAGTCATCGGAAAAGGAGCTATAAGCTCGCCCGTTTATGCGTGAGCAAATACCCAACACATGGCACATCGTTCATTTGAAGAGATATTTTGCATAAGTGTCGAAGTTGAGTCTTGTTCGTCTTTGAGTCCTATTGGGTGGGTCCGAGTCTTGTCGTCTTGTTCCATTACCTCTTATCAATAAAAATCTTTTCTTTCTCTATCTATTTTTAGTCTTGCATGTTTTCATTTGTCAACATGCACATAACTCTTATAAAATACCCTCTTGGAGACGAACAATACCCTCGACGGAGACGGACTACCTTCGTTTAATCTGACGAACTTCAAACGCGTAAGGAACCACCCTCCCGATAAAACTTGGCAAAACAGAACCCATACCTTCGTGCGAGGAAGGATACCTCGTTTATTTCGAGGCGGATACCTTCGTGCGAGGACGAACTACCTCGTTTATTTCGAGGAAGCTTCGTATGAGGCGGATACCTCCGTTTATTTCAAGGCGGATACCTTCATACGAGGACGAACTACCCTCGTTTATTTCGAGGAAGCTTTGTACGAGGACGGATACCTTCGTTTATTTCGAGGATGGATACCTTCGTACGAAGACAAACTACCTTGGTTTACGGCAAGAACGAGCTATCTTCGCCTAAACAAGGACGACCTACCTTCTTATTGGTTACGGTAATTGTAGACAAGTGCTCTCGAAGAAGTATTTACATTTTCCCCTCCTTATTGTATTTTTTTATGGAACAAGATCAAGGAATGGCTCAAGCTCCCGAGGAGGATGACTACTATTGCAAGTGCTATCAAGCACATTAAGAGGAAGAAGAAGGCGGGTTCTGCAATCATTTTTCGTGCCAAGCAGATCAGCCTTGCAGCGACGGTGAATCATATATGGTATGCGCGTAACAAGCTTACTTTCGAGGACATCCCCTTTAGTGTGAAGACCATTGTGAAGGGTATTCAAGAAGATGTTTATCTTTGCTTTATACTCTATGTATCCGGTTGATCTTGTTATTTCACATTTGAGATTGCTTTGTAGCGGTGAGGATGTCTCGATCTTGTTGTGGATCCACTTTTGGGATGCCATTTATATGTACTTGCTGTTTCTTATTGGATTTTGGGTGCGTGTGTTGAGGGACTGCCTAGGCCCAACCGAAGCAGTGCACCTCATGAACTTGCATGTGTTCACATATCCCATCCCCTATGCCTGCGATTACCTTTGCACAAGACACTCTTTTCCCAGGTCATGGGGTTTTAATGAGGCCGCATGCCTGCATCACTAAGGGGTTGTTTTCGTGTACGTGTCTTTTACCGCTTTCTTAGTTTGAGCGAGTCGCTCTTTGGCCTATGTGTTTTGGCTTATAGGTCTTTTTCCGCCCCACCCCACGCCTTATTTCCTTGGAAATTTGGTATATACCCTCGGTATGCACGAGTTCGCTTGTAACTTGTCTTTGCCGCTTTATATTATTTCGTCGTTTTGACCAAAAAAAGTGCTCGAAGAGTTAGCATAAGCAAAATAATTTTTTCAATTATACATTTTATACATCACGAGGCGAAGAAGGTCCGGGAGGCGGGAAAACTTAGCCGATCCCTAGCAAAATCGGGATTGACGAGTATCTATGCTAATCCTACCTCACCTCGTCCTCGATCTACGCTATGAGCCCCGCCAACTCGACCTCGGCCACTTGACGATGCAGCCACGCTAGATCGATCTCGGCTGCTCTTCGATGGCCCGGCCCGGCTCAGCGAGGATCCGTCGCTCTTGGTCCATAGCGCGTCTCTCTTGAGCTCGCCACTCCGGATAGTCAAAATTCGGAGCATTTATTGTAGTCGGGCAGCGAGAAGCCCGGCGAGAAGAAGAGGCCTCTGCGTCCGGTCGAGCAGATTCTTGAGTTGTGGTTGTCGAGCAATGACGGTCTTGTATATGCCTCAGAGCCTTTTAATTAATGACCGCTCCGTGAGCTGCCGGGATTTTTGCCATACTCACGCTGTACCTCGGCGGCGGCGGCCTCAACAACCTTAGCTTCGACCTCGGGAATGGTCATCCCACCACCGATGGATGACTTCCTCGTGCCGGCATGCTCGCCGACTCTTGTTTTAGCCTCGCCAGCAATTTCGAACCTCCTCCAACTCAAGGAGTCCGGGCTCGTCACGCCTCTCTGGCAGCTTATACTTAATACCGCCTCACACCGCACATGGCCTAGCTGTCCCTTTACATGGAGGAGTTAGGCCTCTTTCAATTCAAGACTGCGACAAGTCTTGATTTGGTTCAACCAGCGGAAGCATCAAGCATTTGGGAAATCTGAATAAAAGATAAGTTTCTTCACATAAACTTGTGATTTTATTATGCCTTCAGGCAGAAACCAATGTACATGTACATTCAAAAAAAAAAAAAAAGAGGGGGATCAACTGACCCCTCCAGAAGCTTCAGGCCTATCTACCACGGTCGCCTCCGGAGCTTGGGAAGCCTCGACCTCATCCGCCCTAACCCGGCTTCGCTTGGCCGCCTCGGGAACTCCGGGGTCTCGGCGCCCTTTAAAGCCTCATTGCTTGCCCCGACCCCTTAGATAGATCGGCAATTAAAGCATCGGTCGGGATCTCGGTCCCTGGCGAGAGCGGATGACTCCGCCGTCGCAGTCGAGGCGAAGCCGTGGGCTGCTGACGGCAGGCGGTTCTTCGGACCAGCGGACGAGGACCTCGACATAGGCCCGCCACATAGCATCTTCCTCTGCTCCTCATACCCATACTTGGACTTATCGATTACAGGTAATCCTCGGCGACTTCTTCGATGGCATCCGAAGCGGCGCTTGTTTAAGACCTCGGCCACGTCGCGGACCATCCGGGAGAAGCCCGCGAGAAGGAGCGCCTCTCGCGAAAGAAGCGAAGCATTTCCCTGCGAGCTCGCCCGTCGTTCTCCGACGGCGAGCTTCCTCCACCTCGACCCTCGTCGAGGCAACCTCGGCCTCGCCGCCTCTGGTCTCGCCGCCTCCGCCGCCTCGGCTACCTTTGCCGCCTCAGCGGCCCGCCCGCGTCCATGGCGCCTGTTTGACTAGGTCCCGGATCTTTGCCTCGGCATCGCAAATATCTTGGACGAGGAGATTCTTCTCCTCCATCTCACGAGCATCATACCGGCAACCCTGGCTGCGTAGCGGCGCTTCGGTAGCCCGTTATAAGATCGACATCTTGGTCATCTCGGCAGACATGCCCACGCCAACCGCCACCTCGGCCGAAACATCCTCGCCCCTATACAAAAACCCATCGGTCGGAAGAACACATTCTTTATATTACTTCACAAAGTATAAGAATAGATGCGCTACCTCGGGAAAGGTGCGAGGCGGTCGTGGGAACCGACGATCATACATTCCGGTCGGCATCAACCGAGGTCTCGGGAATTGCATGCTTGACTTCAAGCGCTTAAGTGGCTGCGGTGAAGGGATTTGAAGCCTCCCACTCATTTCGGGCATGTCCGAACATCCTTCAAAGTCGAGGACGGGAGCTCGACATCGGAGCTCGATGCCTTCCTCTTCTTTTCCCGAACAAGTTCACTACAAATACAACAAGTCGGGCATAAGCACGGATAATCATAAAAAAAAAAGAAGAAAGAAGGGGGGCCTCGCCTTCACCGACTCCACCTCGGTGGCGGGGATCATAAGGGCTAAGCCCGCACCGCAAGCTTCGGCCTCGAAAGGCCTCGTCCACGAGACCTATTTTGTCCGGTGCCTCCTCCGGGCCACCGTCGATCTCGTCAACAATCACATCGATGTTCTCCGTCGCCACATGAACTCAAGGATCCTCGAACCGGCGGAAGAAAAACTTCTTCTGCCAGTTCGAGATCTTCGATTTTATCTTCGCTTTGAATTTGCGACGGGGTGATAAATAATACCACCCCGAGCCACCCTTGAGTTGCAAAAACCGGAGAACAAGCCCCAAAGTGAAAGAAAAATTATGCCGATGAGCATAGACACCTAGGCCCACCGGATGCGGAAAGAATTTGGCGTAAGTTGGGCGAGTGATATCCGAACATCTGTTGAAGTTCGACATATACGAGGATAAGGAAGGCGAAGACCAGCCCGGAGGCTGTCTTCAGTCTGATGACAAACCTTGGGAGGGCACAAGCCCTATTCTCGGACGGGGCAACATACACAATATCGGAAGAAATATAATATTGGGAGACAATCTCCTTTATATCGGAGATTGTTAAGATAGAAGAAAAGAAGACACTTTACCAAAATCCGTAAGGGAACATCTCAAAACCATGGCGAATCCGCGGTAACTCTGAACAAATCTGACGCTCGGAAGATTTACTAGAAGAAGAAGTCATAACTTACTTTTGGTTTATCGAAGATGATGGTGATGAACTCGAGACAACAATGGCGACGGTTACTTTTTTTTTGAGAATATCAAAAGTTTGAAAGTCGAAATTTTGAAATAGCAAAAGTGATATGAGAAATGGCGTATCGAGAAGATATTCCCCATTATCGCTTTATCGGGAATCCAACCGCTGCCACATTAAATGTGCATTAAATGCGTATCTGTGTCACGTACTCGGCGGCGGGAAAAATCTCATGTTCGGCCAAACGCGCCTCGTCGGTGAAGCCGGTCAAAGACTTGACGCATAACGCATCGTCGGTGAATCGGTCAAAGACTTTGGCATAACGCCTCGTCGGTGAAGCGGTCGAGAAGACCTCGGCATAACGCCTCGTCAGGTGAAGCCAGTCCAGAAGACCTCGGCATAACGCCTCGTCAGGTGAAGCCAGTCAAAGACTTCGGCATAACGCCTCGTCAGGTGAAGCCAGCCCAAAGACCTCGGCATAACGCCTCGTCAGGTGAAGCGGTCAAAGACTTGACAATGCCTCGCCGGTGAAGTCGGCCGGAGACCTCGCTTAACGCCTCGTCGGTGAAGCGAACGAAAACCTCGACTTAACGCCTCGGCAAGAGATACTAACAGCGCACACGACCTCGGCAGATGCCTCTGCAAACGCGGCATTCGATATATGACTTCGGAAACATTGACACACACCAAGTCAGATCGTTCGCGCCCCGCCTCGACATAAACAACCCAAAACCAACACGACCTCGCTTCTGCGTCTTTTTGGGGGGTTTGTGATAGGATATGGCCCAACTGCCAGGCCCAAGCATCATGCCCAATATAAGTAAAACTGACATCAAGCTCGGCCTGGACAAGTTCGGCCCAAGAAGACCCCTAAAACCGGTGGGAGCGCAGAAGACTCGGCCATATCTAAAAGAATCCTAATTCGAGAAGGGATAGGATTAAGATCCTATCAAGATCTCGAATCTAGTTAGAAGACCTCGGATTTAAGATCTAGGCAAAATAATTGTGTATAAATAGAGGCTAGATTAGGCGAAATAGATCATCCACGCTCTTTGTAATCGACCTTACACATTCAATACACGAATACTCTCTCTTGCCCGTGGACGTAGATCTAATTTAAAGATCGAACCACGTAAATCCTTGTGTTCTTCTCGCATTTATTTCCTGTGAAATTAAGATCGATCACGGTCTTTTTGGCAAAATAAGGTAAAATTATATCATATGGTAACATATTGTCCACACGAAAACGCGATTAAGAAGTTTCGGTGAGAAACCACTAAATTATGCCTCACAAGATGAAAAAAGAAAGAAAAACTATCAAATAAACCACCAACTATGACTCATAACTACTTTCAAAAGCTAACAATGAAATATAGTCACTATTTTGGGCAACCACATACTTTGGGGCTATGGATTTTGCGATCATTTGACTTTTCATTTTCGCTAATTCCATGAATGAAAAAAATCGACCTCACGGGTTTGATACTTTGGTGCTCAAATTGAAGGTTAAAAAGCAACTAATAAAGGAGATTTTGACATACTAATTGATTTCGACCTATAGTTGAAATATTGGATTTTTTTTCTTGTTAAAATAGAATTTGATTCGTGTAATTAATTTCTGGATTTTATGAACCAATTTAGATGAAAGTTTTTATTTATGATTCATTAATTTTAGCTGAATAATAATGGGGAATTTCACGGAATAAGATGAAGAAAACTATTATTGAGGTGAGACCTATTTATGAAAAATATTTTTTAGTGCAAACAATTTAGAATTAGGTTCTGCAACGATTTGTTCCTAAATCAAACAAAATTTGAGTGAATAAGGTCGACGTCAGAATAGGCGACGTGAACTTTGAGGGCCGATTCGAATCACCTCCGGGCGCGGCCACTCAAAACGCGGACTTGACATAAGATTTCTCACAGAAATTCTTGGACCAATCAAAGGTCAATCAAATTAATTCCATACAAATGCTGAAAAAGGTTTCTGAAATGCAATGGCAAAAAAAATTATAGATTGTCTTTAATAGCTTTTGAAAGTAATTTTGGGATTGCACAACTGATCATAATTAATAATTTATTTAAAAATTCTTCAAGAAAACGTAAATGTGGATCAAGGAGGAATTAATGTTAGTATTGAGGGACATCGAGAGATTAACCGGTTTTGAATTTGAGACCGAAATGCTCGATCTTTTTTTCTTTTGTAATTTATGAAAATACCGAAATAGATACATTTGTGTGATAAACTTGAGACTCAAAGCGGTGTTGGTATTAGGGATGATGAAACGTGTATTAGATATCGGTTATTACCGAATCGAACCGATACCGATCGGTTATTGGATCGATATCGGTTAGTGGTTTAAGTTAATTTTGATTATCGGGTATACCAATAACCGAATGGATATATCCGAATGACCAAAGTTATAATAATTATTACCTCCGTTCACTAAATTCATGCATTTAATTCATTTTGGTCAATCCACAAAAAATGTTCATTTTCTTTTTTTTGAAAACATCAATTTTACATTTTTACCCTAAACATATCTACTTATTTACAAAAAAACAACATGTGGCCGACCTTTTTACACTCAATATTCATTAATATATTCATTTATTATCCCCATGACACATATTTTTATACTCATTTACTTTACACTAATTACAATTTATTAAAATCTGTCACCAAAATCAATGAACGATTTTGGTGGACGGAGGAGTATTAATTTATTATTATTATTAAATGAAAAATTAGTTTAATTAGCCAAATAGGTAAATGAAGAAATTTAATTTGGATAATTTTCCAATAACTGAACCGGCTAATTGATCGGTTTTGGTATTGGTTATTAAATTTTGTGAATTTTGATTTCGAAACCGATCTAATAAGCACTTCTAGTTGGCATCTTCTCCGGGAACTAAGACTTTAATATATAGCTGAATTTTCCTATAATTAAACCAAATGGCAGTGTGTTTTCATAGATCTTATCTCTATCTGTTGATATGATATGCCATGCACCTTAAACTTTAATACATTCCAATTATTTTTGAAAATGATTTCCCGCATGGCGCTGCGCTATGCGCTGCCCAAAAACCTGTAGAGTATGGGTTCCACATGGCGGAATGGGCTGCACAGACCGAGGCTAAATAATTCTTGTTCCAAAAAGGGGAAACTGCATAAGAATTCTTATTTGAGGGGATAAATCATGATGATTCAGCGTTAAGACGCTAGAAAGACTTTGTCTAGTGCCCACAAAGAGTCACCCTAAAGAAAATAAAACTCCCACACTACGGCTGCTAGGGTTCGATCCTTGATCCAAATCTACTAGCTCTTAACCAACTGAACTAAGCCCGTGGGGACAATGCTAAATAATTCTAGAAGCATCACATGTGCTCAAACATATAAGGTTAAATATCAGTCTCAGCGTTTCGTAATTTTTCATTTAATATCCTAACGTAAATATATTGTTATTTTGGTTCTTAACGTTTCATAAAATTTCACTTAATGTCTCGTCGATCGATTTTCGACGTACAAATGCTTACGTGGCTGCTAGAATTCCATGTTAGATTCTACTTCATTATAAAAATGAAATAAAAACGTGAAAATGCTTATCCAAAACGACATTGTTCTATTTCTTCACTTATATTGATGTGGAAAAAAAAAATGAAACAACGTCGTTTTAGAAGAGCTTTTTTCACGTTTTTATTTAATTTTTACATTGATGTGGAATTCAACATTAAATTACAGCAGCCACGTAAGCGTTTGTACGCCGGAAATTGATCGACATGACATTAAGTGAAATTTTTGAAACATTAAGGACCAAAATAACAATATTCTTACATTGAGACATTAAACGAAAAATTACAAAACATTAAGATATAAACTGATATTTACCCAACAGATAATGTGGAAGATCTCTCGCCAACAACTTAATTAAGGGACACTATTATCATCCGGAACGAAGTGTCGATTTTGATTTGCCACATAATCAAATATAATTTTTCATATTTAATTGTTCATTACTAATTTTTGATATGTTTCCCAATCTAACATAATTTTCTATGCTTAACTAACATTGCAATATGTCTTCAACCTTCTTTCAATGCCTAGAACCATAAAAACTCTCTTTTATTTAGACTCTTAATTTATACAAAATGAATTTTAACCTGTTACACAATCTAACATAGTTTTTTCTATGGTGAACTAATAACATCACGAAATGTCTTCAACCTTCTTCAATGCTAGACCCATCAAACCTCTCTTGATTTTAGACTATGATTGATTCAAACGAATATTGACCTGTCACAGAGTCTGGCATAACATTTTCATGCTTAACGGTTCATTAATGCCTAGAACCATCAAAACTCTCTTTATTTTCGACCATCATTTATATAAAAGTATCACTAAACTTCAAGGAACAGAACGTCTATGACAGATAGAACACTACTAAACTAAGAGTAGAAGGATTTCTTAGCATCACTTTCCAAATACAGTATCATCCAGTCCAAATAAGAAATTGTTATGAGCCACAAGATCACCTCAGTCTTCGATAGACGACTTATCAAGAAGATGTAGAAGTAAAATCAGAGCAATAATGTATATGTTCCGATTAAAACCTAGATCTTATACCTTTTGGAAGAGGCAAATAGTGATACAAAGTAACTCAATATTCGCACCTTATTTCACCGCACGTAGACTTTCGTTGCACAAGCATTACACTAATCTTGCTCACGATGCATTTAATTATGTACAATAACTAAAGAAGCCACCAAAACAATCTACGACCTACCAAAGAACACGGCTATTTGCTAGTTGAAAATACTAAGTAATCACATGTTTGAGAGGATTAAAGAGAAATTTACCCCATCTCCAGCCTCGTTCATCCGTAGCTTCGTCAATAGGCGACCCTCGACTTTCCAGGAGCAGAAGGGATTGTCTGGAACAAATTAAGCAATGATATCCTCGCAAAGAGCAGTAGTCCAGTTCAGTCGGATCAAGAGCTCTCGTGGAAGCTCAATGACCTCGACAGTGCTGCTGGATTTGCTTGTAACACTGTGGAGGTTTCCGGAGCATGTGCCTTTTCATCGCCTTTCGATTGGCTTTGAAAGGCCTTAAAAAGACCGCCACCACCCAAGGAATCTGCTCTGTCGTTCTTTATACCTAATGTTGCCCATATCGAACTCTTGGCAGCCTCTCCCGGGTCATCGACTCTCAAAGTTTTCGGGACCCACAGACATTTCTCGGGATTGCTCTCCTTTTCACTCGTTTCTTCTGGATCGATGGGCTTCAGGGTGTTCTCGTCTCTCAAATGCTTCCCTAAAGTTGGGGAATTGGGGCCGGAATTCGGAGGCGTATGGCTCTGTGAAGGCGTCTGAGGGAAAATCCAAGGAACATTCCAAGGGCCAGATACTGCACAACCCCAGAAAGGTGGCGCCATAGGATAGAACGGCAAAGCGAAGCTACCGGGGGGGAAGTTTGGGGGAGATACGGGAGGAGTCCACTGAACAGAATGCCATGGATAAGGCCACGGGGCTCCGGGAAAGCAAGGTACTTGGGGAGGAAAGGGGTGACTATTCGGTATTAATTCCGGCAAGCTGGTTCTACCGACTTCGTCCTTCAAACTTGCAGCAGTATTGGTGGAAGACCCACTCGACTGATCGTCTCCGTTCTCTTTGACCCCGTGAGAAGCTGGCATCCCTAGTTCTTCCGGACTCTGAAACCCGTTCCTCAGGTTGTTTCTAACGGTTTTCTCAGCAATGTTCAAGACAGACACCATTGATTCACACAGAGGCGTGTCTGAATTGAAAGTGATGACAGTGCCATTGGGGCTCAGCACGGGGTGGTGCATTCCGTTCGGGAGGTCCACTCGAGCGCCCTCGGGAACAGTTAGGTGACGGAACTGGGAAGCCATGTTCTTGTTCTTGCGGCGGCCGGCCCCTACAGGCACGTTCCTCATGGTCCCGCCGGCTGTCCAGTATCTCTGGCAATTCTTGCAGAAATGTCTCGGCTGGTTGACGTTGTAATTGTTGAAATAGCAAAATTTCGTGTCCATGCTGTTGCAACGAGGGCACAGGAGGATTTTGTCCGGCTTCTTCAGTGTTTTCTCCTGTGAGTTGCTGGTCTCCGTCTGGTCCTCATCCATCTTCGAACTTTGCATGGGGCCAGCATCACTATCAGCAGACAATGCCTTAGGGTCCTCGACTATAGATGGAGTTGTGTTAGAATCTTTTAATTCATCGGATGTCAAAGGCTGGGTTCGACCTTCCTCGGTAGCATCTTGTTTTGAACGTGATTGGTTCTGCAATCATATGGAAGGAAAAGCTACAAGTTCACAGCTGCTACTCGTTGCATAACTAAAACCCATTACATACAACATTCATTTGCAACAGATCAATTGAAAGGGACATGTACAGTAACAAATGAGAAATTTGTTTAGCACCGAAAAAATTACAAAGTAACTATCTAGAAGACAACAAACTATCACCGAGCAGGTCTGAACAAGATTGAATTTAAGGAATCCCAACATTTAGAACTAATTGTGTTGGTTCCCTCTGAAGTTGAGTTTAGAATCAGATATCCTACATCTTAGAGGGTGTTTGGCTGAGCTTATAAGCTACTTAGAAGACTTTATAAGATGTGAAAATAAACTCCAACAAAAATAAGTTCCTTAATCCCATTTTATGTTTTCACAATCTTATAAGCAACAATCAATTCACAAAATAATTTTACCATGGTCTTTCATTCCCAACATAGACCCATTCTATTTCATTTCCCCTCAATTTTCTCTCTAACCCACAATTCTCCATCTAACTTATAAGTTCAATCATCCAAATATTGACAACTTGTAAGCTCTTGAAACATCTTATAAATCGTCTAAAATAAGCTTATCCAAGCACCCTCTTAAGAAAAGGCTCCAATTGAAACAAAACTCAACGACCCAAAAATCCCCTCTCCCACTAAAGGAAAATGAGAACCACAGGGAATGAGAATTAGGGTCTTTCTACCCAACTGAGCTACATTACCAAATCATTTTTTGCTTCTCTTTCAATGAATGAGTCCAATTCAAGTTCCACGCTATGACCTTTTTTGGGCTATTGAAGAAGACAATAAATATTCATAAAGACCAAAATTCTTTGTCAGCATGAACAGCAGAAAGGGAAGGAAACGATCACAATCACAAAGTCATTTTGGCATCAATAGCAAACCTAACTAGACTCACGTAAAAACCAATTCACACACAAGTGGTATGACAAAAGAGCAACTTGTCCTAATTAAAATACTAATATTAACTCAAGAAACAGAATTTTCGAATTCAGTGTCAGCCAGAAACAACATAACCACCCTGAAACCCTAAATCGAGACTTTGAGCCAGAGCATATCACAAAAAGTACCAAAATCTCGAAAGCAATCAAAACCAAGATCAACCCATTAATGTTTATGCCAAGAATTCAAGATTCTTCATTCAAAAGTCCAACAATTAATTAGTTAAAAATCATACCTTGTTCGCTTCTTGGTCCTCTGCATCGCCATTCAAATTGTTTTCCTCAATCATCGAGTTAGATGAACAAGGGGGGTCTTGAACCGAACTATCGTCTACCGCAGCATCACATGACTGAGCTCCTTCACCAGCCTTCTCCGCCGCCGCCGCCTCAGAGGCGGTCTCTGGCAGTTCAATGGTTTTGCCGAAAAGCTTTATCTTGGGGTCTTTCACTTCAGACATTTTATCTCTCACTATCCCTCCACCTCTCTCTCTCTCTCTCTCTCTCTATAAACGAGACCAAAGAACTGCCGATGAGTTGAGATAAATTGGGAGATCTGACACGCACTCACACTGAGCGTGTAACTGCGGTGTTTTGCGTTCTTTTTTCCTATTTCTGGGGGTACCTTTTAGGTGTGTGTTTGTGTGTGTTTTCTCTCTGATCAATGAAGGCTGTCGTTCGGACAACGTGGGAGGGATGGCGTTTTAAGGTTTGAGTCCACGTCAGCAGCCAAAATGGATTCTGAGCCACAAGTTTGTATGTGGCCATCAGACTTGTCTCTTTTTCCTTTTTCTTGTTTTTGATTCTTCTATTCCTTTAAGTGGGGCCTTTTCTACAATCTGACTTGCCGCTTTCCGCTTTCTTCCCCACTTTTTGCTTTTACTAAATTGTTAAAATTCTTTATTCATATTCCATTTACTCATTTTAATTAAAGTTCTTTATCTTAATGTAATATAACACGTATACACGTGTTTAATCTTTTTAGTTGATATTTGCTCCATCGTCCAATTATTATTTTTCCTAATTTTTGTTTTTGATACTGTCTCTTAAACTTATTTCTATATTATTCATAGAAATTATGTAATATAATATTTATTATTTATTATCTCAATAACACTTTTTGTTTTTATTTTTATCGCCTATAGTAAATCATTATCTCATTTAAAATGTCTCACTTTCATTTTTGGTTTGTCCCATTATAAATGTTTCATTTTATTTTAGGAAGTAATTATCCATTCAAAAAGTGTGGGTCCTACAAACTTTTATCACTTTAAGTACTTTATACTTTTATCCTAAATACCCGTATCCAAAAAAAATGAATACATCAAATGGGACGGAGGGAGTAGGATGATACATGTCAAGTAAAAGTATTGAATTTTAAAAATAGTTACATATGTGAAAATAGTTTAATTTTATCACAATGTTTGAGAACTTTGGATACAAGAGAAAATTCTTATCTTATATCAATTTCTAATATATATATATATATAGGAGATGGTTAATGTAAGAAACATTTTTATCGTGAGAATATGAGAACAAAAAAATGATAAATTCGTTATGAAAGTTAATGAATCCGCTGAGAAAGTTACTGAATTCAAAAAAATGAAATTTTCGTCCCTCATGGGATTCGAATTTGGGTGAAAAATTCTGGATTTTTGGATTCAGTAACTTTCACAGCGTATACATTAACTTTATAGCGAATTCATTTTATTGACATCGAATTTTCGTGGTTATTAGTTCTCACGTTAAAAATGATTCTTTTTTGAATCTTAACATATATATATATATATATATTAATTATTAACTTAATTACTAGTCTATACTTCAAATTTTAAAAACAGTAAATATATTATAGGTATAATTTTTGTTTTAATTTAGTTAGAGAAGGACGATGAAGATTGAATCTTATATCTCTTTCTTTATAGTTTATATAGAGCAAGAACGACGTGTGGATGTTCCCAAAATTTACATTTATAAATATACACAAATAAAAAAATAAATATTTCATGCATACCATCTAAAATATCACATTTTCTTTTTCAGGTGGTCCTGTTACAAATGTTTCATTTTATTTTATAGGAAATAATTATCCCTTTTGAGTCATATCCATTTTTTTTATCACTTTATCTATTTTATACTTTTTTCTTAATTACATGTGTCCAGAAGAAATAAGACACTTTAAATGAGATGTAAAGAATACAATATATCATATCACACCATTATTCTTAAATTAAATATATAATAAGTAAATAATATTTTATAAATAAATCTCTTTTACATAGGTATAAGTATTATAACCTATATTTAAGAAATAGAAACATTATCAACAAAAATATTCTTCTCTTTCTCCTCGCAAAAGAAAAGGAATTAAAAGGAGTTATTCTAACGTTCTTCTAACATGCCAAAAGAAAGAAACTGTATTGGCAAATGGCCCATTTTTTCTTAAATATATACTCAATCAGGTATATATATATATATATATATATATATATATATATATATATATATATATGGGAGGTTAACGTAAAAATCATTTTATTGTGAGAGCGTGAGAACCAAAAATGATGAATTTAGTGTGAAACTTGATGAATCAATTGAGAAAGTTCTTGAATCCAAAAAATATGAAATTTTCGCCTCTCATGGGATTCGAACCCTGAGTGAAAATTCTGAATTTTTGGATTCAGTAACTTTCCCAACAGATTCAGTAACTTTCCCAATAGATTCATATATATATATATATATGCATTTATTATTCTGATAAAATTTACTATATGCTAATATTAATATACTTCATCAATTTGTTATTTGGATAATACAACTATGAATGATGCCAAGTTCTTTGCCACCTTTTCAAAAAGTAGCCAAATTTTCCTCATTTTGTAATTTTCTTTTTTCCTTTTTTCTGCCTTTTTTTTGTGGATCACAACGAAAGTTTTTTAAAAGAGAGAAAAGAGAGAGGTCATCTTTCTAGCGTGAGAAAACCCCATCCATACGTGTGGAATCAGCAACCATTTTCTAATTAATTAATTAATATTTCGTAGACCCACTTGACCCTTATGTTAAATTGAAAATACGTGCCAACACAACAGTTTTGACTTATGAGGGGCAAATATTGAAATATATATATAGAAAGTTAGCAGCAATACAAATATTGAAATAGAAAAATTTATGTGTTAATACCTAAAAGTATCATTAAAATTAGAAAAAGTATTATTTATTTTTACATAATATTTTAAAAGTACCATTTATGTTAAAGAAAATATCATTTGTACTAAATAAAAGTGTCGATATATATTAAGCTGAAAAAATGAAAGTCGCTCATTTTGTCCATCAGTCCATGGGAGAAATAATGGCTATATTAGCAGCCTAATCGGTCTGAGTTTTCTAATTATTTTTTTTCCACACAATCGCATTGTATTATTGTTTGCAAACACAGCAAAGTAAAATTAGTTTAGGGTAAAAGTGCATTGAGTTCCTAAATAAGTTGAGTCGTAATGAATTTGTCTAGTGTATTGCTACAGTAAAAATAATCGGATTAATTATCATTTACCTTTTGACCTCATAGCTACTTTATGAGTGATCTTTGGAAATAAACAAATATGGTGACTTTTACTCCACTATTACACTTACGCCCCCGTTAGTGCAACGCCGTTGATGAAAACTTAACAAGGACTGATGGAAGCTGAAACGACTTGGCAGTAATCAAGCACTCCTATGAGAACGAAATCTTAGTTTTGCTAATGTCAAGGAGTTAGTTACCTACCAGTTCATAATCAAAATATACTAGCAAGCTCATAAGCCCCTATTGGATTGGAGGATTGTTACTCCTATGCAGTATAAATGGGTTTCCAAACTGTTGGGTTTTAACTATGAAACACACTAGAAGAAGTTGGCTTATGCCTTATCTAGAAAGGGAAGCATAGAGGCTGAGCTTAATACCATTATCATTGTGGTACCAGCCTGGATGCATAAAGTTCATTCAAGCTACATTAGTGAGGATTACTTCCATTGTATCCTGGGTATGAGCTGACATGAGGGATATACTAAAGTTTGCAGGGAGAATTATCATTGCTAACTCTAATACTTTCAGATAAGACATTCTTAAGGAGATGCATAATTCCCCATATTAAAACTAAGGGACATATATGAGGATTAAGAGACTTTTCTAATGGCCTAATCTGAAAAAATAAGTCTATGATTGGAAGCAGACTTGTGACACCGCATCAAGAGTAAACATGAAGCCAGACTATGAGGGTGTTTGGCTAAACTTATTTTAAAGAGCTTATAAGATGTTTCAAGAGCTTATAAGTTGTCAAAGTGTTTGGATAATTTAGCTTATAAGCTAGAGAATGAATCGTGAGTTAGAGAGAGAAAATCATAGTTAGAGCGAGAAAATTGACGAGAGGTGAAGTCGATAGTATATATGTAGATTATAACGAATCATAGTAATGTTATTTTGGTAAATTCACTGTTACTTGCAAGCTTATGAAAAAATAAGTTGATATTGAGCTACTTATTTTTAAGGGAGTTTATAAGCTGTTGGAGCTTATTTTAACAGATTATAAGCTGTTTAGGAGCTTATTTTACCAAACACTTTGCATGGGCTTATAAGCTCCTAAACAACTTATAAGCTGTTTTGAAGAGTTTATAAGCTTAGCCAAACACCTCTATATCCAGAGCTGCTGCAACCATTGCCAATTCCAAAACACATATGGACTGTGATCCTATCATCCTAGTTGTGGTGGATGAGTGAGTTGGTGGTGGGCCCATGAATAGCTATATTTGAGGAAATATTATTGAGAAGGAAGCTTTAGTTAAGAATACAATTGTTGTAACAATGATGTGGCACCACTTTGGATAGTCTACGAAATAGACCTTTTCCCTTTCGTGGTTGATGGACCAGGATTTTAGAAATTCTCCAACAGTTGGAATTTCAGGTCTCTCATATTTTTAGAAAAGGGAATATGGGCGCGGACAAGATGGCGTTTGGATTTCTGTCCAAGATAGTATCAGGATATGTTTTTTCTCTTGCTCCAAAATGGAAAGATTTTTATAAAGTTTTCACATTTCAATCTTACCAAAATATGAGGGGTAATGATAATTTTGCGGTTAAAAGATTAGGAAGATTTTTGTTTAATGTCCACAAAAAACAGCTCTAAAGAAAGTACAACTCACACACTGTGATTGCTCGATCTTTGAGTCATGTTTTAAATCTATTAATTTTTAATTAATTGAGTTAAAACGATAAAGATATTTTTTTTCCCTGGGAGTACGAGAGTCTGTTCTTAAATGAGTTTCCCTTGTTCTTTCTTAAGAGTTTTTCCCACTAAGTTTTTGCCTAAAAAAAGGTTTTGATAAGGTTTGGCCTAGTGGAATCTGCCTATGATCCCAAAGGATTTTAGGTTTTGTTTTGTTTTTTGGTCTCTTTCTATATTACAGTCTTTCACAAGGTAGACTTTTTCAAACTTGTTTGGCTTAATTTGCAAATAGATCTCAAAGTTGACCAGAGTAGGCCCAAACCAATAATTTCATCCTAATTTATTTCAGAAAATCAACCCCCTAACCTAACATCATAGTTGAAGTCCAGTCCATCCAAGTTGAAGAGGTTTCTGTACGTGTAATGTGTGCTAACGTGTAAGACTCGAGCCACTCATCTCACGACTGACGCATCTTTGCAAGAAAGGGATAACTTAACTGATAAAATCAAAAGTTCAAAACATACTCAGACACCATCAGCCTCTGGATATCTCAAATTTTCTTTGTCCCCTCCAGCCGGCCAACAACCATTATTCCACCCTCTCACATATCTCAAATTCTCTTCAGATTACGATTCTTCATTGTTAAAGATACATCTTGAGCTCTCTCTGAAGTGGGGTTTATCTTAAATTCACTTTTCCGATTTCCAGTTCCACAAATTCGGATTCGTAGTTTTGGCAATTCATGATTGGGGCATGATCGATTAGGGCAAAGATTCAATCTTGGAATCGTGCAATTACAATCCAAATGTTCTGTTTCCACAGCTCAATTCCGTTTGACCAGCATATAGAAATGCCAAAATCCGTAAATCCGACCGACCCGTTTTCGAAAACCGATCAGTTCAACAAGAACAGAAAGAATCCGAATCCGAATCCGTATCCCCCTCAGCGCTGCGATCAATCCCGCTCTGCCTTGATCGATGTCGTGATCTTGATCGCCGTGATTTGCGCCTCCGGGTTTCTTCTATATCCGTACGCGAAGATTATAGGGCAGAAGACTCTCGAACTCTCCGAGGAAGTCGCGGAGGTCGTGGTCGAGGAAGTTGTCCGCGCGCCGCTGGTGTTCGGATGCCTGGGGCTCAGCATAGTCTTCGCGGTGACGGCGCTCGTGGCCATCACGGTGTGCACGGACAATAGGTGCGGCAAAGCGGGGTGCAGCGGGCTGCGGAAGGCCGCTGAATTCGACATTCAGTTGGAAACTGAGGACGCTGTGGGAAAGTCTAGTCTCCAACGCAAGGGGCTGTTTGAATTGCCCCGCGATCACCACAGGGAGCTCGAGGCGGAGCTGAAGAAGATGGCGCCGCCTAATGGCAGGGCGGTGCTGGTGTTCCGAGCAAGGTGTGGATGCTCCCTCGGCAGAATGGAGGTGCCGGGACCTAGGAGATCTCGGAAGGTTAGAAAGTAGGCCCACTTGATATCGATGATCATATTTATATACTCATTTAGAGATAGAGATGAGCAGGTGAGTATACTTGTTTATTTGCCCTGATTATATGAATAAGCTCATTGGAATAAGTTACTCGAACAATATACATTGCTAGTTATTCGAAGAATATGGAATTCCCTTCTTTCCTCTCTGGCTTTAATGATTTAGTTCATTGCTGATTATTCTTGTTGCTTTATATATCTGCCGCGACCTTATCTCAAGTGGGGATTTATATTTTTCCGAATGTGTGTCGTCCTTTGAGACCATGATCTAGAATTTATATTTGCATAAACTTGAATCCATCCATCAATTTGGAGGGAATGATAGTCAAAGAGAATTTTGCAGTGGATTTTATGGAGCTAAGAGACCACTTCTATAGGCGGCTCAGGTCAAGAATGGAAAAATGGCTTTACTTTTTATTTTGAGCTAATTAGAAGTTTTATATCTAGGTGTCGTATGTCTTTTCTTCTCCTTGATTTTTATTGAGATATAGATTAGGAGTAATTTTTAAATTTCATGAAAAAGGAAAGTTGATCCTGAATGAGGCCTACCTCATCTCTATTTTATAGAATGAAAGGTTGATTTATTGATGTTTCCGTGGTGTGAAGCTTTTTTTCTCAACTCTTATCCATGAAGTTTATCTGCACCTGCTTGTATATTTCAATGCCTTCATAAGATGATAACCTGAAGAAGTACTTGATAGGATATGGCCCAACCTCTCGGGCCAATAGCAGGCCCCAAACAGTGGCCTAACCTAATGTTGCCTACCTCGATTCGCCTTAAAATGACGATCCCCAAACCCAATTATGGGTAACGGTAATGGTAACGGTAGAAATCATGGGTAATAATGGTGGAGATCATGGTGGGTTATAGGAGAATGATGAGCCAATCGAGGATTCGTAGCGAGGTTTACGTTTGTGTATAAATATGAGTTAGATTGAAGGTAAAAGGTTAGCAAATTCATCGAATACTAGAGCCCTTTGAGATACTTTACGTAATCGAAATATAGTAAACATCTTGAGGATCATCTCCTAAGGGCGTAGATCTTATTCTTGATCGAACCACGTAAAGTCTCTCGTGTTCTTACCGTTTTATAAATCTCACATACTAGATTTATCATTGGCGCCGTCTGTGGGAAAACTCTTGAACAAAAGTCGTGTTTTCTACAATCTAATGGCAAGGACACGTGCAAACATGAAATCTTGCCGGCGATGTCGGTAACAACCGCGGAAGGCGATCGGTGGTCACACAACGCCGGGAAAGGGATCGCGGACGCCACCGGTGGTCACACACACGAGGTCACATGGAAAATGCTTCCATACACCCTCGGGATCGCCGCCCAACGAAGAGGAAGACACCGACCTCGATGCAGGTGAGCAGGAGGTTCACCGCCCCACGAGGTCCTCGGTCGGCAAATGTCCGAGTTCCTCAACGCCAACCTCAATCAATTCGAGTTTCTCAACCGGAGGACAAGCGGGCGGGCCCTCAAGAGTGCCCGAAGTGGTGATTACGGCAATCGAGGTCGCCACCTCTCGAAACAATCAACGTTCACCACGGCATAATGATCGCCTCGATACCGTGGTTCATTCGTCATCGCACCCTCCGGAGTCGTTCTCCACCTCGACGTGATACCCATGAAAATGGACGGGAAAGAAGGGAGGAAAGGCGAAGTCGAACTCCCTCGAAGAGGCGGCGACGCCGTTATCGATCTCGCTCCCGGAGAGGATGGTAACGAACTCCGGATTCGACCGACATGGGCGAATTATCTCCTTTTCAAGGGAGATTCGGATACACCGCCACGGCGATCTGGGCTCGAATATTCTTGCATACGATAGCGCGGAGATCCTTACGACTTCCTATTTGCTATACCACCAATATGGCAAACCGAGGATGGAAGATTTCCATATGTGTAAGGTCTTTCCGAGGTCTTGATCTCCAGCGCTCGGCGTTGGTTCACCCGCCGCCGTAATAGCATCCATTGCTTCAAAGACCTCATGGATCGATTCAAATGGCGTTTTACCGGAAGATGCCGCCTCAGCGGCCTTCGTCCGATCTGCCACAATCCGTCGAGGGCGAGGCGAAACAATGTCGATTTCGTCTCCAGTTCATCATGGAATCCCTTAAAATAGATGAGTAACGATCTCTACATCATCAACGATTCAAGCGGGATCCGACACGGAGCTCGAATAAAGAGATCACCCGTGAGCCAAAGACCGCTAGTCGTCTTTGGACCTGATTGACAACTTTGTCAAAGGGGACGAGTCGGACCGAAAGCAGAGAGAGATGCGGGATGAGCGGATCGAGAGAAGGAAACCGGAGGATCGGGGCGAGTCTTTGAGCAGCGAAGTGCGTTCGAAAAGAATAAAGAAGGGCCGAAGAGAATCAAGGTGGGACCTCGGCAAAACCCCAGTAATAACGATCGCCTCTATTGAATCCGGTATGAAATATTTGAGCTTCATCGAGCTCTTTCAAAACCTCCTCCTATGAAAGCGAGGATCGAAAAAAAGTCAACGGGAAAGTATTGTGACTACCACCAAGGGTGCGGTCACGATACTGAGAAGATCGCAAGTCATGAGCTCGCAGTTGACGAGCTCGTCAAGGAAGGAAGGCCGAAGAAGACACCGCCGATCTGGGCCGGTAATAAAAAGCAGAGGCAAAATGGAGGTGGTAACAGCTGCAGACCGACCTCAACGGCAACCCGACGAAGATGGCGAGACGAAGGTCCCAATGCAATGGAGCGGTGTGCGCTATAACCGGACTGCCGGTTGAGTACGACGAGGTCGTCGCTAGAAACGAAGCTTCTGAGGCCGACCTCAAGAGCCAAAAACAAGCGACTCGGGATGGAGAAAACATCGTGTTCTCCAAAGGCGACCCAGTACCAAGATCATGCCTCACGGGATGCCATTACAATACAAGCCGTGGTGGGTAACAAGAATGTACATCGAGTCTACATTGACATCGGAGCCTCCGTTAGCATCATATTCGGAGCCGCCTGGATAAACTTGATGTCGGAGGAATTGAGTACACCGCGCACCTTCCGATTGCGGAGCTTTACTCAAGAGGCGGTTGACCCGAAGGTGTCATTACCCTTCCCGGTCACCGTAGGGGTGCGCCCTGTGTCGGTCACCAAAGCCATTCAATTTTTCCCGGTCCGAGCTCCTCTCCATACAATATTATCACGGGAAGAGATTGGTCAGTATGCAACAGAGCTGTCGCTCCGTGTACCACCTCACCATTAAGATACCCACCCCGTGGGAGTGTTAAGCATTCGGGGTGACCAAGCGGCGACTAAAGAATGCCTACGAGTCTCAACCAAGACGCGGCCTTACCTCGGGCCTAGCAATTAGAACCTCGAAGTTGCCACCTGGGATGATCGACCGAGAATCTTGACTATCTGACGACGACCCTTCCAAAGTTGTCGAGGTTGGTACCCAGTTTGATCGATATTCGCCAACGGTCATGCACTTCTAAGGAATATAGAGATGTATTTGCATGGTCTCCATTAGATATGGACCGGGTCTCGCTTGAGCTCATAACTCATCGTCTCAACATTGATCCGGCCACTAAACCGGTTCGACGGAAGAGAAGTTTTGCCGGAGCGAAAGCCAGTCATAAGAGGCGAGGTAACCCAACTCGTGGAGGCTAAAACTCAGACGAGGTTAAATACCCAACTTGGATGGCTAATCCGTTGTAGTTCGAAAGCCGGAGGGGATGGCGCATGTGTGTCGACTATACCGACCTCGATAAACAACGCTAAAGGAATTACCCCTCCCGACATTGACAAGAAGGTGGAAGCATTGGTGGGGCATGAGATCTTGGTTTCTGGATTTATACAAGGGTACCACCAAGTCTTGATGAGCCGGAAGACGCCCCAAAAACAAGCGTTCATTATCGACTTTGTCTTTGCCTAGAAAGATGCCTTTTAGTCCGAAAAAGCTGGAGCTACCTACCAAAGAATGGTGACGCGATCTTGAGGATCACATAGGAGAAATTGTTGAGGTCTATGTCGGCGATATAGTAGTCAAAAGCAAAAAGGCGAGAAGCTGCGCCATTGACCTCGAAACTATCCTTCAACTCCTCGGTCGGTGACCTCAAGCTCAATCCCAGTGCACATTCGTGGTGAAGGCGGGTAAATTTACGGGATCTTTGGTTTCTCGAAGGCACGAAGCCAATCTACCAAGGTGAAAGCGGTGCTCGACATGCGGATCCCAAAACCATCCGTGAAATACACAAACTCACCGGATGCCCGGCCGCCTCAGTGATTCCTATCTCGAGTGCAGAAGCAGCTTTCCTTCTTCAAGATCCCGAGGAGAGCTCCAGTTTCACTGGCGGGAAGAACACCAGTCGCCTTTGACGGTGAAGGAATATCTCGCCGACCGCCGACACTATCCGCCCCAAAGCAAGGTGAAACTCTATCGCTATATTTCGCCACCTCGGACGAGGCAATTAGTCTTTGTCAGGTGCGAGATGAGATGGGACGGCAACTCCCGTCTACTTCATTAGCCGGGCTCTCAAAGGACTGAGGCAGGTACACCAACCTCGAGAAGGTAGCTCAGCCTTGTGTGAGCATGAGCGGCGCCTCCGGCCTTACTTTCAAGCTCATTCGGTCCGGTACTAACGGACTTACCTCTAAGACAAGTCTTGTCAAAACGAGTCATCGGACGAATAGCTAAGTGGGCACTTTGGGCTCGTCGAACATGATATCTCATACTCCCGAGGCCCGGCCATAAAAGGCAAGCCACTGCGGATTTCTGGTGGAGATCAAATTCACCGAGGTCGTCTCTACCACCGAGGTCACTCCCACCCCACGGCGGAGGAATCGTCCTTGCATCACCCGTTGAATGTTGGCGGATGTATGTAGACTGAGCTTCATCTGAGCGGGTGGCATGCGCTGCATCCTCCTCCTCGGCCCGATAAGCAAAGTGACATACGCCTCGGTTTACCTTCCCGACCACCAACAACGAGGTGGAGTCACGAGACCACGATCTCCGGACTCCGCCGCCAAGAAGGGGTGGACAAGATCCAAATCTTGAGATTCCTGTGTCGTGGTGAACCGGTGTTAAGCAAATACGAGGCTAAGGAGGACCGAATGAAACAATACCTCGAGAAGCGAAGGAGATCTTGACCTCGTTGGTACTTCAAGATATCCATCAAATCCCGAGAGGAAAATAGCCGGTGACATCCTTAGTAAATTAGCCGTCCCGACAAATCCGCCAAGAGAGGGAGGTTCATTCCGGAAGCATTGGCGCCCGCATCATCGTTATCTCGGTGAACCAAACTGGACGACGCCTAAAAGCATACACGGAAGTTGGCACACTACCTCGGGATCGGCTAGAAGCAAAAAGATGATGGTAAAATCCCGAAATATCTTGTGTATGAGGGCTCTCTCTGGAAGTCTTACCTTCAACCCTCCCGAGGTGCTTGGACGAGAAGAAGCCGACCACGTGCTTAATGAGATTCATAGAGGATCTTGCGGAAGCCACATCGGCTCCGAGCTCTTTCAAAGAAGGCGTTGAGGTCGGGATATTATTGCCCACCCTTATTCAAGATTCGGTGAACTCGTCAAAAATGTCCGAGTGCCGACCGTTCCACGGTCAGCTACCCCGGACCGATTTGAGCGACCTACAAAGCCCGCGACCTTTCATGCAATGGGGATCGACATCGTTGGTCCGTTCGATCGAGCAAGGTCGGCTTCGATGTTTAGTCGTTGCTATAGACTACTTCACAAACGGGTCGAGGCCGAGCCACCATCGAGCCTCACGAGCGGGAGGATTCGAGACCCGTGTGGAAAAATATAATCCGCCCGCATACCGCACGCTCGGTCTCGGACAACGGCACCCAATTCGTAGATAAAATTTCGAGGTGGTGCGAAGAGCTTGGATCGATCAACGCTTCACCTCGATCGCACACCCACAAGCGAATGGCCGCACCGAGGTCACCAACCGCACGATCGTCAAGGATTGAAGAAGAGGTTGGACCGAGCTAAAAGCGACCGGGCTGAAAATCTCCTCAAGTCCTCTCGGTCTACTGGGACCACGCCTCGACGACGTCGACGGAAACCCTTTCGGCTGGTCACGATGCCGAGGCCGTCATACCGGCCGAGATCGGCATGCCAAGCCAGCGTGCTCTTCACTTCGACCGGTGGGAACGAGGAAAACTCGCGGGCCAACCTCGACGCCTCGGGAGAAGCACGAGCTCGCCTTCATAAACGAAGCCAATCTGAGGCTCGGTCGCGCGGTACTACAACAAAAGGGTCAAAACCTCTGCATTCCAAGTAGGCGACCTCTCCCACGAAATAATGAAGCCAAGAAGTCGAGGCGTCTTAACAAGTCGGATCGACATGGGAAGGCCCATACCGTGTTCACGAGAACCTCGCAAGGGGCTTACAAGCTATCTCACTTATCCGGTGCGCTTATCCCCTAACACGGCATATTTCTCATTTAAGCGAGTACTTGGTATAGTTTCAATTTGGATCGACCTTATGTTAGCCTCCTTACTTGCTTGTCAAGTGCGATGTCATATATTTGTTGAATAAAATATTTATTTTCTAATGAATATTTCATTTCGCTTCATTTTATTCAGATGCGAACATCTATTCGATATACCGCATTTAACCTTCACGGGGACGCCTCACGAAGATGAAAACCCACTAAGTAGGGTACTCACTAAGCGACGCCGCACTCGTAGATTACTCATTGAATTGAGCGTCTCGGTCAACGCATCGCACTACTCACTAGTTTGAAAGTCTACATGCATGCATACAGATTACTCATTAAGTTGAAAAAATCTACATGTATAAGACATCCAAAATTGGATCTTACCAAATTATGACCAAGTATACAGTATAAATACATTTACGACCAAACGAAGTCCTAAGCTATGTTTATACCTCTTAAGAGGAAAAACGTACACTTCGAAACGAGTCTAAATACATTTATACCTACATACAAAGTCCTACACTATATACCCTCATTCGGGTTTCCGGGCTCCGCCTCGCCGAGACTCACTGAAGCTGAGATAGTTCTGAACAAAATCTCCAGGTCGACGATGAATACCCGGAATGAACTCGGTCCCCTCCACCCAATCTATGAGGACGGCACCACCTCGGCCTGCTCCAGGTGCATTCTGACACGATACAGGCGGATTCGGTTCGGGAATGCGATCTATACCCGAGGTCGCACTCGACCCGTGAGCCTAACTCCGGCCAGAACCATGCCCTTGTCCCCGAACCGCCGCCTTCCCTCGACCTTACCGGCGCTCGGCCACGTCTCCGACCGCCGAGGCGTCCTCTGTGTACCTCTTCGGTGGACCCATTAGGCGAGCACCGGCATGATCGCGTAGCCGCCTCCTCCTCGTGCTCTTCAATTATCGACCAGACGTCTGCGCAGGCGTCTTTGCGGGATCGGGGCATACGTCGTTTCTGACCATCTCGTACATTTGCATGTATTTCGTGATGTAGTCGAGGCGCTTCAAACTTCTTGCTATTTGGCCCTCCTCATCCCTCGATACCATGCCCTCCGCCAACAAGCTCGAACTCGGTCGTCGGCTTCAGATATGGTAGTTCCACCATCCGCGGATTACTTTCATACTGTGATGCTCCTCCGAGATCCGAGCCAACCTCTCGCCGTCAGCGCCGCCTCACATCGCATCGATCGCCTCGATCACATCCGCAGATAAATCGGCCCCGGACTTGAGATGTGTAATCCTTAACTTTAACGCCTCATTCTCGAAGAGGCGGACCACTTTGAGTCGACCTCATGTAACTTCGTTTGATTCGGTGATATCGGTGACGTCCATGCCGGCCGTAACCGAGTCATTCGGCGGACCGACCTCCAAAGGCATCACCTCTTCATCCTTCCGGCAAGAGCACCTCGGACTTCTTTCGGCTTTGTTAGCAACTCATGATCGAGTCCAAGTATTGAGATGAAGAATGCTAGAAATAAGACAACACACTGAGCATCTTAACAAGATATGTCTATTATTCAAATGAAAGTTTGTACAACACAGGTCCTATTGACCCCGCAAATCGCCTATTACATTAGGTCCACCGACCTCGGGCTCATTGCCGGACTCTCCTCCGCCTCTGCTTTGCTGCTGCTGCTCCTCCACTGGTTGCCGATCTCCGGAAGGTGGCGATCTCGGAAGGAAAGTCCGACCTCGGACTGCCGCCTTGGTTTCACCCTCAACTCAAAGAAGGAATGCTTGAAGCTCAAGTCTTCATCTTCCTTGCACCGAGTTATGGCCTCCGCCGTCGTGAGTGAGGTGAAGATGCCAAGGCATCAACCACGGGAAAAAGGTCGCCCAGCGATTATGCGAGCATAATTCTTGATACCTCCCGATGGTCGACCTCAACCCAACCGTGTTGGGCCTTGTCAAAATCTGGTCTCTCGCCGCCAACTCTCTAGGTGGGCACAAATCACTGCGCCTCATCAAATGCGGCCGGTCGGAGATGAAAGAGGAAAACTCTCCGACTCGATAAGCTGTTGGCGAAGGCCCTCGGCATAGGTCCTCGCCCGCTTGACAAGGCGCTTGTCTGTGACCGCCTCCTCCGACCTCGGCAGCCTCCTCTTGGGCGCCTCCGCCGGCACGGGCCACTGCAAGACCGGTCCTCCTTCTTGAGGGCACTCCGCCATCTTTGCCACTTGGCTCCTTGACTTCGCCTTAGCAAGTTCGGCGTCCGCCCGCCGGCAAAGATCTAGCGGATTCACGCATGCCCTTAGTTTGTCCGCGGCGGTCTTTCTCCATGGCCTCATATTGCGGCGCCTCAACAACAAGCCCGCCATGCGGTGCATCTCACCCGCCATCGAGTCCGCATCCCGAATATGGAACAATTAGCAACACGTAACAACAAACTTACAAGGAGAAGAGTAGCGACTTATACCTTTGGGAAGGATAAGGAGTCTTTGGAAGCCGCACCTCGGCAGAGGATGGCCATGGACCTCGATCTCCGGTCGGGCCGAGGTTGTCGAGGACCGGTCATTAAGTCTTCAGGCGCCCACCACCACGGTGTTGGGTGGACTCGCCGTCTCGCCTTCTTCCTCGGGCTCCCTTCGTTCGGAGGATGCGGCGCGGCGAGATCGGCACATCGACTTCTCCGGTAGGTCAACCTTCACCGCATACAACAAGAGAATTTCATTAGCACCACAAAATCGACGAGGAAATAAAGATAAGAAGGTTGCCTCACCCAAATCGCACTCGACATCGAGCTTCGACCTATAAACACTCAACCCAAAGATCGCTCAAGTCATCCTCGGTATAATTGATCGATAGGATCTCACCCATATCGTTCAACGACTTCTCCATAGGGCCTGTGGGATTAATTTTCACATCCTTCATCGCTCAGAGGCCCCACTCATACCTCGGATACCCTCACCGCAGAAAAGTATCTATTTTGCGGTGGGATACCTTCATGGGAAGCTATTTTAAACTTCGACGGTGATGGGTAATATACTCCTCCTATAGACTTGATCTCAAAAACGCATCAAGACTTGAAAGAGAACTCCTCGCCTATGCCATAACAGAATGACCTACAATGACCGCCGACCTAATAGAATTGGAGGTCGGTTGGCATATAGGATCGAAAATACTCTTGAAAGCTAAGGAAAATGGGGCAAAAGGAAATCTAAGCCCACTATTAAGCTATCTACAAAATGGTAATAAACCCTCCCGAGGGCCATCGCCTATCATTGGGTTTCAAGCACCACCATGCATCCTCACGGGATGTGGTATTTCTCAACAACCACCAAAAGCTCCTCGTCGTCAAAGTTGATCTCGCCCCACCAATCTCGAGCCCATCCCATACCAAGACTTTGGTGAAACCCTAGAACTAAGTCCTTTGGATTTACCTGGCGGTTATGGCATATATAATCCCTTACATTGGGATCTTGGCGTAACCCGAAGCCGAACCGAGTTATCGAGGCGAGAAGAGGAATGAGAAGGTGAAGAATACATACTTACTTTTTCTCGAGCGGGATTTCGATTTCTTCAACAAAGTGTGAAAGAGGTGGGGATTTCTAAGGTTATACTCTCGGATTCAAACGTCGAAGGAGAAAATGAGCAGTTGCCTCTTTTGACCTATTTATAGGATAAATGGCGCCTAAAATCTGCCGTTTCGTTTATCACACGTGCTATCTACGATTGGATGTGTGGACCGACGCTGCACGCTTTTGAAGTGCCCAACTACCGCTTTGGCGCGTATGACGTACTCTGCGAAAAAAGCAGACCGCCGATCGATCACGTAATGATTACTACGAGCTCGGACATGGACTACGACCATGTCCTTATACCGGTAGTATTTGGTCGGACCTCGACCTCCTCCCGACATCGGACCTCGACTCCGCTAGTCTAATCACGTAATGATTTTGACTTGGGCATCGGGTCGCGCCGTATGTCCACCTCGGACCGGTGAAGTATTTCGGTCGGACCTCGATGTCCTTAAAAAAAAAAAGGAGCCATACAAAGAAAAGACAAACCTTGGCGAAAACTTGACCAGTAATATCACGCCTCGGCAAAGCACATTCTCCGCTCACCCGGCGAGGCTATTCTTGACTTTTCGAGGGTATGATAGGATATGGCCCAACCTCTCGAGCCCAACAATAGCCCCAAACGAGTTGGGCCTAACCTAATGTTGCCTACTCGGTTACGCCTAAAACGACGATCCCCAAACCCCAATTATGGGTAACGGTAATGGTAACGGTAGAAATCATGGGTAATAATGGTGGAGATCATGGTGGGTTATAGGAGAATGATGAGGCCGCCAATCGAGGATTCGTGGCAAGGTTTACGTTTGTGTATAAATAGGAGTTAGATTGAAGGTAAAAGGGTTAGCAAATTCGAATACTAGAGCCCTTTGAGATACTTGTCGTAATCGAAATATAGTAAACATCTTGAGGATCATCTCCTCCGTGGACGTAGATCTTATTCTTGATCGAACCACGTAAAAGTCTCTCGTGTTCTTTACCGTTTTTATAAATCTCACATACTAGATTTATCAGTACTTATGTCCAGTTTCTGCCCCAACTTGTTCTACTTTTAGCTCTACTGCCCGACTGATTACCTATCCATCTGCTAAATGACTACAACTCTCGTGACTAGTTAAGTCGAGCGTACATGTCGTTACTTCTTCTGTGTGGTCTAGAGCCAAATGTAACAATATCAAATTCTATCAATACACTTTAAACTAAACAGAGGATCAGTGACGGAATTAGTGACAGAAACTTTCTGTAGTTCATTGGCGATGGAACTTTGGAACACGATGATGGTGACAGAATCCCACAATGGAAAAATGCGCCAGTTATTCACCCCATTACTGTCGACGGATATTCCGTGTCAAAAATCTACAATGAAAATATCCGCCGTCAAAAAACCCCTTATATATGTAAATTTAGTAATATTTAACGACTGAGTTGATCCGTGGATGATATTTTTATTTTATTTTAATATTATTTAATAATGGAAAACGTCGATCCTAAGAATAAAATTTAATTTTAATTTGAATTTCCGTCTTAAGTCTGTGGAGCGAACTCGTGACCAAAACAACACAATATCTAATTATATCAATAATTTCTTGGCTAAGTCCATCATTACTTTTTTCGCCGCGTTCATCACACTGGGTTTCCCTAATACAGTTTATCTTTAATCTATGGCTTGCATGTAATCGCACATAATAACAAGTTCGCACCCTCGTCACACACACACACAAGAAAAAAAGATTAAAAGAAAAACGGATTTAGCATGCAAATGACAATATCATTTGCTAATCCATGTGAATGTAGCATGTGTATAGAATTTGGTATGAGATTACTGAATAAGTCATGTATATTTTTTTCATTTAATATTCTATCATAATTCCTTTTCTACGCACATTTTATTTAATGTTTAGTTTCTATTTTGTTTCTAGGTAATGCTAAATATACGTATATAATATTCTATAATTTTCGATCGAATTGGTACGAGATTACTGAATAAGGGGGTGTTTGGCTGAGTTTATAAGCTCAATCAATATGTTTGACAAATTAAATTGTTAGAAAAATTGTAAGTTTTCAAAATAAACTATATTAAAAAAAAAGCTTTGTATGAGATGATGCACGTTAAAAAGATAACACCTCCCTTCATATTACAACAATTGTGTTCCTATGCAAATGCCATAATTGAGTAAAGTGGCAAATGACTAGACTAGCTGTTGTTAGGTCTGGGGTCGAGTCTATTTTAGACCTCTATCATAAAAATATTTTGTCCTTTTCTTTATTTACCATATTTTCTTCTAGTTTATTTTTTTCCGTTACATCTTCAATTTTTTTGATCTCGAATACTTTATTATATAATTCTCATTTTTAATACAAATTTTTCCAATAATCTTGTTACTTTATGCACTAGATATAACATGAAGACCAATTACAAAAAATATTTCAGTCTTTTTGTTTACTTACCACATTTTCTTATAGTTCTTCAATTTATTTATTTTTGTTTCATCTTCAAATTTTTTTTTTATCTAAAAATTATAATGACTTATTATATAATTTTCATTTCTAATATCAATTTTTTATAATCTTATTATTTTATGCATTAGAGATACACTTGAAGATTAATATTAAAAACATTCTAGTCCTTTTGTTTATTTACAACCTTTTTTCTTCTAGTTCTTCAATAATAATAAAAAACTTTTAGTCTTCATTTTTCAAATCAAAACTATGGTGATTTATTATGTAATTCTAATTTTTAATATCAATTTATGTTATTATTTTATGTACTAGAGATATACACTTGAAAGATGGAGGCCTGATGTCTAGCGTCGAGTGATCACTGATAATCTAGCAAATAGTACCAGAACTAGACGATGCAGTTGTAGCAAGTTAGTAATCGAGTATCGTATCTACAAAGATAGAAATTCGAGCACACAATAAGTAATTAAACACATATACTTTATTTTTATTTAGGCTAAATGAAGTTATGAGGTATGATAATGATTAACTAGACAAAGAATTTAGAAAGAAAGGGGAAAAAAATAGAAAAACAAGTTTTAATAAACAGACAGGAAAAATTGTAAGAAATATGATTTTTTGTTTCTCGAGAATTTATCATGAATGTTCAATTCATCATACATTGATTATATTCATAGCATATATAATTAATTGCATCACATAAGAGTTTTATCGTGTTTACCTGCAGACACCTGGCACAGAAGATCAATTGTAGATTTCAACTTTGATCTTCTAGACTATATCCCAGTTGTCTGATCTTCAATACCGAGTAAAAACAATCTATGAAGAACACCAAAATTCTCTCTCCACATGCCATGATTTTAAAAAATGTAGCAGTTGGAATACTACTGATTTTATCCTCTCTAGTATTTATAATGCTCTTCAAATTCTAATTGGATCAAGATTTCAACATATCTAATAAATATACAATTATCCTTTAGTATCTTTTGATATCGGATAATTATCTAGATTTTAGGAGATGTATTAAATAAGTAATATAATTAACAGAGTCTAGTTTTACTTATCTGAAACCTTATCACCAGCATGAACAAGCAATCAAGTCATGGTACTTCTATTTATACTGCAGTTTATACAAACAACTCGTCCTCAAGTTGTCTCAGCTATGAAATATGTTTATATGCTTGCTGGTGCTATGAAACTACTAACTGTTTTCGGACGCAGTCGACTTAACATCTAGCTTATGGGTGCTAGATGACCAAGCTTTCACCAACTGACATTTCGTTGCCTAATTGTCCAAACTTCTACTTAACTTTTGGGAGGGTTTAGTAGAGGGATTTTCAACTCTGGATCTGAGTTGACACAGAAGTCTAACTTAGTTTTTCTAGACTTAAGATATATAAGATGAATATCCTAGACTTAAGGAAGTGAATACTGAAATCTCTAGCTAATAGATATATGTGAGCTCTTGAGATTTATTGATAGCACTATGAAATTCCTTCTTCTAAATCGTTGTTTGATTGGCTTGAGCTTGTGCTTGTATGTTTTGAGATTTTAATTGCACATCGTTTCAGTAACATTCAAAGGTTGGATTCTGCATATATATTTAGAGAGAATATAGAATAGTACCATTAGAGAAAACACCAATCAGATCCTTCTATTTGTCGTTTAAATTCTTCCTATTGAGAATCCTAGTACGTTGTTTTCAGAGGTCTGCATCATAGTACACTGTAGCTCTACAACTCTGAAAATGTCTTTTGATAAGACAGATCTTCTGAATATATGCTAATACATGTGGTGAGTCAAACAATCAAGGTTTAATATCTTATGTGTTTCTTAAGTTAAATTGACTCATTGTTTTATAAGCATTGGCTTCAGGTTAGACCAGTCGAGATTGCTCCGTCTTTTGTAAGTAGGCTGGACTCCCGTCATGTATCAGCTTCGAACCCCTGAGTCAGTATGACGTTTTCAGCAAACATAAATAAATAACTAGCTTTGACCTTTCATCATCCAGCTTTGACTTGATATAGCCAGCATTAACTACTTGTCATCAGCTTTGACTATCGATAGATAACTTTGACTCAAGGATGCAAGCTTTGACTCCAGCTTTGACTCCTGATAGCCATCATAGACTTCCGTGGGGATAGTCGGTGCAGGATATGACACTTTGTCATATCCTGACTTCTTCATCTCTTTCAGTTCTTCAGTCTGCGATCCTTTAGTTTTGCTTCTATTAGTTGTAAAAAAAATGCCTAACTCCAAAACAAGTCAGTAACATTAGTTACATCAGTACAGTAATTATCAGAGGTTTAGGGATCTAATCAAAACACAAAGTTAAAATAGATTAATTTCCAATACTTAGGAATTTTCCCTACAATTGGGTTATCAGGCTAGCACCTATTACCGTTGCTTTTACTCAATACACTTTAGGACTACTCACAAATTTTGCTTTCAGTCAGCTACACCTTTCTTCTTACTGATGGTTTCACCATAACTTCTACTTTACAGGTATGGTTGGGGCCATATTTCCAACTACTTCGAGTGAGCCTTTATAGTAAAGAACAAAGCTAAAGATATGTTGCACTCACTCTAAGCTCCATTTCAAAATTTTACAATGAAGTGTGACTTAGAGAAATGGGAAACTTGACCTAATTAGTGGTGAAACTATCTATAGATTTTGAAGAGCGGATTATGTCCAAGTCTCGTCGGAATTGGAAACAATATTTGAGTTAAGTTTTCTTTCTTAAGAACACCAACTCGTTGAACTCACATTCGTATGTCTCCAATTGGGAAACTCTTATTGATAGAGGATGAATTCAAACTAGCAGTTGTAATGAAGTCATTAAAAAATTCAAACTACATTTTAAAATACAACTGTTGGACTTGTCGTCTTGCATTTTTCGACATAGTGAGTTAGATAGATCCGTTTAGCAAGCTATACGATGGATCTGACTCTTGTTCATTAGTGTCCATCTTCGGTCTCCAGCTAAGTCCACGTCTGATCTCGTGCTGAGTTTTCGAACCTCTTCCGACTTCATCTTTATGAAATCTGATATGTGACATCAGATTTTAATCTTCACCGGTTAAGTACACATCTTTTTATTTATTTACTACTTTTGTCTTTTGAACTAATTTTATAATTTAATTTCCAGTGGTTTTTTTGTAGGAAAAACTTATTTTACCATGTTCCCGATGATCTATCTTGGATGATTAATTCACCATAAATTGATTATATATATAACATGCACTTATATAATTAATTACAAAAAATAGGTGTTTACTCGTGTTTACCTGCTAATTTCTAGGATATCTGATCAATTGCGGAGTCCAGCTTTGATCTTCTGGACTGTATCTCGGATGTCTATTCTCCAAAACTGAGTGAGAGCAATCTATGGAGAATGCAGTAAAATTTCACCTCCTATATGCTCCTTTGATATTTTCAAAAATCTCAGTGATAATATGATTAATTTTTTGATTTTCTCTCACCTTGCATTTATAATTCATTCCTAGAATCCTATTTAGATATGATCCTTGCATATCTAATAAATACAATAATTATCTTCAATCATTGAAGATAAATCATATCTAAAATAATTATCTCTTGATATATAATAATATCAGATAATATCTATCTAGATATTGAAGATGTATTAAAATAATATATAAATCAGAATAGAGTCCCAATGAGACCATATAGGAGGGAGGAGACGAAATTTCTGCCAATTCTAGGCCTTGATGGACCAGTCCAAGGATCAAATGTAAGGAATAAAGATGGACCTAAAATGAATTAATTATCTTATGTTCAGCCCAGAATATAAATTAATTCATAAACATTTATTCATTCTACTAGAGAACAAATGTTAACTTATCTTTTTATTATCGAAGTTGAGTTGGGCTTGCACTTAGACTTACGAATCCCCATATTTAAGATATCGTATGTCCATTAATTATTTATAGCACTCTGACTACTTAAAATAATTAATCTCTTTAATTCCTTAAGTAGTACCACTCAACCTTATTATTGTACTTGAGCTGCCTCAACCTATATGATTTAGTATAATAAACCTTTTTTGAGATCCTTAAGGGAACGTCATCATCCTAAACGGATACGGTGACTTGATACATATAACTAGTATGAGATACAAGTACTGCCACCAGCCAAGATATTGAGAATCTTGAGTTATCTCATATAACCTCCACCCATAACAAGTCAAAGTGATGGTCAGTAACTCACATTCACCTAAAACCTTATCGAGGTTTAGATCAACGTAAAGTCATCGAGATCTAGGTTCTTCACGACGGTCAGATAGAAGAACTCATCTCATTGTGATCTATCAATACGTCAAGACATACCAGCATTGACAAACAACCAAGTCAAGTGACTTCTTATCTATACTGTAGCCTATACCGACAACTCGTCCTCAAGTTATCTCAGGTGTGATCCTTTTTATCTCAACTAGCTTAACTAATTATACAGATTTCTGTGATCTTATACACACTGTACGATCTAACTTTTGTATGAGATAATATGATAATATATGTAACCAAGTAAACAATTCAAATAAGAGATTGTAATAGTGGTAATAGAAAACATTGTATACAAGCTCAACCATTCTACTTTCATTATACAAATCCAATATTTTCTTTGTCTTTTGCGTTTTGGTTTTTTTCCCTTAACTTGTTTCTATCAAATTTTATAAATTTAATTTAATTTCGAGCTAATATTATAATCTTATAATTTAACTTGTTTCGTCAAAATGTCAAAATTTCAAAATCATCAACGCACTAATTGAAACCTTTTTTTAGGAAAGATTAAGCATTTATGGGAATCATCAATTTTATTATTTATTTAATTTATGGAAATATTTTTTCATTAAGGAAAGATTATGCATTTTCGTTTTGAAATTAGAATTGGAAATACAATTATCCCATTCTTAATCACCGTGAAGGGGTAATTATGTAAAATAAAAATTCCATTAAAATTGACTAATCTCTTAATTTTAGGATATATGGAAAATAACAATAATATTCAATTATATATGTACATCTTATATACATTTGACATTGCCCTTTGTTTTTATCTAATCTTTTTAATTATTTTTAGTTTTTCCAATTTACTTTATCTGATTTTGTACTTTTGGTTTTTACAGATGGAGTGTAATACCCCGGATATTTAAACACCAATTTTTGAAATTTTGAAGGGATTTATTTACGATAAATCCAAGAATGAAAATGAATGTCGATAATTTCCTATTTTGAGTGAATAGAAAATTCTATAAATTTTTCACATATAATGGATCATAATAACAAACAATTATGTTTTTAAATACATATGGAATATTAATTAGACAATGATTTCACTAATGAAGAAAAAGAAATATTTTCTCTTTTATCTTCTATAATTTTTGAAAATTAGAGTGTATACATGGATAAATTGTGATGAAATTGTGATCAAGTGTAGGATCACTAATGTGATGAGATATTATTTTGTTTGTATATAGAAGATATTTAATTTATGTGATAAGGTAAGATAATGATATTTTAGAGACAAGATATGGTTTGATAATGACATTTTCTTTAAGATAAGATTTTCTAAAATATTTTTATTAAAGATAAGGCAAGGTAATTAATTATGTTGACCAAAGAAATGATATTTACGCTTTAATAAAGTGATTACATCAAGTAGATAAAATTTTTGTCTTTATCATTATAATTTTCGAAAATGTTGAATAAATGAATAGATTTTTACCAAATAATTTATTTAATTGCACAAGCTTTAATACTTGATAAATATCATGGAATCAAGGTCAATCTTACCTCCTAAATATCATATGAATTTCAAAATTTAGTGAGAAATGGAAGAGTAGAAGGAAAATTGTTATTTAATTTCTAAGCTTATGATTTTCGAATAAAAAGGGGAATTTAAAATAAATTTCTTGTACAAATGTACAAGAAATTTATTTTATGAAACAAGAGCATTATTATTTATATAATACTTCATTAAAATAATTTTAGTTATTAAAGGAATGAAGATTTGATAATTTATTCTTAATTTCTAGTAATAATTCGATAAATCCATGTTAGTATACATACTTGTTCTTAATTATTTTTCCTATAATTTATTTTATCATCTAAGATCTATATTATGTCACACAGCTATTAATTGGAAGAAAATAAAATATGTAGCATATATTTATGCATAAGGACCGAAAATTTGCCTGAAGGTGTGAAAAGAAGAAATAATTCAATCTTATGACAATAATGTATAATTATTATGATGTAGAGATATTATTAATGTTAAGATAAGGTGAATTATTAATTAAACAAGTTGGATGAATTATTTGGACATATATGGCCGAAAACTTTGACTAAAATAAGAAAGAAATAATTTTGAAACTCTTTGATAGTGATGTTTAATCTTTGAAAATGATATGAATTAAATGATAAAGTATAAGATAAGATAAATTTTTTCTCATACTCACACTTGATGACCGAAAATTAAGGGATAAATTAGAGGTGTAAATTGTTGACTTTTAATTAAGATATTTTGCTAAAGTATGATTAAAATATCTTATTACATCTATAAATAGAGATCACACCTCTCTTATGATCATTATGACCGAAATTGATAGAAAAAAAATGAAAAGTGTTCTCCAAAAATTCTCTTCAATCCTAAGTAAAAAACGTTGTCGTCAACGATCGATTCCGATTAAAAGGTTAGAAATCGTACAACCTTTTTAGATATGCAAAAATATTAGAAATTCATCCATGAAATATTAAGTTATATGCTTTTGTTATTTCATATGATAATTGAGAAATTTTGTTAAAATGTTTAAGTTGTTAATGAAATATGTTTATATGATGTTTATAAGCATGTATTATGAATTTAGTACAAAGTTGAGCATGTTATAATTTTCTTCATGAAAACCGAAAATATGTGAGAAATATATGTTGATGAAAATGAATTTTAATTGTTGTTTTGAGCATGAATTAATGATAGTTAGTAATGTTTAAATATGTATGAATTAAATCATAATTTTTGGAAAAAAATATGGAATAATATGTCATGATGATTTCGAAAATCATAGAGTATGAAATATTGATGTATGAGTTGTGTATGATGGATATTAAAGCATATTATTGATATATGATGATAATAATGTGTTGTGTAAATTCATTAGAGTTTTTGAAAAATGGTTATGTGGTTATTCAAGATTTTCGAAAACTAGGGTATAAAGAGTTATGATGTAAAAAATTTCTCTGTCTAATGATATTTGATATTATGGATCCTATGTTAATATAGTATGATATGTGAAATTATAGGAATTTATGGATAAGTTTTGTAAATATATTAAAAGGACCGAAAATGAAGAGAAAAGAAAAAAAAATAAAGTTTCAAATTTATTTTATTTCATGTGATCACCTATTTAGATCCAAAAATATGTTTAAGATATGCTATGAATTTATGGGATTTTTAAGATGAAGTATAATATGATTACGTTGAAATATTTGTTAAGCGACGTAAGGTTTTGTAGGAAATAAAGTGTTATGATTAAATTAGTTTCATGTGTGTAAGTGAGCATGATTGAATGTTGAAGTGGATTTATAAGATTTATTGGAATATGTTAAATATAAAATTTGAAATTGAGAATATTATGCAAGATTAATTGTTTTATATGTTCTAAAAGTAAATTATGAAAAATACATTAGTTTGAAGTTTGAAATAATTTGATTGAAGTATGAAAGCGTGAAATATGTTAGTACGTGAGTAGAGTTATGTTATTTCCTAGCTAAATATGAGTTTCTCTGATAGAATGAATAAGACGTGTAAGGTGAGAAATAAAGCGAGAAAATAGTACTAATAAACTAGAGTTGTTGGAATTTCGTATTAAGAAAATGCGTTAGTGTGCGATGAAGTTAGTTATGAAATTAAGATTCGTAATCTACACGAAATGATGCGGACTGAAGAAAGAATGTAAGGATGGAATATCATCTCTCTCCGAGACGCGACGAATCTAATCAACATAATATAGTTGTTAAGTGCGATAAAAGAATCTTCTAAATGATAAAAAGGTTGATGTTAGTAAGTTCGTTGTTTCGGATCAATGATTTTCGGAAAAACGCAGTGATGTACTAAATTTCGTTTCTTACGTTGATAAGGTCCGGCTCAGAAGTGAAAGGAGACGACAAGTGATCACTAGTGACATAAGAATAATAAGTTCTTAAGGTGGGCTTTCTTATTTAAACAAAAGGGCTTCTTGGAAAATGAGATTTTTGAAAGTATTTACTGTTATTACTTTACTGCTTTTCTTATACTGCAAATGTTGAGATACGATATTATCTTTCAAAAATATTTTATGTTTTGTATATGTCCATTCGGGTTGGCCGGGCCAACAGGAGATTACGAATTCGGATCCTACTAGTGAGATGCTAGTTAGGATTGTGTACATTTTAGCCCCTGAACCGTTCGCGGTCAGTCGTGCGTCCGGGTGAAGGGAGACCACCCTCCCGGCGTGTTCCATAGCCGACTTGGAATATACGTTGTAAGAAAATGACTGGCCAGTCGACTTTGAGAAAATGATGAAAATGTTTTAGTAAGCACAAGGCCTTTCAAATAAAACCCTTGTGTCTTGCTGTGATGGTGGCAGTACAATATTTCGTGAATGAAATGAAAAATATTTTCGGCATGTGATGGGATATGGCCCAACCGCTCAGGCCCACTGGCAAGCCCAAATGAGCTGGGCCTGACCTGATGACAGCCCCACGCGGTTAAGCCTAAAGCCCAGCCTCTAAACCCTAATCAAGACCCTAATTAAGACGAAGTCAGCGAAGATCGTGGTCGATTATGGCGGAGATCGTGGTCGCCACTGGTGGAGATCATGGTCGATTATGGAAGGATCGTGATCCCACCAATCAAGGGATCCAGATGAGATCCACAATAATGTATAAATAGAGGTTAGGTCGACAAAGAAATGGTTAGCAACTTATCAATACTAGAACCTTTTAGATACACTCATTGTAATCCGCTTATAGTGAAAGTATTGAGGATCATCACCTCCGTGGACGAGATCTCATTCTCGATCGAACCACGAAAAACTCTTGTGTCCTTTATCGCTTTCATAAATCTCGCCTATTTACATATACCGATTTATCATTGGCGCCGTCGTGGGAAATCCAGAAGAACAAAAGTTTCGTTTTACAACTCAATGGCAAGAACTCGTGCAAACGAAAGTACCGCCGGTGAGCCGGGCAACGACCGTGCTGAGGGTGATCAAGTGGTTACACAACGCCGCGAAAGGGGGTCGCGGACGCCACCAGTGGCAACACACTTGAGGGTTACATGGAGAACATTCCCATACACCCTCACGATCGCCGCCCTAACGAAGAGGAAGGTGTCGACCTCAATACCAGCGAACAGGCGGTTAACCGATCTCATGAGGTCCTCGGCCGTGCAGTGTCCGAGTTCCTTAACGTAAATCTTGGCCAATTCCGTAGTTTCTCAACCGGAGGACAAACGGAGCGGGCACTTCAAGAGTACCCGAACTGGTGGTTACGGGCGCCGGGGGTCGTTGCCCCTCCGAAGTGATCAACGCTCACCTCGGCACAATAGCCGGGAACGCATACATCACCCCGCTGCCCGAAGTTAATCACCTCGCCGGGATAGTCGCAACCATTCACCCCGCACGCCCTGTGAAGTCGCCACCACCTCGGCACGCCGCCTCGAGAGCCGAGGGATAGAAAGAGAGAGGCGAGCCGAACTCCCCTCAAGAGACGATAGACGCCGTTATCGGTCTCCCACCCTCGAGAGAGATGGCAACGATCTCCGGGGTTCGACCGTATGGAGAATCATCTCCTTTCTCCGGAGAAATCGGATACACCTTGCCTCAGCCGACACAGGCACCCAACATCGCCGCTACGATGGTCTTGGGATCCTCCGACTTCCTCTTCGCCACACCACCAACATGGCGAACCAAGGAATGGAGGATTTTCATATGTAAAATCTTCCCGAGGTGCTGATTTCAACGCCCGACGTTGGTTCACCTCGCCCGCCGTAACAACATACACCGCCTGTGATCTTATGGATCAGTTTAAGTGGCGCTTCTACCAGAAGATGCCACCTCAGCAGCCTTCATCCAACCTGCTCACTAGTCGCCAAGGGCGGGACGAAACGATGTCGAACTTCGTCTCGAGGTTCATCAAAGAGTCTCTCAAAATTGATGAGAGTAACGATCTCTATATCATCAATGCATTCAAGAACGGGATCGGACCGGCGATCGAATAAAGAGATCACCGGGAAAAGTCGAAGACGGCTAGTCGTTTCTGGACTCTGGTCGACAACTACGTCAAGGGATACGAGTCAGATCGGAAGAAGAGAGAGATCTGGGATGAGCAGAGGGTGGAAAGAAAGAAGCCAGATGACCGAGGTCGAGGCGCTGATCGCCGAAGTGCCTTCGAGAGGATCAAGAAGGGCCCGATGGAGTCCAGGCTGGGACCTCGGCCAAACCCTGGCGGCAACGCGCCTCATCTGCTCAAATCGAGAGCGGAGATATTTGAGCTCCACGCCGAGCTCTTCCCGAAACCTCCTCCTATGAAAGGAGGATCTAAGAAGAGGGCGACGGAAAAGTATTGTGACTATCACCAAGGGTACGGTCACAATACTGAGGATTGCAGAAACTTGGGCTCGCAGATCGACGAGCTCGTCAAAGGAGGAGCGCTTAAGAAATATCTCGGCCGACCTGGGCCGGGAAACAAGAAGCGCAGAGGAAAGAAGGGAGGTGGCAATAACTGCGGGCCGACCTCCACGACGACCCAACCTGAAGACGACGAGGACGAAGGTCCCAATGCGATAGAGCAGGTCTACGCCATTATCGGACTGCCCATAGGAACGACGAGGTCGTCGTTGAAGAATGAAGCTCGGAGGCCGATCCCCGAGGAGCCGAAAAATAAGCGACTCCGGGACGGTGAGAACATCGTGTTCTCCAAAGATGACCCGGTGCCCAAGATCATGCCCCACCAAGATGCCATTACCATACAAGCCGTGGTGGGCAACAAGAACGTCCATCGGGTCTACATCGACATCGGTGCCTCCGTCAGCATCATTTTCCAGAGCTGCCTGGACAAACTTGAGGTTGGCGGGATTCAAATACAACCCGCACCATCCCAGCTGCGGAGCTTTAGTCAGGAGACGGTCTAACCCGAGGGCATCATTACCCTTCCGGTTACCGTAGGACGTGCTCCCAGGTCCGTCACCAAGGCCATTCAATTTTTTCTGGTCCGAGCTCCTTCTCCGTACAACATCATTCTGGAAAGAGACTTGCCGTCTGCTCGGTGTACCACCTCACCATCAAGATACCCACCCCGGTGGGAGTGCTAAGCATCCAGGGTGACTAAACGGCAGCCAAAGAATGCCTACGAGTCTCAACCCAAGATGTGGCCTTGCCTCAGGCCTAGCAATTACGTAACCTCGTAAGTCGACACCCGGACGACCTGACTGAGAACCTTCAACTATGCGACGACGATCCCTCCAAAGTCGTCAAGGTCGGCACCCAGGGTCCAACTGATATTCGATAGAATGTCAAACAGCTTCTGAGGGAATACAAGGATGTGTTTGTATGGTCCCCACTCGACATGATCGGAGTGTCACCCGAGCTCATCACTCATCGCCTCAACATCGACCCGACCACCAAACCAGTTCGGCAGAAAAAGAGAAGTTTCGAGGCAGAGCGCAGCCAGGTCATAAGAGACGAGGTGACACAACTCCGGGAGGCCAAGATCCTGTTCGAGGTCAAATACCCGACCTGGATGGCTAATCCAGTCGTAGTCCGGAAGCCAGGAGGAGGGTGGCGCATGTGTGTCGACTATACCGACCTCAACAAACACTGCCCAAAAGATTGCTACCCCCTCCCCGATATTGACAAAAAGGTGGAAGCACTGGTGGGCCACGAGATCTTCAGTTTCCTGGATCTATACAAGGGGTACCACCAAGTCCTGATGAGCCCGGAGGATGCTCCAAAGACGGCGTTCATCACTGACTTCGGTGTTTTCGCGTACCGAAAAATGCCTTTCGGCCTGAAAAACGCTGGAGCTACCTATCAAAGGATGGTGGATGCCATATTCAAAGATCATATTGGGAAAATCGTCGAGGTCTACGTCGACGACATCGTGGTCAAAAGCCAAAAAACAGAAAGTTGCGTTGACGACCTCAAAACGATCCTCAAACTCCTCAGATCGGCCAACCTCAAGCTCAACCCCCAAAAGTGCACATTCATGGTGAAAACGGGGAAATTCCTGGGATGTTGGGTTTCTCAAGAAGGCTTGAAGGCGAATCCCACTAAGGTCAAAACGGTACTCGACATGCAAGTACCAAAAACCATCCGTGAGATCCACAAACTCACCGGATGTCTGGCTGCCCTCAGTAGATTCCTGTCTCGGGCTGCCGAGAAGCAACTTCCCTTCTTCAAAATCTTGAGAAGAGCCCCGGACTTCGCTTGGAAGGAAGAACATCATGTCGCCTTCACCCAGCTGAAAGCATACCTCGCCGACCTGCCCACACTGTCTGCTCCGAAAGAAGGCGAGCTCCTTTCTTTATACCTGGCCATCTCAGACGAGGCAATCAATGCGGTACTGGTGCGAGATGAGGTCGGTAAACAACTTCCTATCTACTTCATCAGCCGAGCTCTCAAAGGGCCGGAGACAAGATACACCAGCTTCGAGAAACTAGCGTTGGCACTGGTGAATGCCAAGCGACGTCTCCGACCTTATTTCCAAGCCCATTCAATTCATGTCTCGATCGACTTACCTCGAGACAAGTCTTGTCAAACCGAATCATCGGGCATATAGCAGTGGGCACCGGAGCTCGGCGAGCACGACATTTTATACTCGCCTGCATCGCCATAAAGGGCAAGCCCTAGCCGATTTTCCGGTAGAGGTCGGTTACCGAGGTTAGCCTCGCCAAAGAGGTCACCCAACCCCACTCCCACAACGGGGAACCCGACTCGACATACCCGAGGTCTGGCGCGATGTACGTGGATAGAGCTTCGTGCAAAACGGGAAGCGGATCAGGCATCTTGCTCCTTGGCCCGGACAAACAAGAAGTGACCTATTCACTTCGGTTTACCTTCCCGACCACAAACAACGAGGTGGAGTACGGCAGCGATCTCGTGGCTCCGCCGCAAAGGAATTGAAAGTGGAAAAGATCCAGATCTTTGGAGATTCCCAGGTCGTAGTAAACCAGGTCCTGGGCAAATACGAGGCCAAGGAGGATCGAATGAAGCAATACCTTGAGAAGGCAAAGGAGATGCTGACCTCATTTAGGTACTCTGCAATTTATCGTATCCCACGAGGGGAAAACAGCCGAGCTGACATCCTCAGTAAGTTGGCTTCATCATCAACAAAACCTCCAGTGGAGGAAGTTCATTCCAGAAGCATTGCGGAGTCCCACGTCGACATCATCACTGAGATGGAACCGAACTGGATTTCTCCTATGAAGGCATATCTGGAAGAAGGAGCACTACCTCAGGATCGGCTCGAAGCCAAAAAGATGATGGTCAAATCCCAAAGGTACCTCATACATGATGGTACTCTCTATAGGAAATCCTATCTTCAACCTCTCCTGAGATGCCTTGGGCCAGAAGAAGCAGACTACGTGTTAAACGAAATTCACATGGGATCTTGTGGAAGCCACATCGGATCACGAGCTTTCTCAAAGAAGACACTTAGGTCGGGGTATTACTGGCCCACCCTCATCCAAGATTCGGCCGAGCTCATCAAAAAGTGTCCGAAGTGCCAGCTTCACTCCACAGTCAAGAAGCTACCCCAGACCGATCTCAGTAGCCTACAGAGTCCATGGCCTTTCATGCAGTGGGGGATCGACATCGTTGGTCCATTTGACCGAGCACCAGGTCAGCTTCGATACTTAGTCGTAGCTGTAGACTACTTCACAAAATGGGTCGAAGCGGAGCCACTTTCGAGCCTCACAAGCAGAAGGATTCAGACCTTCGTGTGGAAAAACATAGTTTGCCGCTTCGGCATACCGCATGTTTTGATCTCGGACAACGGCACCCAGTTCGTTGACAAAAACTTCAAGGAATGGTGTGAAGAGCTCCAGATCAGGCAACATTTCACCTCGGTCGCACACCCGCAGGCGAATGGTCAGACCGAGGTGACGAACCGCACGATCGTACAAGGATTGAAAAAGAGGTTAGACCGAGCTAAAGGAGACTGGGTTGAAAATCTTCCTCAAGTCCTCTGGTCCTACAGGACAACACCTCGGACTTCGCACGGAGAAACCCCCTTCAGCTTGGTCTACGGGACCGAGGCTGTCATACCAGCTGAGATCGGCGCACCGAGCCCGCGTACTCTTCACTTCGACCAGAACGGCAACGAGGAGGACCTACGGGTCAACCTTGATACTCTCGAGGAGAAACGCGAGCTCGCCTTCATCAACGAAGCCAAGTACAAGTGCCAGGTCGCACGGTACTACAACAAGAGGGTAAAAGCCTCCGCACTCCAAGTAGGCGACCTCGTCCTACGAAATAATGAAGCCAGTAGAGCCGAGCGTCTTAACAAGCTAGATCCGACATGGGAAGGTCCATACCGCGTTCACGAGGACCTCGGCAAAGGGGCCTATAAGCTTGCTCACCTAACCGGTGCACTTATTCCCCGAACCTGGCATATCACTCATTTGAGGAGGTATTTTACATAGCTTTGATTTTAGATCGGCATCGTGTTAGCCCTCTTATTGCTTTGCCGAAGTGCGATGTTGTTTACTTATTCAATAAAACATTCGTTTTTCTAATGAGAATTTCACTTCGTCTCGTCTTATATCTATGTGAACATCCATTTGGATACACCACATTTAACCTTCAAAAGGGACGCCTTGCGAAGATGGCACATCTGAACAACTCATGAACTTGAACGCCTAATGCAAAGCATACAGATCACTCATGAAATTGAACGTCTACATGCAAGGCATACAAATAACTCATTAAATTGAAAATCTACATGCAAGCGACGTCCAGATCGGATCTTGTCAAATTATACCCCTTTATTTGGGAAGATATACACTTCGGTAAACAGTATGAATACATTTACGACTAAAACCAAGTCCTAAGCTATATTTGTACCTCTCTATGGGGAAAATATACACTTCGGTACAATGCCTAAATACATTCACTACTATACACCAAGTCCTAAGCTATATACAACTCACTCCGGCTTCGGAGTTTCACCTCGCCAAGTCTTGCTGAAGCTACACCAGTTCGAGATAAAATCCCCGGGTCGGCGATGAACACCCGGGATGAACTCGGTGCCTTCTACCCAATCGACGAGGTCGGCACCACCGCGGCCTACTCCAGCCGCACTTTGAACCGTGCAGATGGGTCCCGACCTGAAGGGGGCACTCCCGGAACCGAGGTCGCACTGACCCTCGAGGTCGACCTTTGGCCAGAATACGACTCGCCCGACCGCCGCCTTCCTCGCCGACCTGAGGTCCTCGGGCGCCTCGCACCTGCCGACGACTGACCCCTAGTTGCTCCCCTCTTGGCTGGACCTAGCAACCGGAGCACTTCGGCATGGTCAGCATAGCCGCCCCCCACCTCGGGTTCTTCAATTCTTACATCAGTGGAGCCGGCGGCGGACTCGCTGTGGGGCTGGGGCATGCGTCGCTTACGGACGAGCTCGTACATCTGGGCGTACTTCACAATGGAGTCGAGGCAATCTTTAAAATTTTTGCTATTGGGCCCCTCCTCGTCCCTTAGCACCATGCCTTCGGCGAGCAAGCTCTGCACTCGATCATCGGCCTCTGATATGGTTGTTCCACCAGATCGGCGAATCACCTCTTCATATTCAGCATGCTCCTCCGAGATCCGATCCAACTTCTTCGTCGTCAGCTCGAGCTGCTCCTCACACTGAATCAAGCGCCCCTGAATCACGTCGGTAGATAAGTCCACCCCCTGGACTTCGAGATGTATGATCCTTAACTTTAGAGTCTTATTCTTAGCCAGAAGGCGGGCCATCTCTCGTTCAGCCTCTTGCAGTTTCATCTTCAGCCCGGCAGTTGACGCCGAGCTGATGTCCATGTTGGCTAAAATATGGGTCAGTTCGGCAGACCGGCACCTCCAAAACAACGCCTCTTCGTCCTTCTAAGCCAAGGCACCTCGGACCTCTTTTAGCTTGGTCAACAAATCATGATCGAGTCCGAGGTATGAAGAAGTGGAGTGCTAAAAATAAAAGGACAGCACGCATTTCAGAAAATTATAACTTTTATTATTCAAAAAAGTGGGAAATTTTTACAAGGCTCAGGATCCTATCGACCCCGGCAAATCAACCTATTACATCAGGTCCACTGACCTCAGGCTCTTTGCCGGACTCGCCGGCCTCCTGTTGCCCTTGCTGCTGCTGCTGCTGTTGCGGTTGGCCCCCTTCAGAAGGAAACTCTGAGCTCGGCTCCTCCTCCTCCTCGGCTCGCCCGCACCTCGTGAGAAGCTCCGAGCTCGTGATCTTCGTCCTCCCAGATCGAGCAACGGCCTCGGCCGTCGAAGGGAGCGAGCTGGACCCAAAGCCTCCAAGCCACGGGAAGGACCCGACCCCGAGATCACCCGGCGACGCCTTTATTTAGCTCCCGAGGCGACTCGACCCAACCATGCTTGACCTTGTCAAAGTCAGGCACGACGGCTGCCAGCTGCTCCAGGTGGTCTGACACCACCTTGGTCTTGAGCACGACGGCCAGGTCGAAAATGAAAGCCGAGAAGCTCTCCGACTCGACGAGCTTGCTGGCGAAGGCCCTCAACATTGGCCCCTGACCCGCCAGCATGGCACTCCTCTCGTCGGCGAGCTCCTTCTTCGCCTTAGCCGCCTCCTCGCGCGCCTCCTCGAGCTCCCCTCGAGCGACCTCCAGCGCCCAAGCTTTCTTCTTCAGGGCGGCCTCGGCAGCAACCTTAGCGGCCTCAGCTTCCGCCCTCACAGCGGCCACGGCGGCATCAGCATCTGCCCGTGCAGCAGCAAGCTCCCGCTCCAACGCCCCACACCGAGCAGAGCTCTCGGTGATGTACCCGGCAGCACGTTGCAGGTCCCCGATCACCGAGCTCGCTTCCTGAAAACAACACAAGTTTGTACACATTACAGGGCAGATAAAACCAAATATGGAAGAGATTTATACCTTGGGGAGGGAAATGGCCGAGCTGAAGGCCGGCACCTCATACACGATGCGGGCCTGAGTCTGCTTCTCCGATGCCGGACTCGACCCTGGCAGAGGCCCCGTCATCAGTTGACTGAGATCGTCAACCTTCTTCGGGGGCTTGGCAGGATCAGCTCGCCTTGCCTTCTTCTTCGGAGGCGCCTTGCTCGGCGAGGATGAGCCCTTCTCTCGCGGCACCAGCTTCACTGCACAACAGAAGAAAATCGCGTTAATACAGCGAGATCGGATTTATAAGGAATAGGAAGAAGAGGGTGCCCTCACCCATCTCGGACCCCGACCCTGGGGCCTTTGACCTGTGAATGCTCAGTCCGGCCTTATTCAGGTCGTCCTCGGTGAACCCTACGGAGACTTCACCGAGCATGTTGAGCTGGTCCTCTACGAAGCCGAGGGGTTTCACTTTCAGGTCCTTCATTCTACCCAACCCCCACTCGTAGCTCGGGTGCCCCTCAGCCCGCAAAAAGAAATATTTACTTTGCCACTGCGGCACCTTCGAGGGGGCAGTAATCCTAAATGGTTGCCGAGGTGAAAAGTAGTACACACCCCCCGTACTCTTGACGCTAAAAAATCGCATCAGAACCTCAAAAGAAAACTCCTCGGCTATGCCGTAACAGGAAAACACCATCCCCACTACCGACCTAATGGAGTTTGGGGTAAATTGGCATATGGGAATTTGAAAATATTCCTGAATGTGCAAAAAAATGGGGGCTAAAGGGAACCTAAGACCCGCCTCAGGGCATCTACATATACTGTCAAAAAACCCTCCGGGGGAGCCAAAGCTCGGTCACGGGGTCCCGGCAGGCACCACCAGGCCTCCTCCGATAGATGGTAATCCCTCCCTACACTAATAACATCGAAAACGGTCAGAGACGAACTAACGTCCCTGACCTTATAACCATCCCAAGCAGGAGAAATCGACGGAACCCTAGCGCTAATGCCTAAGGATTTACCCGCAAAATTATGGCACATGTAGTCCCTAATCTCTACCTCGCTATCAGGGGAAGAAGAAGAACGAGCAGAACCAGATATGGAAGAAGAAGTCATACTTACTTTTTACTGACGAGTTATGCTTCTTCGATGAATTGGGATAAATTTCTGAGAACTCTGAAAATCTGGTAGGTTTTCTTTTGCTCTGGAACGATGGGGAGAAGAAAGTGAACAGTTTCCTCATTAGGGCCTATTTATAGTACGAATGGGCGCCCAAATTGCCGTTTTAACTTCCCATGTGGCTGATTATAATTTGATGTAGAGTGAACGCGCGCACGCGTTTCGAGCGCCCACCAACCGTCTGGCGCAAGTTACGTGATCAAGGACTTGCTGACACACCGGTCTAATTGTGCAATCATCACTCGAGACCTCGGCGTCGTCCTTCCAAGCGACGCTGTTATCCAACGTCACCGATCCAACTCGACACGGTATCATTGATAAACACCGCTTATTGTTGATATTTAAAGATGAGTTTAGATCATTTAATGTGCGCTTATGTATCGATTCTCAATGTTTCATCTATTTCTAGAAGATATTGCTCTTGGGTGTTCTTTTGGTGTTGTGTAGGTTTATATGTTAAAAATCGAAAGGGCGAAGACGAGCCGATTCTAGCGACCGCCTAGCGGTCGCTAGACTGGTCGCGAGGTAAACCGCGGAGGAGAAGCGATCGAAGCTCGTGCTAGCAAGCCTAGCCGAGAACTCACCGGACGATTTCTCGCGACTGTTCAGATTGCTAGCGACCGCTAGTCGGTCGCGAGTTACCATGCGCAAGGAGGAGGCGCGGCGCGAGAAGAACGCAGCGAGACATACCTAGCGATCGCACTAGCGATCGCGAGGACCCGGTCGCGAGATGGCGCGGCAGAGGATAAAATTAGGGTTTCCACCCCTTTTCTATAAATAAAGTGAAGCCCCTCGCGCCTCTAAGACCCCATACGACCCCAGAGTGCTTTTCATTCAGTTTTTCCTCAGTTTTTGTCTTTCTTTAGCTTCCGTTTAGTTCTAGTTTTAATTCGTGCATTGTTCTAGTTTAGTTCTTCAATTCGTTATCGATCGGAACGTTTTGTCCGATCGCTCGTTGTTTTCGCTCTTTCGCTGGGTTTGGATTCGAGACCTACCATTGTTCATCCAACGCTTCATCACGGGTTTTATATATTTATTTTCCGTTTCTATGTTTTATCGTATTTTTATCCCGTTAATTATGTCTAGCTAAATTTCTGTTCTAATCCTAGGGTTTGCATGATTCGATCCTATATGTTGTGATTCCCGCTATTGCTATTTACCTTCGAGACATTGATTCATGATTCATGGTGCTTATTTATATGTGTTGATTTCGATCAATCTTGATGCATATCTAGTTGCCGATTAACGACGTAATCGTATTAATTGTCAATCGATCTTGAATGCATGATACGAATAAGCCTCGAGTCGTGAATCGAGATAGGACATTCGTGAGGAAGCATATTCTTAGTGATCCATTTGGAGTTGCTTATTTTCCTCTAGACGAATCGTGATAGGGAAAATTAGTAATCAATCGCCGCAATTGTCGAATCAAGTTGTTGGTTATATATGTGATCTTCCGTCTTGTCGGATTAAAACGGTTAATAATAAGCGGGATAAACATCGTTGTGGATAGGATTGATGCATCCGTAGGGTTAGTCTTTCTTCATAGTTATCTTTTGAGATTTTATTGCTTTATTTTATTTCTCCGCTTGGTTACCTTTGTTTTGGATTAAATTCAAGCCTTAAACCTTTCACCCTTATTCGTGCTCGATAATGATGAATTATCGCTGAGCTAGCTTCGTGTTTTGGATTGCAATCACTCGTGGATACGATACTTTACACCTATACTTACACCTTTTCGTATTAGAAAAGTGAGCGATCAAATTTTGGCGTTGTCGGGATTGTTAAGATTGCATAGGAATAATTTGACGATTTAGATTTATTAATTCAAGTTATATATATTATTATTTATTTTTGTCGGTGCTAAATTCTCTCTTTCTCGGGTAATTTATCGTACAAGATCTCGTGGACCTCAAGTATTATTAGATCCCGAGATCGAAAGCTCAAAGGAGAAAGGACGAGAGAAGAGACGGGCTGCAATGGCGCCAATCCGCAGAAGCGGGGCATTCCTCCGAGCAAGTTGCACGCATGCTAGGCGACTTTGTTGAGATGCGTCACGATGACGAATATGGGAATCATTGTCCTACCCGAGGAAAGACCTCTGAATCACATGCACCGACATCCCACCGAGCAGCCCAAGGAGACGGTTGAGGCCCGCACGTAGATGCAAACAATTTTGAGCTAAAACCGCCCCGATCAAGATGGTCCAAGGAGAGCGGTTTGGGGAGGAGTCACGAGAAGACCGAATACGCATCTCGAGACTTTTCTCGATATTTGTGACACCATCAAGCGAATGGGGTGCCACAAGACACGATCCGGACTTGATGTTCGGTTTTCATTGCAGAAGGCGAAAGATTTGTTCAAGAGTTTGGACCGAATCGCATCGACACTTGGGGAAACTTTGCGAAGTTTCTTCGAAATACTTTCCGCCGGCGAAAGCGCAGAAGATCATCGCCGAAATCGTAATTTTGCCAAAACCACGACGAATCATTATTCGAGGCATGGGAGAGATTCAGAGGTCTATTGAGACGATGTCCACAACATGGGTTCTCCAAGGAGCAACAAATCACAGTTCTCAATGGGTGACATGGCGCGCGAGGAGCATGGTGGATGCGTCACGGGGCCGCTTATTGAACCGACAGTAGAGGCAAGCCGTATTGTAGAGGAGATGGTCGCAACAGCTATCAATAGCCAACGGAGAGAACGCCATTGTTCAAAGCATTGCTGTTGAGAGTGATTTAAAATATGACGATCTCATGAAGAAGTTCACTCTTTTGAAGAATCGATTGAGATGCAGAACGCCGACCACATCAATCGGAGGAATCATCCGACTTCCAACAACCTCCAAAGAAAGCTTCAATGTTCGTAATGGTGTAATTCAAGAGCCGAAGAAGCCAAGTCTCGAAGACATGATCGGCAGCTGGTTGTAAGCAACCAACAATTGGCAACGAACTAGAATTCGTTTATAAGCAACACCGCGTAAGATAAATCATTTGGAGTCCACCGTGACGGCTATGGGAAGCATATGAAGATGTTGGAAAATCAAATTGGTCAAATAGCCGTACAAGTGAATGCACTACAAAAGACGGCCAATTTCCGAGTAATCTGGAGGTGAACCCGAAGAATCGATCTTCGTCATCCGACGAGGAGGACAAGCTACCCGAGCCCTACCGAGGAAAAGAGCAAGAAAGCATTCAAGCGTAATTTGCGATCGAGCTCGCGACCGCGAGCCCGATCGCGAGGAGTCCGTAAATTTTTCCACGAAGCTCGCGACCGAGCACGCGCGTCCGCGCCCGAACGCGCGAGCCATCGAGTGTCTGCAGCGCGAGTTTTCGCGGCGACCCAGGCCGCATGCCACCCCATGAGCAATCGCGGCAGCAGTGCGAGAAATCGGCGTCGAGCTCGCGCGCAAGCTTCGCCGCCAAGAAGGAGTCAGCGCCCAGCAGATACCTCGCCACTTCCCAGCCGGTCGCGAGGTCGACCGCGATGGCACCCTCAAGCAAATCATCGCACATACACTTCTTCGGTCCCGTTTAGTCGACTTGTCAAGTCGAAATATGACGAGGAGTTTGCTAGTTTCAAAGAGATTTTTCAAAAGTTGAGATAAATTTGCCTCTCTTTGAGCGCTGCGAAACATGCCGGATACATGAAATTTTAAAAGACGCTTGCAAGCAAGAAGAAACGGGAAATTTGAGAAAATTACCCTATCAGAAGAATGCGGTCTTGCCTTGCAGGAAGCTCCTCCAAGCGAAGGATCCCGCGGTTTACGTTAGAGTGCGAGATCGCCGAGCGGACTTTTCCAAATGTTTTGTGCGACTTGGGGCGAGCATCAACTGATGTCGTTGAACGATTCAACCGGCTACACCTAGGAAAGATGGTTTATTTAAGATTTCATTGATGATGGTGACCGGTCGGTCACATATCCAAAAGGTATCGTCGAAGACGTGTTGGTAAGAATTCGGATTTTGTTTTTCCGCCGACTTTGTTATTTTAGATATTCCAATTCAAAAACAACCACTAATCTTAGGTAGACCTTTTTCATGGCGGTCGTGATGCGTTGATTGATGTGGGGAAGGCAATCTCACGCTTCGTGTTAACGGCGAGGAGCTCAAGATTTCCATACGACGCCATCAAGCAACACGACGGTGGAAAGCCGGAAGAGTGCTACTCGATCACGACCGCTAATGCCGCACACGTTGCGCGCTTAGAGGGTACTCGACCACTCGAGGAAGCTGCAGAAGGTAGAAGTGGACTCGGCATGGAACTCCGAGTGTTTCATTCAAGTTTGGGGGGGGGCACTTCCATAGTCAGTGGTGGTCATCCGTGAATGCTAAGTTTAGGAGGATCCACGAGTTGAGAAGGATTTCTGTTGCCACCAAAACGCCAGATTGACAAGGTTAGTGATGGTCTAGCTAAAGACGTTAAATTAGCACTTGTTGGGAGGTAACCCAACGGTTTCTTGTTTTTTTTTTATGTTTTGTTTTGTTTTTCGTTTGTGTTGCTTTTTGTCGTCTTTTGTCTTTGTTTTCGTGTTGTGTCTGTCGATCAACGAGTTAAGTGAAGTGTGTTAATCCATGGGGCCAATGACGATAGAATTTTTTTTTGGTGAAATTTAATGATAGTGCACATGATATGTTAGAAAATGACGCATGAACGACTTGAGATTGCTTAAACTTGTTGTTTTTCACCATTTGCTTAACCCGTGAGACTTGAGCTTCACTGTATAAATATCTTGATACAGTTTCTTTTAATTGTGTGATATCATGCATGTGATTATCTTCTAGAACTTGCCGTTCTTCTATGTCGAGACTGCAATATGTGTTTCGAATTTGGAAAGGATAAAAGGCCATCTTTGTTAACCACATATTCACCCAAACACTAACCCGATGATATATACCATTTGTCGCCTTCTTTGAGCCTTTATTAGACTTTTTCTTTCGATTAACCGGGTGATAGGAGGTGAGGATGGATATGGCAATCAAAAGGGGTTGAAATTTTGATGTAGTTATGACGAGAAAAGTTTCTTTTAGAAAAATACATCTGTGGTGAAGAATAGTACCTTTGTTGTGAAAGTTAAACCCTATAAGCTCTAGAAAAGAAAAGAAAAAGAAAAATGTTAAGTTCACTATGAGTGTTGAGCATAAAGGGTCTTTAATCAAAGTATAGGTACCTTCTGTGGCATTAAACGTTGATTTAGCACGTTGGGAGAGAAGAGGAAAATGGACAAAGTCCATATGTGTCGAAATGTATAAATGGTGGTGCTTGGAGTATACTTGAGTCACTTAGCCATATATTATCCTACCTTAACCAATGTGCCTGCATTATAACCTCTGAAAAGACCTCTTTGATCCTTATTTGAACACATTTGATGCGGTGGAGATATTAGAGAAACGACAAGCCTATGGTAAGATGTTGCATTGCATTGATCGTTGAGTGTATACACGTTCTACATTTCTTTACGAGTTGAGTATATCCTATATTTTTACACATGCCGTTGTGAGGTTGAATAAAATGAGTTTTGCCCTCGATGGTTGTTTGTGTTGAGTTGGTTAACATCGTCATGCGCGCCAATGTTTTTGAGCGTTAATATGTTTCGAGGCTTATAATGGTTATCCTCTTTGCTACGCTCGCTGATCTTTCGTTGTGTCTTTCGCTCGCTTTTGTTTGAGGACAAATAATGCTTTAAGTTTGGGGGTTTGATAAACGCGCTTTTACACGCTTATTGTTGATATTTAAAATGAATTTAGATCATTTAATGTGCGTTTATGTATCGATTCTCAATGTTTCATCTATTTCAGAAGATATTGCTCTTGGGTGTTCTTTTGGTGTTGTGTAGGTTTATATGTTAAAATCGAAGCAAGGAACGAAGCACGAGCAAAATGAGCAATCTGTCCGATTCTAGCGACCAGCCTAGCGGTCGCTAGACCGGTCATGAGGCAAACCAATGAGCGCCTAGAGGAATAGCGACCGAGAGCTCGTGCACGCGAGCAAGCCTAGCGCCGAGAACTCACGGACGATTTCTCGCGACTGTTCAGAATTGCTAGCGACCGCTAATCGGTCGCGGAGGTACCATGCGAGCAAGGAGGCAGCGGCGAAGAACGCACGAGACATACCTAACGATCGCACCGGTGATCGCGAGGACCGGTCGCGACGACGCGCAGAGGATAAAATTAGGGTTTCCACCCTTTTCTATAAATAAGCAAGCCTCACCGCGCCTCTAAGACCCCATACGACCCCCAGTGCTTTTCATTCAGTTTTTCCTCAGTTTTTGTCTTTCTTTAGCTTCCGTTTAGTTCTAGTTTTAATTCGTGCATTGTTCTAGTTTAGTTCTTCATTCGCTATCGATCGGAACGTTTTGTCCGATCGCTTTCCAGATGTTTTCCGTTCTTTCGCTTGGGTTTGGATTGAGACCTACCATTGTTCATCCAACGCTTCATCACGGGTTTTATATATTTATTTTCCGCTTCTATGTTTTATCGTATTTTTATCCGTTAATTATGTCTAGCTAAATTTACATTTCTAATCCTGTGGTTTGCATGATTCGATCCTATATGTTGTGATTCTCGCTATTGCTATTTACCTTCCGTGCATTGATTCATGATTCATGGTGCTTATTTATATGTGTTGATTTACGATCAATCTTGATGCATATCTAGTTGCCGATTAACGACGTAACTCTATTAATTGTCAATCGATCTTGAATGCATGATACTGAATAAACCTCGAGTCGAATCGAGATAGGACATTCAGAGGAAGCATATTCTTAGTGATCCATTTCGAGTTGCTTATTTTCCTCTAGACGAATCGTGATAGGGAAAATTAGTAATCAACCGCCGCAATTGTCGTGAATCAAGTTGTTGGTTATATATGTGATCTTCCGTCTTATGCGGATTAAAACGGTTAATAATAAGGTGATAAACATCGTTGTGGATAGGATTGATGCATCCGTAGGGTTAGTCTTTCTTCATAGTTATCTTTTGAGATTTTATTGCTTTATTTTATTTCTGCTTGGTTACCTTTGCTTTGGATTAAATTCTGAAGCCTTAAACCTTTCACCCTTATTCTGTGCTTGGATAATGATGAATTATTGTTGAGCTAGCTTCTGTGTTTTCGGATTGCAATCCCTGTGGATACGATATTGCCACCCTATACTTACACCTTTCGTGTTAGAAAAGTGAGCGATCAATCATCCGTAGCATTTCTATCCAGGTCGGACCTCGGCATCACCCAGATGAATGTCTCTATCAAGCTTGGACCTCAGTATCATCCAGACAGATATCACTATTCAGCTCGGTCCGCGGTATCATCCCGAAGGTATCTTTATCCGTGATCGGATCTCGCACTACTCGGACGGGTATCACCATCCGTGTCGGACCTCGACATCCTCCCTGCAGAATATCTTTGTCCCACGACAGACGACTCAGTTCGGTCCTCGACAAGCGATGCACGCCCATGCCGACAAACCGTCCAACTCAGTTCGGACCCAGATCGTCAGATCCAACCCTAACAACACCTTCGACAACAACCTCAGCCGAGCACCAACCAGCCTCGGCAAAATATAATCCTCACCTCACCTCGGCATTGTTGTTACTCGACTATTTGGGGAGGGGCTATGATGGATATGGCCCAACCGCCGTGCCCACCGGCAAGCCCAAACGAGTGGGCTCGACGTCTGACCCGTGCGGTTAAGCTAAAGCCCACCTCTAAACCCTAATCAAGACCCTAATTAAGACGAAGTCAAAGGCAGAGATCGTGGTCAGTTATGGCGGAGATCGTGGTCAGTTACGGCGGAGATCATGGTCGGTTATGGAAGGATCGTGATCCCACCAATCGAGGATCCAGATGAGATCCACAATAATGTATAAATAGAGGTTAGGTCGAAGAAAAGGGTTAGCAACTTATTGAATACTAGAGCCTTTAGATACACTCATTGTAATCCGTTTATAGTGAAAGTATTGAGGATCATCACCTCCGTGGACGTAGATCTCATTCTTGATTGAACCACGTAAAAACTCTTGTGTCCTTTACTGCTTTTCGTAAATCTCGTCTATTTACATATACCAGATTTATCAGCATGTGTCCATTGAGTACTTTGTACTCAACCTTGCATGTTTGTTTTTAAATGTGCAGGTTGAGCTGGTGATGGAACATAGTGAAGTTGAGCGGAAATCCTTTTTGTCAACCTAGTATGGAATGTCTTTTGGTTCGCCTTGAGAATGCATCTTCATATGCATGTCTCACATGTTTATTCCGCTGCAAACTCTTGAAACTCTTTTAAATTCTATAACTATGTTAAGTCCTTGAATGTCTTGTTGGAAACTTTGTAAGAGCCACTGTTTTGTCAGAACCTTCGAAACAATCCTTTATGTAAATTATTTCCTTCTATCCTTATTCACGTTTATGCTTCTGCAACATCTATGCTTCTTCACGTGTGAAATGAGTTGAAAATCTCCTTCTTTTAATATTTACTTTATCCAAACCCAAGTTGCGGTCCGATAAGGCAGTCCTTCGGGATTAGCCGAATCGGGCTGTGACATGGAGAAATCCAAGACATATATTTACTCAATACATTCTATTAATAAATGTTAATTGATGTTACTTTTAGATTATTTGTTCATGAACATTTGAGATATTTCTACGGGAAACTAGCTTATTTGGAAAAATATTTTTTTTATTGTAAGATATCTCATGTTTTAGAATATATAGCATAATATATTTCTATTACATACAAACAACAATGTTTTGCCTTTAAAAAAACAAAAACAAATGTTTTAAGGGTTAAAGGCGAAATTGCCAACTCAATTATCCATTCCCATCGTTGGATGTTCGAAGATAAAATAGATAATATGAGAGGATAACTTTGATAATGGATTTTAAAAGCTCTCTACCAATTTTCAGTTTCAACGTCATATAAGTGTCAAAATCTAGCTTCAAAACATGCTAAAAAATAAAATTACCTAATTTACTACAAATAGCAAAATTGATTCTAAATAGCAACACTTCAAAATTTAGGTGAAATTTGCAACAATACCAAAAATTTGAAATTTCATATGCAATTATCTCTTGAGGATTCCTACCTTCCTAATCATGTTATCTTTTTAAAAGTGTACTTGTGTTAGTTTTAGTCGTATCGCTCAGTACTTACAATTTAATATACATTGAGCTTGTCACACCAATTTAGATTTAAATTTTTATTGATATATTATTATGATATATCCCATATTCAAAAAATTTAGTACGTGACAATCAATACATGCGACCAAATATTATTTTGTAAAAGTATATGGCCAAGACAGGAATCAAGGTGTGGGAAACATGTGAGTGTTACGGCCCCTAAGAACAGTCATGTCTTGTTTAAAATCTATGTTGTCCAGCTTCTGTTGACACCATTTGAGGTGAGACCTACAAATTAAAGACATTTTAAGCATCCTTTGCACCAGCTTCACGTCAATCATGGCGACCACAATATTTCTCTTCTCATCTTCTGCTTCCACAGCTTTCACTTTCCTTCTCATCCAACACTTGCTCTTCCCTTGCACACCTCTCAGCATTATCCCTTTCTTCACAAAACCCAAAAATTTTATATATAAAATTAGAGACGTCACTCTCAGTTTCACAAACTATATCATTAAATTAAGGCTTAACTGCTAGAAAATTCACCCATTGATCCGATTTTGTTTTTCAATGCAATTTATAAACTGTTGCATTAAAAAATGGTACCACTTTTAAGTTTAGTAGCAAATAGACACGTCTGATACATTTCAAAGATGTCATTTCGACCTCAATACTCATACGACAGCGTTATGTGAGTGATACTCAATACTCATATGTAGGGTGCACATCAGATTTTTCGTCAAGGTGCAAAATATCATGCCATGTTATTCTTTTTATCATTAGGAAAATTTGAGCATGTCTATTTTAATTTGTTAAAAACTAAAAAATGGTGTAATAATTGCAATGATTTATGAAATGTGTCATGTTAAAGTTCGTGAGTGTTTTAGCAATCAACCCTTCAATTAACATTACAATTTATTTATTTTTCTCTATGATTAGTACCTTGTGCAAATCTTTGACCACATTGTATAGAAGCTCCAAGTCCTGGGGATCTTCAACAGGTGGATGAACCCTCCAAATACCTTTACATTTCCAAAATGATTTCTTTTGATCATCTATTTTGATGTATAACCAGAAAGCTTTGATGCAGTGGTCAATCGCTTCTAATAATTGAGTCTGGCTTATGCAATAATCTTCACACATCATCTTGTTTTCTTCCTCCATAACGACAAATCCTGTATGGATAAAATAAACATACATTTTTCATGAAAATGTTGTATTTGACCTATGGATTTATTTTGTAGCTTTTTTTTTTTGGAATAATTATATATGCAGTCAACACCTGTCACTGGAATCTTAGTTAGCATGCTCGTACACAATTAAAGGATATATAAATACCTGATTTCTGGATAAAAGTTTTGCACATATTATAGAAGTTGTCCGGCGACAAAAGAAGTCAATTTGGTCCCAACTAGGTAAATTTAATATGGATCAATTAACTATGAAAATGTTAGAGTTGAATAAAAGAAAACGTACTACTATTTTAGCAACGGCTGTAAGAGACAATGATATTGCATATAGAAACGAATTGAAATGCTTTAAGAATGACTTCAGTTCGACTATGTCAATGACCAATTTGCATTCTTTCTTCTTTTTTTTCTAAGAAAAAAAAACTAATACCTAAATGGACAAAAACAAATACATGAATATTTATATTTTACTGGTTTGCCTGACATTATCACACCCCTACTACTGGCTACTGATATCACTAGCTAAAAATGTTATTCAACATTTCTTACCTGATCACAACATGGTTAGTGCTGGATATTCTTGAGACCTAATGTCTTATTATGTTCGGATCTTACTAATGCTTCTATAATTTGAGCTGTCACATTCAAGTATATTGCACCCAGTTGGGAAATAGGTGTGAAAATAAGGAGAGGGAGAAAAATAAAACAAAAAAAAAATCACAACTTGCCAGCGACCCAAATTACCAAAAGAAAACCACATCTTAATCAATGGGTGAGAAAATATGGACTCAATTTTGTATTACTGCAGAAATATTAATAATACCTGTTGCATCTGGGACATGGAGAAGACCATGGAAAGAAAGTCTTTTACTAGTAAAGCTTGAAGATTTTTGGCCTTCACATTGATTTTCCACAAATCTTTCCAATAGAATCTGAAGTTCTTGAAATTTTCCTAAAATATCATGATGAAATAGTATGTTTCCACAATTATCAGATAATGAAAGAGACTCAACTTTGTGATATTGATGATCAAGGGCCTCCCACAACAAGCAAGACTGAGCCACATTGATCATTTCAAGATCGCATTCCAAACTCCTCAGCACCCTCTTTCTTGCCACTCTACTCCAAATCACCGGGTAATTTGTCGATGGCTCGTTGCAGTTAAACACGTTAGGGGTTAACAAATGCTCGTTCCAGATCGCATCTACACGAAAATAGGACTAAACAGATGAAACAAGAACATCATATGAAAATATTTGAAATTAACCAATGTTTGTGCAACTTACTAATTCCATGAAGTCTTTCATGATAGAGGACGTTGTAGAATCTCACCCTTGATGTGTACTCATTGTGAAATGGATCTTCGACATCAACGACAAAAGAGTCGTTGGAATTGAGACTTGGAATAAGAGGATCAGAAGGGGTAGAAGGCCTAATCACAGAATCTCCAGTTTCATCAGATTGATCCATGAAACTGGAGGGAAATGAAGTTGAACTTTTGTGCTGATCAGGTAGTACTTCTACTTCACTCTCATTAGACAGCATGCTTTCGGACATATCAACATCGTACATCAGTGCAGAACTACTGTAATAATCAGAATACAAGTACTCATTCAACCATGAATCTTCAACACAGCTGTCTTGAATTATTTCTTCAACAACATGAGATCGTGAGCGTGTCGATTTCGTACACGAAACAAAAATCTGGCAATCTTCTAATGAAATATGTTTCAAATCTGGTACTAAAGCATCATAGAAGACATCAACTTTTGTTGGCCTAATGTAGGAAAACAAAAATAAGAGGACCCTCACGATCAATCCAAACACGAACAAACTTAGGCGAAACACGACTTTTAAAGGATGAAAGAAGCAGATAAGAAGCTGCATCAACTCCTTCAACCAGAGGAGGAGTTGGCAAAAACAAGAAAGACTGGATGAATGTAAAAACTTAAGTAAAACCACTTGACAAATCCATGTGGGACGACGAAAGATTCCACAATCAACCAACAGGAAGCTATCAGAGCCATGTTTAATCAACTACTCATTAAATTTGAAGCTAATATAGGTCAAGTGCAACACTTTTCTGCATATGACTAATCTTCCAGGAAATTTCCTTCTCATTTCTTTATGTTTCTGATATTGTTTTGGGTTATCTGTTGAAAGAGTGAGCCAAAAATGAGGAATAAAATGTCTTATTAATTCTTGCATAGTTTAGTAGCCATTGTGCAATTGAAAAATGATTAAAATCTTGGTTGACGTATTATGGGCAATTTTAGTATAGTTTTGCTTAATTGAACTCAACCTAATCCGATAAAGATTATTGGGTAGTAATCTTCATTCATTTTTTGTTCATGTTTGTCAAATTATATATCCAAGTTTCTTCATCTGGGGGTAGTGGTTCACAGATCAGCTTCGAAATACAATATTTTTTTATATATGTAAGTTATATATAGACAGGCACTGGTGAATTGGATCTGGATAGATTATTATTAACAATTTCTTACGATGATCAAATGGTTTACTTATTCTATATTTGTGGTTTGCAGCTATTGTATAAAAATATTAATTTACTTAACATGCATTAAAGATAAGAGTACAATTATCATTAAAAAAATAATGAGGTATTATTTTATTTGTCTTGGATATGAAAGATGTGGCAAAGATTTTCAATTTGATACCTGTTATGAAATTATTTTTTAATTTTGTATCTTCATACATTAATGCACGCTATATGGTAAATTGCAATACTATATAAATATTATAAGATAAAATATCATTTCATGATAAAAGAAGATAAACATGCATTAAGTCAATGGTTTCTACACCTAAACACTATTATACATCTCACCTAATTATTTTAGTGCATGGCTTAATATGATCGATATGATGTTAGTAACTCTGCAAATTAATTTACCCACAGTAACTCCCCCACCCATAATTACTACAACTTTCTTTAATACCCTGAATTTTTGAATACAACTATAACCGATTAATTAGTCTTATTTAAGAAATTCTTTATCAGATTAATAGTTATACACTCTACGCGCCCATAAATTATTATTAACTATTCGACCGCTATATGCATAAGACGTGTAAACATATGCATAATTGCAATTATAGATGATGTAATGAGAATTACTTATTTTTTACGAACTCTGCAAACTATGCATAAGACGTATAAACATAATGTACAAAACGGCATAAACTTGTGCACAACGAAAACTTTCTACAATTGTTTTGTTGTGCAATAATTTTAGAATGTTTTTGTTGTGCACAACTTTATAGATTTTGTTCATCAACTTTTTATGTATGTGCATAATTCTCAAGTTCTCAAAAAAGATGAGTTCTTATTATATCTAACATGTAATATCCCACCGACCAATCAGGTCGAGACAGAGGGATATCACGGGTTTATAAGTGAAATAAGGAAAGGACAAAGGAAACAAAGAAATATAGTCACACATAATATTATATCTATATTGAGGTAAAATAACAAATATTTGTCAGAACAGTAAATTTATGATGAGATCCTAGCGAATAGGCAATTTAAAAAGGAAATTAAATTTGAATAAATAATAAAATAGTCAAAATCTTGACACGAGAACAAGTGGTGAAAATATCATCCCAGATATAGGGGCCTATGTGTTTTTGATTAAGCAACTCGAAAGCGTAGTAAACACTGACACGATCGGCCTGTGTTTATAGCAAGAAGATGTTGGAAACTAGACTACAAAGAGTTTTGGATTTCTTGACAAGTCAATGTCCAAGTGTCGTAGTCATCTCGCTCGAACATGCTAGCTCCTCAACCTCAAAATATTTGAAAAGAGTTTTCGGCTGAGTACTAGCGTACTCAGTGGCACCTTATGCCATATTTTGAGAAATAATAGTTCATAAATAGTTCAAGAAAAGAGCATGCTAAAAACATATTATATGACAGGTTTTAAACAGAAAAAGGCTGTATGCAAAACATAGTTTCGTATGGCAATATACTTCTTTGCTCATCACATCTATGCTACCTACTGGACCATAGGAAAAAACAACGTTCCACTAATGGCCTTCTTCGCCAAGACTAGGGAACTTGGCCAAGTTCACCCAGCCCGGACTTCCGTATACACTACCTCAGCCAGTACTTAGCTCGAGACAGATTGTTAACTACTCCCTGCCGAAGCCGTAGCGGTTTAACCGCTCCAAGGTCAGCACCAAGCAATGAGAATAAAAACAGCATGCAATTCTCAAATTTAAGTAAACAACTTGGGGCTTAATAACCCGAAATACATTGCAGAAAATAGATCACACCTATCACCGGAGTGGTACCAACAGCTTGTCTTACTCGTACACCTCATCTGGTTGTCCTTGGATGAATTTTAATAGTCTTACAAGACAAGTCTAGTTCTTAAATACGTTTACTAATAAATAAGTGGAAATATCCATTGGGTATTAGAACCTATATATCTACTTTAGTGTATGTCATGGTATGATATGTAGTCAACTGATCGTGTAGTAGCATGAAGTAACATATTTTTCATTTGTGTGTTAGCCTAGTGGTAGAGTGGTTAATGTCCGAGGCCAAAGGTCCCGGGTTCGAATCCACCATGACGCGGCCTTTAAATTTATGCATTAAATTGATCAAAAAAAGTAACATATTTTTTCGTTGAGGTATGCTTCTATAAAAATATCATGTTGTGTTGTTTTATCATAATTCGTGCATCTTATTAGTGCTCTAACATACGTACGGCATAATATGTATGAATACATCAATTAATAACATGTTAGTAACAAAGGCATATTTCACATAGGTGAGTTCCAAATCTTAAGTGTTTATTTCAACAAAATAGTTCAAGTGATATATTTTGACGATTCATAACTCTCAACTCAAGATACATATGGCCGCACAAAGAAACATTATGAAAACCTCTAAACACGTACAACAAGTTCTAAGAAGGAATTAGATCCAAATGAGTTGTGGTTATGGAGATATAGGGTCTAAAAGTGGGCAACTCGAACCGTCTTCTATACTGAATATTTTTTTAAGGATTTTCAGATTTAGCTTAACGACTAGCAATTTTGTGAGGCTCGTAACTTTTGACTCATAATGCCAAAATGGGAGAGAGACCCCATTTTGGAAACCTTGTAACAAGAACTACACGTTCCTTTCAGAAAGACTCAGTAGATACCTGACACATCAATAGATACAGGAGCTCAAAATTGACTAGTTGAAAATGAACAGTTTTGGGGATGTGATTTTGGGTGGAAGAAAGGCATACCTAAAGAACTTGGATTGAGATCAAACTTTCCAGATCACAAGTAGACATGGTAAAAAACATTTTTGATGAAGAAGCTAAAATAAAAATCGGAATACAAATGGATCGAACATCCCTCGCAAAAGTCGGACTTGAATAGTTTATTAAAATAGAATTTGGACTAAGGCAGTTTGTTAAGAAGATTCACTGGAATGCATTAACTTTGAAAAATCTGCCGAGGGCTTATTATAAAGAATCTAAGAATTAAACCTATCAATTTGGAAAGCCATTTGAGTCTAATTTATTTCAGAAAAAGCCTTAGTCAACGATTCAAAATAGATTGGGAGATAAAAATATTTTACTACAAGTTATCATTATAGAAGCAGCTTCGTGCTGTTCGTTCGTAAATTCTGAAATAAATAGTAAAAATTTTAGGAAATTCTGAAAATTTACAGAAAGCTTCTAGACATACTAAATTATGTTTATACCAAATTTCATAGTTTTACATTAATCCAAACTCAAAACGAAAGCCACAAACCGTGGGTGACGAACCGGGTAATTTAACAGTTTTGTGCAGTGTGTTTAGAAAATACAATTAAAATAGTAAAACACATCATATGGACTTGAAATTTGGTAGATACGTACTATACACACTTAAGTTGAATATAGTTAAATTGCACATTCATCGGACCTCAGTAACTTAGTCAAATAAATTTAGGAAGTTACTGTTTTCGTAACAAACTCCCAGTTTTTATACAAGTTCATAGTATGCTAAATTTCTTTCATGCATTTTGTCAAACACTTTATGTGCATATGTATAACATGCAAAAATAGTGAATTTATCATTCCAATTTATCCCCAAGATCATCAACCCAAGCTGCAATCTATTTCTACTAACATACAATAATCAAAAGTGATGAATCTACTTATTAATTCAACATGTAATCATATTCAAAAATAGAGCCAACACAATTAATCATGTACACATGCATGATTTAGCTATTTGAAAAGAATGAAAGGGGTGGATGTATATTGAAGGAATAAGTCTACAAGAGATAAAGAGAGATAGAGACGATCAGTTCGTGTGTCGGCGATGCGTTGATCGTCTTTTTGAGCCAAGAGCCCGAGCTCTGTCTTAGATGGTGGAGTGGGGGCTGTCCTTAGGAAGCAATGAGTCGTCAACCTCCCTAGCTCACTGATAGAGGAAGCCCGACAAAAGAGAAGGAAGATAGGAGCTTGAACGAGTTAGAGAGAGGAAGTGTACTCTCCATGTGGGTTTGACTTGTAGGATCATATTGGAGCGGAACAAAGAGAGAGACGAGAAATGGGGAAAGGGCTCATCGGTGGTGTAGGGAGAGATCATTGAGGGAGCTGATGGGTGTGTGGAATGGCCTAAGGAAAGTGAGAAATGTGAATTGAGGTTGTTGTCATGGAGAATGGGGAAGAAGGGAGACATGAAGTGGTGTTGGGTGTTATTCATGGATGACATTAGATCCTCATGCTAACACCTACACATACACAGTATGAACACATTCAAGGTGCACGACACACACACATACATTTAATGAACACGCCACGCACACCACTACACATGCACACATTCACATCCCATATATATGTACGTATAGATGCATTATTAAAATACTATAATACACTACTTATATTTGCAAGGATCTCTCACAGCACGCACATGCACTTGTATATTTTTATTCACATGTATCATACACATTTGTATATGTACTATACATATATTTGATTACTTAATTAAATTAGATAATTAATCCACATTGTCACTTAATACTTGACATAATGAAAGTTGTAGGACATGATTCACAGAGGGAGTTTCTAATCATTTTTTTATGAGATATATGCATACATTATTTATCTAGATATTTAATTGTCATGTAGCAGACTTATCCATGCACGTAAAATGCAACACGTTAGTAGTTTAAATAATACGAAACTGATTTGCAAAAATATTAGGTGCTCAATTATATTATAATATCTTCATACATCAATAGATATTTTTATATATAATTTGGTAATAGCTTCCTGCAGCTATATATGCTTTATTATTACTATAACTTATATAAATGCACTAAACCTAATTTATAAGGTAACGAGATTAATAATTCAAATTCTTCACATAGTGCATGCTAATGAGAAACTATTCGAGCTCCTAATTGATTTTAAACGAAAAGATTTCCTTAGAAAAGAATATTATTATTATTAGCATATTTTATAAGGCGAGTGACGAGCCCGCTTTTCGTGCTCTTTTTGGGGTAGTCCTTGCCTTAGAAAGAGTGCATTTTTGTGTGTTCTTTGTGTGTGTCTGTGTCTGGGAGGACACGCTTTGGGGTACTGCAGGTTGAGACGGACCTTGGGCAAGATCAGGCCACCTCCTATGAGAGAGGTAAAATCCCGAAGATTACCTTGGCAAGACATTCTGACATCTTGCCAAGACACGATACCGCGCGGGAGCTGAGCCTGGTCAACGAGCTGACATGACGCCAAGAGGATGATCGAGACAAGGAGAAGCGGGAAAAAGGACGAGGAATGAAGTAGGGGACAGAGGTTGGGAGACGTAGACAAGAACTCTGGCCGACTTGCACGCAAATGAGAAGATTCTGGGCAAGGTCCTTCTCTACCGCCAGTTTGATTTTTGCCGAAAAGGGAAAGGTCAAAGCTGTGGTGGTTGAGATGAGACAAATCCGTCCAGCTGAAGCTAGAGGAGTCTCCATCGATGGTTCAAAGCCCGAGCTAGCTGCTGACCTCGCCACCTTCCGTCTCGAGATACGTGTATAGACCAAGCCAAAGAGGAGTACACTTAGGCTCCCAGCAACAGAACTTCACACAATCGGATTTTAGAGTGGAGGCATCGAGTCCTGAATTCTCTCTGCACTTTTCTCTTTCATTTTCCTTTGGTTTTCATGAGTGATTGGTGAGGAAGATAAACAAGTCCTACGGGCAACCTTTATATTAATGTATTTTGTTATCTCTGCTCGAGTAACTGCTTGCCAGAGACTGCTTTACCTTTGCATTTGATTTTATATTCAAGTATGGTTTCGTTTATGTTCTTGTTTATTGCTTTTGTGTTTATGTCGATTATGCGTGAGTAGTCGGTTTGGTTGGGCTCGGGGTGAAGCACGTTGAGTCGAGGTCATGAGAGTCGTGAGGTCTAAACGTCCTTATAACCTTGAGTGGGTGTTCCCGAAGCTCTAGGCCTTGATACCCATGTTATTCCTTTCCTTGAGCGTTAACTCGGCCGGTAGCCTTGAGGGGAGGGGTAGCTACAAGCAATAGCCGGAGTAAGACATCGAGTGTCTCTTTATCCCGAGAAGTGCGGTTGGAGTGGGTGATTGTAGCCATCGACCTTGGGCAAAGGGCTGCGAGCCATTCCCTTGGACAGGCTGTGGCTAGTTGGGCTATCTAGTGAGTCAAGTTGTTGGGGCGGGATACCCTAGTGAAGTGTCTTCCTAGGGAGAGCGTCTTGGCAAGGGGGCAAGGCAGGGGGTCTCTGTACTTCGTCCTAAAACCTAAGGGCAAGCTGGGACTGGGGGGCCTGGTGTATGTGATGACCAAAAAGGGGCGCCTACCCCTTGGTACCTTTAACCAACGACATACACTCGCGGTGAAAACCTTTGAACCTATGACCGACATCTTGACCAATATCTCAACGTGTGGAACCCTTGGCCCAACTGCTTGTTATTTAACTTTTATCTCATGTTTAGTTTTCAGTTTACTTTCTGCTCAAGATTTTTCTCGCAGTACATTTCTACTAAGACCGTCAGCCTGATGGACAACTTGCCTTCTAGGCAACCTCCTACTCAAACCGTGACAACTCGAGTAACATCACAACCAACTCTCTTAGGTTCGACCCATGTGTTCAAGTTGAAGGAGATTACAAGTAGTATCTTGGCGCGCCTAGGACCTTTGACGACGGGTTTTAGGCGGTCGTCAGATTGGCGCCGTTGCTGGGGAGCTGTGCTATTATAGTGTTGTTACTCACTTTTTTATCTTTATTTTTTGTTTGGTTTTTGCATGCTCCGACCTAACCTTGCAGGCGAGGACGGAGAGCTCTTGTTTAACCCATATATTGAGAGAACCATTCGGAGAAGGAGATGCAGGCCGAGGAGAAACGCTCCCGTCTTGAGGAGGCACGTACCAAGGCAAGACAACATGGAGGAAAGAAATCCACAAAACCCACCACCTCCAGAAGAGCAGACATTGAGGAGATGATGTTCCCGAACAACAACAGTCTCCGGCCTTTGGGCATTACTTTGCTCGAGATCGAGGACAACTGGGAGCTGAGGCACTCTTTCATGCAGATCTTGCCAAGCTCAACAAATATGCCGGGAGAGGACCCCCAACGCCATCTCCAGGACTTCTGGATGAAGTCAAGAAGGATTATATCCGACTCATATCCTTTCCATTCACTCTCCACGACGGTGCTCGAGAGTGGCTGTACACTTTGCCTACGGGTAGTGTCACTACTTAGGCAGGGCTTCAACAGAAGTTACTTAAGAGATACTATCCCATCTCAAGGATACAAAGCGTGAGGAAAAAGATGAGTTCCCTCCAGATGGGGAATGATGAGACGGTGTACGACTATTGGTGTCGTTTCAAGTCCATCTTGGCAAAATATCCCAACCATCAAATCTCTGATCAAGATTTGATTCAATACTATGTGAATGGCTTGAGACCGACTCAGAGGCAGCTCATGAGTGCTGCATGCGGAGGTTCCATCCTCAACAAACAACCCAGCGAGACATTTAAACTACTCGCAGAGTTGGCTGAAGAGTCTCGAGATGATGCCAACGCAATGGTCAAGACGATGCCCAACCCAGAAGCTACCACTTCAGACGGATCCAACATGAAGGATATGAAGGCCATGATGAAAAAAATGATAGACTTGTTGAGGCCCACTATGGCCAAGAAGAATGTCAAAGCGTGTCAGCTTTGCTTTGCCACCACTCACAACACGGACGAATGTCTACAAGTAGCCGAAGAAGATGAGGTGAATACATTTGGGCATGTCAACAACGGTGGTGGAGGAAACGCTCAAGGTCAGAAGCCCCGCTTCGACCCGTACAACCCACCGTGGAAGAATCACGAGAACTTGAGGTATGGAGGCACACACTATCAAGCACCTCCTGGGAAGAACCCACCTCAAGCTCGTCCATCTTTAGCCGAGATAGTGCACAGACAAGGAGGTACACAAGAAATGATAGTGCAAGACCTTGACAAGTTCAAAACAGAGACAAGATGAGTCCTACAATCTGTGTTGACCATCATGAACACCTTGACGTAAGAGATTTCAAAGATCAACCAAAAGCAAGGGACACTTCCTGCTCAAGTGCAAGTCTAGCCCAATGCGCACGTCAACGCAATCAACTTGAGGAGCGACAAGAACTTGCCAAGCAGGGAGGGAGCCCCAGTCAAGGAGACAGTCGAGATAGAAGACATAACCGAGGAAGTCGAGGACTTGGTCAAGGAACCCGAACCCGAGGTGAAGGCCTCCTTGCCAAAGGTAGCAGACAAGACAGAGATCAAGATCAGACCTCCCTTTCCAGGAAGGTTAGCAAGGAACAAAGAAGCTGAAGAGATGAATGAGATGATCAAGATCTTTAAAAAGGTAGAGATCAACATACCTTTGATCACTGTTTTGACCTCGATGCCGAGGTGTGCCAAGTTCCTCAAAGAGCTGTGTACCAAGAGAGTCAAGTACACAGACGATGCCAAGTTCCAGATGGGGAAGAATGTCTCAGCCGTGCTCAAGCGAGACCTCCCAATCAAGTGTACCGATCCCGGGATGGTCTATATACCTTGTGTGATCGGGACAACGAGGATAGACCAAGCTATGCTCGATCTCGGGGCATCAATCAATGTGATGCCCCTATCTATCTATCAAGAGATGAAACTCGGACCACTCCGACCGTCTTGTGTGGAGATTAAGCTGGCAGACAAGTCGAGTGTCTATCCTGAAGGGATAGTTGAGGATGTGCTCGTCAAGGTGCAGGACCTTATTTTCCCAGCCGATTTCTAAGTTCTAAATATGGGCAAGACTGGAGCGAAGAAGGCTCATGCCGCTAGGCGTGCCGTTTTCAAGACGGCCCGGACGTTAATCGAATACGATACGGGGAAGATCACATGCCAATTCATTGGGGAGACGGTCACCTTTGACATCTACAAAGCCGAGCAATTTTAGATCGACACCGAGATGGTGGACTTCGTCGGTCTCACTGAGAAGGATGTTGAGAGGTACTCTGCCAACGTGGTGATCAAGGACATGTACGATAGAGTCAACCAAGGACACACTGAAGACCTAGAGTATCTCAACAAGGAGGAGATCGAGGCAACCGAAGTGCTTGAGATAGAAGCCGACCAAAGTGGGGACGATCAACCAAGCTATCGATCACAGCTAGTGCATGGCAAGGAAATGATGCAACCTGCCTTGAAGAAAGCCCCCAAGCTAGAGCTCAAACGCCTACCGAAGCACTTGAAGTACATCTACCTTAGAGCCAACGAGACGTTGCCAGTAATCATAAGCTCCGAGCTGACGATCAAAGAAGAAGAAGAGACGATAGCCGTCTTGAGCAAGTACAAGGAGGCCATCGGTTGGACCTTAGCCGACCTTAAGGGCATCAGCCCTACTGTTTGCCAACACTACATCTTGCTCGAGGACGATGCCATACCGATCAGAGACCCCCAGAGGAAGCTCAACCCGGTAATGAAATAAGTTGTCAAGGCGGAGATACTCAAATTCCTTGAGTTAGGCCTCATTTACCATGTCTCAGACAGCTGGTGGGTCAGCCCGATCCACGTCATGCCAAAGAAATCCGATGTACAGGTGGTCGAGAATGAAGGTAAGGAACTGGTTGCGATGAGACTCCAGACAGGTTGAAGTGTTTGCATCGACTACAGAAAGCTCAACAAGGTGACTAGGAATGACCACTTCCCCCTGCCGTTCATTGACCAGATGCTTTAGAGACTCGTCGGGAACAGGTATTTCTATTTGATATATGAAAATTTATGTGGCATTAGAAGATCAAGATAAGACCACATTCACTTGCCCATTTGGCACATTTGCATATCGTTGTATGCCATTTGGTTTATGCAATGCCCCAGGGACATTTCAAAGATGCATGATGAGTATATTTTCTGATTTGCTTGAGCAATGCATTGAGGTGTTCATGGATGATTTTATTGTTTATGGCAAGACGTTTAACCAGTGCATAGAGCATCTTGAGTTAGTTCTGCAGAGGTACGTGGAGAAGGACCTTGTGCTGAATTATGAGAAATGCCACTTCATGGTCAAGGAGGGCATTGTCCTTGGGCATGTTATCTCTGAGAAGGGCATTGAGGTAGACAAAGCCAAGGTGGAGATCATAGCCAAGTTGCCTTATCCCACCAACATCAAGCAGCTGCGGGGATTCCTTGGCCACGCTGGATTCTATCGGCGGTTTGTCAAGGACTTCACCAAGATAGCACAACCGATGCACCGCCTCCTCCAGAACGATGTACCGTGGGAGTTCGACGACGCATGTAAAGATGCCTTCCAGATATTGAAGAAGCACCTTATCACAACGCCCATCATAAGGCCACCCGAATGGAGCATGCCCTTTGAGCTGATGTGCGATGCTAGCGGATACGCTGTTGGCGCGGTGCTTGGGCAGAAAATTGGCAAGGAAAGCTTCGTCATCTACTATGCATCGAAGACCCTCACCGGGCCGCAAATCAACTACACAACCACGAAGAAGGAGCTTCTTACCGTGGCGTTTGCCTTCGAGAAATTTCGCTCCTACCTCTTTGGGAGCAAGACTGTGGTTTACATGACCACGCCGCCTTAAAATATCTCATGGCAAAGAAGGATACAAAGCCAAGACTCATACGGTGGATACTCCTCCTCCAGGAGTTCGACGTTGAGATCAAAGATAAGAGTGGATCTCAAAATCAAGTGGCTGACCACTTGAGCAAAATTTTGAGAAAGGATAAAAGAGATCCAATCCGAGCAACGTTTCCAGACGAGGAACTACTCGAGATCTACACCAAGGAGCCGTGGTACGCTAACTTGGTGAACTACATCGTGACCGGAGTGTTGCCCGTGGGGATGCCAACACACCAGATGAACAAACTCAAGAAGAAGAGTCGACAATACGTATGGGATGACCCATACTTGTGGAAGCAGTTCTCAGACTTGATCTTGAGGAGATGCGTTCCGAAAAGTGAGCACACAGCATCCTTGAGCACTGCCATGAGAAGGAGTGCGGAGGACATTTTAGGCACAAGAGAACGGCAAGGAAGATCCTTGATTGTGGGTTCTACTGGCCCACTATCTTCAATGATACCTACGAGAAATGCCGAGGCTGCGATAAGTGCCAACGCGAGGGTAATGTCTTAAGGAGGAATGAGATGCCCTTGGTACCTATCTTGCAAGTGGAAGTATTCGACGTATGGGGCATGAATTTCATGGGCCCCTTGCCAAACTCTAAGGGAAATCAATACATACTCCTAGCAGTGGACTACGTGTCAAAATGGGTAGAAGCCAAGGCCACAGCCGTGGCGGATGCAAGGACCGTAGCCTTTTTTCTCCAGTCAAACATCTTTAGCCAGTTCGATGTGACAAGAGCCATAATCAATGATCGGGGCACCCACTTCTACAATGCCACCATTGGCAGCTTACTCAAGAAGTATAAGGTGCATCATCGGATGTCCACCGCCTACCATCCTCAAGCCAATGGCCAAGCTGAGCTCTCAAACCGCATTGTGAAGACTATCTTGAGGAAGGCCTTGGGAGAGAGCAAGAAGGAGTGGAGCACTCACCTCGACGATGCACTATGGGCATACCAGACAACCTTTAAAACGCCGTTTGGAATGTCTCCCTACCGGATGGTGTTTGGCAAGATGTGTCACCTGCTTGTCGAGCTGGAACACAAGGCATACTGGGTAATCCGCAAGCTCAACTTTGACTGGGGTGAGGCAGGAGAGAAGCGCAAGCTTGACATACAAGAGCTCGAGGAGATTCGCCTCGAAGCCTATGATAATGCCGCCATATACAAGGATAGGCTCAAGAGAGCCCATGATCTTTTGATCAAGGAAAAGAAGTTCGAAAATGGGTAAATGGTGCTACTCTATAAAAATAGGTTCCGCTATTCCTCTGGCAAGCTGACCACCAAGTGGGTGGGACCTTACATCGTGCACGTCCAACATCCGAATGGAGATGTGGAGATAAGTGACATGGACGACAAGAAAGTGTTCAAGGTGAATGAAAATAGGCTCAAGACCTACTATGGGTACGATCGAAGGCTCAGAGAATGGGACGCTGAGCAAGATGAGCTTCACGAGGTCCCTCAAGAGGATCCTCAAGATGCATAAGCTGGAGGAATACATCGAGCTAATGACGTTAAACAATAGCGCTTCCCGGGAGGCAACCCGGTGTGATATGATTTTAATCGCTTATCTTCTATTCCCTTTTTGTCAAGGGGGTGGTCTTGACCACTTTTAACACTTTACCTCAAGCAAAGTGTGTGAGTGGGGAAAACCACCCTCGTTATTTTGACCTGTTCCTTAAGAGGACTTTTTCTTCCTCGAGGAACGTATTTTCTTAACTGCAGGTCTGGAAGGAACTCAAGGCAAGGCGAAATGGAGGCGCTGCAACTGGCAAGACGATAGCCTTAGCCAAGACACGGGACACGAAGCTTAGGATGGAATCTCTATGGCTGACGCAGGAGATGTCCCATCACTCAACCCACTACCCTATAACCGCCTCAACCCACGTCCCAATTAATCCCTCATTTCGCCTACCCACCTTCCCACATTCAAACCTCACCCCAAAACTTCCCCAAATCAAAGCATAAAACCCTAACCTTCCATCCATGGTTCATACGTGACCAAAGAACAAGCTCCCGGAAAAAGCCTCGAAGAAAATCATCGCCCGCATAAAATGGAGAAATCGCCAGCTAAGCCCACCACCGAGGGGAGTCCATCGTCCTTAGATGGAGCCCTCCTCACTGACTTCACCGCCGGAGCAGAAGAAACTCCCACCCTCCACAACATCCACATGGAGGTGGACGCATACGAAGAGGAAAAACCCCTAACCGAGAAGACGCCGGTAAAAACTCTAGAGAAGAAGAAAGAGGCCCTCCTCCGCCGGAAAGAGAAAGACCAAGGAGACTTCTACCACCTCCTCCTAGAAAAAGATGCCGATGACTTCTTCTCACACTGAGTCCGCCGGCACGAAACTAAGGCAACGGAGGAGAATGAGGTCTTCGAGGAAGGAAGCTCCGATGACGTGCTCGGTGAAGACGAACAAGAGGTGAACGACCAAGTGGAAGTGGAGGAAGGAGACGATGTCCCTTCCATCGAAGAAGGCCAAAATCGCGACACGCTCGTCGAAAAGGGGGAAGGCTTACACTATCAACGCCAAGGAGCTCGCCAAGAACAAGGAAATGGTGGTGCCCAAGCGATTGGAGTTTGCACTCCTCGAGCAACTGCGTGTCAAAGAGAACGTCGGGCGGCTGTTCAAAGGAATCGGATGGGGGAAGTTTCTTAAGTGGGATACCACAGTTTCGCTCCATTGGTGAAGGAATTCTACGGTGATCTTGACATCGACCACGATAAGGGAGTGCCGAGGGCATACAATTCACACTCCTCGGGGAGCAGAGAGAGTTCACGGTTGACGAGCTCAACCAAGCTCTTAAGATGGTGACGTGATGGAGGCCAAGGGCGCAAGCTACAAAGGAGCAGTCAAGGTGGTGCCCAACTACACTGATGGAAGATGGTCGGGGATCTAGGCAAAGTTGATCGGAAAAGACGGCGCATAATTCAAAATCTTGTGACGCCAAAGAAACCACCCTCAAGGACCCAGCCATGCAGGTATGCCACCAGATCCTCTCCTACAACCTCTTTGGCAAGAAGGACAGCATCACGACAATGTCAAAAAGCTAACTGTACATCCTCTGGGCGATGCACGAGAAGACAAGGCTCAACTTCGCAGCCTTTGTAATTTTGCACATGAAGAGCATCATGGACAGGGAGCAGCAGAGGCTATCCTTGTGCCACTTACCAACCAACTTCGCCAAGGAGAACGATTTGCTAGGCCCGACTTTGCCATGACCCCCGAGAGAGAGGACACCTTTGACCTGAAGGCGCTCAAGAAGATGCTCAAGATCGTGGAAGATGAGGACGACAAGCTCACCATATTGCAGGAGCTTGAGAAGCCGGTTAAGCAGCCAAGACGCCAAAGCCAAGGCAAGGCGGGACCTTCAAGAACACCGAGCTCGCCCAAGATGACACTCAAGCCGCCCTCACCAGATTGCAAGAGACCTTGACTGAGATCAAGATTGCACAGCTCGTGTTTTTCGCCCATCAAGGATTCAGGTATCCGCCTGCATCCCCCTAAGCTTTTCCTCCCTTACGTTTGTGTCTTTTGTTTTTGTGTTTTTTTTTTTTTTTTTGTTTTTATGTTTGTTTGTCGTGTGTTTGTGTGTTTGCGTTTTTTGGGGACCCTAATTAGTCTAACACTTTGCCACGAGCAAAGTGTGTGAGTGGGGAGGGCCCCCTGTTTCCTATTGTGTGTGTTGACCAGCACGTTTGAGATGAGCATGATGATTATGATCTTGGCATAGGCTTTGTAATACATGTTTAGCTATGTTTCAATAAGGTTAGTATGATGGAAAAAGGGCATAGCATGCATACCTGTGAGAAATTGAGCCTATATGCTTTATCATTGCAAGCATGATTTCTATTCTGTATGTTTTGGATGCTTGACTTAGTTGTGCTAGAATTTTTCTACCGTCTTGATCAAAGCCCAACTACTGTAGGTCTAAGTGCTCCAGATGATTTAGGCTTTCTTTTCGTAGCCATGGTCAACAATGAACATAAACCCAGATATATGTATCCTTTGCTAGCCCCCTTTTGAGCTGTTTGTTTTCTTTGAAATTACCTTGTACTCTTCCCTGACTTGGGGGTTGAGAGAGGAAGAATAGGGGAGGGATATGTATGTCTTAGGCATCATTATGGGCAAAACACAAACACTAGATGTCTTGGCATTCGGCCGGGCATAATGAGCTTAAATTCAAAATGTGTAGAAAAAGAAAAAGGGTAGGGGAACAACGTTTTAAAAAAATATATATAAAGAGAAAAAGAAGTTTCCCCAAAAATATAAAGTATGCTCAGGCCCGTAAGTATCTTGCCAAGGAAAATGGGAAAATATTCTTCCAAGACCTAAGTCAAGACAACCTTACCCAAAGCTTAAATACTTCCTACTTAGTCAAGAAGCCACTCAATACAACCCTAAAAGACTTAAGGATAGAGAACTTAAACCGAGCTATAGGTCAGAGATAGTAGACAGCAGGCAAGCCTATGGCACTTCCCTGATCAAGTCATCACTCAGCGTGAAACCCTAAACACAGAGTGTTTGAGTGCTTGAGAGGAACTTCCACAAACTTGCTTTGCCCCGATCTTGATTGACCTTGATACATAGCTGTATTAATTGCCTATGTTGGATTATCTTTGTTATGTTTCATCTTATCCTTGCTGGTTTTTGCGTGTGTTGTTTGTGTGTTTTTTTTTTCTTTTAGGCAAGGAATGCTTGCATGCTTGAGGACAACCGTGGTTCAAGTGTGTGAATGTGACGAGCTCGCTTTTCGTGCTCTTTTTGGGGTAGTTCTTGCCCTAGAAAGAGTGCATTTTTGTGTGTTCTTTGTGTGTGTCTGTGTTTGGGAGGACACACTTTGGGGTACTACAGGTTGAGAGGACCTTGGGCAAGATCAGCCCACCTCCAGTGAGAGAGGTAAAATCCCAAAGATTACCTTGGCAAGGCATTCTGACATCTTGCCAAGACACGGTACCGTGCGGGAGCTGAGCCTGGTCAACGAGCTGACATGATGCCAAGAGGATGATCGAGACAAGGAGAAGCGGGAAAAAGGACGAGGAATGACGTAGAGGACAGAGGGTAAACTCAGAATGCAGCTGGGAGGCGCAGACAAGAACTCTGGCAGACTTGCACGCAAATGGGAAGATTCTGGGCAAGGTCCTTCTCTGCCGCCTGTTTGATTTTTTCCGAAAAGGGAAAGGTCAAAGCTGTGGTGGTTGAGATGAGAAAATCCGTCCAGCTGAAGCCAGAGGAGTCTCCATCGGTGGTTCAAAGCCTGAGCTAGCTACTGACCTCGCCACCTACCGCCTCGAGATGCATGCGCAGACCAAACCAAAGATGAGTACATTTAGGCTCCCAACAATAGAATTTCACACAATCGGATTTCAGAGTGGAGGCATCGAGTCCTTAATTCTCTCTGCACTTTTCTCTTTCATTTTCCTTTGGTTTTCATGAGTGATTGGTGAGGAAGATAAACAAGTCCTACGGGTAACCTTTATATTCATGTATTTTGTTATCTCTGCTCGAGTAACTGCTTGCTAGAGACTGCTTTACCTTTGCATTTGATTTTATATTCAAGTACGATTTCGTTTATATTCTTGTTTATTGCTTTTATGTTTATGTTGATTATGCGTGAGTAGTCAGTTTGGTTGGGCTCGGGGTGAACCACGTTGAGTCGAGGTCATGAGAGTCGTGAGGTCTAAACGTCCTTAGAACCTTGAGTGGGTGTTCCCGAAGCTCTAGACCTTGATACCCATGTTATTCCTTTCCTTGAGTGTTAACTCGACCCGTAGCCTTGAGGGGAGTGGTAGCTACAAGCAATAGCCGGAGTAAGACATCGAGTGTCTCTAAAATACGGCTGGAATGGATGATTGTAGCCGTCGGTCTTGGGCAAAGGGCTGCGAGCCACTCCCTTGGACCGACTGTAGCTAGTTGGGTTGTCTAGTGAGTCAAGCTGTTGGGGCGGGATACCCTAGTGAAGTGTCTTCCTAGGGAGAGCGTCTTGGCAAGGGGGCAAGGCAGAGGGTCTCTGTACTTCGTCCTAAAACCTATGGGCAAGCTGGGGCTGGGGGGCTTGGTGTACGTGACGACCAAAAAGTGGCGCCTACCCCTTGGTACCTTTAACCAACGACATACACTCGTGGTGAAAACCTTTGAACCTATGACCGAAATCTTGACCAATATCTCAACGTGCGGAACCCTTGGCCCAACTACTTGTTATTTAACTTTTATCTCGTGTTTAGTTTTTAGTTTACTTTCTGCTCAAGATCTTTCTCGCAGTACATTTCTACTGAGACCGTCAGCCTGACGGACAACTTGCCTTCTGGGCAACCTCCTACTCAAACCGTGACAACTCGAGTAACATCACAACTAGCTCTCTTGGGTTCGACCCCTTAACTTACCATATACGGAACTATGTGTTCAAGTTGAAGGAGATTACAAATAGTATCTTGGCGTGCATAGGACCTTTGACGATGGGTTTTAGGCGATCGTCAGCGAATTTTCAAGCAAGCAGCTCTCTTGGATATTACACAACTCCTGTGAGACTCATCTTTTTGAGAACTTGAGAACTATGCACATACTGTCTTGCCCGGACTTTGTTAAGGATAGCAAAACCGAAAAATCGTGACCAGTGATGGGAAACTAGGAGAGGAATAGAAAGGCCCATTCTTGCTCAACTAAAAGCTGAACTGATAACTGTAATTAAAATATAATCAAGTATTTTGCAGCGATAAAGTATAGCTGAGATAAATGTATAAAGACATGTATCTCGGGACATTCTTTAACTAGACTCGACAAAGCTCAGCTCTACACTGCACCATCCACATCACAACTTAACCTATACATTTAGAAATATATGCAGGGTTGAGTACAAAAGCACTCAATGGTCACATACCGAAAGATAGATACACACTTGTATAAACTATAAATTATCATGTCATCTCAACAGTAACGCATGGGATTTTATCTTAAAAGGCCCAAACTTACTAAATTCTTTGTGAAGCTAAAGTTCGTCTGCACAAACAAAGTTCTTTTGTAATCATCGTATCTATAAATATTGTGCAAGAGAAGTGACCACTTCTCATGAACAAATGTAACTATTGTGACGGGAAGGTGGCCACCTTCCACAGACACCTGACTGGCCAACCCGCTAAGATGACTCACGATCCTGGATGTACACTAGCCTTGGTGGGGATACTGGCCCGAACATGACCAGAATTCGATTACTAATAAGTTGGCATTGCCAACACAGATAGATATCATACATAAATCTGGAAACATTTATGGCAAGACAATATTTGAAAGGATTTTCAGTTCAAAGATTTTGAAAAGAAAATAACTGTTCGAATGAAACGTTGAACTTTGTTTATATATAAGAAAGCCCACCTGTTAGCACTATTGCTCACATGATCACAATATTTTCTTGTTGTTTCTTTGTTACTCTGTCGCCTAACCTTTATCGTAAGAAATATAATAAGGAGTCCGAAATGAAGGACAATTCTCATTGAAAGAAATTCGTGATTTTAATCTATAAGATTTTATTAGGGATTTTGCATTCTTTACTAAAGCTAGCATTATAATTATATTAATTAATCGCTAGAAATTCCATTTCCGCCTTTATCTCTTAGCACTACAAAAACACGTTAACAATGACGGAAAAATCCGTCAGAAACATCAAAATCCGTCAGAAACCGTGATTCCGCGACGGATCGTAGACGGATTTGTACCGCCTCTAAAACCTCGTTATTACTTGCACAACGACGGTAAAAATTCCATCGCAAAATTTTGAACGGACTAGCGACGGACTTATCCGTCGTTGATAGATTAGTCGTTTGACTCGCCGCTTGTTACGTTGAATTAACGACGGAAAAGTCCGTCGAATTCAGCGACGGAAACAATTCGCCGCTAAATTATTTGGGTAATTCCGTCAGATCCGTCGCAAACAACGACGGATCGCTTCCGCCGCTATTTAATTCCGCCGTAATGAGTCTTCGATCCGCCGCAACATCCGCTCGCCGTTCCGTCAGAACTATCGTAATCGCGACGGATTGTTTCCGCCGCCAATGTGGTCCGTCAGATCCGTCATTGCACACCACGACCAATTAGATTCTGTTCTGCCTCGTAACCGCCGCAGATTCCGACTTAATTCGCCTCTATTCCGTCGCTATACTTAAAATATTTCAACAAACTGCTTTGATTATGTTTTACCCGTGTTTTTACCCGCTCAATACATCCACAATCATCACAAATTCATCCACAATCATCACAAATCCAAATCCAAATCCAACAACATCCACAATCATCACAAATCCATCCACAATCCATCCAAATCACAATCCAAATCATTACAAATCCACAATCCAAATCACAAATCCACAATCCATCCACAATTATTCAATACATCCATTAATCGATAATTCACAACAACTATTCGATACGGAGTTATAAATCCAAATCAAATTCAACAATTCAACAATCCAACCAACAACAACAATTCAACATATCCATAAATGAAGTAAAAACGTAAAGATAGGAATCAAATGGTGGAGGGTGGTCGAGGTCCAAGATCACCGCCGAGTCTCGATAGAATCGCCGAATGCCTCTGCTGAGCTTCCATCCGAGCTTGAAGACGTTGAAGCATCTGCATGCTCACTCTGTTGTGCTTGAATCCTCGCCTCGCCTCGCTCACGATCTCTTTCTCCACCGTAGTTGCTCACCATCCGCTTCTCTCTAACCGCATCTCGCTTCCTCCATCTCCGCTAATCGCTCGATATCCGTGAGACCCATACGAGAAGTCGCAGCAGCCGGAACTAGAGTCGCTCTCCATGAATGTACGTGAGAGAGAACCAAAGACCAAACAATCTCTTTTTCTTCGATGCAGCGCCGAGGATACCCTTGAGGATCCGAGTCCTATCTACTGGCTCTCATCTGCTACCGGCTCGAGTCAAAATCTGAACTTGGTCCTCCACCGCTCCCGTATTTGCGAGAAAATCGTTTAACTTTCCAAATAGAAGTTATTTTTACATCATTACCATATTTAATATTTAATCTACTTACCGCGATGCTACGAGCCTTCCCATCTCAGATAACTTCCATCGGAGCGACATGATATTTCGAAAAACATCCCACCGACCTCGTAAATATCGACTCCACGCTCTCTCGCCTATTCATTCATTCAAACATTATTAATGCACACGTAGGTAAGTAGATTATAAGTATTTGTGTGCATATAATAGAGGTAGATTGCTACTTAAAAATAAGAAAATTAAACAAGCTTCATTAATGATGTTTTAATCCAATTAGTTTGTATGCCTAATAACTTAGCAATTAACATTATGATATATGTGGCGGAAAGCGTAACAACATTAAAACCTAAATTGAATTCAAAACTAAATACTTACAATCTTGGTAGCATAATCTAAAGCACATCGAGCCACCCCGTGCTTAACGATCCCCGCCCCTCACCATCCGCTCGTCATCCTACTCCTCCTAGCTTTTTACGCCTTAGTGCGCACCTCAAGTCGATTCAATAATCCCGCCACGCAGCCAATCCGATCGGGAATGAATTGAGGTGGCGGCGTCGTCACCTCTGTGCTCTCGATCTTATGAATAAGATCCTTATATCTCACCGCCTTTTGGCACCATGCACGGTAGACTACTTCAAGAGACAAAGCGTCGCGATCCCACAGAAATAATTAAAGCATAAATTTGAAAATGATACATTTGAAATGCACATTCATCCGAGGAGGTAGATGCGAAATATTCCTACGATCACTAGACTGCACTCCTCACCTCGTCCTCGACTTGCCATCCGAAAATAGATTTGATACGTTACTTTAATAATTTTTATTCTTCAAAAGTTATCAATTGTGTCAATTTTGTTTTCGTTAGCTATTTGTTTAAACATTGTCATTGGAAAAGTTACATCTACAATATCTTTCAAGGTAATTCTTGTTTCTTTTCCTATAAAGCTTTTGACAATAGATTCATTGAAATGTTGTCAGATCTGCAGAGAAAACTTACTTTCTTATGCTCGTAATGGTTGTTCAACTTGTATTTTAGCTTATACTCTAAATTTGCGGTTTGATGTTGTATTCGTTGATGTGTCCTATTGCATGATAATATTTGAATATTTTTGCTTATCAACGATGTGTACACATTCATTATCTAATTGTTATATCTAGGTCGAGTATCAGGTCCTCGACCATGGTTCGAGGCATCCAAATCAAATCTTAAGGACCAATTGTTATGTTTTGACTTGTAATGCATTAGTAAAGTGGGAGAAGAGGTAATGGTTCGTGAATTGTTGTGCTATCTTGTTATACTCGATAACCGTAATAGAGAGAAGCAATGGTTGTAGCAAAAGATGATCCGCTCGGATGGCAACAAAAAAAGAGAGAAGAGAGAGAGAGAGAGAGAGGTCCGAGGTATTGATTATACCTTGAAAAGTCAAATTGCGAGGAGAAGTTCATCACTGCAGAAAGATAATCGACCCTATTCATCTCCATCATAATCATCATCATTCAATGTATTATCATTTTCGATTCGATAATTCATATGAATCGATTCGACAATTCATCATCTTCGATCGATTAGTCATCCGCTTCTTCTATGTCCATCAAAGTGCCGTCGGGATGAACTCGTGTCATGTCATCATCAACCACTACACTTGTAATTAAAGGCATTTCATCTTCTTGAAATGGCGGAGGTACTATCGAACTAGATGATTCATCCGAGACTTCCACATTAGCTCTCGCTTAATTTTGCATACATCCCACCAATCCTTTGTAGATTGTTTTAAACTCGGATAAGGACAATAGTATACTTGAACGGCTTGTGTGGCAAGGACAAACGGTTCATACTTATTATACCTTCGCCTATAATTCACGTAAACCAATTTGTATTCGGGATGCACCGATGTCCCCAATCGTGATGGATCAAACCACTCGCATCTAAACATTGTTACGGTCTTCATAGGTAGCCCATGGTATTCCAACTCACAAACCTCCAAGAATCGCCCATAAAAATCGAGTTCATTCTTATCCGCACCATAAATTTCACCTTTAATGCACACACCATCGCTCATGGTGGCTCTTTGTGTCCCATGCTCTAACGTGTGAAATTTATACCCATTTATGTAGTACCGGATACGCCTTAATCATTGGAGAAGGCCCTTTGCTAAATCCAATATGAATGGATTGACGACATTGTTGGTATGGTCTTCGACCCAAATCCAACAAATCAATTAACATCTATCAACTGATCGATTAAATATTACAAAAGGAGGTTCTCGTTAATGAGATTATATACTCACATATGTATCAAACCAATGTGAGAAGTTTCATCGATTCCTTTTCAATCTCGGAGGAGGAGATGCGTGGATGTAATCTTTTCAAGAAATCGATAAACAAACTTCAAAACAAATAGTTACAATTAGTATTTAAATAGTTATACTAATTGAAAGTTATACAACGTGAAATTATAAATACTTACTTTAAATAGTTCCCGAAACTTCAACGCAATTCAATAGCACATATAATCGAGCAAAGATCATACTCACTCGAATCTAGATATCTCTTCGACATTTTTCCAAAAGGCGCCCACCTTGCTTGAATATTGAAAGCATATCGGGAAGTCTTCATGCCTAATATCTCCCCAACATTATAATTGCGAGGCACATTCTTATGTTTCGTTTTACGTGACCTCAAAATAATAAGAAGAATGTTGATGCTTCTTCTACTAAGTACGCATTGCAAATAGAACCTCCACTCGAGCTTTATTTCTCACGTTGTTTTTCAACTTACGTAAGTATCTATCAATGTATATAAAAAGATTAATAGTTATATGTGTATATTTATACATATGGACAACAATTGTTAAAGTGAACGTTTTACCTTTCGAATGGATACATCCATCGATATTGAACGGGTCCGCAATACGAGCTTCATCTCGCTAGATGGACCGGTAGATGTTCCATTGAATCAAGAAACTAGGAGGAATATACGCCGAGCTTGCATAAAATGACCGAATATTTTTTCAAGTTTGCACATGTCCTCAAGTTCGATGTTTCGAGAGGTCAAATCTTTGAAAAATAAACTTAATTCTGCTATCGCTTTCCAAACATTAGGTGGGAGAAGTTCTCGAAATGCGCGGGAGTATACGCATAAAATATGGCAGTCGTGACTCTTCATCCCAAACATCTTCAATTTGGTCATGTCTACACATCCGCCCATATTTGAAACATACCCGTCTGAAATCTAAGACCTTTCACCCATTCGCACAAGACTTTTTTTCATGTTTGTCAAGTGTGTAAGAAGCTTTTGGATACTTGCTCGTCGACTCATTCATCTTCAACTCGTCTATTGCGAGACAAATTAAGTTCTTCTCGATTTGCTCGTATCTTCGCCTTACCGAATATTCATCACGGTGTTGAACACATTATCAAATACATTCTTCTATGTGCATGACATCCAAATTATGTCGAATCAAAAGAGAACTCCAAGACGGTAAATCCCGAATATACTCCGCCTCCAACCACTACCAAAATATTTGGAAACACTACTATTTATTGCATCACTACCCATTTTACCACCTTCACTAGTCCCATTCCTTCAATCCTAGATAATAGTTCTTCTCCGATAGCGCTCAGTGGACTACTAGTAATCACCGTATTCTTTCTGAATCCTCTTCTATCCCTTCCGAATTGGTGATCGGATTTAAAACTTTCGATGATTATCAAACCACGACTGCTACCACTTTTGGTAAAGTAAACGCTCAAGATCCTCCATGCAATGTGGATAAGTTAACCTTCATTTGTGATCCATCCGCATAAACATAGAGTACGCAGAAAGTCACTAATTGTCCAAAGCAATGCAAAGACGATCTGAAAATTTTGTTTCAATGAGACATCATAGGTAAGGACACCGCCTCCACAAATCTACTAACTCGAAATTAATGGTTGCAAGAACACATCAATCTTTCTTTTGGATTACGTGGCCTGCACTAGAATTGTGAGAAACATATATTGTTCCTTCATACACATCCATGGAGGAAGATTATAAGGAGTAACTATAACAGGCCATGAAGAATATTGTTGTCCTGATTGACCAAAAGGTTGGAAACCATCAGTCGAAAGACCTAATCTAACATTACGAATCTCAGATTCAAACAAAGGAAACTTCATGTTCAAATGCTTCCATGCGTGTGTTCCGCCGGATGGCGATGACCCCATCATCACCGACGATGCATGCCAACGCATATTCTCCATTGTAGCCTCGGATGCATACAACCTCTCGTAGTCGAGGAGTAAGAGGAAAATAATACATCTTCTTACATGGAATTTGTGATTTCTTTCGAGTTTCGGATGCTCGATTATTGCTCTTGAAACGTGGATGCTCACAAACTTTACATCTCGTCAATTCGAATCTTGTCGCCAAGAATCATGCAATTATGTGGACAACAATCTATCTTGTGCACAGCAATCCCATGCCACGCAACAATTTCTTCGTCTTTCAGAAGTCATCAGTACAAGATTACCATCCGGATTTGTCTCTTTCACGAGTTACGTTATTTGATCAAACCTTTCTCGATATATTATTCTCGCTTTCCAACTCGTAAGTCGAGCCACAACAGACAATTGTGAATGGTTTGAGCAACACACACAACGGTTTATCGACGGCGTCAACATGTCGTAAAATTTTCGTGCCTCAAAGATTTGGTTCCTCTTCGTGCTCGGCAAAGTTAAACCGAGGACCAGCAAGATCCATTACCATCGCCCGACACGTACTTGATTGAGGTTCGGGTGATACCGCATTGTCGGATCTATACTCACATTTGTCTCCCTCGAAAGATCCAGTGTTATAATTTGGAACAAACCAAATTTTGAAACGTGATATCGCACGGTATCTTGTACTTGATAGGTATATTATCGCACTTCTTACAAGGACACTTGATCTTTTCCCATCCATGAATGATAGTTGATTACTAGCAAACTCAATGAAGTTTTCAAGTCCGCAAGAAAATCATGATTTAATCCACCACGAGCATCATGCGACGCTTATACATCCATTCACGATTCGACTCATCACGAGGAAGTGGAAATGAGATTCGTGAAGTGAGAGGCAAATGTTCCCGCCATGGGAAATGGGATTCGGAAGTGAGAAGCAAATATTGGGAGATGAATGTTCGCAAATGTTGGGAGACGAAGTGAGAGGCAAATATTCGAGTACCAACTACTAAGCCCGACTTTAATTTGGTTAATGATTTGAAGTACATTTGGTTAATGATTTGGAAGTACATTTGTAAGAGGAGATAATTTAGGTGAAGAGAGATACCGATAACTCTATTTATTGGTAAATAGAGGTATACGCATAATTTTCGAATGTTTGGTTATGTTAGGATAATATTTAGATGCAAAAGACAAGATACTCATATTCATAACAAAAGGTTCTCACGTTATAGAAATAGAAATGCACGAGACATATACTATATAAAAAGTAACACGGATGCATGTCAACATGAAACTAATTTGTAGAGGTATAAAATCGATGCATAAATATAATCACCAAATAGAAAAAGTTCACACATGATTAGTCTTATTTCTCTTTGATGAAAGTAATCACAAAAATTCGCCTCCCAAACCCTTCACGTGTGGGACATGTGATGTAAATGATCACAACATTAATATATATAGCAATACATATAAATATTAATGGCGTGACCACTTACATCACATGTGAAAGTGGTTAGGAGAGAATTTTTGTGATTGCTACTTTATCAAAGAGAAATAAGACTAATCATGTGAACTTTTTCTATTTTGAAATATGCCATGTTGTCCAGATCTTTTATCTAGTTTCTATGTATTTATTAAATTTTGTGCCATTTTCTTTTCAAGGTTTCCACTTGAAAATATGCATGTATGTCATACAAGTGTTACTTTTAGTTTTTTTTCTCTATCCTTTTATGGGTAGTGCAAAATGAGAAGTTGTTGAGTTTAATTTGATGACTAGATTGTTATTGATCAAAATATTTTTCATCAAATAGGGGCCCTATTTTGTTTCTAATTATACACACACACACACACACATATATATTCGACTTATTTTTATCATAGTGTAGGCACGGTTGCTCCTTCTAGGTGCAGAGATTATTGCATCAAAATTGATTGTATCACTTATTTTGTTTGGTATTCTAATTTGATGAGTATATGCGATCAATTACGCACGTTACCTAATTTGGTTAGTTATAGGGTTGCGGTTCATTTATGTACAATAAAACTATCTACACTAAGCAATACACTATCTTGAAACTGTGATCATATAAAGACTGCTTCGGAGTTCAAAATTTTACCTTAATTGATCAGACAAGACAGGAAATAACATTAGAAATCGGGAAACACTTGAGACATTTACTAGAAAACTATCTACACTAAGCAATACACTATCTTTTTCGACAGTTACTTAAACAACAAATTTGGGACCGTTCAAATCACTTCAATGTTTAGTGCAGTATTCACGGGTACCAAATTTGGTGCAGGTGGATTCCAAGATCTTGTATTTTTATGTTGTTTAAAATAATTATTAATTTTTTAATTTATTTTCACTTGATTAATGTATTTTAAATTATCGATAGTATGAAGTTGGTCATAATTTGTTGTAGATTATCTTATAAATAAATAAGTAATTTCAATCGCACCATTTTAGTGTACAAACCACCTAGAAGGCTAGAACAAGGCAAACAATGGTAGATGGTCTTAATAGAAGCACTTCTAAAAGATACCTATGCTTTTGCCAACTCTTTATAAGTATTCTATAACCAATTTTTTGAATTCCTTTAAACTATGCCTATGAGGAATGATCGTATGTTTTGGGATGCTTTGATTGGTACATTTGACGCGAATGATAGGAATAGTATCGTTGTCGAAACAGGAAGGAAGAAAATAAGTGAAAGATAATATTTACCAAAAATTTGGGCGTCTTTTATATTTTCTAACTCGACAATAATCAATTTTAACCCGATCTAAATCATAATTTGAAAATTTCGAGTTGCATATATAAATTCAAAGTTAGTCCTCGATCTCAAAAATCCATCAAATACAAGACTATCTACACTAAGCAATACACTAAGCAATACAAGACTTAATAAGAACATAAAATAAATTTTCTCCTCCTATCATCCTATAAAATAAATAGAAGTACGTAACATATACTAACAATACACACACAAACACAAGAAGTTAATAAGCACTATCTACACTAAGCAACATAAAACAATTAAGTTTTTATTTTCAATTCCATTTGCATCCGTGATTTAGAAGACAGAATATATACTAACTATCGATAATCAAATATTCGATAAATAATATGAACATCCATTTGCATCCAATATACCAATACATACCAATACATACCAATATGAACATCCATTTGCATCAAATCATTTAATTATACATCCAATATACCAATATACCAATATATACAAATACATACATATATACTCATAATCCATATATACAAATACATACATAAATACATATATATATACCAAATGTTATACAAATACATACATAAATACATACATATATACCAATATATAAATCAACAAATACATATATATAAATACATATATACATATATACTATACTGATGAAGGCGGCGTATATGGGCGGCGAGCGGCGGTCAAGGCGGGCGGCATAATAAGGCGGTCAATGGCATGGTTTAGCGCGGGTTGGTGTGGGCTGGGCTGGTCGGCGCATAGGCAGGGGCAAGAATGGAAGCTGGCGGCGCGACGGGCGGCGACGGCATGACGACGATTTACGGGCAAGGGGCTGGTTGGGATGGGCGGGCGAGGGCTGGGATGTAGGGTTCGACGCGCAGATGAATGAAATTGGGAAGAACGCGTCTGTAATATTAGTTTTAGCGTCGGATTAGCGACGGATAATTTACGCCGCTATAATTAAAACACTTTAGCGACGCATCAACGACGGAATATCGTTAGCGACGGACATTATCCGTCGTTAGAATATGTGAAAAATTAAATGGTAAACCGCTAATATAACGACGGATTCGTCTGTCGTTAATACTTACCTACTTAATAACGACTCAATATTTCGTCGTAAAATTTATTTAGAATAAATAAAACTAAAAATAATATTAACGACTTTAATAAACCGTCGTAAAAATAATTAAAAATAAATAAATAAAATCTGCTAATTTACTGACGGATCGACTGTTATTTAAAGTCTACAATAAAATAAATAAAAATCGTTAATTTAACGACGGAATTTTTCCGTCGTTAAATTCAACGACGATCAACGACGTATTTTACGACGTTGTATAATTTTCGCCGCTAAATACGCCTCAAGTCCGTCGTTATTTTATTTCGCTTGAGTTCCGCCGCTAATCCGTCACCGGATTACGCACCCAAATTTTTAATGTCTCTAATCCGTCGTTGCGCGCTTTTTTGTAGTGTAGAGACTAAAGAAATCTTCATTTGGGTGTTTGATTAAAATTAAATCGATCCTTAGGAAATTATGGATGTTGGGTGAATATTCTATAATTTATCCATAATTGAAGCTAATTTAGTAGCTTAATTGTATTGAGTCTAAAATCAACTCATCTAGGGTTTAATCTTATTTATTAGAAATTAGAGATTCTTTTAAATTATAATTTTATATAATAGTTTCAATTTATTCGTATAATTAAAGACCCACTTCAATTTAATTAAAGGATAGAACCCAGTAGATTTAATTAAACAAACCAACAAATTTAATTAAAAGAGTCCGATAATTTGAATGAATAAGTACATTGGACTAAAGAAAAGAAATCAACACATATTAAAAAAACGAACTGAGCCTAGAAAATGGCCTAGCCCATCACTTTTTTCCCTCTCTTGAGCCCAACTAGGATAACTAAAGCCCAATTCATTAATAACCATTAAGGCTCCAATAAAAGAAACTTAAATAAACCAAATAAAACTCTAATCTACGCTCCCTCCCATTCCCGTTTCTCTCTAGGAGGCACTGTCTCGGTGTCTCCCTCTCTTTTCTGGCGCCGTCGCTGGAGTCCCGCGAGTCGCCACCACCATCGCCTTCTTTCCTTCTCTATCTCTTTCTGTTCTATCTACTAGTATACATGCACACAGAAGCCATCTCTCTTCTCAATTAGTTAGTAAATACCCTTCTTTCTCATTCACTCGTCGTCATCGTTTTATCCAACGACACGTAGCCATCGTGGACGACTGTTGTCCCGTCCCCTTTCTTTTTGTCTTTCTCTCTCTCTTTGTATTCACTCACGTATGGTCTCTTTCTTTCTCTCTCGTTGAAGCAACGCCGACCCTTCCGGCAAGCATTGCCATCGGTGATCCAAAATCCAATCAGAGTGCCACCGTTTCTCTACATCCAGATTCGGCGAGAGCCACCATTTTGTACATTTGTCATCTGCTTCCTTCGCTATCGTCAATGCGGCACCGCCTGTCACACCCCAAAATTTAATGAATAGATACACGGGAAATGACTTGAAACCTTACTTATCATGAAGGAATAGGGAAGACAAATCTCTCAAATTTGGCAAAGCTAAATTTTTGAGGAGAAGATCGATAGGAAATATCGTTTCAAATAATAACATATAACTAATCCCCAAGATCAGAAGTTCAGTTTCGTTCTCCGATAACGACCAAGCAAAAGACATCACACTGACTAGAATATGGGAAAGTAAGTAGTTAAGTATGACATAAAACAATATTTTTATGATATTGCCCAGTCTTAATGTCACAACCCAACTACTTAATCAGGTAATTAGGCCGTGACTTGGGGTTAAGAAGAAAATTCTAATAATTAATAACGTCAACAATGATCAAAATATCTCAAGAGACCGATAGGGTACCAACTTTCATCAAGAAGGATTTAAATGTTTATGGACTAAAGAGGTAAAATGGAATTGAACAAATGATGATTTTAGGTCCTCAAACCACAATGAAGAATCGAACGAGAAGGACAATGGCTGAGGACAAATAATCACAAAGGAATAACCAATATCAAGAATGTACATTTTCAAGCATGCTTCGACAACTTTGAGAATTTATCAACTTCTTAAAACATGGTTTAACAATGATCCAATAGCATAATATTGAATCCAATGAAAACAATTCTGAGTATTTGAGTAAATCCTTATTCATAGAGTATTGAACATGATCACTTTATCATAGCAGAACACATAAGCAAGCAAAGGCCAAAGTTCGGCAACGAAAAACGTGGCTGAGAATTATGTGTGAAGACATAAATCTTGGGCAATAAAACATGACCATAACAATTGAACAACCTCAACATGAATTAACATTTAGAGAAGCTCCTTTGCACAACATTCGATTCCAGCATCCACTCGAGCTCAACCTGCATATTTAGAAACATATGCAGGACGTGAGTACAAAAATGCACTCAGTGGGTAATCGTCAAAAACATAAAAATAAACTTTGCCCTTATGGCTATATTCTTGACTTGCCATAACATATACTTTCATAAATAAATACTTACTTGCTTTTATTCTCATAATATCATATGCATATGCATGTTTCATGACTGCATGCAACTTTCTATTTTCCTTCCCATATCCACGAATTATTTCTGCGTGTTGAGAAGTAGGCCCCCTTCTCAAACACCTTAACATCACATACCCGAGTTGGTCCCGAAGGTTACCAACTACGGTCATACCCGACGTCGGTCATTTCTTTCTTTCTTTCTCGTGGATAGGTAATGCATTATGCTTATGCTCATGTTCAAAATTTTGGCAAGTTAGTTAACTTTTCAAATAAATGCATATCATATCATATCATCTTCTGTGCAAAAGCATATCATATCATTTGAAAGTATATAAAAGCATAAGCATATTATTTTAGAAAATATTTATACCCACCTGGCGACAGTCACTCGGGACTGTACCTTACGTCTTACACTTTTTTCTTCTTCCCATTTGGTCCATCAATCAGCATAACACGACATATAAGCCTATCAAGAACCAAACAGGAACATAACTTTTCTTAATCGTCGATGCGACTATACTTCTTGATATCAAAACGCTATGGTCTATACATACGGGGTCATTGCATCTTCTAATCTTAAACATCAAACAAGACTTAACGAAGTCTTATATGACTAAACGAGCATGAAAAACTCGACAACAAGCTTAAACTATCCAATCTTAACCAAAAACCCAACGACCCCTTAAGACGTAGCTTATGTCTGACATTAAAATCACGTGAGACGTCATCTAACATCAACGAGCTTCTATGTATGCTCAACTATCATCAAAGCATCTAATCCATTCTTGTGCCGTATTATCTCCTTTTCTTCATCAATGTATATCTTTTAAACCATAACTTAGGCAATCACGTGAACCAATCTCACTTATACACTTATCATAAGTTCACCATTTTAATCCTCAAACATCTTATTAATAAACCAATTTCTAACAAAATTTCGGCGGAGTAACGTTTATAAAATTAATCGCCGTTTAATTTCAAAATCAACCAAACTCATCCCAAACTCCACCAACCTTCACCATATGTCTAAATACATATTTAACAACATAAAACAAGTTCAAATTCCTTCATTAATACCATAATCGCCTTATGTCCTTCAACCATGTACAAAGGTAAATAATTAAACTTTTCAATCTACAACCAATTTCATTCCAAATAATTCACATTCATACTTATCTATCATCAATGATCATCAATCCATAATCACTTTTAATGTTAATCAAACTCATCATATAAATCCAATAACTTAGCACTAAACTTTAATATTTCAACTTTCACATTTCATGTCCATAAAATCCTATAAATTCTACTTAAGCATTATTTATATCATAGATCTCAAAAATTATATCAAATACATAAAATAAAATCAAGAAATCAAAGTTTATCTAACCCCCTTAATTTTCAAAAATTAGGGATTATGCATACACTTAATATTTCAAGTCCATAAAATCTTATAAATTCAACTTAAGCATTATTTATACTCTAGATTTCAAAAATCATATCAAATATATCAAATAAAATCAACAACTCATAGATCATGCAACCTCCATATTTTTGAAAATTATGGAATCATGCATACTTTCAATTTCTTCAAATTTCTTTTATCAAATCATGTTTATTCTCATTTAATTACACATATCTAAACTCAATTTAATCAAATCATAACACATAATTCACATACAAAAATTAGGGTTCATGATGCTACTTTAATTCATCAACTTCATGAATTTAAAGAATTAAAACCATAGAATATGTTATTTAGTGTCACATCCCCTCAATCCTAAGTAGGATTTAGAAAGGATCAGAACTCTAAACGGTATAATTAAACAGGGAATTCTCCTTAACAAAAGCCGTAATTCATATGACAAGCATGTCCTCGACTTTAGTACATAACTTAAGTTCTTGCAATGAAAACATGTGATATGTACATATGACGATGTACTATCAAAGTATAAATCTTTCAATGACAATATTCCTATTGCTCAACACCGCCCATCCATCATCCGCTCAACCCGCACATTTAAAACAACATGCGTGGTCGAGTACAAGAATGCACTCTGGACTCATGCCAAAACATTTGATAATTTAATTACATCGCCAATATCGTGGTAAGACATGCGGTTTTAGTCGAAAGGCCTCAGGCTTACTAAAACATTTTCGATTCAGAACATCGCTCGCTGCATTTTCGTGTGTATGATCCGTATCTCATAGTCACAATTCATAACAAGATTAAAATCAAACGCCGAGAGTGAGGCCTCCCATCTACGACGCCGTGACCGCCGTAATCCCGCACAAAGACACAAATACTCACAAGCATATGTTAACATAGCAATAGTTCCAACCTTCACGCCAATCCTAGCTGTGCATTTATCATCCGCACAGACCCGACATTAAAAAGGTCAGGCGACCCAAATGACATAACTCGTCATAATATAGTTCCAACTATCGCCACATTTCTACCCGCATAACAGATAGGATCCATACACAAAATGTAATATTTTGGCGGTGTAATGCAAGAAACATTTGTCAACAACAGAGAATAAGAATTGTAAAGAAACTCATTTTGGAAGAACAAGAAATCACATCTTAGTGGGTAAGAAAAGGGCCCACATTTTGAAGATAAGAAGCCCACCGAACTATGGTTCGTCCTAATTTGAGTTCTTAAGTTTGATTTCAACGCCTTATCGTCAAGGCCCGCTGGCCCACACCTTTACGTAAAAGCGATGTTTTAGTACATCGCTCGCTTTCGAGACACTCAAAGTTCAGAATAAACTTCGATATTCTACATCGATATAAACCGAATTCTTAACGAATTCAATACGCTTTTCAATTACGTATTTCAATTGAACCGCTCGCTCTTCGAGACACGCTCAATTATATAGTTTTAACCTTTCCGCTTAAACGCTCAACGATTTATACGCTTCGACATACGGATTTTTAATAGTAATTTCTTACTAATTATGTTATAAATCGATTTCAATCGATTTCTTTTCAGAAAGTCCTATTTCGATTTGTCACGTAAATCGATGAACTTTATTAATATTTTTCTTAAACATTAATCCATTTATCCATAATCCTTATTGTTCAATTATAACGCTTATTAAATAAAACGCTTCGTTATAACATAGTGATCCATGTTTATAAAATTTTATAATTCCCAATATGTCTAAAATAATATTTAGACATATAATATATTATCACTCCTAATTAAAAAGGATTTAAAATCCTTATAGTTCTTTTAATGCTCTCGGAAATTTTAAAATTACCAAATGATTTCCAAGAATTTTGTAAATTCATATAGTGTATTATTATACACTTATGGTCATTAATATGTATTAATATCATCCATGTATCAATAGATCATCACCATATTCACATAAGGCATATTTCACCTAGAGGAGTTCCAACACTTAGTCAAATTTCAAGTATTTAATTTTTGGCAAAATAGCTTAAAACAACTCAAGTATCATACTTTGATGATTTATAACTCTCGACTCAAAATACGTATGACCGTACAAAGATATATTCTGAAAACCTCTAAACATGTACTAAAAGTTCTAAGAAGGAAGTCGACCCAAACGAGTCGTGGTTCTGGAGATATAGGGTCTCAAAGTGGGCAACTCAAACTGACTTCTATACTTAGAACAATTTTTAGGATTTCCAGATTTAGCTTAACGACGAGGGATTTTGCGAGGCTCGTAACATTTGACTCACAATACCAAAATGACTGAAAGATACCATTTTAGAAACCTTGTAATAAGAACTACATGTTTTATGAAGACCATACTGGAAGATACTTGATGCATTGAGAAATACGTAAGTTCAAAGTTGACTAGTTGGAAAGGACACCATTCAAGTAGGTGACTTTGGGTCAGTGAAAAGTATACCTATAAAACTTGGTTTGAGATAAAACTTTCCAGATCATAACTAGACATAGTAAGGAACATTTCTTATGAAGAAACCAAAGTCTAATTCGGGCTACAAACGGCTTGAACATCTCACGTAAAAGTCGTACATGAACAGTTGATTAACAAGGGAATTAGACTAAGGCAGTTTGTCCAGAAAAGCTTACTGCAATGCGTCAACTTTAAAAATTCACCGTGAGTTCATTATAAGGAATCTGGGAATGCAACCAATCATATTGAAAAGCCACTTAAGTCTAGTTTAATCCAGAAAAATCCTAACTCAATGATTCAAAATATATTGGGAGATAAAAATATTTTACCTCAAGCTATCACTCCCGTGACAGTTTTGTGCAGTTAGCTTGTAAAATCTGGAATAAATAGTAAACATTTTTAGAAAATTCTGAAAATTTACATAAATCTTCTAGACATGATAAGTTATGTTTATGCCAATTTTTAGAGTTTTACCATTATCCAAACTCGAAACGAAATCCACGGACCGTGGGTGATGAAAACCGAAATTTTTCAGATTTGTGCAGTGTTTTTGAAAAACAGAATTAAAATAGCAAATCAAGTTGGATTGACTTGAAATTTTACAGAGACGTAATAGACATATTTATTTTCAACATAGTAAAATTTCACATTCATCTGACCACTGTAACTTAGCCAAATAATTTAATTAAGTTACTGTTTTCGTAACATACTTCCAGTTTTCAATTTTAAGCTTATTCTTCTTGTATGCATTTCATATAGTCACGAAAATGGTGAATCTATCACCCCAAATCACCACCAAGATCATCAATCTAAGCATGCAAGTATGATTTAGTCATGTCTAAGAGTCATAGGAGGTAGTTATACCTTAGCCACGAATTTGAAGATGAATGAGAGAGATGGAGCTTGAGCTTTCTTCCATGGTGGAAATGGCGTAGAGAAGAAGAAGAGAAGAAGAAAATTTTGAAAATGAGAGAGTGTTGCTCTCGGTTTTGGCAGAAAATGAGAGAGTGAAGTGTGTTGTGTGTGTTCAAAATGCTTGAGAGAGTATAATGAGTAAAGTGTATTGAAAGGGAAGAGTCCCCTATTTTCTCTCTCTTGTACACGGTTACCCACACACAATGATGAGATTGCAGCAAATTTTTGGGAGTTGGAGATGATGATTGAGGAGTGTCCAAAAGGAGCTCTTCACGCATTGGGTGTTTAAGGAGGTGACAAGCATGCCTTGTCAATCCATGATGGCCTAAGGTTTAGGGTCCAAATAGGTAGGATTTATTTTATTTTTGTACATTAATACAATATATATATCATACATGATCATAGGTATAAAATACAAGTCATAAGAATAATTAAATCACCTCTTAGGCATATATTCAAATTTTCGAGAATAATAGGAAAATAGGATAAAATTATAATTCACACCTATTATTGATACTCATGTCAATCTCGATCAAAACATACTCATATATATCATAATATATAGTTTAGATACCATATGATAATTTAATGGTATCATTTCATGTGTTAAACCATAGTTTATATAATTAGGTTTTCAAAATCCATTTCAAAATTATCGAATTTTAAACGCCAAAATTCGATTTTAATATTTATTAATACTGTAATTATATAAAATAATAATAGGAAATTAAATATAATAATTTCGAGCATTAAACTCATTTTTCAAAACGCCTCTCAGACGCTGACGCTCAAAACGCCTCAAAATGTTCAAAATCGACTCATCTCAAAATGGTCGTAGTAAGTTCGCACTTACTTAATAAATATATTCCATTTAATATAGGAATTAAGATGGAAATTAATTCCAATCTTTATCGCTCAGAAATTTATAAAATACCGACGCTCGATACGCTGCTCGACGTTAAAATATATCGACTAATCATTTCGTAATAATTCAATTCCTTAATTCACAATCCTTAGTGAATATAAAAGGAATTCGTTATAATAATACCGAATCGAAATCACACTATTCGATGTCGTAAAAAAAATAATATACTGACAAAACCCTAATTCACGGGTTTAAATTACCGTAATCATACGCTCGCTTTTCGAATATTACATTCCACCCCTTAAGAAAAATTTCGTCTCGAATTTGTATACCTCTAGAAAAATAAATCGGGATATTTTCTCTCATCGCTTCTTCAATCTCCCACGTAGCTTCTTCGTCGTGGTGTCTCCACAAGACTTTGACTAACTAATCGACTTGTCTGCCTATCCGTCTGTGAGTGGACATCTATGTTAAGGCTCAATCTCGTGTCAAACTCCTTTGTGAGTTAGTTCAAAATCTAGGGTACTCTCAAGTTTCTATCTCAAGCGATAGGTTTTGTACTCCCGAAAATATACAATTTCCTTTTGCACGACGAGTTAACTTTTCGGTTCACGAGTCATCCGAATAGGCAGAGATAAAACATAATTGGTGAGTCAATCCACTACTACCCATATAGTAGTGCGACTTCTTTTGCCTTTCGCGTAACTCATCATAAGATTCATCTACATCATTCCATTTTCATTCGTAGCTCAGAGATTATAACCTCTTATAAGGCCTTTGATACAATGCCTTCACTTTGTTGGTAACCGAGACACGGCTCGACAATCATGGTTACATCTCAATTCATTCCTTACTATCTAACCTTTCTCGTAAATCATAACATATCTTAAAGTTGCTTAGTGGGCGGTATGAGAAGGGTCATGAACTACATTCTTGGTTTCATCTCTAAGCTTATTACCGCTTGAGGTATATATGTATATATAATCATTCCTTAGACGATATAGCATCGTCCAACGTTCCTTAAAATTCTTCACCTTTCCTTCCTTATCTTAATTTGCATTCTATTCCCATCTCCATTCTCTCTTTTAGTCATATGTCACCTTGTGTGAGAGTACAACTTACGCTCACACCGAATGCCCGACTATTTCGTTCTCATTTTCTTAAACTTTCCAATGAGTTTTCCTTTTTCGTTGGGACATACTATGATTTAGGTGAATTTTATAACTCGTATTAGATTCTACATTTACTATCCTCGTGTGATCATTTATCACACTTATAATCTTTTACTAATTCGAGCCATCTTTCTCATTCTCAGATCCACATTTCTTTGCTGAAGAATAAATTCAAACTTTGCAAGTTGAGAAGGGTTCTTAACTTATCATTATAGGAGTGATGTCTTCAAGACTTCGTATTTATACTACTATCACTATTTCAAGTCATGAGTTGGGAAATTCTATTCATGTGGCCTAATTCATTGTGATCATAAGCTATTATCTTTCTCATATTAATACATAGCCTCTTTATTACTCCACGAATTTCATTCCTTTGGGGTAGCTATGTTATTGGTCTGCTACTTTAGAGAGTTCTCAATGGCTCTTTTGATAGTAGTCCATTTATCTAAGAGATTCTCGGTCTCATTTTAGGTCATCAACGATTTTCATTCTTAATTGTTTTGCCTTTGTCGTCCACATTGATTTCTTCTAAGGAAACTATATGCCCGAGGAATATTTCTCCTTTTACGAAATACACAACACCGCATTGGCAAAATCGTGTCCCTCTTAAAAGTCGAAGATAGTCCTTCAATGTTCTTTATGTTCTTCTTCGTCCTTTGAATAGGTAAGAACTTTATCTATAAAGATTAAGATAAAATTTTCTAAGTACGTGTGGAACACTCGACTTTTGAGGTTCATGACCAAGGTGGTGCATTTGTCATCCGAATGGCTTAACTATTATCTCATAGTAGCCATATCTTATTCGAACAATTGCTTTCAGATTTTGGATACCATTCTATCGTGACCATATAATATTTACCAAATGCCTAAATGAGGACTTTTTATTCATTATTCTAGGGTCGGTTTATCGAAATGATCGATTACAAAGCGCCTAGTTCTTTTTACACCCAAAATTTCGACACCACATTTAACATATTCACTAAATATTCCAACTACGCTTATTTTACTCATTCTAACCATATTATCTACATATGAGTCTTATATTATCATAGGGTTCTATGTCTCGAGTGACCTTCGTCGAGTCGCATCTTTCGCTTAGAAACTTATCTATTTCTAAGATACATTTTTTACCATATATCCGACGATCTTTCTCTTCAAAGAGCCGTGGTCCACCGCCCCCGCTTCTTCTTCAATACCGAAGTTGGTGTTACTTTATCGAAAGTAAGGTCGAGTTGGTAGTGGTAATACTCCTAATCCGCGAGGCGATAAGATCCCGCCCTTTTGCCCTTCTCATCTCTTATCGGTACCATTGACGACACAGACGTGGGGTGGCATTTGGAACATTAGGTACGAACATTCTATCATGTCGCGGTGTAACTTGTCGAGGACTAGGACAAGTACTTGTAGGTGCCGTTCCATACGTATTATGGATATACTTGAGCCTGTTGACAAATCCTGGTAAGTTTGCCCAGCCTTTGGAATTTTTATTATGGAGAAAATATTCTTTTGAAACTTCTTTTGCAAAACCCTGCCAATCTGTTGGCAAACGACAGGTAAGTCGTTGGATACCATCCTCATTTGTCACTCTATAACTTTGAGCGTCCATCTAGAGGTGTAAAATTTTCTCCAAATCTGTTCTAAATCCATGCCTAGCTCATAATAAAAGAGCCGATGCGCCGTGTGAGTTCCATGCTTGTAGGCCTCGTGGTTAATCTCTCACCCGTTAAACTTCCATTTTTCGCCATTTGTAAACGGATATTTCTAGATAAGTCCGACTTAATTTAAGCAATGGAGGGAATTTTTAAACAAGAAGGATCTCTTAAGGAAGTATACACTTTAAGACGTATATAACCTGTAGACTACTTATGACACAACTCATGACACTCATCTTAATACTCATTTTACGCCTACACCCTTAGTCGAGAATCGCTTAAATTTATTCGCATGTGCGAATAGTGGGTACCGATATCCTGTCGCTTAAAAACCTTTCATCGAAAAGATTAGGTCCGTGTCACCGATCACGTGAATGACAACCATTTACTTAAACTTTGTCTCTAAAATTATATCTACGTTCCTCATAGATATAGTGATTCAAATCATTGGGTAGAATTTTAGGCGATTCTAGGCTCGATTCTACGCTTGAGCAACTCTTATGATGGCCATGATTTTCAGATAGGTAAGGAGGTTCTAAATCTTGACGCGCTTACCCTAAATTGGGTTCCATCGCTTCTTCACGTGATTTAAGATTGTCAAAAGCGAAGCACCTAATTGAACAAAATCTTATAGGTATTTCGATGAAATTTTCATACCTATCCCGCCTTTTGGGTTTTGTTTGTTCATTTTCTGTGCAAGTATAGGCTTTGGTCTACGGTGTTCCCGCTTATTCAAGTAAACATCTATTTCGTATGTCATTGTCCTTTCCATTGGGGCATTATGTTCCTTGCTATGGCCTTCGTCTGCCTCATTCACCTCATACTTCTCGGTATCTCAGATCGTTATGCTTTTACCAATAGCATTTGTGGTTAGGTCTACATCAACCTATCCGCTGATATTGATATTTCGATAATTAAGTCTTATCGTAGAGATCGTCGTGTCTCTATCACTATTATTCATTCCTATTCCAATATGAATGACTTAATTCCTTTAACTTCATCGATCTTAGAATAGATTTCATATATCCTTGTTTTAACTCTTTCAAGGAAACTCTTATTTATCAAGTCATATGTTTTGAAGCTTATATCGTGTCGGGGCTACCTTATAATTGTATAGCTCATAGTTTCTTCATTATTTCCGACTTTTGTCCCTTTTCATGGGCACGATTTGAAAGTAATCTTACTTTCGTTATACTTCTGTTCCCACTTCTCGGACTAGAAGCATTATCATTGTCGATGGCTTGGTAGGTCGCATATCTGTACACCATAACTTAAATTCCAAGCATCTATCTTCCATGCCTTGTTTTGAAGATATTTTCTTCACATTTGATTTACATACTAGGGCTATCATCGCTGCTCACACAATCTCAAAGATTATGATTCCTTAATCTCATTATCATTTGTTTAACCAAGTTTCAATTATTGGAATCGATTATGCTCAAGCATAATCTCATCGACCGAGGTATAGGTGAGAGATCTATTTTCCGAGACGCTATAATTTCCTTATATATATATATTCTTTGAAAAGAATATCTTGTATGCATCTTTACTCTTTTAAACATGTCCAACCTACTAACGAGGTTTTAAGGACAACCAACTATCTTAAAGATAAGTTTTAATCTCTTGTTATGACATAAAAAGGAGTTCATATCTCACTTGATATCATATACTTTTTCGCTTTTACTCTTGCATTCAATGCTAAAGAGTATCTTATTCATAACTTGATTATCGTAATAATCGTATGAAGGTATAACTTCATCGTTACCAATCTTGGTAAAACCCATCATGGTCATCACATCCATGTGTATCATAGGAAAATATCTCGCCTCATCGATATTTTTCTTACATCCCGATTTCGATGTCTATCACTTTATCGGTCTCGAAACTTTTGGGTGATCAAATAAGTCAACCTATTTCATGCTTGATGTTTATCATGTCACTAATTCGCACTTAGGTGACAAGGTAAGTGAACGTCATTATACTTGATGGTTTCAAGAGTCGAGAAAGAATTATCACGACTACTTGCAAAAGGCGTTGTCTCACAAATCGAAATAACATCTTCTCAAAGATTGAATCGATATGCTTTTTAGACCGAATAAATGGGGCTCTAGAGTCCAAGACCGAATGACGACCATCGAGATTTCTTTGGTCATATGGGCTGGCTGCACCGCCACAAATATTTTCTCACCACGCTAGGATTTGGGTTCAAAAGGACACTTTATGAATTTTGGGTTGAAAATTTTCTTCGTAAGAAGTGAGAAACTCGAATGAATTCTCAATCGAACTAGGTCATGTAGTTAAACTCAAGGACGTAAATTGGGTGATGAATATAATTTTGAAAGCTTACATACCCATAATAGGTCATCAACAAAGGTTCTTATGTACATCGTGGCTCTACTTGTATTGTCGGCAATCTTACTTTCTTAGTAACATTCTAAGATTCAGATCATACTATAACGTTCTTACTTTCTATAAATCATGAGCTAGCTTCAACTGATCCTCGTGAATCTCGGAGTAGGAATCAGAATTTGGTCTTTCATAAGAAATGAAGTACAGCACATTAGGGGCACGAGGCAAAAACCGATGTAAATCGGAGTTCACACGATCGAGAACTAATCAAACAAAATCACCGCGTAGTGCGGGAAAAATTTATCGCGCGCGCCGAGGTCATAAGCGATGCCGACGCCAAGGTCGTGCATGCTGTTACCGATGCCGCGGTAGTACAGAGAAATGCCGACGTTGAGGTCGCATAAGCTACCCAAGTCGATATGTCAAAGTCGACGTTATAAATTCCCAAAATCAAAGTCGACAGTCGGACGTGCCGAGGTCGAATTCGAGGTCGCACAATTTCGTATAAATCTTTTGCTTTTCGATACTCAAGATGGAATGAAGTTCTCAAATCCATCGTTACTCTTGTTCTTGTAATGGAAGGAAGTTCTTACTTCTATGTTCTTTCGTAAAAGGGATCATGCTTCTTCAAAAGTTCACGCTCATTGAGCTAGCATGCTCATCATCATAAACAACTTTGAAGTTTGAAGTAAAACTTCAAATATTCATACGTAGCTCATTTGTACGCTAGTACTTCGTCGAATTTTTACGAATTCAACATATCATTTTTGACAGATCAGTGTCCAGTCTCAATCACTTTAAAGCATGAATAACATAACTTTGTTCATAATAATGAACCCTTATCAATTTCGTGATTTCAAATATTTCTTCTTCGCATATCATGCCGAAACTTTCTCACATCATTGTCATCATCTCCTTATATCTTCCTTCTTTTCATAACTTTCTCGACAAATCATTTGTCATACATTCATTCTCAACCTTCTCATAGCTTTCATTTCTTTTGAAAGATCATTTCAATCATCATTCACTTCATACTTTTCGATTTCAAACCGAGAAAATCATTTATCTATCATAAATCAAACTTTGTTTCCTTAAATATGCATCCCATACCGCATATTGTGGGAATCTTTGAGCTTTCCTTAAATATGCATTCCCATACCGCATATTGTGAGAATCTCTTTGAAAAAATCATTTCCATCCTTTTTCACTTTCAATCTTTTCATTTTATTTCAATAAAAATCATTTCATAAACATTCATCTTGCTAGGGTAATTTTCAAAACTTTGGAAAAAGAATCATTTACCTCATTTCGGTTGAGCTTGATGTGATGGAGTGTTGAGCATTGTCAACTGACCTTTAGAAGTCTAGTGACTCAATCTAGACTTAACCTTAAAGGAAATTTTGGGTTCAAGAGCGAACCGCTCTGATACCACTCTGTCACATCCCCTCAATCCTAAGTAGGATTTAGAAGGGATTGTAACTCTAAACGGGTATAATTAAACAGGGAATTCTCCTTAACAAAAGTCGTGATTCATATGACAAGCATGTCATGGACTTTAGTACATAACTTAAGTTCTTGCAATGAAAACATGTGATATGTACATATGACGATGTACTATCAAGGTATAAATCTTTCAATGACAATATTCCTATTGCTCAACACCGCCCATCCATCATCTCGCTCAACCCGCACATTTAAAAACAACATGCGGTCGAGTACAAGAATGCACTCGGTGGACTCATGGCAAAACATTTGATAATTTAATTACATCGCCAATATCGTGGTAAGACACGCGGTTTTAGTCGAAAGGCCTCAGGCTTACTAAAACATTTTCGTCAGAACATCGCTCGCCGTGCATTTTTTCGTGTGTATGATCCGTATCTCATAGTCACAATTCATAACAAGATAAAATCAAACGCCGAGAGTGAGGCCTCCCTTCTACGACGCCGCGACCTACCGTAATCCCGCACAAGACACAATACTCACAAGCATATGTTAACATAGTAATAGTTCCAACCTTCACGCCAATCCTAGCTGTGCATTTATCATCCCAAGACAGACCCGACATTAAAAAGGTTGGGCGCGACCCAAATGACATAACTCGTCATAATATAGTTCCAACTATCGCCACAGCCCTACCCGCAAAACAGATAGGATCCATACACAAAATGTAATATTTTGGCGGTGTAATGCAAGAAACATTTGTCAACGGTTGTAGAATAAGAATTGTAAAGAAACTCATTTTGGAAGAACAAGAAATCACATCTTAGTGGGGTAAGAAAAGGGCCCACATTTTGAAGATAAGAAGCCCACCGACTATGGTTCGTCCTAACTCGAGTTCTTAAGTTTGATTTTCGTCAACGCCTATCGTCGCGTCGCGCCCACACCTTTACGTAAAAGCGATGTTTTAGTACATCGCTCGCTTTCGAGACTCTCAAAGTTCAGAATAAACTTCGATATTCTACATCGATATAAACCGAATTCCTTAACGAATTCAATACGCTTTTCAATTACGTATTTCAATTGAACTGCTCGCTCTTCGAGACACGCTCAATTATATAGTTTTAACCTTTCCGCTTAAACGCTCAACGATTTATACGTTTTCGACATATGGATTTTTAATAGTAATTTCTTACTAATTATGTTATAAATCGATTTCAATCGATTTCTTTTCAGAAGTCCTATTTCTCGATTTGTCACGTAAATCGATGAACTTTATTAATATTTTTCTTAAACATTAATCCATTTATTCATAATCCTTATTGTTCAATTATAACGCTTATTAAATAAAACGCTTCGTTATAACATAGTGATCCATGTTTATAAAATTTTATAATTCCCAATATGTCTAAAATAATATTTAGACATATAATATATTATCACTCCTAATTAAAAGGATTTAAAATCCTTATAGTTCTTTAATGCTCTCGAAATTTTTAAAATTACCAAATGATTTCCAAGAATTTTGTAAATTCATATAGTGTATTATTATACACTTATGGTCATTAATATGTATTAATATCATCCATGTATCAATCGATCATCACCATATTCACATAAGGCATATTTCACCTAGGGGAGTTCCAACAATTAGTCAAATTTCAAGTATTTAATTTTTGGCAAAACAGCTTAAAACAACTCAAGTGTCATACTTTGACGATTTATAACTCTCGACTCAAAATACATATGACCGTACAAAGATACATTCTGAAAACCTCTAAACATGTACTATAAGTTCTAAGAAGGAAGTCGACCCAAACAAGTCGTGGTTCTGGAGATATATGGTCTCAAAGTGGGCAACTCAAACTGACTTCTATACTTAGAACAATTTTCAGGATTTCCAGATTTAGCTTAACGACGACGGATTTTACGAGGCTTGTAACTTTTGACTCACAATACCAAAATGACTGAAAGATACCATTTTAGAAACCTTGTAATAAGAACTACATGTTTCATGAAGACCATACTGGAAGATACTTGATGCATTGAGAAATACGTAAGTTCAAAGTTAACTAGTTGGAAAGGACAACATTCAAGTAGGTGACTTTGGGTCAGTGAAAGGTATACCTATAAAACTTGGTTTGAGATCAAACTTTCCAGATCATAACTAGACATAGTAAGGAACATTTATTATGAAGAAACCAAAGTCAAAGTCGGGCCACAAACGGCTTGAACATCTCACGTAAAAGTCGTACATGAACAGTTGATTAACAAGGGAATTAGACTAAGGCAGTTTGTCCAGAAAAGCTTACTGCAATGCGTCAACTTTAAAAATTCACCGTGAGTTTATTATAAGGAATCTGGGAATGCAACCAATCATATTGAAAAGCCACTTAAGTCTAGTTTAATCCAGAAAATGCCTAACTCAATGATTCAAAATATATTGGGAGATAAAAATATTTTACCACAAGCTATCACTCCCGTGACAGTTTTGTGCAATTAGCTTGTAAAATCTGGAATAAATAGTAAACATTTTTAGCAAATTCTGAAAATTTACATAAATCTTCTAGACATGCTAAGTTATGTTTATGCCAATTTTTAGAGTTTTACCATTAGCCAAACTCGAAACGGATTCCACGGACCGTGTGTGATGAAAACCGAAATTTTTCAGATTTGTGCAGTGTTTTTGAAAAACAGAATTAAAATATCAAATCAAGTTGGATTGACTTGAAATTTTACAGAGACGTAATAGACATGTTTAATTTCAACATAGTAAAATTTCACATTCATCTGACCACTGTAACTTAGCCAAATAATTTAATTAAGTTACTGTTTTTGTAACATACTTCCAGTTTTCAATTTTAAGCTTATTCTTCTTGTATGCATTTCATATAGTCACGAAAATGGTGAATCTATCACCCCAAATCACCACCAAGATCATCAATCTAAGCATGCAAGTATGATTTAGTCATGTCTAAGAGTCATAGGAGGTAGTTATACCTTAGCCACGAATTTGAAGATGAATGAGAGAGATGGAGCTTGAGCTTTTTCTTCCATGGTGGAAATGGTGTAGGAGAAGAAGAAGAGAAGAAGGAAATTTTTTGAAAATGAGAGAGTGTTGCTCTCGGTTTTTGGCAGAAAAATGAGAGAGTGAAGTGTGTTGTGTGTGTTCAAAAATGCTTGGAGAGAGTATAATGAGTAAAGTGTATTGAAAGGGAAGAGTCCCCTATTTCTCTCTCTTGTACACGGTTACCCACACACAATGATGAGATTGCAGCAAATTTTTGGGGAGTAGGAGATGATGATTGAGGAGTGTAAAAGAGCTCTTCGCCGTTGGGTGTTTAAGGAGGTGACAAGCATGCCTTGTCAATCCATGATGGCCTAAGGTTTAGGGGTCCAAATAGGTAGGATTTATTTTATTTTTGTACATTAATACAATATATATATCATACATGATCATAGGTATAAAATACAAGTCATAAGAATAATTAAATCACCTCTTAGGCATATATTCGAAATTTTCGAGAATAATAGGGAAAATAGGATAAAAATTATAATTCACACCTATTATTGATACTCATGTCAATCTCGATCAAAACATACTCATATATATCATAATATATAGTTTAGATACCATAGGATAATTTAATGGTATCATTTCATGTGTTAAAACCATAGTTTATATAATTAGGGTTTTCGAAAATCCATTTCGAAAATTATCGAATTTTAAACGCTCAAAATTCGATTTTAATATTTATTAATACTGTAATTATATAAAATAATAATAGGAAATTAAATATAATAATTTCCTGAGCATTAAACTCATTTTTCAAAACGTCTCTAGACGTTGACGTTCAAAACGTCTCAAAATGTTCAAAATCGACTCATCTCAAAATGGTCGTAGTAAGTTCGTACTTACTTAATAAATATATTCCATTTAATATAGGAATTAAGATGGGAATTAATTTCAATCTTTATCGCTCAGAAATTCCATAAAATACTAACGTTCGATACGCGTTCGACGTTAAAATATATTGACGAATCATTTCGTAATAATTCAATTCCTTAATTCACAATCCTTAGTGAATATAAAAAGGAATTCGTTATAATAATACTGAATCGAAATCACACTATTCGATGTCGTAAAAAAAATAATATACGGCAAAACCCTAATTCACGGGTTTAAATTACCGTAATCATACGTTCGTTTCTTTGGAAATTATATTTAGTCATCATAATCATAATTAAATCAATAAACATAACAAAAATTAAACAAATCAACCTTAATTCACATCACCAAATTTTCGAACACCAATACACATGAGAAGATCATATTCTTCAATTTAAATCACAACAACTTGGATTAAACAAGGTATTTACCTTCTTTGGAATGATTTCCATTTAATTCTACACTTAAACTTTGGTTTAAAAGTGTAGAAAAATTTGTGTGTGCATGGTTTGTGTAGGTGCCGAAAATGAGAGGGAGAAATGAGGTTGAAGATGGTTCCAAATGAATATAATTCTAGAAGTATGTATATATAGATATTTATTCATTTAATAATTCATTTTCCTTTCATTTATTAACAATTTTCGAAAATATATAAATATTTCTTTAAAAATTTCTAACATTGGAAATTAATATTCTTTAATAGTAAAACTTAATTTTCTTATTAATATAACAATCCAAAACAATTAAATCCATTATTGGATTGCAAATCATATAATTATAGATTTAACTCTTTTCTTATACAAATAATCAAATAATTATTCAATTAATTCATTACTTTCGAAAATCATTAAAAATAATTTCCTTCTCACTAGATATCAATAAAATAAAATTATTTAAGCCATTTAATAGCTTAAACATTATTTCATGTCACTTTATAAATAAATCTCACATAAACAATAATAATTAATAAACTTTCTTTAGAACAATTCTATTTAATGAAATTTCATCCAAACATACACAATAATAATCATATATCTCACATTTAATCATAAATAAACTCATTTCTAAATAATATCTATTTCTTCCAAATTCTACTCCTTCGATTATAAATTAATCGAATTTCTATCGCTTTCTAATTAATCAAGCACTTCTTTATCAATTCTAAGGATGCAACGCCTTTATGCACCTAATTAGGACTTAATTAGGCTCTAATTAGGAATATAAGATTTTCGGGTTACTACACTTAAGGTTTTGGGAAACTTTAAAAGATAAGATAAAGGCTAGTTATTCAGCGGAAGACCAGTTTGTGGAGTAGAAACCCTAGCCTCAGCTCCTCCCCATCAACACCATGTAATATCCCGCAGAATTAGATGCCTAATTACGGTATTTAAAACCCGTAAATTAGAAATTACGAGATGATTCAATCGATGGGATATCGAATAATGATTTCGATTATTTACGAAGGAATGAATTCTATTTTAACATTCAACGAGAATTGTGAATTTAGAAATAGAAGTTTATAAAGCGATCGACAAGATTATTTTAACGTCGATCACAGATCGATAGTTAAAATTTCATGAAATTTTCTAAGCAATTAAGCTTAGAATTAAATTCCATTATTAATGGAATAGTTTAATAAAGTGATTGCAACTTTATTACGACCATTTCGAGATGAGTCGATAATTAACGTTTTGCAACGTTTCAAACGTTAACGTTTAAAGAAGAAATGGAAAGTGAGTTTTATGATCAAGGAATTATAGTAATTAATTTCCTATGATTATTATATGTAATTACAGTATTATTTAGCATTAAATCAATGCTAGATCATTAAAGAATTATTTGATCAAATTCCTCAATTTCGAAAACCCTAGTTTCGAATTTTAGGGTTTTATCGCATAAAATGATGCCATTAATTTATCCTATGATATTAATTATCATCTAAACTATATGTTATAACATATATCAATGTTTGGCATGGAAAATAAAATTTGACCCATTGGCATAATGTAATAGCCGAAAACTATACACTTATGTATACAAGTTTATCTTGTTGATTTTTCTATTAATTGTATCTAAGTGACATTGGATTAATTAAATAGCCTAACTAATCAATTAAAATCAGATATATACATAGATATATATATATATAAAACGTGCATGTGAGTGTATAGAGATTGTGTGACAAGTGTAGAGGTGCATGGGAGGGTAGTGACAAGTGTTGATATGCGTGTGACAGTGACATGTGTTGATATGCGTGAAGTATAGTGACAGTGTTGATATGCATGTGAGTATAGTGACAAGTGTCACACATGCATATCACCCCACACCCCATACCCTCTCTTCCCCTTTGGATCAGCCATTCTCTCTCTCCCCAAAATTTCAGATTTCAGCCGTCCTCCTCTCTCCTCCTCTCCTCTCCTCACTCCATTCTTGCAATGGAGACCCATTTCCTCCATAACTAAACTGAAAGTGGAAGTTGTTGCACGAACAGTAGATTGTGAGATTTATTTGACTAAGTTAAAGTGGTCAGATGAAGGTAAAATTTAAATATGTTTAGATTAAGCATGATTAGTATATATGTATAAAATTTCAAATCGATCTGATGTGTTTTACTATTTTATTTGTATTTTTCAAAACCACTGCACAAAACTATGAAATTGCCATGTTCATCATCCTCGGTCCGTGGCTTTCTTTTCGAGTTTGGCTAATGGTAAAACTATAAAAATTGGCATAAACATAACTTAGCATGTCTAGAAGATTTATGTAAATTTTTAGAATTTTCTAAAAATGTTTACTATTTATTTCATAATGAACCCTACGAGTCCGACTTTTGCGTGAGATGTTCAAGCCGTTTGTAGTCCGAATTTGACTTGGGTTTCTTCATAAGAAATGTTCCTTACCATGTCTAGTTGTGATCTGGAAAGTTTGATCTCAAACCAAGTTTTATAGGTATATCTTTCACTGACCCAAAGTCACCTACTTGAATGTTGTCCTTTCCAACTAGTCAACTTTGAACTTACGTATTTCTTGATGCATCAAGTATCTTCCAGTATGGTCTTCATGAAACATGTAGTTCTTATTACAAGGTTTCTAAAATGGTATCTTTCAGTCATTTTGGTATTGTGAGTCAAAAGTTACGAGCCTCGCAAAATCCCTCGTCGTTAAGCTAAATCTGGAAATCCTGAAAAATTTTCTAAGTATAGAAGTCATTCGAGTTGTCCACTTTGAGACCCTATATCTCCGAACCACGACTCTTTTGGGTCGACTTCCTTCTTAGAACTTATAATACATGTTTAGAGGTTTTCAGAATGTATCCTTGTACGGTCATACGTATGTTGAGTGGAGAGTTATAAATCATCAAAGTATGACACTGGGTTGTTTTAAGTTGCTTTGCCAAAAATTAAATACTTGAATTTTGACTAAGTGTTGGAACTCCCTAGGTGAAATATACCTTATGTGATTATGGTGATGATCGATTGTTATATGGAGGATATTAATACATGTTAATGACAATAAGTGTATAATACTACACTATATGATTTAGAAAAATTCTTGGAAATCATTGGTAATTTTAAGAATTTCCGAAAGCATTAAAGGAACTATAAGGATTTTAAATCCTTTTTAATTAGGAGTAATAATATATTATATATCTAAATATTATTTTAGACATATTGGGAACTTATAAAATTTTTATAAACATGGATCACTATGTTATAACGAAACGTTTTATTTAATAAATGTTATAATTGAATAATAAGGATTATGGATAAATGGATTAATGTTTAAGAAAAATATTAATAAAGTTCATCGATTTACGTGACAAATCGAGAAATAGGACTTTACGAAAAGAAATCGATTGGAAATCGATTTATAACATGAATTAGTAAGAAATTATTATTAAAAATTAGGTATGTCGAGAAACGATATAAATCGTTGAACGCTTAAACCGGAAAGGTTAAACGATATAATTGAACGTGTCTCAAGAAGAGAGAACGGTTCAATTGAAATACGTAATTGAAAAGCGTATTGAATTCGTTAAGGAATTCAGTTTATATCGATATAGAATATCGAAGTTTATTCTAGACTTTGAGAGTCTCGAGAAACGAGAACGACGTACTAAAACATCGCTTTTACGTAAAGGTGTGGACGCGGACACGACGACCGGGTGTTGACGAGAAATCAAACTTAAGAACTCAAGTTAGGACGAACCATAGTCCAGGTAGGCTCCTTTTCTTACCTCACTAATGTGGGGTTACTTTTCAAACAAGATACGACTTTACTGTTATCCCAAAATGAGTTTATTTACAATGCTTATTTTGCAACTGTTGACAAATGTTTACTACATTACCTGCCAAAAATATTCTATTTTGTGTATGGATCCTATCTGTTATGCCCGGGTAGGGCTGTGGCGATGGTTGGAACTATATTATGACAGGTTATGTCATTTGTTGGGTCGCGCCCAACCTTTTATTAATGTCGGGTCCTGTGCCGGATGATAAATGCCTGGCTAGGATTGGCGTGAAGGTTGGAACTATATGCTATGTTAACATATGCTTGTGAGAGTGACTGTGTGCTGTACGGGATTACGGCCAGTCACGGCGTCGTAGAAGGGAGGCCTCCCTCTCGACGTTTGATTTTTGATATTGTTATGAATTGTGACTATGGGATACGGATCATACACACCAAGAAAATGCTTGGCCAAGCAACTTTTACGAACTGAAAATGTTTTAGTAAGCACAAGGCATTTCAACTAAAACCCTTGTGTCTTACCATGATATTGGCAGTGTAATTCAAAATGATAAAATGTTTTGCATGAGTCCACCGAGTGCATTCTTGTACTCACCGCATGTTTGTTTTAAATGTGCAAGGTTGAGCAGATGATGGATGGAGCAAAGTGTTGAGCAATAGGAATATTATCACGAAAGATTTATACCTTGATAGTACATCGTCATATGTACATATCACATGTTTTCCTTACGCAGAACTTAAGTTATGTACTAAAGTCCAAGAACATGCTTGTCATATGAATTACGGCTTTTGTTAAGGAGAATTCCCTGCTTAATTATACCGTTTAGAGTTACAATCCTTCTAAATCCTACTTAGGATTGAGGGATGTGACAGAGTGGTATCGAGCTGATTCGCTCTTGAACCCAAAATCTCCTTTAAGGTTAAGTCTAGATTGAGTCACTAGACTTCTAAAGGTCACCGACAATGCTCAACACTCCATCACATCAAGCTCAACCGAAATGAGGTAAATGATTCTTTTCCAAAGTTTTGAAAATTACCCGCCGATGAATGTTTATGAAATTATTTTATTCAAATAAAATGAAAAGATTGAAAGTGAAAAGGATGGAAATGATTTTTTTTAAAAAGAGATTCCCACAATATGCAGGTATGAGACTGCATATTTAAGGAAACTTAAAGGATTTGATTGTGATAGATAAATGATTTCTCGGTTTTTAAATCGAAAAGTTTGAAGTGAAGGATGATTGAAATGATCTTACAAAAGAAATGAAAGCTATGAGAAAGGTTGAGAATGAATGTCATGACAAATGATTTGTCAAGAAAGTTATGAAAACAAGGAAGATATAAGGGAGATGATGACAATGATGTGAGAAAGTTTCGGCATGATGTGCAAAGATGAAATATTTGAAATCTCGAAATTGATAAGGGTTCATTGTTATGAACAAAGTTATGTTATTCATGCTTCAAAGTGATTGAGATTGGACACCGATTTGTCAAAATGATATGTTGAATTCGTGAAATTCGACGAAGTACATGCGCATAAATGAGCTACGATGAATATTTGAAGTTTTACTTCAAACTTCAAAGTTGTTTATGATGATGAGCATGCTAGCTCAACGTAACGTAGACTTTTAAGAAGCATGATCCATTTTCTTTAAAGAACATAGAAGTAAGAACTTCCTTCCATTACAAGAACAAAAGTAACGATGGATTTGAGAACTTCATTCCATCTTGAGTATCGAAAAGCAAAAGATTTATACGAATTGTGCGACTCGACTTCGACCTCGGCATGCGCGATCGTTGACTTTGATTTCGTGAATTTATAACGCCGACTTTGACATATCGACTTTGGTAGCTTATGCGACCCGACGTCGGCATTTTCTCGTACTACCGCGGCATCGGTAACGGCATGCACGACCTTGGCGTCGGCATCGCTATGACCTCGGCGCGAGCGCGTAAATTTTTCCCGCACGCGCAGTGATTTTGTTTTGATTAGTTCTCGATCATGTGAACTCCGATTTACGTACGGTTTTCGCCTACATGCCGTTAATGTACTGTACTTCATTTCTTATGAAGGACCAAATTCTGATTCCTACCCAGGATTCACGAGGATCAGTTGAAGCTAGCTCTATGATTTATAGAAAGTAAGAACGTTATAGTATGATACGAATCTTAGAATGTTACTAAGAAAGTAAGATTGCCAAGAATACAAGTAGAACCACGACGTATATAAGAACCTTGGTTGATGACCTATTATGGGTATATAAGCTTTCAAAATTATATTCATCACCCAATTTACGTCGTTGAGTTTAACTCTATGACCTAGTTCCGATTGAGAATTCATTCGAGTTTCTCACTTCTTACGAAGAAAATTTTCAACCCAAAATTCATAAAGTATCATTTTGAACCCAAATCCTAGCGTGATCGAGAAAATATTTGTGACAAGTCCGCCAGCCCATATGACCAAAGAAATCTCAAGAGTCGCTATTCGGTCTTCGGACCCTAGAGCCCCATTTATTCGGTCTAAAAGCATATCGTTTCAATCTTTGAGAAGATGTTATTTCGATTTGTGAGACAACGCCTTTTGCAAGTAGTCGTGATAATTCTTTCGACTCTTGAAACCATCAAGTATGACTTAACGTTGACTTACCTTGTCACCTAAGTACTAATTAGTGAAGCGATAAACATCGAGCATGAAATAGGTTGACTTATTTCAGCCACCCAAAAGTTTCAGACCAGTAAAGTGATAGACATCAAGAAATCAGGATGTAAGAAAAATCTCGATGAGACGAGATATTTTCCCTATGATACACATGGATAGGATGACCCTCGATGGGCTTTACGAAGATTGATAACAGTAAAGTTATACCTTTATACGACTGTTGCGATAATCAAGTTATGAATAAGATACTCTTTAGCGTTGAATGCAAGAGTGAAAGCAAGAAAAAGTATATGATATCCGTGGGATATGAACTCCTTTTTATGTCATAACAAGAGAGATTACAACTTATCTTTAAGATAGTTGGTTGTCCTTGAAACCTCGTTATTAGGTTGGACATGTTTAAATGAATAAAGATGCATACAAGATATTCTTTTCAAGAAATATTATATAAGGAAATGATAGCATCTCGTAAAATAGATCTCGCCATATACCTCAGTCAATGAGATTATGCTTGAGCATAATTGATTCCAAGTAATGAAACTTGGTTAAACAGATGATAATGAGATTGAGGAACCATAATCTTTGAGATTGTGTGAATAACGAGGATAGCCCTAGTATGTAAATCCAGTGTGAAGAAAATATCTTCAAAGCCAAAACATGGAAGAACGATGCTTGGAATTTAAGTTATGGTGTGCGAATGTACGACCCTATCAAGCCATACGACAATGATAACGGTTCTAGTCCTAAAGGTGGGAACCGAAGTATAACGAAAGTAAGATTACTTTCAAATACCGTGCCCACGAAAAAAGGGACAAAAGTCGAAAATAACTGAAGAAACTATGAGCAATACAATTATAAGAAAGCCCCGTCACGATATAAGCTTCAAAGACATATGACTCGATAAATAAGAGTTTCCCTTGAAAAGAGTTAAAACAAGGATATATGAGAAATATATTCCTAAGATCGATGAAGTAAAAAGGGAATTAAGTCATTCATATTGGAATAGGAATGAATAATAGTGATAGAGACACGACGATCTCTACAATAAGACTTAATTATCGAAATATCAATATCAACGGATAGGTTGATGTAGACCTAACCACAAATGCTATTGGTAAAAGCATAACGATACGATACCCGAGAAGTATGAGGTGAATGAGGCAAATGAAGGCCATAGCAAGGAACATAATGTCCCAATGGAAAGGACAATGACATATGAAATAGATGTTTACTTGAATAAACGGAACACCAGACACCAAAGCCTATATCTGACCGAAAGCAGTAACAAACAAAACCCAAAAGACGGGATAGGTATGAGGAAATTTCCTCGTAATACCTATAAGATTTTGTTCAATTAGGTGCTTCGCTGACAATGCGCAAACGCGCAAAGCGATGGAACCCAATTTAGGGTAAGCGATCAAGATTTAGAACCTCCTTACCTATCACGAAAATCATGGCCATCGCAAGAGTTGCTCAAGCGTAGAATCGAGCCTAGAATCGCCTAAAATTCTATCCAATGATTTGAATCATTATATCTATGAGGAGCGAGATATAATTTTAGAGACAAGAAGTTTCGGTAAATGGTTGTCATTCACGTGATCAGTGGCCTGGGCCAAATCTTTTCGTTAAAAGGTTTTTAAGCGACAGGATATTAGTACCCACTATTCGCACATGCGAATAAATTTAGAGCGATATACGACTAAGGGTGTAGACGTAAAATGAGTATTAAGATGAGTGTCATGAGTTGTGTCATAAGTAGTCTACAGGTTATATACGTCTTAAAGTGTATACTTCCTTAAGAGATCCTTCTTGTTTAAAAATTCCCTCCATTGCTTAAATTAAGTCGGACTCATCTAGAAATATCCGTTTACAAATGGCAGAAAATGGAAGTTTAACGGGTAAGAGATTAACCACAAGGCCTACAAGCATGGAACTCACACGAGCGCATCGGCTCTTTTATTATGAACTAGGCATGGATTTAGAACAGATTTGGAGAAAATTTTACACCTCTAGATGGACTCAAAGTTATAGAGTGATAAATGAGGATGGTATCCAACGACTTACTCATCGTTTGCCAACAGATCAAGGTGGTTTTGCAAAAGAAGTTTCAAAAGAATATTTTCTCCATGATAAAAATTCCAAAGGTCAAGGACTTACCAGATTTGTCAATGTGCTCAAGTATACCCATAATACGTATGGAACGGCACCTACAAGTACTTATCCTAGTACTCGGCAAGTTACACCGCATGGCATGATAGAATGTTCATACCCTAATGTTCCAAATGCCACCCCACGTCCTGTGCCGTCAATGGTACCAGTAAGAGACGAGAAGGGCAAAAGGACGGGGATCTTATCGCCTCGCGGATTAGGAGAATTATCGCTACCAACCCAGCCATACTTTCTCGATAAAAGTAACACCAACTTCGGTATTGAAGAAGAAACGGGAGCATTTGGACCCGGCTCTCGGAGGATAATAATCCTGGAGTATGAAACAAAACGCATTTAGAGAAAGGCAAGTTTCGGGAGAGTGCGACTCGACGAAGGTCACTCGAGACATAGAATCTAGGATCCTATAAGACTTATATGTAGATAATTGATCATGATGAAAACGGTGTGATTATAATATGTAAAATAAACGTAGTCGGAAAATTTTATGAATATGTTGTGGAGGTGTCAAAATTTTGGGTGTAAGCAGAACTAGACACCGTAATCGACCGCTTAATAGACCGACCGTAAGTAATGTATGAAAAGTCCTCATTGAGGCATTTTGATGAAATATTATATGACCTTTATAGAATGGTATCCAAAATACGAAAACGAATCGTTAGAATAAGATATGGCTACTATAAGATAATAGTTAAGCCATTCGGACCGACAAATGCACCACCTTGATCATGAACCTCAAAAGTCGAGTGTTCCACACGTCTTAGAAAATTTTATCTTAATCTTTATAGATAAAGTTCTTACCTATTCAAAGGACGAAGAAGAACATAAAGAACATTCAAGGACTGTCTTACGACTTTTAAGAGGGCGATTTTGCCAATGCTGATGTGTGGATTTCGGCTTAAAGGGGAAATATTCCTCAGGAACATGATCTTTAAAAGAAATCGATGTAGATCTGACAAAGGACAAAGCAATTAAGAATGAAAGTCGTCGATGACCTAAAATGAGACCAGGAATTTCTTAGATAAATGGACTACTATCAAAGAGCCATTGAGAACTCTCTAAAGTAGCAAGACCAATAACATAGCTACCCCAAAAAGGAATGAAATTATGTGGAGTAATAAAAGAGAGGCTATGTATTAATATGAGAAAGATAATAGCTTATGATCACAATGAATTAGGCCACATGAATAGAATTTCCCAACTCATGACTTGAAATAGTGACAGTAGTATAAATACCAAAGTCTTGAAGACATCACTCCTATGACAATAAGTTAAGAACCCTTCTCAACTTGCGAAGTTTGAATTTATTCTTCGAGCAAAGAAATGTGGATGAGAATGAAAGATGGCTCGAATTAGTAAAAGATTATAAGTGTGATAAATGATCACCTGAGGATGGTAAATGTAGAATCTAATGCCTGAGTTATAAAATTCAGCCTAAATCATAGTATGTCCCAACAGAAAAGGAAAACTCATTGGAAAGTTTAAGAAAATGAGAACAGAAATAGTCGGGCATTTAGTGACGAACGTAAGTTGTACTCTCACACCCAAGGTGACATATGACTAAAAAGAGAGAATGAAGATGGGAATAGAATACAAATTAAGATAAGGAAGGAAAGGCTGAAGAATTTTAAGGAGCGCTGGACGATGCTATATCGTCTAAGGAAGGATTATATATACATATATATCTCCAAGCAGTAATAAGCTTAGAGATGAAACCAAGAATGAAGTTCATGACCCTTCTCATACCGCCCAGCTAGGCAACTCTAAGATATGTTATGATTTACGAGAAAGGTTAGATAGTAAGGGATGAATTGAGATGTAACCATGATTGTCGAACCGTGTCTCGGTTACCAACAAGTGAAGGCATTGTATCAAAGGCCTTATAAGAGGTTATAATCTCTAGAGCTACACGAATGAAAATGGAATGATGTAGCAATGAATCTTATGACAGGTTCTGCCAAAGGCATAAAGAAGTCGCACTACTATATGGGTAGTAGTGGATTGACTCACCAATTATGTTTTGTCTCGCCTATTCGGATGACTCGTGAGACGAAAAGTTAGCTCGTGCACAAAAAGGAAATTGTATTTTTAGGGAGTACCAAACCTATCGTTTCAGATAGAGACTTCAAGAGTACCCCTAGATTTTGAACTAACTCACAAAAGGAGTTTGACACGAGATTGAGCCTTAACATAGATGTCCACTCACAGACAGATAGACAATCAAGAAGGACAACCCAAACGTTTAAGCATACGATAGAACATTAATGTTAGATCAAAGTGTAAGTGGGAACGTATTGTACCATTTGGTGAGTTTATGTACGACCGTAGTCTGTCGAATAACGATCAAGATATAGCCTTATGAGGCATATTACTTAAAAGAAGTATCGACCACCACTTTATTGTACCAAAGTAGGTGAGAAAAGGTATAAAGTCCCGACGTCGTGTTTACACGATCGAGATATCTACCCAATAAGGCAAAGAATAAGAAAAGCTAAGGACGTACAAAAGTCTTTACCGACACGCATAAATTTGTTTGCATTTTAAATACGAATTTAAGTTTCTTAGATTTCTCCATCTAGAGAAATTACAAAATCGATACAAGAGCATCGAGACCACGTTTTATAGAACCTTTCAAGATCCTAATAATGATAGCCTAGTAGCCTATAGCTCAGTACTTCCACCAAATTTGGGAAAGTGCGAAATGTTTTCCACGTGTCACGCTTAAGGAAATACGAAATGGCCCAATTTACGTAAACCAACATGATGGCGTGACCTTTGACTCCGATAAGTTATGATGAAAATATACGACTAATTTGATCGTGCGATTCAACGATTAGAGAATCCAGTTTGGGTCTCTAATGAAAACCCAATGAATGGACCATGGACAAAAGAAAGCACGTGGAAAGTATGATGTTATGACATTAAGATACCCATACTTTATGAGGTATGCAAATTTCGGGATGAAATTTCTTTTAAGGGGGGTAGGATGTAATATCCCGCAGAATTAGATGCCTAATTACGGTATTTAAAACCCGTAAATTAGAAATTACGAGATGATTCAATCAAGAGGATATCGAATAATGATTTCGATTATTACTGAAGGAATGAATTCCTATTTTAACATTCACCGAGAATTGTGAATTTAGAAATAGAAGTTTATAAAGCAGATCGACAAGATTATTTTAACGTCGATTCACAGATCGATAGTTAAAATTTCATGAAATTTTCTAAGCAATTAAGATTAGAATTAAATTCCATTATTAATGGAATAGTTTAATAAAGTGATTGCAACTTTATTACGATCATTTCGAGATGAGTCGATAATTAACGTTTTTGCAACGTTTCAAACGTTAACGTTTAAAGATTTAAATGGAAAGTGAGTTTAATGATCAAGGAATTATAGTAATTAATTTCCTATGATTATTATATGTAATTACAGTATTATTTAGCATTAAATCAATGCTAGATCATTAAAGAATTATTTGATCAAATTCTCAATTTGAAAACCCTAGTTTCAATTTTGGTTTTATCGCATAAAATGATGCCATTAATTTATCCTATGATATTAATTATCATCTAAACTATATGTTATAACATATATCAATTTTGGCATGGAAAATAAAATTTGACCCATTGGCATAATGTAATAGCGAAAACTATACACTTATGTATAAAAGTTTATCTTGTTGATTTTCTATTACATGTATCTAAGTGACATTGGATTAATTAAATAGCCTAACTAATCAATTAAAATCAGATATATACATAGATATATATATATATATATAAAAACGTGCATGTGAGTGTATAGAGATTGTGTGACAAGTGTAGAGGTGCATGAGAGGGTAGTGACAAGTGTTGATATGCATGTGAGTGTAGTGACAAGTGTTGATATGCATGTGAGTATAGTGACAAGTGTTGATATGCATGTGAGTATAGTGACAAGTGTCACACATGCATATCACCCCACACCCCATACCCTCTCTTCCCCCTTTGGATCAGCCATTTCTCTCTCTCTCCCCCAAAATTTCAGATTTCAGTCGTCCTCCCTCTCCTCCTCTCCTCTCCTCACTCCATTATTGCAATGGAGACCCATTTCCTCCATAACTAAACTGAAAGTGGAAGTTGCTGCACGAACAGTAGATTGTGGGATTTATTTGACTAAGTTAAAGTGGTCAGATGAAGGTAAAATTTAAATATGTTTAGATTAAGCATGATTAGTATATATTTATAAAATTTCAAATTGATTATGATGTGTTTTACTATTTTATTTATATTTTTCAAAACTACTGCACAAAACTATGAAATTGCCATGTTCATCACCCTCGGTCCGTGGCTTTCGTTTCGAGTTTGGCTAATGGTAAAACTCTAAAAATTGGTATAAACATAACTTAGCATGTCTATAAGATTTATGTAAATTTTTAGAATTTTCTAAAATTTTTTACTATTTATTTCAGATTTTACAAATAAACTGCACAAAACTGTCACTGTAGCGGTAGCTTGTAGTAAAATATTTTTATCTCCTAATCTATTTTGAATCATTGAGTGAGGATTTTTCTAAATTAAACTAGAATTAAGTGGCTTTCCAATCTGATGGTTTGTATTTCCAGATTCTTTATAATAAGCTCTCAGTGAATTTTTAAATTTGACACATTACAGTAGGTGTTTTTGTCAAAACTGCCTTAGTCTAATTCCTTTGTTAATGAACCCTACGAGTCCGACTTTTGCGTGAGATGTTCAAGCCGTTTGTAGTCCGAATTTGACTTGGGTTTCTTCATAAGCAATGTTCCATACCATGTCTAGTTGTGATCTGGAAAGTTTGATCTCAAACCAAGTTTTATAGGTATATCTTTCACTGACCCAAAGTCACCTACTTGAATGTTGTGCTTTCCAACTAGTCAACTTTGAACTTACGTATTTCTCGATGCATCAAGTATCTTCCAGTATGGTCTTCATGAAATATGTATTTCTTATTACAAGGTTTCTAAAATGGTATCTTTCAGTCATTTTGGTATTGTGAGTCAAAAGTTACGAGCCTCGCAAAATCCCTCGTCGTTAAGCTAAATCTGGAAATCCTGAAAAATTTTCTAAGTATAGAAGTCAGTTCGAGTTGTCCACTTTGAGACCCTATATCTCCAGAACCACGACTCTTTTGGGTCGACTTCCTTCTTAGAACTTATAGTACATGTTTAGAGGTTTTCAGAATGTATCCTTGTACGGTCATACGTATTTTGAGTCGAGAGTTATAAATCGTCAAAGTATGACACTTGGGTTGTTTTAAGCTGTTTTGCCAAAAATTAAATACTTGAATTTTGACTAAGTGTTGGAACTCCCCTAGGTGAAATATACCTTATGTGATTATGGTGATGATCGATTGTTATATGGAGGATATTAATACATGTTAATGACCATAAGTGTATAATACAACACTATATGATTTAGAAAAATTCTTGGAAATCATTGGTAATTTTAAGAATTTCCGAAAGTATTAAAGGAACTATAAGGATTTTAAATCCTTTTTAATTAGGAGTAATAATATATTATATATCTAAATATTATTTTAGACATATTGGGAACTTATAAAAATTTTATAAACATGGATCACTATGTTATAACGAAATGTTTTATTTAATAAACGTTATAATTGAATAATAGGGATTATGGATAAATGGATTAATGTGTAATATCCCGAAGAATTAAATGCCTAATTACGATATTTAAATTCGTAAATTAGGGTTTCGCCGAAATAATTGAATTAGTAATTTATCGAATGATGATTTCGATTAATTATGAGATAATGAATTCCTATTTTATATTCACAAAGAATTCTGAATTAAGGAATAAAACCTTAAAAAGTGTTTAAAAGTATAATTTTAACGTCGATTGAGTATCGATAGTTAAAATTTTGAGGAATTTTAAGCAACGAAGCTTAGAATTAAATTCCATATTAAATGGAATAAATTAACAAAGTGATTACGACTTTATTACAACCATTTTGAGATGAGTCGATAGTTAACGTTTTGAGACGTTTCAAACGTTAACGTTTAGAGATGAATAGAAAAATGAGATTAATGATCAAAGAATTATAGTATTTAAATTCCTATGATTATTATATGTAATTAGAGTATTATTTAGCATTAAAACAATGCTAGAATATTAAGGATTAATTATTGGACAATGCACTAATTTTCGAAAACCCTAATTCAAAAATTAGGGTTTTCTTGCATGAAATGATACCAATAATTTTTCCTATGATATAATTTATCATCTAAAACATATATTATTATATATATGTATAATTAGCATGAAAAATCAAAAGTTAGCAATTTAGAATGAAAAAGCCGTGAGCTTTAATGTTCAATAGCTAATTCACGTTAACTTTGGGGTATGCTTTGCTATGTTATGAATTAATTCATGCAAGTAGTATATTGTACACTCTAATCAAGTAAAAATCAAGTGGTATGGGAAGGGTGATAGAACCGTGTATATTAGTCTCCCAATTGAGGTTGGAAGCTTATACACTACTCTTTTGATGATGAAAATTATTTGGGATAGAGTGTCGTTGACTTATACATGTATTAAGATGGAATGAAATTAAAATTCCTCCTCTTGTAAAGCTATGGGCGACGGCAATTGCTTCTCAAAAGCAATAGATATTTCATTGTTTCTTTCAAAATGTGTAAGTATACTTACTTCCATGACATAATACATTGTGAGTCACCAAACTTTATTGAAAGGCTTCCAATTGTTTTAATTGTGAGAAAGTGACCGAGAGAGAGAGTGAGAGAAGTGAGGTGTTTTATTTCAATTACTTAAGTATATCATACTTATTAAATCAAAACACATTCCTCTCTCTCATTCAAGTGAAAGAACCGTGAGCTTTCTTGGAGAAACCTAGAGTTCTTCACCTCTTTCAATTAGCCAAAGCTTGATACTTAATCATCCTACATTAAATCCAAACCGTTAAAAAGGTTAGAAATCGAACGAGCTTCGATTATACATTAAATTTTTAAATTTTCGATGGTTCGATTTAATTTTTCAAGCATGGTTTTTAATTATGAAATTATGCTAAGCAATGATAGTTGTTCATGAATAATGTGTATAAGGATGATCTATAAGCATATAGCATGTTTAGAATTAAATTTAACATGCTATGAATTTGTATCATGTGTATCGAATTTTTCATGAATGATTTAAGGATGGATTGATGATACATGATGATATAGGAGCTTGTAGTAATTTATCGGAGATTTAAAAAAATTCCTAAGCTATAGTTTCAATATTACCGAAAATATTAAGAAAAATGCTAAGTTAGTGAACAATTTTTATTTGAGAAATGTAATAGCATATTGATGATCTAGGACATTGATTATGCATTATATGAATTAACTAGAATTTTTGAAGATGAAATGCTCATTTTATTCTAGAGAAATCGTGAGCTTCATGATGAATTTTAAGCATAATTATGTTGTTTTTAGTTAATGTTATGATGAAATGTTAATATACTATAGAGTATAAGTATAGTGTAATTTAATTGGAAATTTACAAAATGTTTGGTATAAAGATTGGAAGGAACCGTGACCTTTGAACAATAATACCTTAGTATAGAAATTTCATATGATGGACTATAGGTTATAAGTATGCTATAAATTAATGTTGGAACCTTGTATAATTTTATTAGAATTTTAGAAAATTGTTTGGCTAATTTTTGAAAATAGTCGAGACCTATAGGTATAGAATAAATAATGTTCAAATTTTTCTATAGTTAATATTAATGCATATTAGTGATACTATGATAAAATAGTACACTATATGAATTTAGGAGAACTTTTGGAAAAAGAATGAAAATATAAGCTTAAAATCGAAAGCTTGTAAATATATATTAAGGGTTTTAAATCCTTAATATCAAGAAAAATAATACATTATATGTCTGGAAATTAATTTAGACATATTAAGAATTTATGAAATTTTATAAACATAGAATACTATGTTTATGACGAAACGTTATATTAAATAACGTTAGAAATGAAAAATAATGTTTAAAGAATAAGTTAATTAATATTTAAGAAAAATATTAATGAAGTTTATCGATTTACGTGAAAAATCGAGAATTAGGACTTTATGAAAAGAAATCGATTGAAAATCGATTTATATTGAATTTAGATATTAAAATATGAATTATTAATATTTTTAATAAAGAAAAGTCAAAATGTTGACTTTTGAAATCAACGTATGAAATACGTTCGAAAAATACGCTAATACGTGTAAAACGTATTATTTATATAAGGAAATCTCATTAGTGAGAAAAGATTTCATAATTGAAATCCTTGCATCGAAAAGCGTGTAAATCGTTAAGCGTTTAACTAAAAGGTTAAAATAAAATAGTTGAACATATCTCAAGCACGAGAAATGTTAGTTCAAAATCTGCGATTGAGCGCCGTATTGAATTAGTTAAGGAATTCAAATTTTATTAGAATAAATTATCAAAGCTTATTCTAAACTTTGAAAATCTCGAAAAATGTGACCTACGATCGCTTTTACGTAAAGGTGTAGAAGTTGTGTGCAACTCGACGCAGAAGAAGAATCGAAAATTTGACGATCAGGAGTCCAGTGGGCTTTACTATACTCTTAAATGATAAAATCTTGAACAAATGATTTTATTTACGATGCTTATATCAAAGAATGATGATAAAATGTTTATGAAATTACGCCAAAAATATTTATGTTTTATGTATGTATCCTATCCATGAATGAATGAATGATGAATGTTGTTGGGTCATTCCCAACTTATGAATGAAATCGATTCGGATCCTATGGGAAGGCTTATACCGCTAGGATTAACGTGTACACAAGAAAATAGTGACCGTGGGAGTCGTAAGGACAATACACTATCGGTTACAACGACGCAGGGGAGGCCTTCTCTACGACGCTAAATTATAAAGATATGATAAAAGGATAAGGATATGGATCATACATGCAAGTAAAATGCTTGCCGGCGATGATGTTTATGAAGCGATGAAAATGATTTAGTAAGCATAAGGCATTTCAAGTAAAACCCTTATGTCTTACCATGATGTGGCGATGTAATTTAAATACGATAAAATGTTTCGCCCGAGTCCACCGAGTGCATTCTTGTACTCACCGCATGTTTGTTTTAAATGTGCGGGTTGGAAATGATGATGATGATGGAGGTGTTGAGAAGTCTCAACGCTTTTGAATGTTAAGTTACAAACCTTGGGTACACGTCGTCATACGTGTATTCACATGCCTTCCACCGTGTTTGAACAATGTCTACTTTTGAATATTATGCTTATGTCTGAATGTTAACAGTTGAAGTCCTTCGATCGTTGGTATTCTTTTGGTTCTGTTGGCTAACCTTTCCGTACATTATGTTATTAATGTATATAATGGTTGAATCGTCTTATTTTACGTGTTATATGTCTTGAATTAGCTTTCATGAACCCTAACCATCGCTCCTAGTATTAGTCCTCTTTAATCCGTCTTTAGGATTATGGGTGATACATAATGTTTAAGAAAATATTAATAAAGTTCATCGATTTACGTGACAAATCGAGAAATAGGACTTTACTGAAAAGAATCGATTAGAAATCGATTGAAAATCGATTTATAACATGAATTAGTAAGAAATTACTATTAAAATCCAGATGTCGAGAAACGATAACACGTTGAACGCTTAAACCGAAAGGTTAAAGCGATATAATTGAACGTGTCTCAAGAACGAGAACTGCTCAATTGAAATACGTAATTGAAAAGCGTGTTGAATTCGTTAAGGAATTCGGTTTATATCGATATAGAATATCAAGTTTATTCTAGACTTTGAGAGTCTCGAGAAAGCGAACGACGCACTAAAACATCGCTTTTACGTAAAGGTGTGGGCGGACGCGACGACCGGGCGCCGACGAAATCAAACATAAGAACTCAGTTAGGACGAACCATAGTCCGGTGGGCTCCTTTTCTTACCTCACTAATGTGGGCTTACTTTTCAAACAAGATACGACTTTCTTGTTATCCCAAAATGAGTTTATTTACAATGCTTATTTTGCTGTTGCTGACAAATGTTTACTACATTACCGCCAAAATATTCATTTTGTGTATGGATCCTATCTGTTATGCGGGGGTAGGTGTGGCGATAGTTGGAACTATATTATGACGAGTTATGTCATTTGTTGGGTCGCCCAACCTTTTATTAATGTCGGGTCTTGTGCGGATGATAAATGCCCTGCTAGGATTGGTGTGAAGGTTGGAACTATATGCTATGTTAACATATGCTTGAGAGTATTCGTGTCTTTGTCGGGATTACGGCGGTCACGGCGTCGTAGAAGGAGGCCTCCTCTCGACGTTTGATTTTGATATTGTTATGAATTGTGACTATGGGATACGGATCATACACACCAAGAAAAATGCTTCACAAGCAACTTTACGAACCGAAAATGTTTTAGTAAGCACAAGACATTTCAACTAAAACCCTTTGTCTTACCATGATATTGGCGGTGTAATTCAAAATGATAAAATGTTTTGGCATGAGTCCACCGAGTGCATTCTTGTACTCGACCGCATGTTTGTTTTAAATGTGCGGGTTGAGCGGATGATGGATGGGCGGTGTTGAGCAATAGGAATATTGTCGTTGAAAGATTTATACCTTGATAGTACATCGTCATATGTACATATCACATGTTTTCCGCTGCAAGAACTTAAGTTATGTACTAAAGTCCAAGAACATGCTTGTCATATGAATTACGACTTTTGTTAAGGAGAATTCCCCTATTTAATTATACCCGTTTAGAGTTACAATCCCTTCTAAATCTTACTTAGGATTGAGGGGATGTGACACACCATCCAGTCAACCTGAAAACATTTGAAAGTATTTTTGGGCTGAGTACTAATGTACTCAGTGGGTAGATGACTTTTAAAACGTTTCATAAAAATACAAACAGTTTATCCAATATCCCCACATAACGAAGAAGGTTTCAAAACTAAAAGCCACTTCCCAGTTATGTAAAAACGAATTAGTCCTTCTCGATCCGGGTCAACGCCCTTAACGGATCTCGATCCGGGAACATAGCCACCGTCGGATCTTGGGTGAAACCATTCATTTAGTGAAACTATTCACTTGGTGAAGCCATTCATTTGGCCATTTTGCAAGTGGAGATCAATCCACCGCGATTCGAGCCCGTGCGCACAACCCTTAGTAAGTGTGTTAGACTGACTAAGAGCCAAAATTGTTATATAAGAGCATTAAACATAGCATAGCGTAACAAAAATATTTATATTGGGTAAACAATTCACATTATAGAAATATCAGAGCATGTAACTCAAAATACTTTTGTAAAATAAGCCCACCTCGAAAAATCAACGATTAAAACTCGCCTTGGTACAGCAAGGTTAATCCCCTTGGTCAACAAAGCCTACAAGACAAACTAATCTTAAAAGATCTAGCAATACTACCCTTAGGTCTAAAGATCTAGCAATACTACCCTTAGGTCTAAATAAAGTAAATAAAGTCCAGGTGATTAGGCGTATATTATACGTATATTTTGGATTATTTTGATGAGTTTAAATGCTTAATATCTATTTAATCATATTTTATGAAGCTAATTACATATTTTGTGGATTTTGTAGGTGTTGATATTATTTTGGAAGAATTAACATCAAATTGGAAGAGTTTTGGAATATCTAAAGTAAAGTCGATGTTCAAGGAAGGCAAGATGCGGTATGCTCATCGCCTTTGTTTATTGGACTTGACGACAATGACGTGGATTAAATGGATTTTTTGAAGACTTTGTGATATCAAACGAAGTTTAATTATGTAAAATATTGATTTGAGCATCTTTAGTTATTATTTTGAATTATCTAATAGTATCCTTAGGTGGTGTTTACTTTGCACGATTAAGTTGGATAGATAAAATTAATCCAACCTAATCAAGTGTTTACTTTTAAGGATTAATATTTGAGGTTATCCCAAAGCCCGGGATTATTTTAATCCTTTGAATTTTTTTTAATTAATTTTAATCCATCCAATATAGATAGGATTGAAATAATCCTCCAAATAAAGGGAGAATTATTTATCCAAAATTTAATCCTTCACTAATACTTTGTAGTAAACAAAGGATTGATAGATAAAAATTATCTTATCACACATTTAATCCATCAAATAATCAATCCTTCAAAATGCTAATCATGAAAAGTAAACACTCTCTTATTATATTATAATAGTTTCTCCCTTTTTATAGGGGATTAGATTAGATTTTTTAGGAGATAAGATTTGTTTTGAGAGTTTTAAAAGAGGATAGCTTTATCCCTTTTCCATTCTCTCATTCACGCAGGAAACACTACAGATTCAGTTTGGTTTTGCAATTAAAAAGTTAATTTTCATCCTTATTGTTCTTTGCTTGTTCGTTCATTATTATCATTATTATTATTATTAGCTTGAATTCATTTATGAGTTCTATCTAATCTCTTTCATTCCGGTGAAGATTAAGGAAGCTCTAGCGCGACACGTTCCATGAGATCTAATTGGTTTTTATCCTTTGATTTTATGCAAGCATCTGTTATTCTCTGCGTTTATTGTTGTTAATTATTTCGTCTCTTCTAGGTAGTCACGAATATTTAGTAATTCGGAGTTAATTAGTAGCCAATTGAATCGGCCATCCGTAATTGTGGTTTAGATTTGATTGGTGGTAAAGTGATTAATCAGAGTCAAGAGTTTAACAGTCTTAATTCGATAATCCTGCGTCACAGTTTATCAGTTTTGAATCGGGTTTCTCTAGTTCTTAAAGCTGTCGGCTCATTAAATCTATAGAGTGTCTCTTACGGTTGTCAGTCGATTAGAGAAGTAGTTAGTGAAGCGTCTTCCTAATTACCGATAAATTATGGAGAGATAAGATTACGTCAGAAGCGTCTTCGGTGATCATAACTGGTTTGTTTGCATGAATTGAAGTTATATTTGCATCAATGATCGGATTTGTCTAAGCTAGAGTGGAATTAATTGGAACTGGGATACCTTCATCATATTTGTTACAAACAAACACCTGGATTCCTTCTTATTTGCTATTTTCGATTTTATAGTTTAGTCTCTTACCTCAACTTATTTTACAGGTGGAAAATTGATGAAATTCTTGCCAATCCTTTGGGAGACGATTTCACTTACTGCTATCTGTGCAGTTTGGAAATACTGACCGAGTGTCAGATTCTGCTTACTACTATTTGTGTAGTTTGGGCACACTAACCGAGTCTCAGATTTATTTTTGGTGAAAACGACACACCAAATTTTGGCTACGTTACCGGGGATTGGTTTTAAGCAGTAATTTATTCGATTTTCTATTTGTTTTATGTTTTTAATTTTTTCTTGTTTATGCCTCGTTCTTCTCGTACAGGAGAATTAGTCTTTGATCCAGAAATTGAGAAAACTGCGCGCAAATTGACAAAGGTAGTTAAGGAAGGAAAGAAAGCTACTACAATCATCATGGAGATACAAAATGGTGAAGGGAATGGAGGAGCAAATCCACAGCCGTTGATTAAAGAATTGGGACGTCACAGGAGCAACCGCCCTTTGTGCATTGTGTTACCTACTATCAATCAGAACTCTGAAATTAGGCCTGGATTTATTCAAGTTCTTCCCAAGTTTGGAGAGATGCCTGGAGAGAGTGCACATAAACATCTTGCTGAATTTGATTTAGTGTGCTCTACTTTACGCCCACAAGGATTTACCAATGATAATTTGAGATTGCTAACCTTTTCTCATACTTTGCAGGGTAGAGCTAGAGATTGGCTATTTGATCTTCCCCCTGGTTCTGTCCAAATATGGAGCCAATTGTAAGAAGTATATGGAGCCAATTAAAAGAATACTTCTTACATAAATTCTTTCCAGAATCAAGAGCTGCAAATTTACGAATGGCTATTAGTAGCATTAAACAAAAGAATAGAGAGAGTTTGGCAGAGTATTGGGAACGATTCCAGCAATTGTGTCGCAAGTGTCCTGACCACGGATTTTCTGATTATCAATTGCTTACTAACTATTTTTACCGTGGTATGTCTTCGTTTGATAGGAAAATTCTCGATGCTGCTTGTGGTGGATCACTAACAAATAAAACATTGGACGATGCCAAGCAACTCATCATCGACATGGTCTCGAATGGCCAACAATATGAAGATGAGGATGATGATAGATACAGACCTATAAAAGCAGTGGAGAGATCAGAGAGTTCAAATGTGCACGACAAGATTGATGCTCTAACATCTTTAGTTCGAGAACTTGCAGTAGCACAAACGCAAAAAATTCAATGTGGTATATGTTCTGAAAATTATCATTATACTGATGCATGTCCCACTTTGCAGGACCCTCAACCCGAACAAGCATGTTATGGTTTGGGTATGCGCAAACGCAGAGGCAAAGAAGGAATGATCCATTCTCAAACACATATAATCCGGGTTGGAGAAATCATCCAAATTTTAGTTGGAGTTAAAAAGGGCCTGGAATGTATGCACCCAAACCACCACAACCTAGACAGAACGCCCGTACCGAAGGGACAGAGCCAAGTTTGAACGAAATTGTAAAGAATCTAGCACAAAGCCAGCAAGCTTTTTAGCAGGAAACACAAGCCGCATTAGGCAGTATGGGCATACAGATCACACAGTTGGCTACACAAGTGAACAAATTGCAAGTTTCTCAAGGCAAACTTCCGTCTCAAACGGAGATTAATCCAAGAGGAAACATCAGCGCTATCATGCTAAGGAACGGCAAGGAGCTAGCTGAGAACAATCATACGAAGGATGAAAAGGAAAGAGACGAGCAAGAAGATGTGAAAAACAATGAAGCTGCACAAGATACATTAAGATCAGAACATCACCTACCATCAAGGTAAGTATTCAGCCTAGTAATCTAAATTCTAAAACGCTAATGGCTGCACATTTCCCTTCCAGGTTAATACGCAACAAGAAAGAAGAAGATGAAAGGGAGATCATGGAACTTTTCAAAAAGGTGGAAATTAACTTGCCATTGATCGGCGCTATCAAACAAGTCCCAAGGTATGCAAATTTTTTAAAAGAATTGTGTGTTAAGAAGATGAGACATGGGAAAGATGCGAAGATTCGAGTGGGAGAAAATGTTTCTGCTGTCATTCAAAAGAAGTTGCCGCAAAAATATCGAGACCCTGGTATGTTTACTATTCTTTGTGTGATTGGTAACAAACCGGCCGAGAGAGCTATGTTAGACTTAGGCGCTTCCATAAATGTCATGCCATATTCTGTGTACAAGGAATTGCATATAGGTCCATTGAAGGAAACTCGCGTAATCATCCAGTTAGCTGATAGATCTAATGCATATCCTCAAGGTGTAGTTGAGGATGTTTTGGTTAAGGTGAATAAGTTGGTGAATGAGTTGTTTTTTCCAGTTGATTTTTATATTATTGATATGGACGATTCATCTTCGGCTCACAAATCATTAATTCTTTTGGGAAGACCATTTATGAAAACTGCCCGAGCTAAAATCGATGTGGATAAAGACATGCTTAGTTTAGAATTTGATGGGTATATTGTCACATTTAATATTTTTGAAGCTATGAAGCATGTTGAGGATCCCGAATCGATATTCATGATTGACGTTATTGACCCGTTGATTGAGGATTTTATTGAGAATCATTGCAGGGAAGATGAGTTTGAGCAGGTGTTGTTTAGCTCAATGATACACAAGGAAGCTTCCATAGCAAATGACGAAGCAATCCGGGAAATTATCATGCAGATATATTCAACAAATGAGCTCCCCATTCGTCATTTGTCGAGCAGTATGCCCATACCGACCAACACGGAAAAGCTTCTGCCATCTGTTGTTAAAGCTCCAAAGCTGGAATTGAAGGTACTCCCACAGCACTTGAAATATGCATTTTTGGGAGAAGATGATACGCTGCCCGTAATCATCAGCAAGGATCTCAATGCGGATCAAGAAAATAGATTGGTAAGGCTTTTAAGGACACATAAAACTGCCATTGGGTGGACGCTAGCTGATATCAAAGGTATAAGTCCTTCCACTTGCATGCATAGGATTTTACTTGAATGTGATGGTAAGCCTTCTAGGGATCACCAAAGAAAACTAAACCCTGTCATGAAAGAAGTTATGCTGAAAGAAATTCTTAAGTTATTAGTGTAGTAACCCGAAAATCTTATAGCCTTAATTAGAGCCTAATTAAGTGCTAATTAGGGGCTTAGAGGCATTGCATCCTAAGATTTTATAAAGAAGTGCTTGATAATTAGAAAGCGATAGAAATTCGATTAATTTCTAATCGAATGAGCAAAAATTCGAAGAAGTGGCTATTATTTAGAAATGAGTTTATTTATAATAAAATATGAAATATATGATTATTATTGTGCATATTTGGATGAAAATCATATGAAATAGAAATTGTTCTAAAGAAAGTATATTATTTATTATTGTTTATGTGAGATTTATTCATGAAATGAAATGATGTTTAAGCTATTAAATGGCTTAAATAATTTTATTTTATTTATATCTAGTGAGAAGGAAATTATTTCCTATGATTTTCGAAATTTATGAATTAATAGAATAATTGTTTGATTATTTGTATATGAAAGGATTAAATTTATACTTTTATGGTTTACAATCCAACAATGGATTTAATTATTTTGGATCATTATATTAATGAGAAAATTGAGTTTTTACTATTAAAGAGTATTAATTTCCAATGTTATCAATATTTTTAAAGAAGTGTTATTAATTTTCAAAAATTAGGAAAAAGAAAAGAAAATGAATGGAAATTAAATAAAGCATACATATATGAATCTTCTAGAATTTTGTTCATTTTAAAAACCATCTTCCACTTCCATGAACACCATATTTTCGACACACACACACACATGCACACACAAATTTTCTTTCCAATTTTTAATCCAAAGTTTAAGTGCTTAATTGATTGGAAATCATTCCAAAGAACGTAAATACTTTGTTTAATCCAAGCTTTTGTGATTTAATTGGAAGAATATGATTTTCTCATATGTGATGATTTTCGAAAATTAGGGGATTGGATTTAAGGTTGACTTGTTTAAATTTTGTTATGTTTATTTATTTAATTATGCTTAGCATGCTTAAATAACATAAGCTATGGTTTTAATTCTTTAAATTCATGAAGTTTGGAAATTAAAGTAGCTTCATGAACCCTAATTTTTGTATGTGAACGATGTGTTATGATTTGATTAAATTGAGTTTAGATATGTGTAATTAAGTGAGAATAAACATGATTTGATAAAAGAAATTGGAAGAAATTGAAAGTATGCATGATCTTATAATTTTCAAAAACTATGATGTTGGAGGAACTTTGAGTTCTTGATTTTATTTGATATATTTGATATGATTTTTGAGATCTATGATATAGATAATGCTTAAATTGAATTTATATAATTTTATGGACATGAAATGTGAAAATTGGAAAATTAAAGTTTATACTAAAGTTGTGAGATTTATATGATAAGCTTGATTAAGATTTGAATTGATTATGAATTAGTAATTATTGATGATGGATAAGTGTATATATGAGTTGTTATGAATTAAATGAATTGTGGTTAGTAAAGTTCATGAAATTACATAAGACGTATGGTTGAAGGGCATATCATAAGGATGGTGCCAATGGATGAGTTTGAACATATTTTGCATTGTTAATTGTATATTTAGACATATGGTGATGATTGGTGGAGTTTGGGATAAGTTTGGTTGATTTGGTATTGAAACGGCGATGCGTTTTATAAATGTTACTCTGCCAAAATTTTGTTAAGATTTGATACTAATAAGATGTTTGAGGATTATATTAGTGACCTCTAATGATAGTTGAGCATATAAAGATTTGTTTAAGATATACTACGTTTTATGCGAATTATCACGCTGGACATAAGCTAGGTTTGTCGATGTTGTTGGTTTATGATTAAGATTAGGCGAGTTACGCGTATTGTTGGTTCTTCCATGCTTGTTTTGGCCATATGGAGCTTAGTTAAGTTTTGTTACATGTTTTAGATTAGAGGATGCAATGGCCTCGTATGTATAGACCATAGTGTCTTGATAACGAGAAATATAGTCGTATCGACGACTAAGATAAGTTATGTTCTTGTTTGGTTCTTGATAGACTTTTATGCCGATCTATGTTGATTAAAGGATTAAGAAGAAGAAGAAAGAAGTGAAAGATAGAAGGTACAGTCCTCGAGTGACTGTCGCTAGTGGGTATAAGTATTTTTATAATGATATGCTTATGATTTTATATGATTTCAAATGATATGATATGCATTTATTCTAAAAGTTTCAAAGTTAGCTGACTTGCCTGATTTCTGAGCATATGCATGATGCACTACCTATCCACGGAAGAAAAAGAAAAACAAATATAGAAAGAAATGACTGACATCGGGTATGACCTTAGTTGGTAACCTTCGGGGCCAACTCGGGTATGTGATGTCAAAGTGTTTAAGAAGGAGGCCTACTTCTCAACACATAGAAAGAAACCGTGGATATGGGAAGGAAAAGAGAAAGTTGCATTCAAAGATATGATATGCATATACACATGTTATGATGATGAAAAGTATGAATGAGCAGATTTGAATGGTCTTATGCAGGTAATTTAAATAAACCCTGCATAAGTTTTCTTTATGGCAAGTCAAGTTATAGCCCTAAGGGCAAAGTTTTAAATGTTTTTGGTGTATACCAACTGAGTGCATTTTTGTACTCACGCCCTGCATATATTTTTAAATATGCAGGTTGAGCTCGAGAGGATGTTGGAATCGAATGCTGCGCAAAGGAGCTTCTCTAGATGATTTGATTCATGATGATATGTTTAGCTGTTAATGTTGTTCATTTGATGTTAACATGTTTTGTTGCCCAGAGAGTTATGTCTGCACACATAATTCTCAGCCACGTTCTTCGTTGCCGAACTTTGGCCTTTACTTGCTTATAGTTTTGTTAAGTTGAAATGATTGTGCTCTTAACGATAGTCTTTGTTTGATGATGAGAATTTAACATTCTTATTCTACTCTGTGAACAAGGATTACTCAAATGCTCAGAATCATTTTTCCTTGGATTCAATATTAGGTCTGGAAATCATTGTCAAACCATGCTTGGAAACTTTGAAGAATCCTTATGGTTGTTGAAGTAAGCTTGAATATGTATATTCTTGATATTGGTTATTCCGTTGTGATAATTGCCCTCAGCCGTTGTCATTCTTGTTCGATTCTTTATTGTCGTTGAGGACCTAAAATCATCCTTTGTTCAATTCCATTTTACCTCTTAGACCATAAACATTTGAATCCTTTTTGATATAAGTTGGTATCCTATCTGTCTCTTGAGATATTTTGATCATTGTTGACGTTATTAACTATCAGAATTTCCTTCTTAATCCCAAGTCACGGCCTAATTACCTGTTTAAGTAGTTGGGCTGTGACAATTAGACTTGGGCATTATCTATCCAATATCTGATAGTGGGTTAGTCCTGTGCATATGGTTCCTAAGAAGTCAGGTCTTCAGTTGGTTAAGAATGACAAAAATGAATTAATTCCTATGAGACTTCAAACTAGTTGGCGTATGTGCATAGATTTTAGGAAGTTGAATGATGCTACTAGGAAGAACCATTTCCCGTTGTCATTTATTGATGAAATGCTTGAACGATTAGCAGGAAAGTTGTTTTTTTGTTTTCTTGATGGTTATTCTGGATATTTCCAAATTTTTGTGGCACAAGAAGATCAAGAAAATAGTACTTTCACGTGTCCTTTTGGTACTTTTGCATGTCGTCGTATGCCATTTGGTTTATGTAATGCTCCCGAAACTTTCCAACGATGTATGATGAGTATCTTTTCTGATTTGATTGAAAGTTGTATTGAAATTTTCATGGATGATTTTACTGTACATGGTGACTCTTTTGATCAATGCTTACTCAATCTTGATAAAGTTTTGCAGAGATGCATAGATACTAACTTGGTGCTTAACTTTGAAAAGTGTCATTTCATGGTAAAGGAGGGCATTGTTCTCGGACATGTAATTTCTGAACGAGGGATGGAGGTTGACAAGGCAAAGATTGATTTAATTGTTAAATTACCTTATCCATCTAATGAGAAACGGATTCGTGCTTTCTTAGGTCATGCAGGTTTCTACCGACGTTTCATCCAAGATTTTGCTAAAACTGCTCAACCTCTCACTAAACTGTTGCAGAAGGATAGCCCTTTCACTTTTGATGAGTTGTGTAAAAATGCTTTTGGTCTTTTGAAGAAGAAGTTAACCTCAGCTCCTATCATTCAGCCACCTATATGGGGAGAGCCCTTCGAAATCATGTGCGACGTAAGTGATTATGCCGTGGGAGCTGTACTTGGGCAGAAGAATGGGAAAGAGAGTCATGTCATTTATTATGCTTCCAAGACTCTAAATCCAGCACAATGCAACTACTCAACCACATAAAAAGAACTATTAGCCGTTGTTTTTGCTTGTGAAAAATTTAGATCTTATCTTATTGGTTCTAAAGTCATCGTTTATTCTGACCATGCAGCTCTCAAATATTTACTATCTGAGAAGGAATCGAAGCTGCGTTTCATACGATGGATACTCCTACTGTAAGAATTTGACTTGGAAATCAAAGATAAGAAGGGCGCCGAAAATAATGTTGCTGATCATTTAAGCAGATTACAAACAACGTCAGACGGGATGCCCATACCGGAAGACCTTCCAGATGAACACCTGCTAGCAATTGAAGGTAAGATTCCTTGGTTTAACCATTGGTATTTTTCCCAAAGGCACATAAACTGCTCAAAAAAATAAATTGAAGAGTCAAGCCAAGTATTTCATATGGGACGACCCCTATTTATGGAAAACTTGTGCGGATCAAGTAATCCGAAGATGCATCCCAGATGATGAGGTTCACTCGATTCTCGATTTCTTCTATTCTCATGTATGTGGAGGCCATTTTGGACCACGAAGAACAACACGTAAAATTCTTGATTGTGGTTTTTACTAGGAATCGATTTTTCGAGATGCTTACAACTTTTGTAAGAATTGTGATAGATGCCAGCGAACAGGTAATATTTCTTTTCGTAATGAAATGCTTCAAGTTCCAATTTTTGTCTGTGAAATTTTTGATGTTTGGGGTATGGATTTTATAGGCCCGTTTCCAAGTTCATGCGGTAATCCTTATATTTTGTTAGCAGTCGATTATGTTTCGAAATGAGTGGAAGTAAAAGCCACCCACACTAATGACTCTAAAGTGGTTGCAGGTTTTTTAATAGGTTTGGTATACCTCGTGCTATAATTAGTGATCAGGGCACTCATTTCTGCAACCGAACCTTGGAAGCCCTTTTCAAGAAATACGGAGTACATCACATGGTTACTACAGCCTATCATCCACAGTCGAACAGCCAAGCTGAGGTTTCAAATCGAGAAATCAAAAATATTCTTAAGAAAATTGTTAACCCATCTCGCAAGGATTGGAGTTTGAGATTGGACGATGCAAGATGTGTAGGGAAAAACTATGTTTAGCCCTCACACCGAGGATCTATCTTCGATATTTAATTCACCATACATTGATTATATTCCTAGCATGCGTCTATATAATTAATTGCAACACGTAGGGTTTTCGTGTTTACCTTTGGATCCGCATCGGTCGAACGGAATGAACGGATCGAGACTCGTGCTTTGACCTTCCGGATCAGATCCCGGTTGCCCAATCTCCAACGCCGAGTGAGGACGATCTATGGAGAATGCTTGGAAAACACCCAATACTCTCACAATATTTTGAAATTCTCTCAAAGAGCACAAGGAAGCTCACGAAATATGCTAGGTTAAAGTGTGGATTAACCTTGATTCTATCTCTTACCTTATATTTATAATGCACTACCTTAATCCCATAAGGAAAGGATCTATGCATATCCCATAAATATAATAATATCCTTGTAGGATAAAGAGAATAAAATCTTACCATTGGGAGCAAATAGGCGCCGATTTTCCTCTAGCTTAAGGGCCTGGATGGGCCAGCCCAGGGATCAAATGCAAGGAATAAAGATGGGCCTCAAATAAATTAATTATCTTATGTTCAGCCCAGAACATAAATTAATTTATAAACATTTATTCATGCCACTAGAGAATAAATGCTGACTTACCCCTTTATTACCGAAGTTGAGTCGGGCTTGCACTTAGACATTACGAATCCCCGTATTTAAGATATCGAACGTCCATTAATTATTTATAGCATTCTGACTGCTTAAAATAATTAATATCTTCATTTCCTTAAGTAGTACCACTCAACCTTATTATTGTACTTGAGCTAACTCAACCTGCAGGGTTTAGTACAATAAACCTTTTGAGCTCCTTAAGGGACGTCATCATCCTAAACGGATCGGTGACTGACTGAGATAACTAGCGTGACATACAAGCACTGCCACCACCCAAGATGCGGAGAATCTTGGGTTAGAACATATAACCCTCACCCATAACAAGTCAAATTGATGGTCAGCAACTCATACTCACCTAATACCTTATCGAGGTTTAGATCATCGTAAGTCACCGAGATCTTGGTTCTTCACGACGGTCAGATAGAAGAACACATCTCACTGTGATCCTTCAATACGTCAGAGACGTACCAGCATAGACAAGTAACCAAGTCAAGTCACTTCTTATCTATACCGCAGCCTATACCGACAACTCGTCCTCAAGTTATCTCAGCTGTGAAACTTTTTATATCTCATTAAGCTTGACCAATCATACAGACTTCTGTGATCTTCTACACACTGTATGATCTAACTTATATATGAGATAAGGGACACGGATATATGCAATCAAGTATTCAATTTAGATAGGAGATTGTAATAGTGGTAACGAGAAACATTGTATACAAGCTCAACCAAACCGCTTTCAAGATACAAACCAACAATCTCCCACTTATACTAAAGCAAACTTTTAGTATACAATGTGTCTCTACTAGCTATTACAAACAACCATCACTTTGCTTCTCCCACTTATACAAAAGTTTCCTTTCTAAGTGGGTGCCATCAAGCGCAATCCAAGTCCTCTAACGTGTCCATCGTAGACTTTTGCGGCGGGCTCTTCGTGAATGGATCCGCTAGATTTTCCGTCGATCAATCTTTTCAATCAGACGCCACCTCGTCTAACGATTTCTCGTATGACATGGTACTTTCTCTATGTGTTTGGTCGCTTGTGGGTCCGTGGTTCCTTCGAGTTTACATCGCACGAGTTATCACAAGAAACTATGATACTCTTGGGCAAACCGGTACCACACCTAGATCCATGAGTAGTTCTTGAACCATACAGCCTCCTACAAGCCTCAGAAGTGGCTACATATTCGCTTCCATGGTAGAGTCCGCAATGCATTCTTTGCTTTGCACTCCGCCAGATACGGCTCCACCTCCCAAGGTAAACACATAGCCCGAGGTCGACTTTTTCTCATCACGGTCGACTTAGAAACCCAGTCTCAGATAACCCAAAGGCATTAGATTATCTCGCATGGTAACCAGCCTATAATCTCGAGTCCTTTTCGGTACTTGAGTATATGCTTTCATCGCAGCCCAATGAGCTTGTCGAGGTTAGATCGATATTCAGCTACTATGCCCACCGCATAGCGTATATCGGGCCTCGTGCATAGCATTGCGTACATGAGACTTCCTACGGCGAGCGTAAGGAACTTGTCTCATTTCTCTATCTCCTTTGCGGTCATAGGTGATTGCGTCTTGATAAAGGAACGCCATGTCCGAAAGGTAGCAATCCTTTCTTGGCGGTCCGCATACTAAAACAGTAATCACAGATCAATGTAAGACGCTGAGATAAGCTCACCATTTTCTTCTTGCGATCTCGGTAAACCTTGATCCCAAGAATGTACGCATCTCCTAAGTCTTTCATTTGAAACTGATCGGATAACCAACTCTTTACGTCTGATAACAGCTTCACGTTGTTGCCAACTAGAAGAATGTCATCTACATAAAGTGCAAGAAATACCACATCACCGTTAACATCTAACCGATACACACAACTCTCGCTAGGCAACTGGGTAAATCCATAAGAATTTACCACCGTCAAAGCGTAAGTTCCATGATCGGAGGCTCGCTAAGTCCATTAATGGACTTCTTAAGCTTCCATACTAGATGCTCTTCACCCTTTACCACATAACCTTCGGGTTGTTGCATATAGATGTCTCTACCTTCCTCAAGGTAACCGTTTAGAAAAGCGGTTTTAACATCCATTTGCCAAACCTCTAGGTTCAAGTGGGCTGCTATGGCCGTAAGAATTCGATGGACTTGAGCATTGCTACAGCGAAAAGGTCTCATTGAAATCGATGCCTCAACTGAGTGTACCCTTCGCCACAAGCACGGCTTTAAAAGCGAAACCTCTCCATCGGAATCTCTTCCTTTTGTATATCCACTTACTACCCACGGCTTCCTTGTCATCCGGTAGAGGTGTCTTTTCATATACATCCATAGCGTTATGGACTCCATTTCTAAGTCCATAGCGGTGTGCCATGATCTTGCATCAATGTCTTCAGATCGCCTCCTTGTATGTCCATGGGTCGATTATTGCTGTTCGTTTCACGGGACTATATCCAAGATTGTCCCACGAACATAAATCGCTCGGGTTGACGAACAACCCTCCCACTACGACGAGGTTCTCTGAGCACTATGGCAACGGTGGGTGCGAAACTTGTGGTTCTCTATCTTGCACAACTTCTTTGGGTAGGTACCACATGACGGTCGGTATCTCGGTGGAACTCGACCCACTTCAATTTCTTGAAGTATCCGTGTCGATCCTCCCACTAGACTCGACATCTTGTACCTTCGCCTAATCGGTGGTGGAATACGATCATCTTCTAATTCTTCAAGAATGATTTCAACTTTGATTTATGATTTTCATGTAGTCCTCTTCTAAGAATCGAGCATTAGTGCTAATAATGACCTTCCGATCCTTGGGACTATAGAATAAACCACCTTCGTTCCTCTAGATAGCCAATAAACAGCCTTGCGTCGGATCTAGCCTCCAACTTGTTAGCCTTCTTGTTCAAAGACGTGTGTTGGATCGCCCCATATCCTTATGTGGTTTAAACCGGCTTCATACCAAACCACAACTCGAAAGGGTCTTTTCGGTGACTTGGATGGTACTAGATTTAGCAAGTATGCATTGTTTCAAGGCATACCCCGTAACGAAATAGGCAATGTTGCATAACTCATCATTGATCTAACCATTTCAAAAGAGTCCTATTTCTTCGCCTCGACACACCATTTTTTGTGGTGTGCCCGGTGAAGTCTTGTTGGGATGTAATCCCACACTTCACTAGATAGTCCATAAACTCGTTATCGAGGTATTCGCCACCGCGATCAGATCGCAGCGACTTGATACTCTTACCCAGCTTCGTCCCACTTCCGCCTTAAACTCTTTGAACTTCTCAAAGCATTCTGACTTGCGTGAAGCGGTATACATATCCGCACTTGAGTAATCGTCAATGAAAGTGACAAAATACTGCATCTCCACGAGCTTGTGTGGACATCGGTCCCACAGTGTCGAATGGACTAACTCCAACATTTCTTTCGCTCTATAATCCTTCGCTTTGAAGGGTCCGGTCGACATCTTACCTTCTATACAGATTCACCGGCCGGAACGGAGTAATCGTGAGATTACCCAACGCCCATTCTTAGCGGTCTTTGGATCCTATTTAGATTGATGTGACCTAATCTAAGATGCCGGAGAAAAGTGGTGTCATCTTCTGAAGAAAACTTTCTCTTTTAGGATTTGTAGAAGATGCAACATAGTTATAGGTATTATGTTTTGCGTAAATAGTATAAAGCTTAATTATATAAAGTGCCAACACGTATAACTTCGTCATTTCTTATGATAGAAACACCACTATCAAAAATAATGTAATATCCATGAGTAAATAATTTCAAACAGAAACAAGGTTCCACGAAAATCCGGCACATATAAAACGTCTTTCAAAACTAAAGCCGTTGTTCCAAACACAAAGAAACATTTCCAACCGCAATCGCCTCGACTTTCGCGCGTTGCCCATGGAGATCGTTATCTCGCCATTAGCTAGCTCCCTTGTCCGTAGGAACCCCGCAAGGTGTAACAAACATGATCATCGACTCGTGTCTACTACCCAAGAATGGGTAGAACAAGTAGCTAAACATGTTTCGTTATTAAAGCAAAGCGCGACTGAGTCTTGAGCATAGGGCACTTAGCCTTCCAATGCCCGCCTTGCCGCACTTGAAGCACTTGCCCATTCTCCTTCGCTTCTTCAAGCCTCCGTGGCGACCATGTTCTTGCTCCCATTACTCCCACTATTTCCTTTCCTCTACCACCTTTGGTGCCCCTTTTTCTTTTCCCATTTTGCAACGGAAATTTTGGGCCCTTAGATGTGCTAGCAAGAGCATGTGCTCCTTTTCCCATAACTCCTTCCGCAGCCACGAGATCATTAAGCAACTGACTAAGTGTAAACTCGGTCTTGCTCATGATCGCATTTACGTGAAAGTTCTCAAAAGACTTAAGTGTATTGAGGATGATATCGACCTTGGCTTCGCCGTCAATACCTCCTCCCAACTGATCAAGACTATCCATGAGATGAGTCATGTGGGAGACATGTTCATGGACCGAACTTCCTTCTTCCATCTTACACGCCAAGATTTCTCTCATTGTGTGGAAGCGGACTGTCCGATCCGACTGCCCAAACTTACTCTCGAGACTTGACCAAATATCAGTCGCGTCTACCATCGACTGATGCTTCAGCTGCAAGCCTTTGGACATAGTAGTCATCATATAGCATTTAGCTATATTGTTTGACTTATTCCAAAGTCCGCCGACTCTCCGCTCATTAGTCGATCGTCGCAGTGGCATCGGGTTTAGGAGTAGTGAGAACAAACATGTGTTCTTCAATGATAAGAACATACTCCATGTTTCGCTTCCACTCGATAAAATTTGGACCGGATAGGGATTTTGTGCGAGCATATTGATAATCGGTGTAAGAGACATATCCGAAAAGATAATGAAAACACATAAGCATACGATCGCACATAATTAAGTAATAATAATATTGTAACCTTTTGATAAAACAATATTAATGAAACCTCCAATCGCCCAAGGAATCCCACATGCAAGCCACGTGTGTGGACGTTTACACATGAACCCCCGACTGCACTAAAATATACCTTTTAGTCGTTTAATTTCAATCCATGTCAACTTAACCTTATGACAAATGAAATTAACGATTGGACCTCACTAGACCACATCACTATCGCAAGAAGGGACTTCGCGGGAAGTTGTACTCGAGGTGATGTCTAAGCAATGACCACATTTTTAATAGCAGAAAATGAATTCTTAGAATTAGCATACTCACTCGGACCATACCGCTTCCAATTTAAATTCTTTTGTTATCTCATTTTATATCTATCTCTAGAGAACTTATGAAAATCGCACATGCAAGCCACGCGCGTGTGGGCGTTTACATGAAACTCCCACTTCTCAATAGATATGAAATGTTTTATTTAGAAATCTCATCTAACAAACTTATGATAAGCAAGCAAGCAAGCCACGCGTGTGGACATTTACTCACGCATCGTATCACATTGTTTAGAGATTAAAAGGTAGAGGTCTTGACATTTTAATTTGGAAAAATAATATGTCGGGTTGCTTGCTTAGTCTTTTTATTCAAAAGGTTTGTCCATGCAGATCACGTAATCCTAGCATGCTTGTCTATAGAACTCAACATGTAAAACATGCTCGCAGTAATTCTAAAATATGCTTGAAAACGCGATAAACCTAGCATGCTTACTATGCGCACTTAAATCGTAAAACACTTAAAGGTTTGTCAACGTAATTTAAACATACATAGCATGTACGATAATATAAACATCCACGACATGCAATGAACGATAAAAATAAAATAAAACGCTCATCGTGACCCACTGTGGAACTCCACTTTCGCCAATCTATTACATAGAATTGCAAAGCATGAATAAAACTTGACAAACGGGCTCGCGTGCGGCGGCACGGACCGGATTCGCCAAACCGAATCGAGCTGGATCGGTGAAGCGGGCCGGATCGGGCCTAAAACCCGAATCGGGCCGAAAACGGGTTCGGTCGAAAAATTGGGTTCGGGCCGGTTTGGGTCGGGTTGGCCCAAGACGGCCGGGCCACGCGCTAGGGCACGCCCGCGCGCGCCAAGACCGCCGCCGCCTCTTCGCTCGCGCACCGGCGTGCTCGCCTCGTGGTGCTGCCTCGCGGTCGCGTGGACGACCGCAACCCGCCGAGCTCACCCGCATACCGCCGAACGCCGCCGAGCCACGCCGCCAGCGCCGCCGGGCATCCGCGTGAAAATCGCACGCCCGCATCGCCCGGCGCCATCGAGACCTCACCGAGGTTTCCTCGCCTGCGCCGCCGCCGAAGCGCTGCGGCTGCGAGCTCGCGTGCCGCCGCGGGTGACGCCGCCGCTGATGCACGTGCCGCCGCCGCGCGCGCTTAGCTAAGGCTCGAGGTTTCCGTGACGAAGCGCTGCCGCGCAGACGCCCGCCGCCAGTTGTGCCGAGGTATCCGCGCCAAGCGCGCGCCCGCACCCCGCACCCCACTGCCGAGAAAATCGCGCTCGAGGTTTCCGCATGCGATTCGCGTCGAGCCCGCCGAGCGCGTGAGAGCACGCCGAGGTTTCCAGCGATAAGCGTGCTCGCCCATGTCACCCGCGCCGCCGCGACCCGCCCGCACGCCCCGTCCGCCGCGCCCGATACTACCGAGAACGCAAGACGGCGCCGAGTGCTACCGCGTCGGTTTCTCGGTAAGTCTTCGTCGTCTCGCTTCTTCGCTGCTTTCGTCTTCGTTCTTCTTTTACGAGATAAGATTTACGAAAAATAAATCTAATCTAACCATGGATTTCTCGTGGTGAAAAACAAACCCAACAAAAACAAAATGAGCCACGATGAGCAGCGGATCCAACAATTAATTAAGCGCGCGTAATAATCAAACGTGAATTAATCCAGCAGAGCCAAGATTCGATCCCGTGCTCGATACCAATTGTAGGAAAAACTATGTTTAGCCCTCGCCTTGAGGATCTATCTTGGATATTTAATTCACCATACATTGATTATATTCCTAGCATGCGTCTTTATAATTAATTGCAACACTTAGGGGTTTTCTCGTGTTTACCTTTGGATCTGTCGGGGTCGAACGGAAGGAACGGATCGAGGCTCGTACTTTGACCTTCTGAACTGTATCCCGGTTGCCCAATCTCCAACGTCGAGTGAGGACGATCTATGGAGAATACTTCGGAAAAACACCAAATATTCTCACAATATTTTCGAAATTCTCTCTCAAAGAGCACAAGGAAGCTCACGAAAATATGCTAGGTCAAAGTGTGGATTAACCTTGATTCCATCTCTTACCTTATATTTATAATGCACTACCTTAATCCCATAAGGAAAGCGATCTATGCATATCCCATAAATATAATAATATCCTTGTAGGATAAAGAGAATAAAATCTTACCATTGGGAGCAAATAGGCCGATTTTCCTCTAGCTTAAGGGCTGGATGGGCCACCCGAGATCAAATGCAAGGAATAAAGATGGGCCTCAAATAAATTAATTATCTTATGTTGACCCGAACATAAATTAATTTATAAACATTTATTCATGCCACTAGAGAATAAATCTTGACTTACCCCTTTATTACCGAAGTTGAGTCGGGCTTGCACTTAGACATTACGAATCCCGTATTTAAGATATCGAACGTCCATTAATTATTTATAGCATTCGATCGCTTAAAATAATTAAAATCTTCATTCTTAAGTAGTACCACTCAACCTTATTATTGTACTGAGCTAACTCAACCGCGGGGTTTAGTACAATAAACCTTTTGAGCTCCTTAAGGGACGCCATCATCCTAAGCGGATACGGTGACTCGTCTGAGATAACTAGCGTGACATACAAGATCGCCACCACCCAAGATGCGGAGAATCTTGGGTTAGAACATATAACCTCACCCATAACAAGTCAAAGTGATGGTCGAGAACTCATACTCACCTAATACCTTATCGAGATTTAGATCATCGTAAGTCATCGAGATCTTGGTTCTTCACGACGGTCGAGATAGAAGAACACATCTCACCGTGATCCTTCAATACATCGAGACGTACCAAAGATAGACAAGTAACCAAGTCAAGTCACTTCTTATCTATATCAGAGCCTATACCGACAACTCGTCCTCAAGTTGTCTTAGTTGTGAAACTTTTATATCTCATTAAAGCTTGACCAATCATACAGACTTACGTGATCTTCTACACATCGTATGATCTAACTATATATGAGATAAGGGGACACGAGATATATGCAATCAAGTATTCAATTCAGATAGGAGATTGTAATAGTGGTAACGAGAACATTGTATAAGCTCAACCAAAGCGCTTCGATATACAAATCCAACAAGATGGGCATACCGAACAAGTATATAAATCTCCAATTGGCATGTCTCCATATGGTCCGATTTTGGAAAGCCCATCTATCGGTTGAGCTCCAGCATAAAGCATTTTGGGCAGTAAAGCAATGTTGTTTAGATAAAGATATGGTAGGAAAAGAAAGGAAGTTTCAATTACGAGAATGTGAGTCTTTACAAGGAATGCACAAAGCTACATCATGACAAATAAATTCGAAGGAAGAATTTTGAGGTCGGTCAGAAAGTGCTCTTATTTAATGCTTGCCTTAGAATCATGCCTGGAACATTGAAGTCTCGTTGGACGGGTCCATATGAAGTTGTACGTGTCAGCCCACTTGGTGCAGTAGAAATTTGTAGTTTAAGCACACGCAAGTACTTCACAGTAGATGGACAACTATTGAAGCCATACTATGCAGGCATGCAGATACCCACATTCCCGGACGTGAATTTAGCCTCCCCCGAAATCAGTCCATGATCGGTGCAGAAATAGTCCAGCCTTGGACTTTAAACAAAGGCGCTATTTGGGAGGCAACCCAAAGTTCTTTTCTTTTTTGTTTTATTTTTTTACTTATTATTTATTTTATTTTAAAAAATTAAAAAAAAAAAAAAAAACGTGCGATGCTCGGTAAGAGAGAAAAACAGATTTTATTCAAAAAAAGGGGGTCAAAGTTTCACTCTATGGTCAAAAATTAAATCAATCTTTGAAAATACACTCGCTTCCCTTAATTGATCAATCAAATCATCTATCCGAGGAAGCGGATACTTATTCTTTAAAGTAAACTTATTCAGCTCTCGATAATCAATACACATTCGCAATGTACCGTCTTTCTTTTTAACAAAAAGAACAGACGCTCCCCAAGGTGACGCACTCGGTCGAATGAATCTTAAATCCAAAAGTTCTTGCAATTGAATTTTCAACTCTTGTAACTCCTTAGGAGCCATTCGGTATGGTGCTTTTGAAATTGGTGCCGAACCAGGTTCAAGATCAATGGAAAAGTCTAACTGTCGATCCGGCGGCAATCCTGATAGTTTTTCTAGGAAAACATCCCGATATTCTCGTACAATCGGTACATCTTCTATTTTCCTTTCTATTTTGCCCCATCATTAAGATATACAAGATAAGCATGATTCTCTTCACCTTTCATCAATTTATCTACATGAAGAGCCGAGATTATAGGAACTTACCTTTTCCTTTCATCAATCTCGTAGAAACAAGTAGATTCTTCTCCTGGCGGTTGGAACGCTATTTCTCGTTGTTCACAACGAATTGTTGCAAAATTCTTAGCTAACCAATCCATTCCTAAAATAATATCCACGTCTCTCATACATAAAAGACGTAATGATTCAGCTCTCAATCTGAGTGAACATAACTCAAATTCTAAGTTAGGACACACTTGGTTAACTACTGTCGTCCCACCTAACGGGGTAAGCACTTTAAAACTCATATCAGTTTATTCTACAGGAAGTTCAAGATTGTCTATGCATGCAGTTGAAATAAAGGAATGCGATGCTCCAGTATCAAATAGAACAATGATAGGCACACCTTTTAGTCGAGCCATACCTGTCAAATTACCAGGACTCTTCTTAGGTTGTTTCTGTTTTAGAGCATATGTTTTCTGATGTTGAGATTGTGGTTGAGAAGGTTGAGTCTGCATTTGTGAAATGGAAGCATCCGGACTATGTAACAGAGGTGGTTGAGGAAATTGATACTGGAATTGATGAGGGTATCCAGTAATAGCTTTTATCTGTTGCACTGGCCTGGATGATCTTGGCCGTTCACCACGTCCAAAGAATTTCGGTTTGTAGGGACAAGTGGACGAGAAATGACCAAACTGTCCACAAGTATAACAAGTATTGCTTCCAAATCTGCAGATGCCTGAGTGTACTCGATTGCATTGTGGACAAGTTGGTGGTCTTGCCGGATTCTGAGAAGGTTGATATTGTCCAAGAAATGGTGGCCGAAACGGTCTCGATTGAGTCGGTCCTTGCTTCATAAACGGTTTCTTGTTTGGAAATCCTTTACTTTGCCACTTCCGTTTGCCTTTGAATTTCTGCTCTGTTTGAGGAAATTTTGATGGAACAAAACTCTGAGATAAATTGGGGTTAACCTCCATAGTAGTTTTCTCAGTCTGCATCTCCATTTCCATGTCTAATGCCAGGTTCAGAGTTTCAGCATACGACATCGGTGGTTGAGCAGCCAATATAACTCTAATTTATGGTCGCAATCCAGATCGGAACATTTCCGCCATCTTCTCGTCAGTTTCTACCTTGTAGGGTGCATATCGAGACAAAGTACAAAATTCTCGATCATATTATGCTACACTCCTGGTACCTTGTTTCAAATTCATAAACTCCATCTCTTTTTGATTTCGGTAACTTCGTGGAATAAACTTCGCATATAACTCCTCCTTGAATTGTTCCCAAGTAAAATTGGCTAACTGTTCAGGTGCAAGAGTCTTTTGTCGTACTTCCCACCAAAAGTCAGCTGGTCCTTTTAACAAGAAAGATATACATAAAAGACATTCTTGATCACTGCATTCTAGAAATTTGAATATCCTTTCTATCACTCGCACCCATTCTTCAGCTTCTGCAGGACTACGAACCCCAGTAAAGTTTGACGGATTTTGCCGAAGAAAGAGTTCAGCTATTTTTCGGTTAGGTTGAGGAGATGTAGCATCAGGGATGTTTTGAGGAGTTTTTTCACTCCCTTGACCTTCAGAGATTGGGGTTCTTCTTCGGGGCGGCATACTAAATTCAAAAGAAGAATATAATGTTTGCAATAATTGGTTGAATATCAATGTAAAAGAATAAAGGTTCATTTTATAATTAAATTCATGTGTAGGGAAGCTTGTGTAATACCCCGAAACTTTTTCTTAAAGTAAAATGATATATGTTTTGAAAATAAATTATTTTCAAATGATTTATGAACTGGTGAAGATTGAGTTTCAATGTTTTTACAGGTTGTTCGGCTTAGAGCGAGGATGCGCCCTAGCGAAATGTAAAGTTTAAAATAATAAGTTTTAAAATTCTAGTAAATTATGATTAAGATTTTAGAAAGAGAGTTTAAATTTTTAGAATGCATGAAAACATTTATTTGATAAAATAAAATAAGTGTAAGAATTAAGTCAAGAATTAATTAGTATACATTAGTATTATTTATGGAAAAGTGTATAATTCTAGAACATGATTATTCATCATGCTTTAAAGAAAATAAAAATTTGAGAAAAGCTAAAGAATTCTCTAGAATTAGGGAATTCTCTAGAATTATGGATAATCACCATATTAAAGAAAATACAAAATAAAATAGAAAAATTTGTAGATATATATATATATATATATATATGATACTATTCAACATCTTTAGGAATTTTCTCCCAAATTTTCGAACACACACATACACCTAAAACACACACTTCACAAATTTCATCATAAATCCAAAATTAAGGTAAGAAATCATTCCTAATCAATTCTATATCTTGTTTTAGAGGTTTAATATCACCATGTTTATGTGCATAAATATTTATTAGTTGTTATCAAGAAAGTTATGTATGTGAAGTTCAAAGTTATTGTTTTATTTTGATGATTATTCATGTGTTTATAGGTTAATCTATGTTTAGATGCTAATATTATGCATAAATGAGAGTTTAATTATGAAATATATGTGCTTTGAGAAGTATGATCTAACCCTAGGTTTGATTTTTAATGATGTTGTATTATGCTTGAATTATGTTTATAATTATGTGTTCCAATGTATTTAAGCATGTATTAAGTAAGAAAAATAGATTAAAAATTTAATGTATATTTTTCATAATTTTCGAAAATTATGAAGTTGGAGGTTCTTATGATTTTGATTTTATTTATTCCAAATAACATGATATATAAGCTATGGGATGTAAATTAAGCATACTATAATTTATTTGGAATTTTCTAAGTTTATATGTGAAAGTTGAAAAAGTCTAGTTTATGCTTTAATGAAAGAATTTATGTTTAGCTTTAGATTAATTAAATTTAAATATATAATGATGATTATGGATGATAATGGAGCTTTAATGATGAAGTTATATATATTAGTTGAATAAAGTAAGGAATTATTATTAATTTTTCATAAATTTGGTTGAAGGGCACTAAATGAAAGTAAGCTTAAGTGATTAATATAAGTGTGTTTATGATGTATAATGGTATATTTAAGCATATGAAAATTAAATGAAAGCTAAGAATTAAAGTTGGATACATGTGAGTTCTTACTTTTATATACAGATTAACTATTATGAGTTATGTAAAATGATTATGTTTATTTAATGCTTAAGAATAAAGCTTTAGTCATTAAAAAGATTAAGTTATAAGTATTATAAAGTGCTAGGTGCCGTGACATCCGGAGCTCGAGGCGGACAACCGATGCTAAAGAGTATTCTTTGAAACGTCTACACGAGGTGGGGTTTACTCTATCTGTAAGTACGTTGTATGGTTATAATCATTGTTGTGTTTTGTGCATGCATGTGAGCTAGAATGTTAAAGAAGTACCCTCGAGGAGACCCGAGAGGGGTCTCAGTAGCGATCTACACTCGAGGAGGCCCTGAGGGCTTAAAGTACCTCGAGGAGGCCCAGGGGCTTAAAGTACCCTCGAGGAGGCCAGGCCTAGTGTAGCGATCAACACCCGAGGAGGCCCACAATGGGCTACCCAACGCGATAAATAATGAGTACCCGCAAGGGTAATTGCTAAAGAAGAGTTCATTATGTTGTGTGCATTACGCAATTGGTTATAACTCCTTGCAGTGTATTCCCTGTTAGAGTTGGTTAACTCTGACTAAGTCTCATCGTTTTAAGGAGTTAGTTATGTGTTAGTGTTTTGCCTTTTCTTCTCTTTGGTGTGCAGGTTACGAAATGTTTTACGGGATGCGATGGTAAGACACCGAAGAACACGGAAACAGATCACTAGAGATCAGGTGGACTAAGTCATGTTCAGTTCCTATTTTCCAGGAGCAAGTCATGCAACTAACCACCACGACTTAGTCACATCCTAGTGGGCCAGATCGTGGTCCATGACATGCAGTCGAAGGCCTCTCATCTTCTATAAAAGGAGAGCCAAAGCGACAGCAAAAGCACACAATTCCTGAAGAATCATCTGAAGATCTGTTTATGTTGTTGAGTCTGTTTTAGTAACATTTCCGATATCACACGAGTGTTTTAACTTCTAATGGTGTTAGAAGGTTGTTCTTTTTAGTACACGAGTGGTGTGAGGAAATCTTTAGTATTTTTCATATATCTTGATAGATAGCTTCTTAGCTTTTTCATAGATCTTGATAGATAGTTTTAGTACTCAACTTTCCGACTTTATCTTGTGGTAAAGTAGTGAGTTTTTGTAAAGTTCACTGTAAAAACATATAGTGAATAATTTCTCCATATTGGCATCTACAGATTATAATTTAATCAGAAAAGTTTTACTCGGTGTTCTTCAAGTTTTTAATTCATTGCTTTACTACGTGTGTGGATAACGATGCATAATAGTTTTGTGTTTAGCGAAGCAACACTTTCAATTGGTATCAGAGCTTACACTCGATACACTGAGTGAGATCTTGTCAGGTATCTTCGCTGTAATTTTTCCATGGATTCAAACAATTCTGGGTATTATCGACCACCAATCTTGGATGGATCGAATTATTCATACTAGAAGATCAGAATTCGCTCATACATCAAGTCCATTGATGTCTAAGCATGGCAGTCCGTGGAGAACGGATGGTCAGTCACAAAGACCACTGATGTTCAGGGCGATGTTACCCCAACACCGTCTGCACAATGGACAAGAGATCAGGTTGATGATGCAAACTTCAACGAGAAGGCCCTCAATGCCATTTACGCATCCGTGGACATGACAATGTTCAAATTGATCAAGAACAGCGCGTCTGCGAAAGATGCATGAGATGTTCTTCAACGGTATTGTGAGGGTGATACAAGTATAAAGGAGTCTCGACTTCGCATTCTCACTTCCAAATTCGAGAATATGAAGATGGGAGAAGAGGAGAACATCAACGACTACACCAAGAGGATATTGGATATTGCCAATGAGTGCCAAGATCTTAGTGATGCGATAAGTAACAAGTTGCTGGTGTCCAAGGCTCTTCGAACTTTACCCGTAAGATTTGAGATGAAGGTCACGGCTATTGAAACATCTCAAACGGTTGCAGCCATTGAGTTCATGGATCTCATGAATTCACTCAAGACATACGAGATGAATCTGGAGGAGAAAGGTGCAATCAATAAGAAGCCGACTGTTGCCTTCACTGCTAGGGCAACATCCAGTGGAACATCGCAGGAGATAATCGAGTTAGATGATGAAGAAGAGCTGCAGGAGATCAATGCTGGCGATGATGTTGCTCTAATCACCAGGAAATTCAATATTATGGTAAGAAAGATGAACAAGGCGAAAATTCAAGCTAGCCTATGGATCAAAATCATCGAATGGTCGAATATCCGCCTTCAAAACCTCAAAGCTTCACTCCACCAAGACCAGTAAGGAAGTCCTTTTCCTCAAACATGTTTAGGTATGATTCTCCAACATTGATGTTATCCAATGCCGTGAATGCAAAGGGTATGGCCACTATGCGAATCAATGTGCGAACACGCTAAGAAAGAGAGGAAAGTCGTACTGGGTATCATGGAGTGATGATAAAGCTGAGTTCTTCGAATAGGTAAATAATGACAGCGACGCTGCGGCCAGCACTGTTGCCACAACACTACACGTCGCAGTTGCCAAAACACTGTCAGACGATGAGGAGATGCGATCGGTTTGATCCAAGATCAAATGTATGGTCTCGACTATTATTCAAGTTTGTTTTGCTTAAATGCTCTTGTTAATGATACAGATTGTGAGGGCGATTATGATGAAGACACTATCGCCATAGTCCAAGAGTTAAAAAAGCTATACGACGAGCTACTTGAGAAATAGAAAAGACAAAGTCAAGATCTTGTGCTCACATCAAGAGAGAATTCGAGGCTGAAAGCATCTCTAGCTAAGCTTGAAGTCTTGGTAACACAAAGGGAAGTCGAACTAAACAAGGTGACTTGTCAACTTGAAGTGGCACAAGGCACGTTTAGAAAGTGGAACACAGGTACGTCTAAATTAGATGATGCTTTGTTAATGGGTAAAACAGATACTGCTGGTCTAGGTTTTACACATGTTCCTAACACTGTTGTTTCCACAATTGTCGCCACAAATGGGAAACCATTCGTTAAAGAAGGTGAACCGGTAAAAAGGGTAAAAATGACACGAAGAAAACATAGAAAATACATATGTCATTACTGCTCTACACCTGGTCACATTAGGCCTTTCTGTTATAAACTGAAGGCTGATTTCAATGGACATAGGATGATGCCTAGGTCATGTTATATGAACACTTCGTACGTATGACCCGACCTTTGCTCGCACACACCGCACAAACATGACCAACAAGGGAACTGACTCAAAGAAAGTTTGGGTCAGGAAAGAAGATGTAAAATGCCATGTTGTTTGTACTGCATTGAAAACTAACATTTCAGGTTCATGGTATCTTGATAGCGGCCGCCCGATCACATGACCGGTAATGAGCGGTCTTGCCAACTATGAGCCGTATGATGGGGTAGTGTATCATTTGGAGATGGTTCTAAAGGAAAAATCATAGGCAAAGGACTCCTAAACGTCCAAGGTTTACCTAGCCTCAAGAATGTCTTGCACGTACAAGGTTTAATGGCAAATCTTATAAGCATAAGTCAATTATGTGATGAAGAGTTGCAAGTGAAATTTGACAAAGATTCTTGTGAGGTCTATGATGGTAAGAACACATGTCTCATGAAAGGACAGAGGTCAGCCGATAACTGCTATATGGCCGACGAACCAAAGTGCAATAAGGCACAAATTGATGAGAGTGTGTTATGGCATCAAAAGTTAGGACATACTAACTTTAGAAATCTTGACAGGTTGGACAAAATGGAAGCAGTACGTGGACTACCCAAGCTGGCAGAAGCTAGAAAGGTGGTCTGTGGTGATTGTCAAAGGGGAAAACAGACCCATGTTCCCCACGTTGTTTTACAACATTGCGAGCAACATTTTGGTACAACACGCTGTTTTGAGCTGCTCCACATGGACATTGTCGAGATCGAAAGCTTGGGTAGCAAGAGGTTTACATATGTCATTGTGGATGATTTTTCAAGATACACATGGACATTCTTTTTACGAGAAAAATCAGACACGTTTGAAACGTTTAAAATCCTCTTCGCTAGAATTTTTAACATGTTTGGTGTTCAAGTGTCAAGGTTCCGATCTGATCATGGACGTGAGTTCGAGAATATCTCTTTCACAAACTTTTGTGAGAAAAAAGGAATTTTCCAAGAATTCTCCACGCCAAAAACACCTGAACAAAATGGTGTAGCCGAGTGCAAGAATAGAACTCTAATAGAAATGGCACGAGTTATGTTAAGATCGAAAGGTCTATCCAAACGTTTTTGGGCAGAGGCTGTTAATACCGCATGTCATATTAACAATCGCGTGAACATCCGACCAGGTTCCTTCAAAACCCCATATGAAATTCTGAAAGGAAAGAAACCTAATCTCAAATATTTTCATGTGTTTGGGTGTGTTTGCTACATCTTGAATGATATAGAGTATCTCACCAAGTTTGATGAGAAAAGCGATAAATGGATTTTTGTAGGGTATCTCTAAATAGTCAAGCATACCGTGTGTATAATCTGAGATTACGGACCATTCAAGAGTCCGTAAATGTTGTTTTTGATGATCTTGCTAATCTCGCGGGGAAAATGCAAGATGAGAATGTGGCTGAATTGATAGAAGATTCAGAGAATCCTGTCCAACAGGAGGTTAGCAGCAGTGATGTTATCACTGCTGAAGCCACAGCCATGGAACATCTACACAAACATCTGAAGGTTCGAGTAACATGGAGGATGAAGCTGAAATTGACGTCCAACAACAAGAAAGACGAGATCCTCCAGGAAGAATACGTAAGAATCATCCAATCTCTCAAGTCATAGGTGATGTTCAAGATAGTGTTCGAACACGAGGTACAACACTATTAAACTACAGAGAGATGGTATGTTTTTCATCCATATGTGCTTCAATGCCAGGTTTTATATGTTTCGTCTCTAAAATTGAGCCTAAGAACATAAAAGAAGCTTTGGGTGATGAGTTCTGGGTCGTTGCTATGCATGATGAACTTAACCAATTTGTTCGAAATGATGTGTGGTATCTTGTTTCGAGACCTGTTGACAGGAATGTTATCGGAACAAAGTGGATTTTCAAGAACAAATCGGACGAATTTGGTGTCATAATTCGCAACAAAGCCAGACTTGTCGCACAAGGATATACTCAAGTGGAAGGCATAGACTTTGACGATACATTTGCACCAGTTGCACGCATTGAGTCCATACGGTTGCTCCTAGCCATTGCATGTTATTTGAACATCAAGCTATATCAAATGGATGTAAAAGGAGCATTCCTAAATGGTGAACTCAAAGAAGAGGTATACGTCGAACATCCCAAGGGATTTGAAGATCCATATAAGCCTAACCATGTTTTCAGGTTAAAGAAAGCATTATACGGTCTTAAGCAAGCACCGAGAGCATGGTATGGTTATTTAACAAAGTTCTTAATTAATTTCGGGTTTGTTCGAGGAATCTTGATAGAACATTGTTTATAAAACGAAATCAAGATAACGCTCTTATCACACAAATTTATGTGGACGATATGATTGTTGGATCTACCTCACAAAAATGCTTGATGAGTTTGCGGGTGCTATGTCGCCTAAATTTGAGATGAGCATGGTAGGAGAACCAACATATTTCTTAGGTCTCCAAGTCAAGCAAATGGATGATGGAATTTTCGTGCCCAAAGCAAGTATGCGGGGGATATGGTGAAAAAATTCGAGCTGGAAGGAGCAAAGCATATGAAAACTCCAATGGGGTCAAGTGACAAACTGACCAGAGATGATGCTGGAGAAGATGTTGACCCAACACTCTACAGATCAATGATAGGAAGTCTCCTATATCTCGCAGCCACACGACCAGATTTAATGTTCAGCGTGTGCGTTTGCGCCAGGTACCAAGCTAAGCTTAAAATGTCACATCTTAATATCGTCAAACGTGTTATCGTGTATGTTTCAAACTTTGGACCTCGCATTTTCTTTTCAAAAGATACGAACACGAATTTGGTTGAATTTATTGATTCGGATTGGGCTGGGGATACTGATGATAGAAAGAGTACGAGTGGGGGCTGTTTTTATCTTGGAAATAATTTGGTGTCTTGGCATAGTTGTAAGCAAAATTGTGTTTCTCTATCTACTGAAGAGGCAGAGTACGTAGCAGCGGGAAGTTGTTGTACACAACTCCTTTGGTTAAAAGAAATGCTTAATGACTACGGTATTGTGAGCATTGAGCTTTTAGTATACTGTGATAACATAAGTGCAACCAATATCTCTAAGAACCCCGTTCAACATTCGAGGACGAAACACATAGATATACGACACCACTTTATAAGAGATTTGGTGGAGGATGAGGTAATCAAGTTAGATTATGTGAAAACCGAAAACCAAATCGCTGATATTTTCACAAAGCCCCTAGATCACGAGAGGTTTACGAGTCTTCGTAGATCTCTTGGTCTTTGCTCTCGCCAATAAAGCTTGAATATGTTTGTTTGTATCACGAAAATTGTAATATCCGAAGGTGATACAACTGTCTATTTGATAACACTTACTGTGTTAAAGTTTGTTATCTAACATGTTCTCCTAACTGACAGCTCAACATGAGGAAGAATATTTAGTAATACAGAAAAACACCAAAGTAGTTTGGGGGGCACGACGTTCGCAGCGACGATGCTACCTTACAAAACGGTGCAACCATGATTGCTTTCGAAAGCTGACAACAGTGCAATCGAATTTTATATGGGACTGTATTTATATGTTTTATTCTGATTAAAATGAGCCTATGTTTATGGAGATGTTATGATAACAACCTGCATAACACCCTTATAAATCCATGAGTAATCCCAGATTTCTCGGAACATTCTGTTCCTTTATCTCCTATATTTTTGAGATATCAGCGAGAATTGGTTAAGGTTGTAACACATTTTATCTTAACCTGATTTTATCTCAACTAATCCCCATGATTTTCTCCTATTTTTATGGCGTCATATTCTTGAGTTCCTAAAAAACTAGGGTTTGTTAAAAGAGATATACTTGATTTTGTGTCTAATCGGCAGCATATTTATCCACTTGACTTACGCGCTGAGTATAAAGCTGCCCGCCTGTCACTCGGTCACATCACTGAGCATTCTACAGGATTTCTTACTTATTGCAAATCTGGAAACAACATCTCTTTATTTCTCTCAATATTGTGGTACGTTTAACCTTTTGCATTCCAGAGAAATGGACCCAACCACATCTGCCTTGCTCGCCGGTCTTGCAAAGTTTATGGAAAGCTCTCCCAAACTTCAACAGGCATTGGCGGCAACTCAAACACCATCCGTGACACTGGTCCGAGTGCGACACCGATGGACGCACCGGAGAAGATCCTAGCTCTAGAGATAGAACCTTTTAAGGTAACCCCTATTCGACTATCTATCCCGAAGAAGGTGAGCCATCAAAACATATGGAGAAGGGGAAGAAAAGAAATAGGACAACCATTCCTACAAGAAGGTCTGAACGGATCCCAAGGCAACCATGTTGTGGAGGTCCGGGTTCACCAGTAAGGATTGACATTACTGGTGAGTCACCTGAAAATTCCCCATCATCAAAAGGTCAAGAGAGTCCGTCCACCGGAAAGCCTACCTCAGAAGCTGGAGATCCTCGTGATGGTCAGACTGCGTCTGACACTGCCTCGAAATCAAAGGGCATATCATATGGATCTCACAGTGACTCTTCAGATCCCCAGGAGGAGAAAATAAAGTCGAAACCAAGTAAAGAGCATGGCAAGTCTTCTTCAAATTCCAGTGGTGATGACATTTCACTAGGTAAAATACTCCGAAGCTAAAGAGAGCGGCAAGATTGAAAGGAAAGAAGAAAGAATGTGTTCCAGAATCAAAAGTCAAGCCAGCTGTTCCACCGATTACTCCTGTCACAGAGCCAGAAACAGTTCCTCCAACACCGCCAAGTCCATACTCCGAGGAGGAAAATTGAGACTCTAGCTCAGAGAATCCTTCAATTTTCGCAGATTCTTTCAAATTTTACTCAAGAGAAGCTGAAAAGAGGTGGGAACAAATGAAGCATTCGAAGTGTTTGAACGAGCGAAAAATTGATGAGGTAACCTTCTCCCAAAACAATCTTGTTGATTTCTTGAAAGAACGTGGACTACTTCAAACTGTTTTGGCTATTCATCCCTACCCCAAAAACGTGAAAATGCATGTTTATGCAAATATGGACAAATCTTTCGCTGAATGTACCTCAAACAAATACTGTAAGGTATATTTTAGGCGTAGGGTTTTTCATATTTCTGCCTGTGAGGTCAACTCATTTTATGAGACTGATGAGCTAACAAATGATGTGTCTGTCGACGACAATGATGAGATTGCAAAAGAGATAACTGGAGGAAGGGTTAAGAAATGGAAGAGTCCTATGTCCAGTGGTTGTTTAACTTATCTGCATTCTGTTCTGTTTAAACTGATGACATCTAACTGGCTTGTGTCGTCAAATAGTATAGTAGTCACCATGCAACATGGTGTTTTGTTATACAAGATTGGAAAGGGTATACCATTCAACTTAGGAAAGTTAGTGGTTGAACAAATTGGCGCCATTGCAGCGAAACAAAATCCAGTTTTACTCCCGTTTTCATCACTGTTATATCAATTGCTCAAGAAACAGGGTTTGCCATACGGACCACGTGATGTACTGTTCGAGGACTTCCAAGAATTTTCCATCAACAACACATTGTTCTCGTGGAATAAGCTTCCAAATTTGCCATGGAATAATCCTTCAAAATCTACAGATGGGCAAGAATCCGAAGCTAGATCCGAAGAGATGATATCTCTGCCCCGGTCAAATGTGTGTGCCATGCTAGAACGTCTACAAAAACTCGAACAAATCTTTCTCGACAATGTAAGGTCGGCTCGACTTGAAGTAACAGGTTTAATTACTTGGACTCCTTTTTTCTCAAAAAGGGGGAGAACAAGTAGGGGGAGTTGAAACTGGAGTTGGAATGTCAAGTGGAAAGATGGACGTGGACGAATGAATGTTTGCTGGCTGATGAACTCTTGAACTTTTTCTATTTTTCTTTTGAACATGTTTTAAGACAGGTTGTGGTTGTTGTTGGTTGTTGCTGGACATCGAATGGTTTTTATTTTTGGTATTTATGCTGATCCTTTTGCATGTTTTTATGCGATGTCTGATGTTGTTGGATGAATGTTTTATGCTCTGATGATAAATATGTTTGGCTAATTGTTGCTGCATATGTGGCAGAAAATGTTTTGATGATATTTGTGTAAACAGGGGGAGATTGTTTACAGGGGGAGTGTATTCTGCCTTTATGTATATATATTTGGGATTCAGGGGGAGTATTGTACATATATATTGTACATTATGTTGTATATGCAGGTTTTGTGAAGAAATGCAAAAATGGAAAGTTTGTTAGAGTTGGTTAACTCTGACTAAGTCTCCTCGTTTTAAGGAGTTAGTTAGGTATTAGTGCTTTGCCTTTTCTTCTCTTTGGTGTGCAGGTTACGAAATATTTTGCGGGATGTGATGGTAACACATCAAGAACACGGAAACAGATCACTAGAGATCAGGTGGACTAAGTCATCTTCGCCCTATTTTCCGTGAGCAAGTCATGCAACTAACCACCACGACTTAGTCACATCCTAGTGGGCCAGATCGTGGTCCATGACATGCAGTCGAAGGCCTCTCATCTTTTATAAAAGGAGAGCCAAAGCGATAGCAAAAGCGCGTGATTCCTGAAGAATCATCTGAAGATCTGTTTATGTTGTTAAGTCTGTTTTAGTAAAATTTCCGATATCACACGAGTGTTTTAACTTCTAATGGTGTTAGAAGGTTGTTCTTTTTAGTACACGAGTGGTGTGAGGAAATCTTTAGTATTTTTCATATATCTTGATAGATAGCTTCTTAGCTTTTTCATAGATCTTGATAAATAGTTTTAGTACTCAACTTTCCGACTTTATCTTGTGGTAAAGTAGTGAGTTTTTGTAAAGTTCATTGTAAAAACTTATAGTGAATAATTTTGCCATATTGGCATCTACAGATTATAATTTAATCTGTAGAAAAGTTTTACGGTGTTCTTCAAGTTTTTAATTCCACTGTTTTACTCTGTGTGTGGATAACAGTCTGCATACCAGTTTTGTGTTTAGGCGAAGCAACACTTTCATTCCCCACTGAGTATGTTCGCATGTTCACATACCCTACTTGATGTTTTTTGTTGCAGGCTAAGGAGATCGACAATTGATGCAGTCGGAAGTGAGCCCCACATACTCATTCTCTCATAAGCATCGTTCTTTATATTTATAATAGTGCATAAGCATGGTTAAGTATAAATTTAAATGATTTTTGGTTAACAAAAAATGTTTTAAAAGATGTAAGATACTTGGAAATACATGTGTGATGAGGGCTATGACCCATTTTGCTATTGTTTTGCTGCTGTTGGGGCTTTGTTGTTTTTGTTTTACAGTTTAGCTTATGTACTTATATAGGGTACATGCTGCCCGTTTGTCTAATTTTATGACCTCGGCTGCTTAAATATAATTATTATTATCATTATTATATTATATAAGTATTAAAGATTTAAAGACTTTAGTAATGTTCCCTATTACAAGAATGAGGGTGTTACAGAATGGTATCAGAGCATTACGTTCCTGTAGACTTGTTTAAAGAATGAACAAATGTGCTTGAAAGATAGTGAACTCTTAGTAAGAAAATGGCATAAGTGTTTAAAGATATTTACAACTCTTAATGGAAACGGGAGAATGTGTGGGACATGACCGCTGCTCAACGTCGACTCTCAGGTAATTTATGTTTATGAAAATGTTGTATGGTTTCAAAAGTTAAAGGTGTGAGCATGAAAAGAAAATTGTGTCGGGATGAGGTTTAAAAGATTTTCGTATCATGAGACTTTATTAAAAGTGAAGAAGTTGTCCACAAGGGACAAAGTATATTGACTTGTCATGTTTTGATACGATTAAGGATTTATACAGTTTCCCGACACATGTTTTATAAAGTTCAATGATGAAAGTTTTTATGAAGTTCAAATTTCGAGGACGGAATTATTTTAAGGGGGGTAGATTGTAATACCTCGAAACTTTTTCTTAAAGTAAAATGATATATGTTTTGAAAAATAAATTATTTTCAAATGATTTATGAACTAATGAAGATTGAGTTTCAATGTTTTTATAGGTTGTTCGGCTTAGAGCGAGGATGCGTCCTAGCGAAATGTAAAGTTTAAAATAATAAGTTTTAAAATTCTAGTAAATAATGATTATGATTTTAGAAAGAGAGTTTAAATTTTTAGAATGCATGAAAATATTTATTTGATAAAATAAAATAAGTGTAAGAATTAAGTAAAGAATTAATTATTATACATTAGTATTATTTATGGAAAAGTGTATAATTCTAGAACATGATTATTCATCATGCTTTAAAGAAAATAAAAATTTGAGAAAAGCTACAAAATTCTCTAGAATTAGGTAATTCTCTAGAATTATGGTGAATAATCACCATATTAAAGAAAATGCAAAATAAAATAGAAATTTTTAGATATATATATATATATATATATATATATATATGTGTGTGTGTGTGTGTGCTACTATTCATCATCTTTAGGAATTTTCTCCCAAATTTTCAAACACACACTTCACAAATTTCATCCTAAATCCAAAATTAAGGTAAGAAATCATTCCTAATCAATTCTATTTCTTGTTTTAGAGGTTTAGTATCACTTATTTCATGTTTATGTACATAAATATTTATTTGTAATATTCCGAAGATTTAAATACCTAATTACGATATTAAAAGCTCGTAAATTAGGGTTTCGCCGAAATAATAGAATTAGTAATATATCGAATAATGATTTCGATTATTTATGAGGTAATGAATTCCTATTTTATATTCACAAAGAATTGTGAATTAAGGAATAGAACTTTATAAAGTGTTTCGGTAGTATAATTTTAACGTCGATCGAGTATCGATAGTTAAAATTTCATGAAATTTTCTAACAACGAAGCTTAGAATTAAATTCCATTATTAAGAGAATAATTTAATAAAGTGACTACGACTTTATTACGACCATTTTGAGATGAGTCGATAATTAACGTTTGAGACGCTTCAAACGTTAACGTTTAGAGATGAGTAGAAAATGAGATTAATGATCAAGGAATTATAGTATTTAAATTCCTATGATTATTATATGTAATTAGAGTATTATTTAGCATTAAAACAATGCTAGAAAATTAAGGATTAATTATTGAACAATGCCTTTAATTTTGAAAACCCTAATTCGAAAATTAGGGTTTTCTTGCATGAAATGATACCAATAATTTTTCCTATGATATAATTTATCATCTAAAACATATATTGTGATATATATGTATAATTAGCATGAAAAATCAAAAGTTAGCAATTTAGAATGAAAAAGCCGTGAGCTTTAATGTTCAATAGCTAATTCACGTTAATTTTGGTATGCTTTGCTAAGTTGTGAATTTAATCATGCAAGTGTAATATATTGTACACATTAACCTAGTAAAATAATTATATGAAACAAGTGGATGAATTTGTTTGTGTTTGGCCGTAAATATTGACTTCAATTTGGGAGTGAAAACTTGATTTTTCTTTGTACATGATTGCATATAAATTTGGGATAGAGTGTAATATATTTATACATGCAAGAGGCATGCAAAATCAGATTTTTATCTCTTATTCATGTGTGTGTGTCGACGCAAGTGAAGAAAAAATTGGTCAAGCTATTTGTTTCTTTCAAAAACTTTATTCATGTAGTTACTTCCATGACATAAGGCTTAGTGAGTCACCACTTGATTAATGGTAATCCTTGTGTCTTGCAAGCCATGGTCGACGCATTTTTCAGCCAAAGCTAAGGATTTTTCTTTGTTTTATCCAAGAAATAATTTGGTGTAAGATGTAGTAAGTGTTGATGATGTAATTCAACTATGACTCACCAAGCAAATTGGAAAAGGCTTCCAATTGTTGTGAGAGTATGACCGAGAGAGAAAGAGAAGTGATACAAGTCTTGAATTAATTTGCTTTACTTATACTTAAGTCTTGGTATTCACAAAACCAACTCATTTTACTCTCCCAAACAAGGAAAACTACCTTAAGCTTCTAAGAGAGAAAACCTTAAGAGTTCTTGCATTTACAATCACCAAAGCTTGATCTATAGCCTTTGCACTTAAAATCCAAACCGTTAAAAAGGTTAGAAATCGAACAAGCTTCGATTATACCTTAAGTTTTTAATTTTCCAAAGGCTTGATCTTATGTTATGAGCATGGTTTTAATTATGAAATTATGCTAACCTATGAATGTGTTTGTTAATAATGTGTATAAGGATGATCTATAAGCATATAGCATGTTTAGAATTAAATTTAACATGCTATGAAATTGTATCATGTGTACCGAAAATTTTCTTGAAGATTTAAGAATGGATTGATGATATATGATGTAGTAGAAGCTTGTAGTGAATTGTTGGAATTTTTTTAAAATCTTATACTAATTTTTCAAAACCACCGAAAATTCATGAAATATGCTAGGATGATGTAAAATTTTAATTTGAGAAATGTAATAGCATATTGTTGATCTAGGGTATTAATTATGTGATATTGGAATTTATTAGAATTTTTGGATATATATAGCTATTTTTACCCAAAATGGCCGAGAACTATGAGCCTTGTTTAAGCATGATTTAGTTGTTTTTAGATCAATGTTATGATGTATTAGTATTACACTATAGTATTTAAGCATAGTGTAATTTAATTAGAATTTTATAAAAATGATAGTATATATGTTGGTAAGAACCGAAACCTTTGAACATTAATTCATTGATGAAGAAATGAAATATGTTGGACTATAGGTTATAAATATGTTATAAATTAATGTTGGGACCTTGTATAATTTAACTAGAATTTTAGAAAATTTATTGGACAAGGTTTGGAGAAAAACCGTGACTTATAAGGATGATTAAGTAATGCCCAAATTTTTCTATAGTTAATGTTAATACATATTAGTGATACTATGATAAAATAGTACACTATACAATTTAGAGGAATTTTTGGAAGAAGAATGAAAAAAAAAAAAAAGAAAGAGCTCAAAACCGTGAGCTTATAAATATATATTAAGGATTTTAAATCCTCAATATCAAGAAAAATAATACATTATATGTTTAGAAATTAATTTAGACATATTAAGAATTTATGAAATTTTATAAACATAGAATACTATGTTTATGACGAAACGTTATATTAAATAACGTTAGAAATGAAAAATAATGTTTAAAAGAATAAGTTAATGTAATATCCCGAAGAATTTAAATGCCAATTACGATATTTAAAATTCGTAAATTAGGATTTCATGAAATAAATGAATTAGTAATTTATCGAATAATGATTTCGATTAATTATGAGGAAAAGAATTCCTATTTTATATTCACTAAGGATTGTGAATTAAGGAATATAATTATATAAAGTATTTCGGCAGTAGTATTTTAACGTCGATTGACTATCGATAGTTAAAATTTCATAAAATTTTCTAAGTGACGAAGCTTAGAATTAAATTCCATTATTAATGGAATAATTTAATAAAGTGATTACGACTTTATTACGACCTTTTTGAGATAGGTCGATAATGAACGTTTTGAGACGTTTCAAACGTCAACGTTTAGAGATGAATAGAAACATGAGTTTAATGATCAAGGAAATATAATATTTAAATTCCTATGATTATTATATGTAATTAGAGTATTATTTAGCATTAAGATAATGCTACAACATTAAGGATTAATTATTGAACAATGCACTAATTTTCGAAAACCCTAATTCGAAAATTAGGGTTTTCTTGCATGAAATGATACCAATAATTTTTCCTATGATATAATTTATCATCTAAAACATATATTGTGATATATATGTACAATTAGCATGAAAAATCAAAAGTTAGCAATTTAGAATGAAAAAGCCGTGAGCTTTAATGTTCAATAGCTAATTCACGTTAATTTTGGTATGCTAAGTTGTGAATTTAATCATGCAAGTGTAATATATTGTACACATTAGCCTAGTAAAATAATTATATGAAACAAGTGGATGAATTTGTTTGTGTTTGGCCGTAAATATTGACTTCAATTTGGGAGTGAAAACTTGATTTTCTTTTACATGATTGCATATAAATTTGGGATAGAGTGTAATATATTTATACATGCAAGAGGCATGCAAAATCAGATTTTATCTCTTATTCATGTGTGTGTGTCGATGCAAGTGAAGAAAAATTGGTCAAACTATTTGTTTCTTTCAAAACTTTATTCATGTAGTTCTTCCATGACATAAGGCTTAGTGAGTCACCACTTGATTAATGGTAATCCTTGTGTCTTGCAAGCCATGGCCGACGCATGTGTGTGATTCAGATTGAGGATTTTGGGATTCATTGAATTAATTAATGATGAGATGCTTTACTAGAGTATAGGTGATGTATTAAAGTGAAGAATGAGTCACCAAAATATGTTGTTTGGTTGGAGAGTGCCGACACATATGAGTAGAGAATAAAAGTGTAGATTTTGTTTCATTGAATCAAATTTTGTGAAGTGATCGAGAGTGTAGGGAATTAAGTATGATATTTGTTTTACTCCTTTAAGTGTATTAAGTGATAACAATTAAAACATACTTCTTTCCAAACTCAAACTACAAGTAAGCTATTGAGAAGAAAAAAAAAGAAGTGTTCTTACTTTTTCTTCACCAATCCCTTATTATAAAAGCCTTGCACAATTAATCGACGTCGGTTAAAGGTTAGGAATTGAACGACCTTTAATTATACGTTAAGATTTTCGTTTTCTAATGGTTCGATTTTAATATACAAGCTTATGTTCTTAGTGCTATAATTATTAGAAATCATGCTAACATGTTTGGTTGTTCATTAATAATGTTTAATATGGTGTCTATGCTTCATATATGATGAATTGATAGCAAGCTAAGCATGTTATGAAGTTTATAAGTGTTGATCGAGAATTATTAAGTTCTTATGTTGATGGATTAGAGAGCTATGATGATAGTTAAGCTAGTAGTGATTATTTGGAAAAAATTTGGAAATTTCATGTAAAATATATATATGTACCGATTTGGGTTGAGAACAAATGCTACAAATCTTTATCTATGAGATAATGTAGCATAATCATGTTATATGGCCTTAATTAGACATTGTGGAAATTTATTAGAATGTTTAGAAAAGAATGAGTTCATATATTGAGGATGGCCGAGAGCCATATAGATTGGCTACATGATATATAAGTTGGTATTGTTGAATTTATGATGAATTAGTGATGTATAATAATGTTTAGGCCTTGAGGAATTTAATTAGAATTTTTGAAAAATAATTGCTATATTAAAGTATGATAGCCGTGACCTATGAAATAAAATAGGTAATGCCCAAATTTTTCTATATTTAATGTTAATACATATTAGTGATACTATGATAAAATAGTACACTATATGAATTTAGAAGAATTTTTGGAAGAAGATTGAAAATTAAAAGCTTAAAAACCGTAAGCTTTAAATAATAGATTAAGGATTTTAATTCTTTAATATAAAGAAGAATAATACATTATATGTCTAAAAATTATTTTAGACATATTAAGAATTTATGAAATTTTATAAACATAAGATACTATGTTTATGGCGAAACGTTATATTAAATAACGTTAGAAATGAAAAATAATGTTTAATGAATAAGTTGGTTAATATTTGAGAAAAATATTAATGAAGTTTATCGATTTACGTGAAAAATCGAGAATTAGGATTTTATGAAAAGAAATCGATTTAAAATCGATTTATATGGAAATTAGATATTAAATATATGAATTATTAAAGTATTAATAAAGAAAAGTCAAAATTGTTGACTTTCGAAATTAACGTATGAAATACGTTCGATAAATACGCTAATACGTGTAAAACATATTAATTATATAAGGAAATCTCATTGGTGAGAAAAGATTTCATAATGGAAATCCTTGTATCGAAAAACGTGTAGATACGTTGAACGTTTAACCTAAAAGGTTAAAATGAAATAGTTGAACATATCTCATCTCTATCGAAGTACGAGAAATGTTTAGTTAAGATACGCGATTGGATGACGTATTGCATTCGTTAAGGAATTCGAATTATTATAATATAAGTTATCAAAGTTTATTTTAAACTTTGAAAATCTCGAAAAACGTGACAGACGTACTGAAATCGTTTTTACGTAAAGGTGAGACGCGGATGCGATCGTTGGCGAGAAGAAAACGAATTAAGAAAGCTTACGTGCCGGTGGGCTTCTTTTCTTATCCTCAAGGATAAAATGCTCTATTTATGATGCTTTCTTTGAAATGAAAAGTAATTATTTATGATGCTCTCTTTTGAGAAATGATTATGAAATGATGATGAAATTACATGCCCAAAATGTTTATGTTTTATGTATGTATCCTATCCATGAATGAATGAATGAATGATGAATGTTGTTGGGTCGCTCCCGACTTATGAATGAAATCGAATTCGGATCCTATGTCGGAAGGCTTATACCTAGCTAGGATTAACGTGTACACCTAATGGTATTGTGTCTTTGTAAGGACAATTCACGATCGGTCACGTGACGTAGAGTGAGCCTCCTTCTCGGCGTAAATGTTAATGTTATGATGAAATGAAGGGATATGGATCATACATACAAGGAAAATGTCTCACAGACTAACGTTTATGAAAATGTTGAAAAGTTTAGTAAGCTCAAGGCCTTTTTAATCAAAACCCTTGTGTCTTACCATGATGGGGCAGTGTAATTTAAAGATGATAAAATGTTTTTGGCATGAGTCCACTGAGTGCATTCTTGTACTCAGCCCTGCATATTTGTTTTTAAATGTGCAGATTGAGCTGGTGATGCGATGGAGCAGTGTTGAGCAATAGGAATGTTGTCGCTGAAAAGTTTATACCTTGATAGTACATCGTCATATGTACATATCACATGTTTTCCGCTGCAAGAACATAAGTTATGTAGTAAGGTCCAAAAACATACTTGATATATGTATCACAGTTTAATGTTAAATGGTCTCATTATTTATTCATCCCTGTTTAGAGTAATAATCCCTGCTAAATCGTACTTAGGATTTAGGGGCTGTTACAGAGTGGTATCAGAGCGGTTCGCTCTTTGAACCCAAAATTTCCTTTGAGGTTAAGTCTAGATTGAGTCACTAGACTTCTAAAGATCAGCTGACAATGCTCAACACTCCATCACATCAAGCTCAACCGAAATGAGGTAAATGATTCCTTTTCAAAATTTTGAAATGAAAAGTTGAAAGAGAAAAAGAATCGAGATGATTTTTTTCAAAAGGAATGAAAGATATGAAAGATGAATGATATGAATGGAAGTTATGCAAAGTGATCAAGTTAGAAATGAATGCTTATGATTGATAAAAGGCAAAATGTGCCAAGAATCAAATGTTGAATTTGCAAAATTCAAGTAATACATGCATTCAATAAGTATGTTATGAAATTGAACGAAATTTTCAAGTTTTCATAACCAAATTCGTTCAAATTTCAAGATTATGTATAATGAATGAATATGCTTGAAATGAACGTGAATGGCCAAAGTTGGAATGATGAATTCTTCGAAATTCAAAGAAATGTGCATGTATGAATGAATTATGTTTTCATTATTTGAAACTTTAGTTTCAAATCTCGAGATTAATTATGACAAATGATATGTCATCTCAATAAGAACATAGACGATATAAGAAGCATGATCACGTATTGCAAAAGAACATAGAAGTATGAACTTCATTCCGTTACAAGAACAAAAGAACGATATGAAGAACGAAAGTAAAGTTAGACTCGAGCTTGGAAGGCAAAAGAAGAATGTGAAAATGAACGACTTCGGCATGTGCGACTCGACTTCGACTTCGGCATGTGCGACTCGACTTCGACTTCGGCATGTACGACTCGATTACGACTTCGGCATGTGCGACTCGACTTCGACTTTGGCATGTGCGACTCGATTACGACTTCGGCATGTGCGACTCGACTTCGACTTCGGCATGTGCGACTCGATTACGACTTCGGCATGTGCGACTCGACTTCGATCTCGGCATGTGCGACTCGACTTCGACCTCGGCATGTGCGACCTTGACTTCTACTTCGGCATATGCGACCGTCGACTTTGACTTCGGTAATTTTATAACATCAACTTTGACATGTCGACCTTGGTAGTTTATACTACATCGGCATCGGCATCGGCATCGGCAACGGCATGCCCGACCTCGGTGTCGGCATCGCCTACGATCTCGGCGCGACCACGCGAATTTTTCCTGCACTGCGAAGTGATTTTTTCTTGACCTGTTCTCCTTCGTTTGAACTCCGATTTACGTAAGGTTTTTGCCTACATGCCCCTAATGCACTGTACTTTATTTTCTATGAAGGACCGAATCCCGATTCCTACCCGAATTTCGAGAAACAGTTGAATTTGGTTCTATGATTTTATAGAATGAGAATGTTATAGTATGATAAGAATCTTAGAATGTTACTAAGAAAGTAAGATTTCCAGTAATACAAGTAGAGCCATGACGTACATGAAAACCTTTGTTGATGACCTATTACGAGTATATAAGGTTTCAAATTTTATTCGTTACCCAATTTCTGTCATTGAGTTTAACTCTATGACCTAGTTCCAATTGAGAAATCATTTGAGTTCTCACTTTTTCTGAAGGAAATTTACAACCTGAAACCTTATAAAAATGTCTTTTGAAACCAAGCCTTGTGTGATTGAGAAAATAATTGTGACGGGTCTGGCCAACCCATATGACCAAAGAAATCAGTAGTCGTCATTCTGGTCTTCGGACCCTAGATCCCAATTATTCAATCCAAAGAGGATATAGATTCAATCATTAAAGATGTTATTTTGAGTTGTGAGACAGTACCTCTTGTAAGTAGTCGTGATAAATTCTCCTCGATTCTTGAAACCATCAAGTATGATGAAAATTGACTTACCTTGTCACCTAAGTGCGAATCAGTAAAGCGATAAACATCAGGCATGAAATGGGTTGACTTATTTCAGTCACCTACAAGTTTCAGACCAGTAAAGTGATAGACATCAAGAAATTTTGATGTAAAGAAAATCTCGATGAGACGAGATACTTTCCATATGATACACATGGATGTAATGACCCTTGATGGGCTTTACAAAGATTGATAACAATGAAGTTATACCTTCATATGACTGTTATGATAATAAAGTTATGAATAAGATACTCTTTAGCATTGAATGCAAGAGTAAAAGTAAAGAAAAGTATATGATATCCGTGGGATATATTTTCCCTCACCATGTCATAACGAGAGAGAGATTACAACTTATCTTTAAGATAGTTGTTTGTCCCTAAACCCTCGTTAGTAGGTTGGACATGTTTAAAGGAATAAAGATGCATGCAAGATATTCTTTTCAAATAATATATATATATATATATAAAGAAATGATAGCATCTCAGAAAATAGATCTCTCGCTTTATACCTCAATCAATGAGATTATGCTTGAGCATAATCGGTTCCGAGTAATTAAAACTTGGTTAAACAAACGATAATGAGATTGAGGAATCATAATCCTTGAGATTGTGTGAACGACTAGGATAGCCCTAGTATGTAAATCAAGTATGGAGAAAATATCTCCAAAGCCAAGACATGGAAATGAGATGCTTGGAATTTAAGTTATGGTGTACGAATGTACTACCTTACCAAGCCATACGACAATAATGACGGTTCTAACCCTGAATGTGAGAACCAAAGTATAACGAAAGTAATATTACTTTCAGATACCATGTTCAAGAAAAAGAGACAAAAGTCAGGAATAGCTGAAGAAACTATGAGCTATACAATGATAAGATAGCCCACGACATAATATAAGCTTCAGAGACATATGACTTCGATAAATAAGGATTTCCCTTTAAAAGAGTTAAAGTGAGGATATATGAGAAATATATTCCTAAGATCAATAAAGTAAAAAAGGAAGTTGAATTATTCATACTGGATTAGGAATGAATGATAGTGATAGAGACATGACGATCTCTACGATAAGACTTAATTATCGAAATATCAATATCAAAGGATAGGTTGATGTAGACCTAACCACAAAATGCTATTGGTAAAAGCATAACGGTACTGATACCCGAAAAGGATACGATAAACGAGGTGATAGAAGACTATAGCAAGGGAACATAATGTCCCAATGGAAAGGACAATGATATACGAAATAAATGTTTACTTGAATAGACGGGAACACCGTAGACCAAAGCCTATACTTCACACCGAAAACTGAACGAACAAAACCAAGAAGGCCTGATAGGTATGAGAAAGATTTCTCGGCATACCTATAATAATTTCTTTACCTATAATATTTTGTTCGATATGGGTGCTTCATGTTCTAACATCGCACAAGTATGTGTAGAAACGATAGAACCTAATTCGGAATAACCGAATCAAGAAATGAAAATTTCTTCACCTATATGAGAATTATGGCCGTTGCAAATATGGTAAAGGTTTAGAATTGGACCTAGAATCGCCTAAGGTTCTATCCAATGATTTGGATCATTATATCTATGTGGAACGTAGATATAATTCTAGAGACAAGAAGTTTCGGAGATGGCTGTCATTCACATGATCAGTGACCTGGGCCTAGTCTCTTCGTTAGAGATCTTACGCGACAAGATTTTAGCACCCACTATTTGCTTATGCGAATAAATTTAGAGCGGTATACGACTGATGGTGTAAAACGTAAAATGAGTGATAAGATAAGTGACATGAGTCGTATCGTAAATTGTCTACAAGTTATATATGTCTTAAAGTGTTTAATTCTTTAGGAGATCTTTCTTGTTTAGAATTTTCTCTATTGCTTCGATTTAAGTCTGACTTATATAGAAATATCTGTTTACAGATGGCAGGAAAAGGAAATAATACGGGTAAGAAGATAACCACGTGGCCTACAAGCTTAGAACTCACACAGCGTATCGGCTCTTTTATTACAAGCGGGCATGGATTTAGGACAGTTTTGGAGGAATTTCTACACCTTTGGAGGATGCTCGTAACTATGGGGTTACGGATGAGGATGGTATCCAAAGGTTTATTAAATCGTTGCCAACATTGGCAAAAGTTTGCAAAAAAGTATCAAGAGAATATCTTCGCATGTAGAAAATTCCAAGACTTGGGCGGACTTACCGTGATTTGTCAACGGCTCAAGCATACATATAATGCGTATGGAACGGCACCGATGAGCACTTGTCACGGTCACCGCAAGTTTCACAAGATTATATAAAGGAATGGTTGTACCGATGTTCCAACGCCGCCCACGCGTCTGTGCGTCAATTATACCGTAAGGAGTGAGAATGGCCAAAGGGCGAGGATCTTACCCCTCGCGGACTAGGAGAATTACCACTACCAACTCAACCATACTTTACGATAAAAGTAACACAAAATTCTAGTATTGAAGAAGAAGCAGGGGCAGCTTGACCTTGGCTCTCGGAGGGAGATAGATCATCGGAGGTAAGAAACAAAAGCGCACTCGGAGAAAGGCAAGTTTCCAAATGAGGAGTACGATTCCGATGAAGGCCACTTTGAGACGTAGAATCCCATGATTGATATGAGACTTATATGTAGATAATGGTTCATGTTGAAAATGGTGTGGTTAGAAGATGTAAAATAAACGAGTTCGAGTACTTTGTAAATATGTTAAAATGGTGTCAAAATTTTGAATGTAAAAGAACTAGATGCTATGTAATCGATCGACGATAGACCGACCCTTGTAATTAGTGTATGAAAAGTCCTCATTGAGGCATTTTGATGTAATATATTATATGGTCTTTGTAGAATGGTATCCAAATACGAAACGAATTGTTAGAATAAGATATGGTTACTATGAGATAATAGTTAAGCCATCCGGACTAACAAATGTACCAGCCCTGATCATGAACCTCAAAAATCGAGTATTCCATGCATACTTAGACAATTTTGTCTTAACCTTTATGAATAACGTTCCTATCCCTACGAAGAATGAGAAAGAACGTAAAGAACGTCGAAGGACTGTCTTACGAATTTTAAGAGCCGGGCAAATTTTGCCAAAAACAGTATTGTGAATTTCAACTTAAAAGAAATATTCCTCAGGCACATAGTGTCTTTAGAAGGAATTAAAGTAGAGCTGGCAAAGGATAAAGCAATTAAGAATGAAAGTCGTCGATGACCTAAAATGAGATCAGGAATTTCCTAGATTAATTGACTACTATCAGAGAACCATGAAGAACTCTCTAAGGTAGCAAGGCCGATAACATAGCTACTCCAAAAAGGAATCAAATTTACATGGATTAATAAAAGAAAGGCTATGTATTAATATGAGAAAGAAAATAGCTTACGCATCACAATAACTTCGGCTACATGAATAGAAATTCCAACTCACGACTTGAAATAGTAACGATAATAAGTACCAAAGTCTTTGAGACATCACTCCTATGACAATAAGTTAAGAACCCGTTACAAATTACAAAATTTTGAATTAATTCTTCGAGCAAAGACATTTGAATACGGGATAGAAAAGATGGCTCGAATCAGTCAAAAAAAAAAAAATTACAATTGTGATATAAATATCACCTACGGAAGGTTAATGTAATTTCTAATGCCCTAAGTTATAAAATTCAGTCTAAATTATGATATGTCCCTATAGAAAAGGAAAACTCATTGGAGAGTTTAAGAAAATGAAAACAGAAATAGTCGGGCAATCAGGAACGAACGTAAGTTGTATTCTCACGCTCAAGGTGACATATGACTAAAGAAAAAGGATGATAAATGAAAGGAGAAAGGATGAAAATGGGAATAGAATACAAATTAAGATAAGGAAACAAGAGCTGAAAGATTTTTAAGAAGCACGGGACAATGTTATATTGTCTGAGAAAGGGTTATATGTATATATATTTCAAGCAATAATAAGCTTAGAAATGAAATCATAAATGAAATTCATGACCCTTCTCATACCGCCTAACCCGGCAGCATTAAGAGATATTATGAGTAACGAGAAAAGTTAGATAGTAAGGAATAAAATGAGATATAACCACATCGTCGAGCAGTGTCTCGGTTATCAATAAGTGGAGGCATTGTATCAATGACCTTATAAGAGGTTATAATCTCTAGAGCTACACGAATGAAAATGGAATGACACAGCAATGGATTTTATGACGGTTTTGCCAAAGTCATAAAGAAGTCGCGACTACTATATGGGTAGTAGTGGATGGACTCACCAAATATGTTTGTCTCGCCTATTCGGATGACTCGTAGATCCAATAAGTTAGCATAGTCGCATATAAAAGAAATCGTATATTTACAGAGGATACTCAAAACCTATCGTTTTGGATAGAGACTCCAAGTTATCCCTAAATTTTGAACTAACTCACAAAAGGAGTTACACATGAGATTGAACCTTAACATAGATGTCCACTCACCGATAGATGGACAGTTAAAAAGGACAATATGGATGTTTAAGAATACGATAGACCATTAATGTTAAATCAAGGTGCAAGTGGGAACGTGTTGTACCACTTGTTAAGTTCACGCACGACCATAGCTGTCAAGCAACGATCAATATAGCCATATGAGGCATTATGAGGAAAGAAGTTTTGACCACCACTTTAATGAAATAAAGTAAGTGAGAGAAAGTATAAGGTACCGACAATTTGAATGAAATGATTAAGATATCTGCCAAATGAGGCAAAGAATAAGAAAAGCTCAGGACAGACAAAAGTCTTACGCTGATACGCGTAAATTTGAACTGCATTTTTAAATGTGGAATTAAAGTTTCTTAAGATTTCTCCATCGAGGAAAATTATAAAGTTCAGATACAAGAATGTAGAGATCATGTTTTGTAGGACCTTACGAGCTCCTAGTAATGATAGGCCCAGTAGCCTATAGATTGTTACTTCCACCAAATTTGGGGAAAGTACGTTATGTTTTCCACGTGTCACAGTTAAGAAAATATGAATATGACCCAAAACACGTGATCCGCCATAATGACGTGATCTTTAACTCAGATGAGTTGTGATAAAAATCTACGACTATTTTGATCGTACGATTCAACAATTAAAGAATCAAGTTTGGGTCTTTAATGAAAGTCCAATGAAGGAATCATGGACAAAAAGAAATCACGTGAAAAATTTAAGATGTTATGATACAAAGATACCCCTTACTTTTTGAGGAATGCAAATTTCGGGACGAAATTTCTTTTAAGGGGGGTAGAATGCAATATCCCGAAGAATTTAAATGCCAATTACGATATTTAAAATTCGTAAATTAGGATTTCGCCGAAATAAATGAATTAGTAATTTATCGAATAATGATTTCGATTAATTATGAGGAAAAGAATTCCTATTTTATATTCACTAAGGATTGTGAATTAAGGAATATAATTATATAAAGTATTTCGGCAGTAGTATTTTAACGTCGATTGACTATCGATAGTTAAAATTTCATAAAATTTTCTAAGTGACGAAGCTTAGAATTAAATTCCATTATTAATGGAATAATTTAATAAAGTGATTACGACTTTATTACGACCTTTTTGAGATAGGTCGATAATGAGCGTTTGAGACGTTTCAAGCGTCAACGCGTTTAGAGATGAATAGAAACATGAGTTTAATGATCAAGGAAATATAATATTTAAATTCCTATGATTATTATATGTAATTAGAGTATTATTTAGCATTAAGATAATGCTACAACATTAAGGATTAATTATTGAACAATGCACTAATTTTGAAAACCCTAATTCGAAAATTAGGGTTTTCTTGCATGAAATGATACCAATAATTTTTCCTATGATATAATTTATCATCTAAAACATATATTGTGATATATATGTACAATTAGCATGAAAAATCAAAAGTTAGCAATTTAGAATGAAAAAGCCGTGAGCTTTAATGTTCAATAGCTAATTCACGTTAATTTTAGTATGCTTTGCTAAGTTGTGAATTTAATCATGCAAGTGTAATATATTGTACACATTAGCCTAGTAAAATAATTATATGAAACAAGTGGATGAATTTGTTTGTGTTTGGCCGTAAATATTGACTTCAATTTGGGAGTGAAAACTTGATTTTTCTTTTTACATGATTGCATATAAATTTGGGATAGAGTGTAATATATTTATACATGCAAGAGGCATGCAAAATCAGATTTTTATCTCTTATTCATGTGTGTGTGTCGATGCAAGTGAAGAAAAATTGGTCAAACTATTTGTTTCTTTCAAAAACTTTATTCATGTAGTTACTTCCATGACATAAGGCTTAGTGAGTCACCACTTGATTAATGGTAATCCTTGTGTCTTGCAAGCCATGGCCGACGCATGTGTGTGATTCAGATTGAGGATTTTGGGATTCATTGAATTAATTAATGATGAGATGCTTTACCAGAGTATAGGTGATGTATTAAAGTGAAGAATGAGTCACCAAAATATGTTGTTTGGTTGGAGAGTGCCGATACATATGAGTAGAGAATAAAAGTGTAGATTTTGTTTCATTGAATCAAATTTTGTGAAGTGATCGAGAGTGTAGGGAATTAAGTATGACATTTGTTTTACTCCTTTAAGTGTATTAAGTGATAACAATTAAAAACATACTTCTCTTTCCAAACTCAAAACTACCGTAAGCTATTGAGAAGAAAAAAGAAAAGAAAAGAGAAGTGTTCTTCCTTTTTCTTCACCAATCCCTTATTATAAAAGCCTTGCACAATTAATCGACGCCGGTTAAAAGGTTAGGAATTGAACGATCTTTAATTATACGTTAAGATTTTCGTTTTCTAATGGTTCGATTTTAATATACAAGCTTATGTTCTTAGTGCTATAATTATTAGAAATCATGCTAACATGTTTTGTTGTTCATTAATAATGTTTAATATGGTGTCTATGCTTCATATATGATGAATTGATAGCAAGCTAAGCATGTTATGAAGTTTATAAGTGTTGATCGAAAATTATTAAGTTCATATGTTGATGGATTAGAGAGCTATGATGATAGTTAAGCTTGTAGTGATTATTTGGAAAAATTTTGGAAATTTCATGTAAAATATATATATGTACCGATTTGGGTTGAGAACAAATGCTAATGTACAAATCTTTATCTATGAGATAATGTAGCATATTCATGTTATATGGCCTTAATTAGACATTGTGGAAATTTATTAGAATGTTTAGAAAAGAATGAGTTCATATATTGAGGATGGCCGAGAGCCACATAGATTGGCTACATGATATATAAGTTGGTATTGTTGAATTTATGATGAATTAGTGATTTATAATAATGTTTAGGCCTTGAGGAATTTAATTAGAATTTTTGAAAAATAATTGCTATATTAAAGTATGATAGCCGTGACCTATGAAATAAAATAGGTAATGCCCAAATTTTTCTATATTTAATGTTAATACATATTAGTGATACTATAATAAAATAGTACACTATATGAATTTAGAAGAATTTTTGGAAGAAGATTGAAAATTAAAAGCTTAAAAACCGTAAGCTTTAAATAATAGATTAAGGATTTTAATTCCTTAATATCAAGAAGAATAATACATTATATGTCTAAAAATTATTTTAGACATATTAAGAATTTATGAAATTTTATAAAAATAAGATACTATGTTTATGGCGAAACGTTATATTAAATAACGTTAGAAATGAAAAATAATGTTTAATGAATAAGTTAGTTAATATTTGAGAAAAATATTAATGAAGTTTATCGATTTACGTGAAAAATCGAGAATTAGGGTTTTATGAAAAGAAATCGATTTAAAATCGATTTATATGGAAATTAGATATTAAATATATGAATTATTAAAGTATTAATAAAGAAAAGTCAAAATTGTTGACTTTCGAAATTAACGTATGAAATACGTTCGATAAATACGCTAATACGTGTAAAAAGTATTAATTATATAAGGAAATCTCATCGGTGAGAAAAGATTTCATAATGGAAATCCTTGTATCGAAAAACGTGTAGATACGTTGAACGTTTAACCTAAAAGGTTAAAATGAAATAGTTGAACATATCTCATCTCTATCGAAGTACGAGAAATGTTTAGTTAAGATACGCAATTGGATGACGTATTGCATTCGTTAAGGAATTCGAATTATTATAATATAAGTTATCAAAGTTTATTTTAAACTTTGAAAATCTCGAAAAACGTGATGACGCATCTTGAAATCGTTTTACGTAAGGTGAGACGCAGATGCGATCGTTGGCGTAGAAGGAAAGCAATTAAGAAAGCTTACGTGCTCTGTGGGCTTCTTTTCTTATCCTCGAGGATAAAATGCTCTATTTATGATGTTTTCTTTCAAATGAAAAGTAATTATTTATGATGCTCTCTTTTGAGAAATGATTATGAAATGATGATGAAATTACATGCCCAAAATATTTATGTTTTATGTATGTATCCTATCCATGAATGAATGAATGAATGATGAATGTTGTTGGGTCGCTCCCGACTTATGAATGAAATCAATTCGGATCCTATGCTTAGGACTTATACTGCTAGGATTAACGTGTACACCTAATGGTATTGTGTGTGCTATAAGGATAATTCACGGCGGTCACGGCCGACGTAGAGGAGGCCTCTTCTACGGCGTAAATGTTAATGTTATGATGAAATGAAGGATATGGATCATACATACAAGGAAAATGTCTGCAGCATTTAACGTTTATGAAAATGATGAAAAAGTTTAGTAAGCTCGAGGCCTTTTAATCAAAGCCCTTGTGTCTTACCATGATGGGGCGATGTAATTTAAAGATGATAAAATGTTTTTGCATGAGTCCACCGAGTGCATTCTTGTACTCGACCGCATATTTGTTTTAAATGTGCAGATTGAGTCAGTGATGCGATGGAGCGGTGTTGAGCAATAGGAATGTTGTCGCTGAAAAGTTTATACCTTGATAGTACATCGTCATATGTACATATCACATGTTTTCATTGCAAGAACATAAGTTATGTAGTAAGGTCCAAAACATACTTGATATATGTATCACAGTTTAATGTTAAATGGTCTCATTGTTTATTCATCCTGTTTAGAGTAATAATCCTCGCTAAATCGCACTTAGGATTTTGGGGCATACAGAGTGGTATCGAGGCGGTTCGCTCTTTGAACCCAAAATTTCCTTTGAGGTTAAGTCTAGATTGAGTCACTAGACTTCTAAAGATCGGTGACAATGCTCAACACTCCATCACATCAAGCTCAACCGAAATGAGGTAAATGATTCCTTTTCAAAATTTTGAAATGAAAGTTGAAGAGAAAAAGAATCGAGATGATTTTTTTCAAAAGGAATGAAAGATATGAAAGATGAATGATATGAATGGAAGTAATGCAAAGTGATCAAGTTAGAAATGAATGCTTATGATTGATAAAAGGCAAAATGTGCCAAGAATCAAATGTTGAATTTGCAAAATTCAAGTAATACATGCATTCAATAAGTATGTTATGAAATTGAACGAAATTTTCAAGTTTTCATAACCAAATTCGTTCAAATTTCAAGATTATGTATAATGAATGAATATGCTTGAAATGAACGTGAATGGCCAAAGTTGGAATGATGAATTCTTCGAAATTCAAAGAAATGTGCATGTATGAATGAATTATGTTTTCATTATTTGAAACGTTAGTTTCAAATCTCGAGATTAATTATGACAAATGATATGTCATCTCAAGAAGAACATAGACGATATAAGAAGCATGATCACGTATTGCAAAAGAACATAGAAGTATGAACTTCATTCCGTTACAAGAACAAAAGAACGACATGAAGAACGAAAGTAAAGTTAGACTCGAGCTTGGAAGGCAAAAGACGAATGTGAAAATGAACGACTTCGGCATGTGCGACTCGACTTCGACTTCGGGATGTGTAACTCGACTTCGACTTCGGCATGTGCGACTCGACACGACTTCAACATGTGCGACTCGACTTGACTTGGCATGTGCGACTCGATTCGACTTGGCATGTGCGACTCGACCGACTTCGCATGTGCGACTCGATTACGACTTCGGCATGTGCGACTCGACTTCGACCTCGGCATGTGCGACTCGACTTCAATCTCGGCATGTGCGACTCGACTTCGACCTCGGCATGTGCGACCTTGACTTCTACTTCGGCATGTGCGACCGTCGACTTTGACTTCGGTAATTTTATAACATCAACTTTGACATGTCGACCTTGGTAGTTTATACTACATCGGCAACGGAATCGGCATCGGCAACGGCATGCCCGACCTCGGTGTCGGCATCGCCTACGATCTCGGCGCGACCACGCGAATTTTTCCTGCACTGCGCAGTGATTTTGTCTTGACCCGTTCTCCTTCGTTTGAACTCTGATTTACGTAAGGTTTTCGCCTACGTGCCCCTAATGCACTGTACTTTATTTTCTATGAAGGACCGAATCCCTGATTCCTACTCCAGAATTTACGAGAAACAGTTGAATTTGGTTCTATGATTTTTTTAGAATGAGAATGTTATAGTATGATAAGAATCTTAGAATGTTACTAAGAAAGTAAGATTTCCAGTAATACAAGTAGAGCCATGACGTACATGAAAACCTTTGTTGATGACCTATTACGAGTATATAAGGTTTCAAATTTTATTCGTTACCCAATTTACGTCATTGAGTTTAACTCTATGACCTAGTTCCAATTGAGAAATCATTTGAGTTCTCACTTTTACGAAGAAATTTACAACCGAAACCTTATAAAATGTCTTTTGAAACCAAGCCTTGTGTGATCGAGAAAATAATTGTGACGGTCCGCCAGCCCATATGACCAAAGAAATCTCGATGAGTCGTCATTACGGTCTTGGACCTAGATCCCAATTATTCGGTCAAAGAGGATATAGATTCAATCATTAAAAGATGTTATTTTGAGTTGTGAGACAGTACCTCTTGTAAGTAGTCGTGATAATTTCTCCTCGATTCTTGAAACCATCAAGTATGATGAAAATTGACTTACCTTGTCACCTAAGTGCGAATCAGTAAAGGGCGAAACATCAGGCATGAAATGGGTTGACTTATTTCAGCCACCTACAAGTTTCAGACCAGTAAAGTGATAGACATCAAGAAATTTTGATGTAAAGAAAATCTCTATGAGACGAGATACTTTCCATATGATACACGTGGATGTAATGACCATGATGGGCTTTACAAAGATTGATAACAATGAAGTTATACCTTCATATGATCAAGTTATGATAATAAAGTTATGAATAAGATACTCTTTAGCATTGAATGCAAGAGTAAAAGTAAAGAAAAGTATATGATATCCGTGGGATATAATTTCCTCACCATGTCATAACATGAGAGAGAGATTACAACTTATCTTTAAGATAGTTGTTTGTCCTAAACTCTCGTTAGTAGGTTGGACATGTTTAAAGGAATAAAGATGCATGCAAGATATTCTTTTCAAATAATATATATATATATATATAAAGAAATGATAGCATCTCGGAAAATAGATCTCGCTTTATATTAATCAATGAGATTATGCTTGAGCATAATCGGTTCAAGTAATTAAAACTTGGTTAAACAAGCGATAATGAGATTGAGGAATCATAATCCTCGAGATTGTGTGAGCGACTAGGATAGCTCTAGTATGTAAATCAAGTATGGAGAAAATATCTCCAAAGCCAAGACATGGAAATGAGATGCTTGGAATTTAAGTTATGGTGTCTGAATGTACTACCTTACCAAGCCATACGACAATAATGACGGTTCTAACCTCAGATGTGAGAATCAAGTATAACGAAAGTAATATTACTTTCAGATACCATGTTCAAGAAAAGAGACAAAAGTCGAATAGTTGAAGAAACTATGAGCTATACAATGATAAGATAGCCACGACATAATATAAGCTTGGAGACATATGACTTGATAAATAAGGATTTCCTTTAAAAGAGTTAAAGTGAGGATATATGAGAAATATATTCCTAAGATCAATAAAGTAAAAAGGAAGTTGAATCATTCATCTGGATTAGGAATGAATGATAGTGATAGAGACATGACGATCTCTACGATAAGACTTAATTATCGAAATATCAATATCAAAGGATAGGTTGATGTAGACCTAACCACAAAATGCTATTGGTAAAAGCATAACGTGCATCGATACGAAAAGGATACGATAAGCGAGGTGATAGAAGACTATAGCAAGGGAACATAATGTCCCAATGGAAAGGACAATGATATCTGAAATAAATGTTTACTTGAATAGACGGAACACCGTAGACCAAATCCTATACTTCACATCAAAACCGAGCGAACAAAACCAAGAAGGCACGATAGGTATGAGAAAGATTTCTCGGCATACCTATAATAATTTTTACCTATAATATTTTGTTCGATATGGGTGCTTCATGTTCTAACATCGCACAAGTATGTGTAGAAACGATAGAACCTAATTCGAATAACCGAATCAAGAAATGAAAATTTCTTCACCTATATGAGAATTATGGCCGTCATAAGTATGGTAAAGGTTTAGAATTGGACCTAGAATCGCCTAAGGTTCTATCCATGATTTGGATCATTATATCTATGTGGAGCGTAGATATAATTCTAGAAACAAAAGTTTGGAGATGGTCGTCATTCACGTGATCAGTGACCTGGGCCTAGTCTCTTCGTTAGAGATCTTACGCGATAAGATTTTAGCACCCACTATTTGCTTATGCGAATAAATTTAGAGCGGTATCTGTTGATGGTGTAAAACGTAAAATGAGTGATAAGATAAGTGACATGAGTCGTGTCGTAAATTGTCTACAAGTTATATATGTCTTAAAGTGTTTAATTCTTTAGGAGATCTTTCTTGTTTAGAATTTTCTCTATTGCTTCGATTTAAGTTTGACTTATCTAGAAATATCTATTTACAGATGGTAGGAAAAGGAAATAATACGGGTAAGAAGATAACCACAGGGCCTACAAGCTTAGAACTCACACAGCGTATCACGCTCTTTTATTACAAACCGGGCATGGATTTGGGGCAGTTTTGGAGTAATTTCTACACCTTTGGAGGGATGCTCGTAACTATGGGGTTACGGATGAGGATGGTATCCAAAGGCTTATTCGTCGCTTGCCAACAGATCGGTAAAAGTTTGCAAAAGAAGTATCAAGAGAATATCTTCGCATGTAGAAAATTCCAAGACTTGGGCGGACTTACGAGTGATTTTCAACCGGCTCAAGCATACATATAATGCGTATGGAGCGGCACCGATGAGCACTTGTCTGGTCCACGGCAAGTTTCACAAGATTATATAAAGGAATGGTTGTACCACGATGTTCCAAGCGCGCCCACGTCTGTGCCGTCAATTATACCTGTAAGGAGTGAGAATGGTCAAAGGACAGGATCTTACCGCCCTCGCGGACTAGGAGAATTACCACTACCAACTCAACCATACTTTCTGATAAAAGTAACACAAACTTCTAGTATTGAAGAAGAAACAGGGAGCAGCTTGACCCTTGGCTCTCAGATGGAGATAGATCATCGGAGGTATGAAACAAAAACGTACCTGGAGAAAGGCAAGTTTCCAAATGAGGAGTACGATTCCGATGAAGGCCACTCTGAGACGTAAAATCTCATGATTGATATGAGACTTATATGTAGATAATGGTTCATGTTGAAAATGGTGTGGTTAGAAGATGTAAAATAAACAGAGTTCGGAGTACTTTGTGAATATGTTAAAATGGTGTCAAAATTTTGAATGTAAAAAGAACTAGATGCTATGTAATCGATCGACTTGATAGACCGACCTTGTAATTAGTGTATGAAAAGTCCTCATTGAGGCATTTTGATGTAATATATTATATGGTCTTTGTAGAATGGTATCCGAAATACGAAAACGAATTGTTCCGAATAAGATATGGTTACTATGAGATAATAGTTAAGCCATCCGGACTAACAAATGCACCAGCCCTGATCATGAACCTCAAAAATCGAGTATTCCACGCATACTTAGACAATTTTGTCTTAACTTTTATGAATAACGTTCCTATCCATACGAAGAATGAGAAAGAACGTAAAGAACGTCGAAGGACTGTCTTATGAATTTTAAGAGCCGGGCAAATTTTGCCAAAAACAGTATTGTGAATTTCGGCTTAAAAGAAATATTCCTCAGGCACATAGTGTCTTTAGAAGGAATCAAAGTAGAGCTGGCAAAGGATAAAACAATTAAGAATGAAAGTCGTCGATGACCTAAAATGAGATCAGGAATTTCCTAGATTAATTGACTACTATCAGAGAACCATGAAGAACTCTCTAAGGTAGCAAGGCCGATAGCATAGCTACTCCAAAAAGGAATCAAATTTACATGGATTAATAAAAGAAAGGCTATGTATTAATATGAGAAAGAAAATAGCTTACGCATCACAATGACTTCGGCTACATGAATAGAAATTCCCAACTCACGACTTGAAATAGTAACGATAATAAGTACCAAAGTCTTTGAGACATCACTCCTATGACAATAAGTTAAGAACCCGTTACAAATTACAAAATTTTGAATTAATTCTTCGAGCAAAGACATTTGAATACGGGATAGAAAAGATGGCTCGAATTAGTCAAAAAAAAAAAATTACAATTGTGATATAAATATCTCCTACGGAAGGTTAATGTAATTTCTAATGCCCTAAGTTATAAAATTCAATCTAAATTATGATATGTCCCTATAGAAAAGGAAAACTCATTGAGAGTTTAAGAAAATGAAAAGCAGAAATAGTCGGGCAATCGAGAAGCGAGCGTAAGTTGTATTCTCACGCTCAAGGTGACATATGACTAAAGAAAAATGATGATAAATGAAAGGAGAAAGGATGAAAATGGGAATAGAATACAAATTAAGATAAGGAAAGAAGAGCTGAAGGATTTTTAAGAAGCACGGGACAATGTTATATTATCTGAGAAAGGGTTATATGTATATATATTTCAAGCAATAATAAGCTTAGAAATGAAATCATAAATGAAATTCATGACCCTTCTCATACCGCCTAACCCGCAATGACATTAAGAGATATTATGAGTAATGAGAAAAGTTAGATAGTAAGGAATAAAATGAGATATAACCACATCGTCGAAGCGGTGTCTCGGTTATCAATAAGTGGAGGCATTGTATCAATGACCTTATAAGAGGTTATAATCTCTAGAGCTACACGAATGAAAATGGAATGACACAGCAATGGATTTTATGACGGGTTTTACCAAAGTCATAAAGAAGTCGCACTACTATATGGGTAGTAGTGGATGGACTCACCAAATATGTTTGTCTCTGCCTATTCAGATGACTCGTAGATCCAATAAGTTAGCTTAGTCGTACATAAAAGAAATCGTATATTTACATAGGATACTCAAAACCTATCGTTTTGGATAGAGACTCCAAGTTATCCCTAAATTTTGAACTAACTCACAAAAGGAGTTAGACATGAGATTGATCCTTAACATAGATGTCCACTCACCGATAGATGGACACTTAAAAAGGACAATATGGATGTTTAAGAATACGATAGACCATTAATATTAAATCAAGGTGCAAGTGGGAACGTGTTGTACCACTTGTTAAGTTCACGCACGACCATAGCTGTCAAGCAACGATCAATATAGCCATATGAGACATTATGAGGAAAGAAGTTTTGACCACCACTTTAATGAAATAAAGTAAGTGAGAGAAAGTATAAGGTACCGACAATGTGAATGAAATGATTAAGATATCTGCCAAATGAGACAAAGAATAAGAAAAGCTCAGGACAGACAAAAGTCTTACGCTGATACGCGTAAATTTGAACTGCATTTTTAAATGTGGAATTAAAGTTTCTTAAGATTTCTCCATCGAGGAAAATTATAAAGTTCAGATACAAGAATGTAGAGATCATGTTTTGTAGGACCTTACGAGCTCCTAGTAATGATAGGCCCAGTAGCCTATAGATTGGTACTTCCACAAAATTTGGGGAAAGTACGTTATGTTTTCCACGTGTCACAGTTAAGGAAATATGAATATGACCCAAAACACGTGATCCGCCATAATGACGTGATCTTTAACTCAAGATGAGTTGTGATAAAATCTACGACTATTTTGATCGTACGATTCAACGATTAAAGAATCAAGTTTGGGTCTTTAATGAAAGTCCAATGAAGGAATCATGGACAAAAAGAAATCACGTGGAGAATTTAAGTTGTTATGATACAAAGATACCCCTTACTTTATGAGGAATGCAAATTTCGGGACGAAATTTCTTTTAAGGGGGGTAGAATGCAATATCCCGAAGAATTTAAATGACAATTACGATATTTAAAATTCGTAAATTAGGATTTCGCCGAAATAAATGAATTAGTAATTTATCGAATAATGATTTCGATTAATTATGAGAAAAGAATTCTATTTTATATTCACTAAGGATTGTGAATTAAGGAATAGAATTATATAAAGTATTTCAAGATAGTATTTTAACGTCGATCGACTATCGATAGTTAAAATTTCATAAAATTTTCTAAGTGATAAGCTTAGAATTAAATTTCATTATTAATGGAATAATTTAATAAAGTGATTACGACTTTATTACGACCTTTTTGAGATAGGTCGATAATGAACGTTTTGAGACGTTTCAAACGTCAACGTTTAGAGATGAATAGAAACATGAGTTTAATGATCAAGGAAATATAATATTTAAATTCCTATTATTATTATATGTAATTAGAGTATTATTTAGCATTAAGATAATGCTAGAACATTAAGGATTAATTATTGAACAATGCACTAATTTTCGAAAACCCTAATTCGAAAATTAGGGTTTTCTTGCATGAAATTATACCAATAATTTTTTCTATGATATAATTTATCATCTAAAACATATATTGTGATATATATGTACAATTAGCATGAAAAATCAAAAGTTAGCAATTTAGAATGAAAAAGCCGTGAGCTTTAATGTTCAATAGCTAATTCACGTTAATTTTAGTATGCTTTGCTAAGTTGTGAATTTAATCATGCAAGTATAATATATTGTACACATTAGCCTAGTAAAATAATTATATGAAACAAGTGGATGAATTTTTTGTGTTTGGTCGTAAATATTGACTTCAATTTGGGAGTGAAAACTTGATTTTCTTTTACATGATTGCATATAAATTTGGGATAGAGTGTAATATATTTATACATGCAAGAGGCATGCAAAATCAGATTTTATCTCTTATTCATGTGTGTGTGTCGATGCAAGTGAAGAAAATTGGTCAAACTATTTGTTTCTTTCAAAACTTTTTTCATGTAGTTACTTCCATGACATAAGGCTTAGTGAGTCACCACTGATTAATGGTAATCCTTGTGTCTTGCAAGCCATGGCCGACGATGTGTGTGATTCAGATTGAGGATTTTGGGATTCATTGAATTAATTAATGATGAGATGCTTTACTAGAGTATAGGTGATGTATTAAAGTGAAGAATGAGTCACCAAAATATGTTGTTTGGTTGGAGAGTGCCGACACATATGAGTAGAGAATAAAAGTGTAGATTTTGTTTCATTGAATCAAATTTTGTGAAGTGATCGAGAGTGTAGGGAATTAAGTATGACATTTGTTTTACTCCTTTAAGTGTATTAGTGATAACAATTAAAACATACTTCTTTCCAAACTCAAAACTACCGTAAGCTATTGAGAAGAAAAAAAAAGAAAGAGAAGTGTTCTTCCTTTTCTTCACCAATCCTTATTATAAAAGCCTTGCACAATTAATCGACGCGGTTAAAGGTTAGGAATTGAACGACCTTTAATTATACGTTAAGATTTTTGTTTTCTAATGGTTCGATTTTAATATACAAGCTTATGTTCTTAGTGCTATAATTATTAGAAATCATGCTAACATGTTTGGTTGTTCATTAATAATGTTTAATATGGTGTCTATGCTTCATATATGATGAATTGATAGCAAGCTAAGCATGTTATGAAGTTTATAAGTGTTGATCGAAAATTATTAAGTTTATATGTTGATGGATTAGAGAGCTATGATGATAGTTAAGCTTGTAGTGATTATTTGGAAAAAAATTTGGAAATTTCATGTAAAATATATATATGTACCGATTTGGGTTGAGAACAAATGCTAATGTACAAATCTTTATCTATGAGATAATGTAGCATATTCATGTTATATGGCCTTAATTAGACATTGTGAAAATTTATTAGAATGTTTAGAAAAGAATGAGTTCATATATTGAGGATGGCCGAGAGCCATATAGATTGGCTACACGATATATAAGTTGGTATTGTTGAATTTATGATGAATTAGTGATGTATAATAATGTTTACGCCTTGAGGAATTTAATTAGAATTTTTGGAAAATAATTGCTATATTAAAGTATGATAGTCGTGACCTATGAAATAAAATAGGTAATGCCCAAATTTTTCTATATTTAATGTTAATACATATGAGTGATACTATGATAAAATAGTACACTATATGAATTTAGAAGAATTTTTGGAGGAAGATTGAAAATTAAAAGCTTAAAAACCGTAAGCATTAAATAATAGATTAAGGATTTTAATTCCTTAATATCAAGAAGAATAATACATTATATGTCTAAAAATTATTTTAGACATATTAAGAATTTATGAAATTTTATAAACATAAGATACTATGTTTATGGCGAAACGTTATATTAAATAACGTTAGAAATGAAAAATAATGTTTAATGAATAAGTTGGTTAATATTTGAGAAAAATATTAATGAAGTTTATCGATTTACGTGAAAAATCGAGAATTAGGGTTTTATGAAAAGAAATCGATTTAAAATCGATTTATATGGAAATTAGATATTAAATATATGAATTATTAAAGTATTAATAAAGAAAAGTCAAAATTATTGACTTTGAAATTAACGTATGAAATACGCTCGATAAATACGCTAATACGTGTAAAAGCGATTAATTATATAAGAAATCTCATCGGTGAGAAAAGATTTCATAATGGAAATCCTTGTATCAAAAACGTGTAGACATCGTTGAACGCTTAACCTAAAAGGTTGAAATGAAATAGTTGAACATATCTCATCTCTATCAAGCACGAGAAATGTTTAGTTAAGATACGCGATTGGATGACGTATTGCATTCGTTAATGAATTCGAATTATTATAATATAAGTTATCAAAGTTTATTTAAACTTTGAAAATCTCAAAACGCGATGACGACTTAATTCCTTTTACGTAAAGGTGAGGCGGATGCGATCGTTGGCGTAGAAGGAAAGCGAATTAAGAGAGCTTACGCACTGTGGGCTTCTTTTCTTATCCTCGAGGATAAAATGCTCTATTTATGATCTTTCTTTGAAATGAAAAATAATTATTTATGATGCTCTCTTTTGAGAAATGATTATGAAATGATGATGAAATTACATGCCCAAAATGTTTATGTTTTATGTATGTATCCTATCCATGAATGAATGAATGAATGATGAATGTTGTTGGGTCGCTCCCGACTTATGAATGAAATCGAATTCGGATCCTATGCCGGAAGACTTATACAGCGCCAGATTAACGTGTACACCTAATGGTGTTGTGTCTTTGTAAGGACAATTCACGGCGGTCACAATGACGTAGAGGAGGCCTCCTTCTACGGCGTAAATGTTAATGTTATGATGAAATGAAGGATATGGATCATACATACAAGGAAAATGTCTGTGAGCATTTAACGTTTATGAAAATGATGAAAAGTTTAGTAAGCTCGAGGCCTTTTAATCAAAACCCTTGTGTCTTACCATGACGGGCGATGTAATTTAAAGATGATAAAATGTTTTGGCATGAGTCCACCGAGTGCATTCTTGTACTCACCTGCATATTTGTTTTAAATGTGCGATTGAGTGATGATGCGATGGGCGGTGTTGAGCAATAGGAATGTTGTCGTTGAAAAGTTTATACCTTGATTGTACATCGTCATATGTACATATCACATGTTTTCCATTGCAAGAACATAAGTTATGTAGTAAGGTCCAAAACATACTTGATATATGTATCACGTTTAATGTTAAATGGTCTCATTGTTTATTCATCCTGTTTAGAGTAATAATCCTCGCTAAATCGCACTTAGATTTGTGGGTCATTATGATTAATTAATATTTAAGAAAAATATTAATGAAGTTTATCGATTTACGTGAAAAATCGAGAATTAAGACCTTATGAAAAGAAATCGATTGAAAATCGATTTATATTGAATTTAGATATTAAATTATGAATTATTAAAGAAATTAATAAAGAAAAGTCAAAATGTTGACTTTTGAAATCAACGTATGAAATACGTTCGAAAAATACGCTAAAACGTGTAAAACGTATTATTTATATAAGGAAATCTCATTAGTGAGAAAGATTTCATAATTTAAATCCTTGCATCGAAAAACGTGTAAATACGTTAAACGTTTAACCTAAAAGGTTAAAATGAAATAGTTGAACATATCTCGAAGTACGAGAAATGTTTAGTTCAAAATACGCGATTGAACGGCGTATTGAATTCGTTAAGGAATTCAAATTATTTTAGAATAAGTTATCAAAGTTTATTCTAAACTTTGAAAATGTCGAAAAACGTCACCAACGTATCGTTTTTACGTAAAGGTGTGGAAGCTGACGCGACGACTTGACGCAGAAGAAGAATCGAAAATTTGACGATCATGGAGTCCAGGTGGGCTTTACTATACTCCTACGTGATAAAATGCTAAACAAATGATTTTGTTTATGATGCTTATATCAAGAAATGATGATAAAATGTTTATGAAATTACACGCCAAAATGTTTATGTTTTATGTATGTATCCTATCCTCGAATGAAATGATATGAATGTGTTGGTTCGCTACCAACTTATGAATGGAATCGAATTCGGATCCTATCTTGGAAGGCTTATACAGCTAGGATTAACGTGTACACAAGATAATAGTATTGTGGGAGCTGTAAGGACAATGCATCGGCGGTCACGTGACGTAGAGGAGGCCTCCTTCTACTGGCTAAATGATAAAGTTATGATAAAAGGATAAGGATATGGATCATACATGCAAGTAAAATGCTTCGCCAAACACGATGTTTATGAATTAATGAAAATGATTTAGTAAGTACAAGGTATTTTAAGAAAAACCTCAGATCTTACCATGATGTGTGATGTAATTTAAATACGATAAAATGTTTGGCATGAGTCCACCGAGTGCATCCTTGTACTCAGCCCTGCATGTTTGCTTTAAATGTGCAGGTTGAGCTGTTGATGGTGTTGATGGAGAGTGTTGAGAAGTCTGAACGTTTTGATGTTTAAGTATATATGTTAGAAACCTTGGGTACACGTCGGCATACGTGTATTCACATGCCTTCCGCTGTGTTTTGAACAATGTCTGCTTTTGAATATCATGCCTAAGTTTGAATGTTTATAGCTTAAGTCCTTCAGATCGTTAGTTTCTTTTGGATCTGCTGGTTTAGCCTTCCTGGTACATTATAGTATTAATGTATATTATGTCAAATCGTCTTATTTCAAGTGTTTAATGTCTTTGATGTAATCATTTATGAACCCTAATTACTGTTCCTAGTATCAGTCCTCCTTAGTCCGTCCTTAATGATTATGGGGCTGTTACATTATTAGTTGTTATCAAGAAAGTTCAGTATGTGAAGTTCAAAGTTATTGTTTTATTTTGATGATTATTCATGTGTTCTATATTTAGATGCTAATATTATGCATAAATGAGAGTTTAATTATGAAATATATGTGCTTTGAGAAGTATGATCTAACCCTAGGTTTGATTTTTAATGATGTTGTATTATGCTTGAATTATGTTTATAATTATGTGTTCCAATGTATTTATGTCACAGACCCACAATCCTTAGTACGGATTAACAGGACTATAACTCTAAACAGGATAATTATAAAGGAGATTCTTTTAACAATAAACTGTAAAACATATGTCAAGTATATTCTTTGACTTTAGTACATAAATTTAGGTTCTTGCAATGAAAACATGTGATAAGTACATATGACGATGTACTATCAAGGTATAAACTTTTCAACGACAATAATCTATTGCTCAACACCGCCCATCCTTCATCCGCTCAACCTCGCACATTTAAAACAAACATGCGGTGAGTACAAGAATGCACTCGGTGGACTCATGCCAAAAATATTTTATCATTTGAAGATTACATTGCCACATCATGGTAAGACACAGGGTTTTAGTTGAAAAGCCTTGTGCTTACTAAAATCATTTTATCATTTCTCAAAATGATCGCTCGCGTGCATTTTTCTTGGTGTGTATGATCCATATCCCTTATCATCATTCATCATAACATCATAGTCGAACGCCGTGAAGGAGGCCTCCTCTACGACGCCGTGACCGCCGTGAATTGTCCTTACAAAGACACAATCACCTTAGGTACACGTTAATCCTAGCTGTGTTGTCCTTCCCAAGAGGATCCGATATCGATTTTCATTCATAAGTTGGGAGTGACCCAACAACATTCATAACATTTCATAACATCTCATAACATCTTCGATAGGATACATACACAAAACATAAACATTTTGGCGGTAATCATGTAAACATTTTATCAACAGTTGAAATAAGCATCGTAAATAAATATTTCAAAAGCATTTTATTTTTGAGTAGAGTAAAGCCCACCCGGATGTAGATCGCCTTTAATCGATTTCTTGGACTGTAAGTCCCGGACTTAGCCTATCTATTCTTCGCCTTGAAGTTCGGAGTAGAAACTATCCATCGAGTCTTAGAATCCATATTTCTACTATAGTGTATATCAAGGTATGATATACACTCAATTGAGCATGTAGGAAGACCTAGTCAAATATTTCACGTTAAGGTATGCTTTCGTGAAAATATCGTATCATGATGTTTTATCATAGTTCGTACATCTTATAATGCTCATCGCACCTTGCGACATAACATAATGAATGCATCAATTACTAGCATGTTAGTCACATAAGGCATATTTCACAAAGGGTTTCCAACACTTAGTCAAATTTTCAAGTGTTGAATTTCAGCAAAACAGCTTGAAACAACCCAAGTGACGACTTTGACGATCCATAACTCTCGATTCAGAATACGTATGGTCGCACAAAGATACATTCTGAAACCTCTAAACATGTACTATAAGTTCTAAGAAGGAATTAAATCCAAAAGAATCGTGGTTCTGAAGATATAGGGTCTCAAAGTGAGAAACTCAATCTGACTTCTATACTTAGAAAATTTTCAGAATTTCCAGTTTTAGCTTAACGACGAGGGTTTTATGAGGCTCGTAACTTTTGACTCACAATGCAAAAATGGCTACAGGCTACCAATTTAGAAACCTTGTAACAAGTACTACATATGTCATGAAGACCACACTGGAAAATATCTAAAGCATCGAGAAATACATAAGCTCAAAGTTGACTAGTTGGAAATGGACAGTTTCCAGTAGGTGACTTTGGGTCGATGAAAGGTATACCTATAAAACTTGGTTTGGGATCAAACTTTCCAGATCACAACTAGACATGGTGAGGAACATTTCTTATGAAGAAACCCAGGTCCAAATCGGACTACAAATGGCTTGAACACCTCACGTAAAAGTCATACTCGAACAGCCTATTATATGAAAGATTTACTAAGGCAGTTTGTCCAAAACAACTTACTGTAATGTATCAACTTTAAAAATTCACCGTGAGTTCATTATAAGGAATCTGGAAATGAAACCAATCATATTGAAAAGCCACTTAAGTCTAGTTTTATCCAGAAAAAGCCTCACTCAATGATTCACCATAGATTGGGAGATAAAAATGTTTTACCACAAGCTATCAATCCCGTGACAGTTTTGTGCAGTTAACTTGTAAAATCTGGAATAAATAGTAAAGATTTTAGAAAATTCTGAAAATTTACAGGAATCTTCCAGACATGCTGAATTATGTTTCTGCCAAATTTTAGAGTTTTATAATTATCCAATCTTAAAACGAAAGCCACGCACTATGGGTGATAAACACGGCGATTTCGCAGATTTGTGCAGTGTTTTGATAAATACAATTAAAATAGAAAATCAAGTTGGATGGACTTGAAATTTTACAGAGGCATACTAGACACATATAATTTCAACATATCAAAATTCACAATCATCGGACCACTGAAACTTACTCAAATGAATTCGGAAGTTACTGATCGTCCAGATTAACAACATGCAATCACTTTCAAGTATAGAACCAACACCATCAAGCTTATTGATGAACATGCATGTGTATATTTCGATCAAAGTAACTTATGGGTGTAGGGATTTTACCTTGGATCAGAGTTTTAACAAGGTTGAGGAGAGATGGAGGTGCGACGGAGCTCATGCTCCGTTGAGATGAAAGTGGGGAGGGAGGAGCTCTTGGCCTCCTTGCAAACCTTAGAGAGAGGAGGAGAGGAGATGGTTGCAGTCTGAATTTGGGGAGGGAGAGTGTCGTGGGGGAAGGCTGAAGTGGGGAGTGTGGTGTTACATGGGGTGGTAGCTTAGGGTGACAAGTGTTGTCCCATGACCTTGCATGGTAACACTTGTCCCTACACACACACACCCTCTACACGACACACACACACATGCACTATATATATATCTGATTTTAATTGCTTAGTTAGGTTATAATTAATCACATTGTCATATAGTAGATACATGCAAAAGAATAAATCAACAAATAAGTGCTTAGTATATATGTATATAGCTCTCGCTATTACACTATGCCAAAGGGTCCAAATTTTATTTTCCATGCCAAACATTGATATATGTTATGACATATAGTTTAGATGATAAATAATATCATAGGATAAATTAATGGCATCATTTTATGCGACAAAAATCGAGTTCGCAAATTAGGGTTTTCAAACGTTTGAAAAATTGGTCACTACCAAATCTTGATGATCTAGCATTGATTTAATGCTAAAATAATACTGTAATTACATATACTAATCATAGGAAATAAATTCCTATAATTTCTTGATCGATTAAAACGCTTTTCGTTTCATCTCAAAACGTTAACGTTTGTAAACGTTGCAAAACGTTCATTATCGACTCATCTCGAAATGGTCGTCATCACTTTATTACATTATTCCATTAATAATGGAATTTAATTCTAAGCTTAATTTCTTAGAAAATATCATGAATTTTAACTATCGATACGTGATCGACGTTAAAATAATCTCGCCGATATACTTCATATACTTTTATTCCTTAATTCACAATTCTCATGAATATAAAATAGGATTTCATTCCTTCGTAATTAATCAAGTCATTATTCGATATCATTCGATTGAATATCTCAATGAAAGCTTTGATTTCTGGTTTTAAATACCGTAATTGGGCATTTAATTCATGGGTATTACATCCTACCCTTAAAAGAAATTTCGTCCCGAAATTTGCATACCTCATAAAGTATGGGTATCTTAACATCATAACATCATAACTTTCTATGTGCTTTTCTTTCGCTCATGGTTCTTCCATCGACTTTCATTATAAGACTCAAACTTGCTTCTTTAATCGTTGAATCGCACTATCAAATTAGTCGAGATTTTCATCATAACTCATCCGAGTCAAAGGTCATGTCATCATGTTGGTTTACGAGAATTGGGTCATTTTCGTATTTCAATCGCGATACGTGGAAAAACATTTCGTACTTTCCCCAAATGTGGTGGAAGTACCAAGCTATAAGCTACTAGGCTATCATTGCTAGGAGCTCGTAAGGTCCTTTAAAACGTGATCTCAACATTCTTGTATCTAAACTTATAATTCCCTAGATGGAGAAATTTTAAGAAACTTTAATTCGCATTCAAGAATGTTCGGGTTTACGCGCATCAACAGTAAGATTTTGTCCGTCCCGAGCTTTTCTTATTCCTCGCCTCGTTGGTAGATATCTTAATCGTTTCATTTACAACGCCGAGGACTTTATACCTTTGCTCACCTACTTTGTTACAATAAAGTGGTGGTTAATACTTCTTTTCGTAATACGCTTCATAAGGCTACATTGATCGTTGTTCGCGCCTACGACGCACATAAACTTACCAAGTGGTACAATAAGTTCCCACCGATACCTTGGTTTATCACTTGTTCTATTGTATCCTTAAACATTCATATCGTCCTTTTGATTGTCCTTCCGCACGTGAGCGGACATCTATGTTAAGGCTCAATCTCGTGTCTAACTCATTTTGTGAGTTAGTTCCAAAACTAGGGTATTCTCAAGTCTCTATCTCGAACCGACAGTTTTGGTACTCCTGTAAATATACGATTTTTTATGTACGATCGAGCTAACTTATCGGATCTATGAGTCATCCGAATAGACAGAGACAAAACATAATTGGCGTAGTCAATCCACTACTAGCTATATGGTAGTGCGACTTCTTTATGATTTTGGTAAAATCATCATAAAATCTATTTCTATATCATTCTATTTTCATTCGTAGTTCTAGAGATTATACTCTTATAAGGCCTTTGATACAATGCCTTTACTTATTGGTAACCGAGACATCTTTCGTCAATATGGTTATATCTCATTTCATTCCTTGCTATCTAACTTTTCTTATAAATCATAATACATCTTAATAATGCCTGGTTGGCGGTATGAGAAGGATCATGAAATTCATTCTTGGTTTTATTTCTAAGCTTATTATTGCTTGGGAATATATGTATATATCTATCTCTTAGACAATATAACACTGCCTAGTGCTCCTTAAAATATCCTTTAGCTCTTCATTCCTTATTTTAATTTGCATTCTATTCCCATCTTCATTTTCTTTTTAGTCATATTTCACCTTGGTTGTGGGAATACTACTTACATTCGTCCTCGATTTCCGACTATTTCGCTCTCGTTTTCTTAACCTTTTCGATGAGTTTTCCTTTTCTATAAGGACATACCATGATTTAGACTGAATTTTATATCTTAGGCATTAAATTCTACATTAACCGCTCATAGGTGATCATTTATCATATTTATAATCTTTACCGATTTGAGCCATCTTTTCTATCCTCGTATCCAAGTTTCTTTGCTTTCGACGAATAACTTCAAATTTTGTAAATTGTGAAGGGTTCTTAACTTATTGATATAGGAGTGATGTTCTCGCGACTTTAGTATTTATACTCATCACTACTATCGAGGTAATAGATTTTGGCACCGTGAAGTCGATAATCTCCTTTACATACAATTTGGGCTAACTTATCGATCCATAAGTACTTTGGATTGGTAGGAAGTGAGCACTCTTGGTGAGTCTATCAACAATTACCAATATAGTGGTGTTCCTCTTTATTTGGGTAATTTCGTAACGAAGTCCATCGTTATTTCATCCCATTTCCACTCGGGTATTTCCAACTACAGAACTTTCCGTATGGACGTTGGTGTAACGCTTTCATCTGGCGGCAAACAAGGCGGTGTTCTACGAAAGAAGCTATGTCTCGCTTCATGCCTTCCCACCAAAACTTTTCTTTCGTGTCTTGGTACACCTTAGTACTATCACGGGTGGGCGGTGTAGGGTGTATCGTGAGCCTCACTCATTATTTCATTTTGAAGTTTTGCGCCGTCTGAACGCATATTCTTCCTTCGCACAATAAGGCGTTGTCCGACGCCTCCCGGAAGTTCTTAAATCCTTGATCCTTACCCTTTCTCGGGATCTTTTCTAACTTTTCCTCCATCCTTTGTCTCTCGACGATCTTTTTTCTTAAATCAGATTCTATCACTATTTCAAGTCATGAGTTGGGAAATTCTGTTCATGTGGCCTAAGTCATCGTGACACATAAGTTATTATTTATCTCATATTAATACATAGCCTTACTTTTATTAATCCGTGAGAATTGTGACTCTATTTTGGGGTAACTATCTTATTAGTCTTGTTACCTAGAGAGTTCTTAATGGATCTCAATGTAAATCAATTAATCTATAAAATTCACGATCTTATTTTAGGTCATTGACGTCTTTCATCTTTAATTGTTTTGTCCTTTGTCAGATCTACATTGTTTTCTTCTAAAGACACTATGTGCCTGAGGAATATTTCTCTTTTAAGCCGAAATTTACAAAATCAGATTTGCAAAATTTTGGCTCTTAAAAGTCGTAAGACGACCTTCGATTTTCTTTATGTTCTTTCTCGTCCTTTGAATAGATAAGAACATCATCTATGAGGATTGAGATAAAATTATCTAGGTATGGGTGAAACACTCGATTTTTGAGGTTCATAAAGCAGTGGTGCATTGGTTAGTCCGAATGACGTAACTATTATCTCATAGTAACCATATCTTGTTTGGAACGATTTGTTTTCGTATTTGGATATCATTCTATACTGACCATATAATATTACATCATAATGCCTCAGTGAGGACTTTTATACATTACTTACGATGGTCGGTCTACCGAGCTAACTGCTTATAAGGCGTCTAGCTCTTTTTACACTCAAAACTTTGACACTTCTTCACCATATTCATAAACTCTTCCAAACTACGTTTATTTTACATATTATAATCACATCATTTTCATCATAAACCATTATTTACATATAAGTCTCATAGGATCCTAAGATTCTAGGTCTCTGAGTGACCTTTGTCAGAGTCGTACTCCTCCATTGGAAACTTATCTTTCTCCGAGTATGTTTCTATTTTCATACTTCTGATGATCATTCTCTTTCAGAGAGCCAGGGGTCAAGCTGCTCTCTGTTTCTTCTTTGGTACCAGAAGTGTGTGTTACTTTTATCAGAAAGTAAGGTCGAGTTGGGTAGTGGTAATTCTCCTAATCTTCGAGGGCGATAAAATTTTGTCCTTTTGCCCTTCTCGTCTCTTTCTGGTACCATTGATGGCACAGGACGTGGGGCGACATTTGGAATATCAGGATACAACCATTTCTTTATGCCGTGCAGTGTAACTTGCCGAGGACTAGGACAAGTACTCGTAGGTGTCGTTCCCTACGCATTATATGTATACTTAAGCTTGTTGACAAATCTCGTAAGTGCATCAGGCTTTGGAATTTTATCGTGAGAAAATATTCTCTCGATACTTCTTTTGCAAAAATTCTTCCAATCATTGTGCAACCGACAAATACGTCGTTGGTACCCTCCTCATTTGACACTCTATAGTTACGAGTATCCATCGAGAGGTGCAAAATTTTTCTAAAACTGTTCTAAATTCATTCCTAGTTCATATTAAAAGAGCCGATATGTCTTGTGTGAGTTATAACCTTGTAGGCCTTAGGTTAACTCCCTCTTTTTTTTTTTACTCGCGGACCCTTTTCTTGCCATCCGTAAACATATAGTTCTAGATGAGTCCGACTTAAATTAAGCAATGGAGGAAATTTTAATAAGAAGGATCTCTTAATGAATTATACACCTTAAGACGTATATAACCTATAGACTACTTGTGACACGACTCATGACACTTATCTTAATACTCATTTCACGTTTTACATCTTCAGTCGTATGTTCCCTTAAAGATATTCGCATAGGCGAACAGTGGGTACTAATATTACATTGTGTAAAACCTCTAACGAAAAGGTTAGGCCTGTGTCACTAATCACATGAATGACACCATTTTCAAACTTCTTTCTAAAATTATATCTACGCTCCACATAGATATAATGATCCAAATCATTGGATAGCACTTTAGGCGATTCTAGGTTCAATTCGAGCTTTAAGTAACACTTGCGATGGTCATAATTCCCGTATAGGTAAGGAGATTTTCATTTCTTGATCTGTTTACCACGAGTTGGGTTCTATCGCTTCTACGCATACTTGTGCGATGTCAAAAAGCGAAGCACCTATATCGAACAAGATCTTACGGCTATTCTGATAAAATTTTCCTCATACATATTCTGCCTTTTGGTTCTGTTTGTTCTGTTTTCGATGCAAGGTATAGGCTTTGGTCTACGGTGTTCCCGTTTATTCAAGTAAATGTCTATTTCATATGTCATTGTCCTTTCCGTTGGGACATTATGTTCCCTTGCTATGGTCTTCTGTTGCCTCATTCACCCTATACTTCTTGGTATTAGTATCGTTATGCTTTTACTAATAGCATTCATGGTTAGGTTTACATCAACTTATCCTTTGATATTGATATATTTCCATAACTAAGTCTCATCTTAGAGATCGTCATGTTTCTATCACTATCATTCATTCCTAATCCAATATGAATGATTTAATTCCCCTTTTGGATATACGTCATTTCTTCTTAATCTTTTATTGATTCATCATGCAATTTCGCATAAGATAAAATCCTTTGTCCACTGGGGATGTATTATACTTTTGCTTTGACGTCAAATATCTTTACCATTTTCTTGACATTCAATGAATACTTCATTCCATGTCCGAGATAGTTAATATCCCACTTTATTGATCGTCGCAAAAGTATGAGGGATAATCTTTCCAATTGGATTTACCTTAAAGTCCCTCAACGTAAATCTCATACGTGTTCTCTTGGATGTATTTCCTTTGCAAGATCTATAGAAACTATCTTGCTTGTTAACTATTAAGTTACACAAGACAAGCGTTTCGTGTCATTATAACTTAGAGTATTAAGATTTATTTCAAAATAATGAATCTATTTCTTAATCCGCTTCCTTACTTCAAGGGAATTACCTTACTTATCAAGTCATAACATTTCGAAACTTATGTCATATCGTGAACTATCTAATTGTATAATTAAGTAATTTCTTACGCTATTTTGACTTTTTATGCATTTTCTTGAGCATGGTATCCGAAAGTAATCTTACTTTCTTTATACTTGGTTTCCACTTTCGTGACTAAAACCTTTATCATCGTATATGGCTTGGTAGGGTAGTACCTTCGTATCCATAACTTAAATTCTAAGCATCTTATTTCCATGTCTTGGCCTCGAGTTATTTCCTCCATACTTAGTTCACATATTAGGGCTATCCTCGTCGTTCACACAATCTTGAGGATTATGATTCCTCAATCTCATTATCTTTTGTTTAACTAAGTTTTAATTACTCCGAATCGATTATGCTCAAACATAATCTCATTGACTGAGGTATAAGGCGGGAGATTTATTGTCTGAGACGCTATCATTTCCTTTATATATATATATTCTTTGAAAAGAATATCTTTCATGCATCTTCATTCTTTTTTTTTTAAAACATGTCCAACCTACTAACGAGGTTTCAAGGACATCCAACTATCTTAAAGATAGGTTGTAATCGCTCGTCATGACATAATAAGGGAAATTCATATCCCACAGATATCATATACTTTCTTTTACTCTTGCATTCAACGCTAAAGAGTATCTCACATCATGTGTATCATAGGAAGAATATCTCGCCTCATCGAGATTTTCTTTACATCATAATTTCTTGATGTCTATCACTTTACTAGTCTCGAAACTTTTAGGTGATCGAGATAAGTCAACCTATTTCATGCCCGACATTTATCGCTTTACTAATTGTACTTAAGTGACAAGGTAAGTCAACTTTCATCTTACTTGATGGTTTAAAAAAATCAAGGAGAAATTATCACGACTACCTAAAAAGGTATTGTCTCGTCCATCAAGATAACATCTTTCAATGATCTAAATCGATATGTTCCTTCGGGTGAAAATGGGGCTCTAGGTCCGAAGACCGTAATGACGACTCTCGAGATTTCTTTGGTCATATGGGCTGGCGGACCCGTCACAATTATATTCTCAGTCACGCAAGGATTTGGGTTCAAAAGGACACTTTGTAAATTTTGAGTTGGAATTTTCTTCGAAGAAGTGAGAAACTCGAATGATTTCTCAATTGGAACTAGGTCATGTAGTTAATCTCAATGATGTAAATTGGGTAATGGATATAATTTGAAAGCTTATATACCCATAATAGGTCATCAACAAAGTTCTCATGTATGTCAAGGTTCTACTTGTATTACTGAAGATTTTACTTTCTTAGTAACATTCTAGGATTCGTATCATACTATAACAGTCTTACTCTTTTCAAATCATAGAACTAACTTCAACTGATTCTCATGAATTCTGGAGTAGGAATCAGGAATTTGGTCCTCCATAAGAAATGAAGTACAGTGCATTAGGAGCACGTAGGCGAAAACCGTACGTAAATCGGAGTTCACACGACCGAGAACGAGTCAAAACAAAATCACTGCGCAGTGCAGGGAAATTTACACGCTTTCGCGCCGAGGTCATAAGCGATGCCGACACCAAGGTCGTACATGCCGTTACCGATGCCGAGGTAGTACAGAATATTGCTGATTTCGAAGTCGACAGTCGCACATGCCGAGGTTGAAGCCGAGGTCGTACATGTCGAGGTCGAACAATTTCGTATAAATCTTTCACTTTTCTTCACTCAAGATGGAATGAAGTTCTCAAATCCATCACTAATCTTGTTCTTGTAATTGAAGGAAGTTCTTACTTCTATGTTCTTTCGTAAAAGTGATCATGCTTTAAAAGTCTACGCTCATTGAGCTAGCATGCTCATCATCATAATCAACTTTGAGATTGAAGTAAAACTTCGAATATTCCTACGTAGTTCATTTGTACGAACGTATTTCGTTGAATTTAAAGAATTCAACATATCGTATTTGACAAATAAATGTCCAATCTCAATCATTTTAAAACATGAATAATCATAACTTTGTTCATAATAATGAACCCTTATTAAATTCCGTGAATTCAAACATTTCATCTTCGCATATCGTGCAAACTTTCTCATATCATTGTCATCATCTTTCTTATATTTTCCTTCTTTTCATAACTTTCTTGACAAGTCATTTGTCATATCATTCATTTTCAACCGTTCTCATAGCTTTCATTTCTTTTAAAGATCATTTCAATCATCCTTCACTTCAAACTTTTCATTTTATTTAAAAAATCATTTCATAAACATTCGTCCGACTGTGCTAATTTTCAAAACTTTGGGAAAAGAGTCATTTACCTCATTTCGGTTGAGCTTGATGTGATGGAGTGTTGAGCATTGTCACCGATCTCTAGAAGTCTAATGACTCAATCTAGACTTAACCTTAAAGAAGATTTTGGGTTCAAGAGCGAACCGCTCGATACCACTCTGTCACCTGCCCCACAATCCTTAGTACGGATTAACAGGACTATAACTCTAAACATGGATAATTATAAAGGAGATTCTTTTAACAATAAACGTCAGAAACATATGTCAAGTATATTCTTTGACTTTAGTACATAAATTTAGGTTCTTGCAATGAAAACATGTGATAAGTACATACGACGATGTACTATCAAGGTATAAACTTTTCAATGACAATAATCCTATTGCTCAACACCGCTCCATACATCATCCGCTCAACCGCACATTTAAAACAAACATGCGGTCGAGTACAAGAATGCACTCAGTGGACTCATGCCAAAAATATTTTATCATTTCAAGATTACATCGCCACATCATGGTAAGACCTGAGGGTTTTAGTTGAAAAGCCTTGTGCTTACTAAAATCATTTTTATCATTTCTCAAAATGATCGCTTCGCGAGCATTTTTCTTGGTGTGTATGATCCATATCCCTTATCATCATTCATCATAACATCATAGTCGAACGCCGTGAAGCGAGGCCTCCTCTACGCCGCGATCGCCGTGAATTGTCCTTACAAAGACACAAATACCTTAGGTACACGTTAATCCTAGCTGTATTGTCCTTCCCATAGGATCCGATATCGATTTTCATTCATAAGTTGGGAGTGACCCAACAACATTCATAACATTTCATAACATCTCATAACATCTTGGATAGGATACATACACAAAACATAAACATTTTGGCGTGTAATCATGTAAACATTTTATCAACAGTTGAAATAAGCATCGTAAATAAATATTTTAAAAGCATTTTATTTTTGAGAGAGTAAAGCCCACCGGACCGTAGATCGCTTTAATCGATTTCTTGGACCGTAAGTCCCGGACTTAGCCTATCTATTCTTCGCCTTGAAGTTCGGAGTAGAAACTATCCATCGAGTCTTAGAATCCATATTTCTACTATAGTGTATATCAAGGTATGATATACACTCAATTGAGCATGTAGGAAGACCTAGTCAAATATTTCACGTTAAGGTATGCCGTGAAAATATCGTATCATGATGTTTTATCATAGTTCGTACATCTTATAATGCTCTATCGCACTCTTGGACATAACATAATGAATGCATCAATTACTAGCATGTTAGTCACATAAGGCATATTTCACAAAGGGTTTCCAACACTTAGTCAAATTTTCAAGTGTTGAATTTCAGCAAAACAGCTTGAAACAACCCAAGTGACGACTTTGACGATCCATAACTCTCGATTCAGAATACGATGGTCGCACAAAGATACATTCTGGAAACCTCTAAACATGTACTACAAGTTCTAAGAAGGAATTAAATCCAAAAGAATCGTGGTTCTGAAGATATAGGGTCTCAAAGTGAGAAACTCAATCTGACTTCTATACTTAGAAAATTTTTCAGAATTTCCAGTTTTAGCTTAACGACGAGGGGTTTTGCGAGGCTCGTAACTTTTGACTCACAATGCAAAAATGGCTACAGGCTACCAATTTAGAAACCTTGTAACAAGTACTACATATGTCATGAAGACCACACTGGAAAATATCTAAAGCATCGAGAAATACATAAGCTCAAAGTTGACTAGTTGGAAATGGACAGTTTCCAGTAGGTGACTTTGGGTCGATGAAAGGTATACCTATAAAACTTGGTTTGGGATCAAACTTTCCAGATCACAACTAGACATGGTGAGGAACATTTCTTATGAAGAAACCCAGGTCCAAATCGGACTACAAATGGCTTGAACACCTCACGAAAAGTCATACTCGAACAGCCTATTATATGAAAGATTTACTAAGGCAGTTTGTCCAAAACAACTTACTGTAATGTATCAACTTTAAAAATTCACCGTGAGTTCATTATAAGGAATCTGGAAATGAAACCAATCATATTGAAAAGCCACTTAAGTCTAGTTTTATCCAGAAAAGCCTCACTCAATGATTCACCATAGATTGGGAGATAAAATGTTTTACCACAAGCTATCAATCCCGTGACAGTTTTGTGCAGTTAACTTGTAAAATCTGGAATAAATAGTAAAGATTTTAGAAAATTCTGAAAATTTACAGGAATCTTCCAGACATGCTGAATTATGTTTCTGCCAAATTTTAGAGTTTTATCATTATCCAAACTTAAAACGAAAGCCACGCACTATGGGTGATAAACAAGGCGATTTCGCAGATTTGTGTATTGTTTTTGATAAATACAATTAAAATATCAAATCAAGTTGGATGGACTTGAAATTTTACAGAGGCATACTAGACACATATAATTTCAACATATCAAAAAGTCACAATCATCGGACCACTGAAACTTAGTCAAATAAATTCGGAAGTTACTGATCGTCCAGATTAACAACATGCAATCACTTTCAAGTATAGAACCAACACCATCAAGCTTATTGATGAACATGCATGTGTATATTTCGATCAAAGTAACTTATGGGTGTAGGGATTTTACCTTGGATCAGAGTTTTAACAAGGTTGAGGGAGAGATGGAGGTGCGACGGAGCTCATGCTCCGGTTGAGATGAAAGTGGGGGAGGGGAGGAGCTCTTGGCCTCCTTGCAAACCTTAGAGAGAGGGAGGAGAGGAGATGGCTGCAGTCTGAATTTGGGGAGGGGAGAGTGTCGTGGGGGAAGGCTGAAGTGGGAGTGTGGTGTTACATGGGGTGGTAGTTAGGGTGACAAGTGTTGTCCCATGACCTTGCATGGTAACACTTGTCCCTACACACACACACCCCTCTACACGACATACACACACATGCACTATATATATATATCTGATTTTAATTGCTTAGTTAGGTTATAATTAATCACATTGTCATATAGTAGATACATGCAAAAGAATAAATCAACAAATAAGTGCTTAGTATATATGTGTATATAGCTCTCGGCTATTACACTATGCCAAAGGGTCCAAATTTTATTTTCCATGCCAAACATTGATATATGTTATGACATATAGTTTAGATGATAAATAATATCATAGGATAAATTAATGGCATCATTTTATGCGACAAAAATCGAGTTCGCAAATTAGGGTTTTCAAACGTTTGAAAAATTGGTCACTACCAAATCTTGATGATCTAGCATTGATTTAATGCTAAAATAATACTGTAATTACATATACTAATCATAGGAAATAAAGTCCTATAATTTCTTGATCGATTAAAACGCTTTTCGTTTCATCTCAAAACGTTAACGTTTGTAAACGTTGCAAAACGTTCATTATCGACTCATCTCGAAATGGTCGTCATCACTTTATTACATTATTCCATTAATAATGGAATTTAATTCTAAGCTTAATTTCTTAGAAAAATATCATGAATTTTAACTATCGATACGTGATCGACGTTAAAATAATACCGATATACTTCATATACTTTTATTCCTTAATTCACAATTCTCGAGTGAATATAAAATAGGATTTCATTCCTTCGTAATTAATCAAGTCATTATTCGATATCATTCGATTGAATATCTCAATAAAGCTTTGATTTACTGGTTTTAAATACCGTAATTGGGCATTTAATTCATGGTATTACAATTTAAGCATGTATTAAGTAAGAAAAATAGATTAAAATTTAATGTATATTTTCATAATTTTCAAAATTATGAAGTTGGAGGTTCTTATGATTTTGATTTTATTTATTCCAAATAACATGATATATAAGCTATGGGATGTAAATTAAGCATAATATAATTTATTTGGAATTTTCTAAGTTTATATGTGAAAGTTGAAAAAGTTTAGTTTATGCTTTAATGAAAGTATTTATGTTTAGCTTTAGATTAATTAAAGTTAAATATATATTGATGATTATGGATGATAATGGAGCTTTAATGATGAAGTTATATATATTAGTTGAATAAAGTAAGGAATTATTATTAATTTTTCATAAATTTGGTTGAAGGGCACTAAATGAAAGTAAGCTTAAGTGATTTATATAAGTGTGTTTATGATGTATAATGGTATATTTAAGCATATGAAAATTAAATGAAAGCTAAGAATTAAAGTTGGATACATGTGAGTTCTTACTTTTATATAAATATTAACTATTAAGAGTTATGTAAAATGATTATGTTTATTTAATGCTTAAGAATAAAGCTTTAGTCATTAAAAAGATTAAGTTATAAGTATTATAAAATGCTAGGTGCCGTGACATCTGGAGCTCGAGACGGAAAACCGATGCTAAAGAGTATTCTTTGAAACGTCTATACGAGGTGGGGTTTACTCTATCTGTAAGTACATTGTATGGTTATAATCATTGTTGTGTTTTGTGCATGCATGTGAGCTAGAATGTTAAAGAAGTACCCTCGAGGAGACCCAGAAGGGGTCTAGTGTAGCGATCTACACTCGAGGAGGCCCACAAGGGGCTCAATGTTAAAGAAGTACCCTCGAGGAGGCCAAGCCTAGTTTAACGATCTACACTCGAGGAGGCCCACAATGGGCTACCCAACGCGATGAATAATGAGTACCCGCAAGGGTAACTGCTAAAGAAGAGTTCATTATGTTGTGTGCATTACACAATTGGTTCTAACTGCTTGCAGTGTATTCCCCACTGAGTATGTTCACATGCTCACATACCCTACTTGATGTTTTGTGTTGCAGGCTAAGGAGATCGACAGTTGATGCAGTCGGAAGTGAGCCCCACATACTCATTCTCTCATAAGCATCGCTCTTTATATCTATAATAGTGCATAAGCATGGTTAAGTATAAATTTAAATGATTTTTGTTTAAGAAATTTTTTTTAAAAGATGTAAGATACTTGGAAATACATGTGTGATGAGGGCTATGACCCATTTTGCTATTGTTTTGCTGCTGTTGGGGCTTTGTTGTTGTTGTTTTACAGTTTGGCTTATATACTTATATGGGGTACATGCTGCCCATTTGTCTAATTTTATGACCTCAACTGCTTAAATATAATTATTATTATCATTATTATATTATATAAGTATTAAAGATTTAAAGACTTTAGTAATGTTCCCTATTACAAGAATGAGGGCATTTCAGCTTGGCATAAAAGTCATTCAATCACAACATCAATAAGCAATAATGCAAAATACTTCACATTTTATATAAGAGAAATCGCCTCCCCGAGGACTTTTACAAAAGACAAAATAGGCCTCAATGATACTTGGGCTGATAGCACTGCTTATCTGAGTACTTTATAGCACACACAACTTTTATATACAACATACTTCACATTTCTATTTACACTAAATACTATATGTACATATTCTGCACTATTCTTTTATCTAGCTCACTTTTAACCAGTCTTAATAACTAAAATCTTAACTCGCATCGTCATCCCTATCTAATTTCCTATAGTCCTCAGGTGTCTCTGGATCAGATTCTTCGATACAGGGTGGCAGCCAGTGGATGAGCTAGCAGGCTCTCCAGAAGTGAGAAGGGATGAATCAATAATGGAGGGCATCTCACTAGTGGACAAAGGCTGCAAACTCGAAGTACCAACGGAAAACTGACACTCAGGTTCGATATTTGTATTAACTGAAGGGAGTGGTGCAATACTTTCTGGAGGAGGGATAAAGGGAGTGACTGGGGGTGATGGAGTTCTCAAAGCAAAAGGTTGATCGTACAGATCCAAGTCAATGGAAGTCAGCTCAGATTCTATACGGTGTTCATAATCGAAAGGATAGTTTGATACAATGGTCGATTCCAATTCAGGACTATGTGCATTAGGTTCATCAGTCTCAGATTCATTCTTATTCTTATCTGGGGCTAGGATGTCATCAAGAATTTGATGGACCGCATGGATAAACGATCTAAGGAAGCGGTCTCGACTGAATGAGGATTTTCAGTCAAATTGAACTGTTCTTTAATAAGGTTGACAAAACCAACAAGGTTATCAATAACTCTAGCTTCCATGTCAGGATGTACAAAATCCAAGGCAGCCACAGAAGCCTATCCACGCCACTTAGGAGGTAATGCTTGCACTGGCTGAAGTAACCCGTCTAGCTCAGTTACACCGTGCTGCTTTACCAATCCCTATAATTGCATATATTGATTAAGGAAGCGGACCATATTCTGATGCTCGCCCATTTTAAAGGAATAGAACCAATCCCTTCTTCCTTTAGCAGTTGGTCTAAACCTTGTGCTTTTCCTTGCATTAGTTTTTGTTCTTGCCATCCTAGAACAAAATATAACTTAAATACGAACCAAATGTGCATATATATAACTATCCTTTTTTTTTAGACCAAAACTTTTCACTTTTCTTACAATACATTCATCTTTCATCATACTTTTTCAAACATATCACATCACATAATTTACATCATACTCATCAAACTTTTTCCATACATGCATATTCAATGCTTCTCATAACAAATCATAACTTATTTTACCTGGTTGAACTGGAGAGATGGATGTGGAATGCTGAGCTACTATCAAATTTTTTCTATTTAGAGACTCAAGAAAGAAAGATTCACAGTTCTAGAGCAAACAACTGCTCTGATACCACTCTGTCACGACCCGACTGCTTAATTAAATAATTAACTAAGTAATCAGGTTATGACTGGATTAGAATAAGGACATCTAAATTTCTAAATTGAAATGTCTCCAAGAATCAAACAGGTTTAACTAACTAATTGACCATTAACATAAAGATCAAAGTTTGTCACAGCCCGATTCAGTTAATCCCGAAGGACCGCCTTATCAGACCGTGACTTGGGGTTGGATTAAGTGAATATAAAAGAGGGAGGTTTTCAACTCATTTCACATGTGAGGAAGCATAGATATTGCAGAAGCATAAACGAGATTAAGGATAGAAGGAAATAGTTTATATAAATGATTGTTTCGTAGGTTCTGACAAAACAGTAGCTTTTACATAGTTCTAACAAAACATTCAAGGACTTAACATAATTTATAGAATATAAAAGAGTTTCAAGAGTTGGCAGCGGAATAAACGTGTGAGACATGCATATGAAGATGCATTTTCAAGGCGAACCAAAAGATGTTTCATACTAGTTGACAAAAGAACTCCGCTCAACTCCGCTCTATTCCATCATCAGCTCAACCTGCACATTTACAAACAAACATGCAGGGCTGAGTACAAGTACTCAATAGACACATGCCGAAAACATTTTTTATTTCCTTTACGAAATATTGTACTGCCACCATTACAGTAAGACACAAGGGTTTTATTTGAAAAGGCCTTGTTCTTACTAAAACATTTTTCATCATTTTCTCAAAACATCGTTTGGCCAAGCATTTTCTTATAACGTTATTCCAAGTCGGCTATGGAACGCGCCGGGAGGGAGGCCTTCCTTCACCCGAACGCACGACTGACCGCAACCGGTGGTTCAGAGGATAAAGTGTACACAATCCTAACTAGCATTCACTCACTAGTAGGATCCGAATTCGTAATCTCCTGTTGGCCCGGCCAACCCGAATGGATATATACAAAACATAAAGCATTTTTGGCAGACAATATCGTATCTCATCATTTGCAGTATAAGAAAAGCAGTAAAGTAAAACTTTCGTAAAAATCTTTTTTTCCAAGAAAGCTCTTTTAAATAAGAAAGCCCACCTCGAGAACTTATGGTTCTTATGTCACGAGTGTTTACTTGCCGTTTCCTTTCACCTTCGAGCCGGACCTTATCAACGTAAGAAACGAGGTTTAGTACATCACTACACTTTTCCGAACATCATCGATCCGTAACAACGGGTTCACTAACATCAACCCTATTAACATCAAAGGATCTCTTTATCACACTTAACGACTATTTTACGTTGATTATATTCGTCACGTCTTTAAGAGAGATGATATTCCATTCTTTCATTCTTTCCTTCAATTCACATCATTTTGCGTAACGTACGAAATCTTAATTTCATAACTAGCTTCGTCGCGCACTAACTTCACTTCCCAACTTACATATATATACCCAAATTCTATCGTATTAATAATCATATTCTCATAAGTCTCAATTTTTCACATTAACAACCAATCATGCTCAACATATACACATATATGAACTAACTTAAGCGTAACACTTTACATTTCAAAGTCTTACGTCACTTAAACAAATATTTCAACGTGAACATATTATACTTCATCTAAAATTTCACATAAATTCATAGCATATTTTAAACATAATTTTGGACCTAAATATGTGATCACATGTAATAAAATAAATTTAAAACTTTATTTTTCCTTTTTCTTTATTTTCGGTCCTTTTCAACTTATTTTCAAAACTTATCCATAAATTCGTATAAATTCACATATCATACCATATTAACATAGGATCCATAATATCAAATAACATTAGTCATAGAAAATTTGACATTATAACTCTTTATACTATAGTTTTCGAAAATCTTTAATACTTAACTAAACAATTTTCAAAAATTCTAATTAATTTTCACAACATATTATTAACATCATATATCAATAATATGCCTTAATATTCATCATACACAACTTATACATCAATATTCCATACTCTTATGATTTTCGAAATCATCATGACATAATCTTCAATATTTTTCCAAAAATTATGATTTAAATCATACATACTTTAAACATTACTAACTATTTTCATTTCATGCTCAAAACAACAATTAAAATTCATCTTCATCAACATATAAATTTTACATATTTTCGGTTTTCATGAAGTAATTTTATAACATGCTTAACTTTGTATTAAATTCATAATACATGCTTACAAACATCATATAAACATATTTAATTAACAACCTAATCTTTTAACAAAATTTCTCATACTTCACATAAATATTAAAAGCATATAACTTAACATATCATGTATGAATTTCTAATATTTTTGCATATATAAGAAGCATGTACGATTTCTAACATTTTAATCGAGATTAATCGGCGACGACAACGTTTTTCTATATAGGATTGAAGAGAATTTTTGGAGAATACTCTCTCTATTTTTCTTTAGAATTTTCGGTCACTATGGTAATAAGAGAGGGGTGATCCTTTATTTATAGAAGTTATAAAGTATTTAATCATTATTTATGAAAATATCTTAGTATAAAGTCAACATTTTACACTCATTTATTCCCCTAGATTTTCGGTCCCTCCAAGTTGATATATGAGACAAATTTTTATATTATCCTATACTTTAATTATTCATCATATCTTATCTCTAAATTAATTACCTTTCATTATCAAAATAATAACACATCATTATCACAAAGTTTGAATTTTCTTCCTTTCACATTTGCCAACATAAATTTCAAAAATTACCTCATAATAATACTCATTACTTTATTAAAATATCACCTTATCTTATGCAAGAATTAAATATATGTCATTTTCAAAGAATTATACATCATTTTCAAAGAGTTTCAAAATTATTTCTTTCTTAAATTTAGTCAAAATTTTCGGCCACCTTTATATAATTAACACATACACTTGTTTAATTAATAATTCACCTTACCTTAACTTTAATAATATCTCTACATCATAATAATTATACATCATTATCATAAGAGATGAGAAATTTCTTCTTTTCACACCTTAACCCTAATTTTCGTCTACTTTATATATATATGTTACCTAAATTATTTTTTTTCTCTTTTAATAGCTATGTGACATAATATAGATCTTAGATGATAGAATAAATCATAGGAAAAATAATTAAGAACAATTATATGTATTAAAGTGAGTTTATCGATTATTAATTAGAAAATAAGATTAAATCATCAAATCTTTATTCTTTAAATACCTCATATTATTTTAATGAAGGATTATATAAGAATAATGCTCAGTATCATAAAATAAATTTTTAGTACAAGTTCTGTAATATTACACATTTTAAGAGATAAAATATTCCAAAGAAACGAACATACGATTGTTTACGGATTCTAAACCCGTAATTGTGGTTTTTCCAGAAATAATATTTGGGTATTCTTCGTTCTTTTGTAATATTCCAAAGAAACGAACATATATGACATCGAATTGTATTTCGATTCAAGATCGTTATAACGAATTCCTTTTATAATTCACTAAGGATTGTGAATTACGGAATTGAAATTTATGAAATAATACGACAAGATTATTTTAACGCCAAACGCAGATCGAACGCCAAGATTTTATGAAATTTTCTCGAGAAAAAGGAAGCTTGGAATAAATTTCCATATTAATTCCTATAATAATGATATTTATTTATTTAGTAAGTACGAGCTACTACCACCATTTTGAGATGAGTCGATTTTGAACGCTTTGAGACGTTAACGCCAACGCCTAGAGACGCTTTGAAAATGAGTTTAATGCTCGTGAAATTATAATAATTAATTTCCTATTATTATTTTATATAATTACAGTATTAATAATTATTAAAATCAATTTATAGCTATTAAAATTCGATATTCCAATGAAATGGTTTTCAAAACCCTAATCTTATAAATTATGGTTTTTCACATGAAATGATACCATTAAATTATCATATGGTATCTAAACTATATGTTATGATATATATGAATATTATTAAGCATTAAAATCATTTTTGAACCATTAAAACTCGTTAATATATATATATGGGTTTCGAAACCCTAATTTTTAAATTAGGGTTTCGTATGCATGATTTAATGCAATAATTTTATCCTATGCTATTATTTAATATCTAAATCATATATTATGATATATATGATCGAAAATTACATGAGTATCAATAATAGGTGTAATTTATATTTTTATTCCTATTTTTCCAATTATTGATCGGTAATTTTGAATTATTACCTAAGTGATGATTTAATTATTTTATGACTTGTATTATATATCTATGATCATGTATGATATATATAATGTATTATGGTACAAAATAAAATTAAATCAGCCCTAAAAACCCCCCACACACGCGCGCCGCCTCTCTCTCCAACAAGCATGAGTTCCACCTATTTTGGACCAATGCATGGCTTACCTTTTTATCTAGCCTAATCATCACTATAATCCTCATCATTTGCTGCAGATTTTTCTCCCATTTGTTGGCTAAAAATCGAGAGACGAGAGAGACATTAGGAGGACTCTTCACCATACACTCTATTACACTTATACTACACTCAATAACCATTTCAAACCCTCTTACTCTCCATCCTCTCCATTCTCCTCCAAAACCGAGAGCCAAACTCCTCCCATTCTCTCAAAAATTTTTCTTCTTCTTCCATCTCTCTTTTCAAAACTTTGAATACCATAGTGTTGTTCTTGAGATTCTATACCATTTCAAGGTAAACAAGGCACATAGCTTCGATTATTTTACCTCCTTTGTTCAATGAAAATCGAGAGCATGCTTATATATATGTATGTGTGTTTCAAGCTATATATATATATTTGTGTATGTTTTAAATGTTCTATGAATGAGCTATGGTTTAATGTTGTTCTTGATGATTTTATTTCAAAATATATGTGAATATATGTTAGATAAGCATAGATGGTTGTATATTAAATTGTTGAAATGGATCTAGCATGTTTACATGATTTTCAACCATAGGATATATTTAAATAATTTTGAAAGCTTTATAAAATAATATGATGATGACCGATTGCTCTCTTGGTTAGTTTGGGAATGGATTATTGTTCTATATCATGTTTAGAGTTCATAGGTATGATTTGAAAATTTTAGAAAACCCTAGTATTTTTATTAAAATACCGTGAGCCATTTTAATATGTACCATGGTGTATAATTTTATTTTAAGCTTGTGATGACATATTAATGCTTTAATGTATTGATTATGTATTCTATGATTTATTTAGAATTTTGGAAACCATATGCTATAATTTTTGAATAGGACCGTGAGCTATATGGATCGAATGTTGGTGTATGATTTTATTTTGATCATCCAATGATATATTAATACTTTAGTATATTATTTATGTATTGTATGATTTTGTTGGATTTTGAGAAATCATTTACCAATAAAAATCAAATAAGCCGTGAGCTTTGATGCTCTTAAGGTGATGATTTAATTGGTTTTGATTAATGTCATGATGTTATATTGTTATACTATAGTATATAAACATAGTGTATAATTGTTAGAATTTTTGGAAATCAAATACCTAATTTAAATCAAAAAAACCGAGAGCACTATGTGCATAAGGTGATGATTTAATTGGTTTTTGATGATTAAATGATGTTATATTGTTATACTATAGTATATAAGCATAGTATATAATTGTTGGAATTTTTGAAAACCAATTACTACATTTAATCAAAAAAGCCGAGAGCTATTGAGCTCATATGGTGATGATTCAAATGTTTTTGGTTGATGTTATGATGTTACAATGTTATAATATAATGTTTAGTCATGATATGATTTAATTAGAATTTTTGGGAATTATTTGATAATTGTTTGGTATTTATTCGAAAATACCGTGAATATTATTATATATTGTTGAATGAATGGTTATGATGGACTATAGGTTATATTTGTGACATATATTGATGTTGGGATATTATACTATGTGTATATCAATTTTAGGAAATTTTTGGATAATTATTCCATATTATATGGAATTACCGAATTATATATATGTATATATATTAATAAATGGCAAACAATATCATATGGATTTTATAAATTCATATTCTGGACCATAGTGTATAATAATACACTATATTAATTTAGAAAAATTTTCAAAAATCATTTGATAATTTTAAATTAATTATCGAGATTTTCGATAATTAATAAGGATTTTTAAATCCTTTTTAATTCAGTTTATTAATAAAATATATGTCTAATTAATATTCTGGACATATTTGAATTTTATAAAATTTTATAAACATAGATTACTATGTTTGAGACAAACGTTAGGTTATTAACGTTTTAAAATCGAAAATACGCGTTTTTATTTATAAAGAGGTTTATTAAATGCGAAATTATTTATAAGTCCTTTGATTTACGTGACAAATCAAGAAAAGGGACTTTACGATTTTTAATCGATCGAAATTCGAATTATAAAATAAAATGGTAAGAAATTACTATTTGAAAGTCAAAATTGTCGACTTTGTCGACCAGTTGTCGACTTCGCTGACTTTTAAAGTCAAACATACGATTATATCGCTCGATAAATACGCCAATACGCTGTAAGATGTACTAATTGAGTATAATAATCATTAGTAAGAAAAGATTTCACAAATGAAACCTTATATCGAGAAACGTGCTCATACGTTAAAACGCTTAAACCCAAGCGTTAAACCCAAATAGTCGAACGATCTCGGCGAACGAGAACAATTCAATCAATAACGATTTGAAAGCATATGAATTCATTGAGGAATTCAGTTTACATCGATATAAGATATCAAGGTTATCTTAGCTTTGAAAGTCTCGAGACTCGAGCGACGCATCAAAGCCTCGCCAGAAAGCGTGGACGCAAACGCGCGATCGGATACCGACGCATTTAACAAACCTAGGACTCAATTTACAACGAACCATAGTCCGTGTGGGCTTTATCTTCAAAATGTGGGCCCTTTTCACCCCACTAAGACGTGACTTTATCGTTATTCCAAACGAGTTTATTTACAATGCTTATTCTACAACCGCTGACAAATGTTTACTACATTACCGCCAAAATATTCTGCTTTGTGTATGGATCCTATCCGCTTGCCCGGTAGGCTGTGGCGATGGTTGGAACTTTATTATGACAGTTATGTCATTTGGGTCGCGCCCAACCTTTTAAATGTCGGGTCCCGTGTCGGATGATAAATGCCCGCTAGATCGCGTGAAGGTTGGAACTATCGCTATGTTAACATATGCTTGTGAGAGCGATCGCAGGTCAGACGGATTACGGCCGGTCACGGCGTAGACGGGAGGCCTCCTCTCGACGCTTAATTTTTAATATCATATGAATTGTTACTATGAGATACGGACCATACACACCAAGAAAATGCTCGCCGAGCTATGTTTATTAACCGAATGATTTAGTAAGACAAGGCATTTTAACTAAAACCCTCGCGACTTACCTCGATATTGGCGCAGAATTCAAATATTATCAAATGTTTTCGCATGAGTCCACCGAGTGCAATTTCTTGTACTTAGCCCCGCATGTTTGTTTTAAACGTGCAGTTGAGCTCGATGGCGATGATGGAGGATGTGTTGAGGAGTCCAAAGGTCCTCGATCGCTTATTTAGAATTTGTTTTCACCAATACATATCATCACATATGTATTCACACACTTTCCGCCGCTAAACTCCGAACTCTTTACTTTATGTCATGAACTATTGAGGTCCATCGCACCATGGTAATTTTCGGGTCCGATGGCTCAAACCTTTAATCATTCGATATCAGATTATCGAACCTATCGAGCATGCTAATTATAGTTGATATGTACTCTATCTTAGTCTGTTGTCCTATAATACTATTCCTAGTATTAGTCACCCTCAGTCCGGTCGTCCGGAGTGGGGCGTGATGAGTGGTATCGAGCATCGCTGCTTTTGTAAACCCAAATTCCTTTTTATTCTAAGTCTAAGTCGAGTCACCGGACTTCTAGTAACCTACTGACTCCCTCAACACTCCATCACATCGAGCTCAACCGGGAAAAAGGTAACTGCATTTCTTTCTCAAACTCATGAAATGGAAAATTTTTACATGATGAGCAAGTTGGAAGAGCTTTTGAAAGATTATGTTATTATGAAAATTTTGATGATGGAAATGAAAGTTGAGCAAGAAAATTTTTCCAAAAATTTTGAGTTGAACTAATGCAAGTACTCAAGTATTGAGATGAAAGTACATGGTGGTACTAGTTGAATGATCAACATGGGATGAATGAATTCATTTTTGATATGTATATGAGTTGATTATGATTGTTATTTTGAAACCGTATTTCCAAATTCTCAAATGAGACTTTATTTCCAACTTTCAAAATTTTGTTTATGATGAACGATATGTTATCATGAGACGAACCTAGACTCTAAGGAGCATGCTCATGTATCGTGAAAGAACATAGAAGTATGAACTTCTTTTTCCTTACGAGAACAAAAGAACGATAGGAAGAATGAAAGTGATGATAGCCTCGAGCTCGAACGACTAAAGACGAGTGAGAAGGATGAACGAGGACGATCTCAACCTCAAGATGAACGACGCCGGCATTTCATCACCACGCCGACACGAGTAACCATCGACATAGGCTATGATGTGGACATCAATTACGACTACAGAATGTTCAACTTCAACATGAGGACGTGGATGGTAGACGACACGTCGACATACGCCTCGAATTTTATTTTAAGACGATCGCGCAAATTTCCTGCACCGCGCAGTAAATTTGTTTTAGCTAGATCTCTTCGTTAGACTCGATTTACGCATGGTTTTCACCTGCGCACTCCTAACGCACTGATCTTCATTTATTATGAAGAACAGAATCCCTAATTCTGTCTCCAGAATACGATAGAGTCTGTTGAACTCTAGTTCGAGTGTTTGGTATAAGACAAGGATCTCGTAGCATATATTAAGATGTTATCGCCTATATGTATACGCTTGGGTAAGACTAAGAAGGTAAGTTGTGATATGTGTTGTACATTATGATGTTGCCTACCTTATAGATTGCTTGGCCCTCACCTAGTTGCTTCAATGCTATGTTTAAGTTATCCTTGTCTCGCTTTTGAGACGACGATAGTCGACTTATGTTAGTTTTGATCGCGATGATGGAGGGATGAGATACATTGCTCGGAGGAGGATTCGACCGCACCCGACCCCGAGGAGGTAATGAGCATTTATCGCCCACTGGATGTGTGCCGGAGAGGACTTGGGCGAAGTTCCCGCATACTATCTCCGCTTTGAGAGACGCCCGAGCCCACGGTGCTACCGGCTATGATGGCATCGACGCCTCCCAGCCATACCCTTGTGATTGGGAGGACTATGCCCGGAAGTATCGGGATTATATCTACCGGGCGACGGGCGCTATGACTTGGTGGGAGATTTGCCCAGATTCGTAAGTCACCTGACTTACGTGTACAGCATTTACGGGGCAGCACCGAGAGGACCCTACCTCCCTCCCCGAGAGTACACCTGGCGGGATGAGTCGCCAGAGTGGCTATACACGGAGGTTCCGAGGCAGATTGACCCAGTCGTGCCTCCATTCCTTTTCGACGAGGGCAGGCCCGCCCGCTTAGAGAGGCAAGACGCCCAGAGCCTGGGAGAGCCTCGTGTTCCTCCCCACCGCTGACACCCCGTACGTCCACCGATACCACCTCCACCACCTATGGCCGCACCCGTACCGCCAGTCGAGCATTTCCGTCAGACGGCACGGATGAGAGTGATAGACGCATCGGATGGGTATAGCCCGATTCGCTATACCTACAGTCCGATCCGCCACGACTATGAGCTATATGGCGATGACGACTTTAACCCCATGCGAGACATACCGATGGTGGAAGGCGATGGAGCGGGACCATCCAGGGGACTACCCCGCATGGACATTTCTGACAGCGAGGACGACTCCGAGGAAGAGGAAGATCCCGAGGAGGACGGGCAGTGGGAGGACGCATGATGTAGACACCAGATGAAGCTTAAAGAGATTTTTTTTTTTGTGTTTAAGCTTCTGTTGTTTTCCTTTTTCTATGTTTGATTTTTGTGATGGATCTAGAAACCCTGACTTTTGGAAGGCCGTGAGGGCCGGGATTTATGTTTTCTGTATAACCTTTGGTGTTGAACATCCTGCCTATGGCAGAAATTTTGGATATATATATATACATGACCCTGATAGGGCTTTTGCGGCAAATTATGTTTGTTAAGGGTGATATATTTTGTTTAGAATCGTTTTACAATAAGGCCATAATAGTGTTGGTGTATGTTGAGTTATGAAAAGAATAAGTGTCTAATGATTACCGTTTATAGCAAAGATGCCTCCGAGAAGAAACCGAGCAGAACCCGAGGTCGAGGTCGGGAAGGCCGAGAGGAGGGGTAGAATTCGAGCAAGAAGTCGAGGACATTCCCCAACCACCCCTCCACCTCAACCCGATCGCAGGATCAAGAACTGCTTTAAGGCGTAACCTCCCGCCTTTAACGGAAAGGCAACCCGAAGAAGTTCGAGCAACGGGTTAGAGCCATTGAACGGATTTTTACTTTCTTAAGATGCACGGCACAGAAAGGTCGTCGGTGTTACTTTCCACTGATTGACCACCGACCGTGGGAGGCCGAAGAAGACCTTATCGCCGAGCAACCGGAGGAGTTCTCATGGAGGACTTCAAGAGGGAATCAGATGAGAAATACATCCCCAAAAGCTATAAGAGGAAAAAGGAGCAGAATTTTTCCCGCTAAAGCAAGAAAGGATGTCTCGCGATCGACTATGATCGCAATTTTTGCGAGATGTCGAGATATGCACCGTATCAGTGGACACCGACTTGAAAATGTCGGAAAAGTTCGTGTCGACCGAGAATGGAGATACGAATGTCTCTTGCCACCATGGAGACCTAACTTACATCAAGCTCTCGCACGAGCTTTAGATATTGAGAGGCAATGTCCGAAGATAAGTCGCGTCGGCTCGCATACACAATACTGGACATGAGGAAAAGGGAATGGGAACCCAACCGCTGGAATAACAACCATGGAGCTATGGGGACGAAGTCACAAGCGCCCGTGGCAGGAAACGCGCGCAAGAAGGGCAAGAGCCGAAGAGAGCAGCTTATGCTCCACCCGCAAGGGACCGCAGAACAGCTGAGGGCACCTCAATGCCCTAGATGCCATAGAGCACACAAGGAGTGTGCACGGCAAACGTGGTGAGCTGTTACAAAGCGCGGGCAAAAGGGCATTACGCCAACAATCGCCAAAGGTCACACTCGGATATAAGGTCGAACCAACCCGGCAATGCTCACCATTGAGGGCTATATACCAACCCCACCACCGCAACAATTCCAAATTTCAACCTCAAGAACTCCAAAGTGGCAACAACCCCAAAGAAGTGGTGCAAAGAACCACAATGGCAAAGAACCGCCACAACAACCCTCAAGAATCAAGAATGGCAGCCACCACCAACAACAACAGAGGCGGCAGCCACCGCGACAACGCCAAAAAGAAGAAGAATAAAGCCAGCAAAGAACCACCGAATCAACAAGGACCAGCACTCTGTCACCTCAAATGCTCAGTTAGAGCCTACGCCAGATAGGAGGCGAACTAACAAAACCAGGAAACCCGGTGTATGGGAGTTCTCCTCAACCCACCGTTATAGTATTGTTCGACACGGTGCTTCAGATTCTTTATTGCAAAATCATGCGAGAAATGCCGGGCCTTAGGTCCGAAAAGTCAAGCCGTGATATGAGAATCTCATCGCCTATAGGAGGGATTATGATCATACACACTTTTGCTCGAACCTAGAGTCGACATTAGATCACTTAAGGTTCGCTAACAATCTAAACATAATACCCATGGACGATGTAGACTTAATCCTAGGAATGGATCGTTAGCTAAGAATCATTCCACGATTCTATGTAAGGAAAGGAAAATTTCGCTTCACTTTCTCGACAAGAAGCTACGATTTCCACGGATCGCATGGGAGAAGAATCCCGATCAGACAAGACTACAAAGTAGGAGGATGATGAACCGTAAAGGATGCCATGCATTCCTTGTTTATTTGAAAGAAGAGGATAAACCCAAGCGAGGTAGAAGACATGAAGTTGTCCAAGAATTTTCTGACGATTTCGAGAATCTACCAGATTACCCCCGATAGACAACTAGAATTTACCATCGACTTGGAGCCGTGATCGCCCAAAGGTCAAGGCGCCTATAGGACGGCCCCAAAAGAGTTGGAGGAACTCAAGATCCGATTCAAGAATTGTTGGATCTAGGTTTCATTAGCCAAGTGTTTCACCTTGGAGAGCCTGCTTTATTTGTCAAGAAAAGGATGGTTCTTTGAGGATGTGCATCGATTATAGAGAACTAAATAAGATGACACTAAAGAACAAATACCCTTTACCTGCATTGATGACCGCTTGATCAATTGCGGCGAGCAGTGAGTATTCTCTAAAATTGATCTCAAGTCGATACCATCACCGAAAATACGGTCCGAGGATGTACCTAAGATCGCATTCAACCGTGATATGGCCACTATGAGTTCATAGTTATGCCATTCGGATTAACCAACGCACCACCGTATTCATGGACCTTATGAATGTAGTATTTCATCCATTTTGGATAAATTTGTTTTGGTCTTCATAGATGATATCCTTATTTATTCAAAGAATGAAGAGGATCATAGAGAATATCTAAGAACGGTTTTGCAAACCTTGAGAGATGAAAGACTTTGCTAAGTTTAGCAAATGTGAGTTTTGGTGAAGGAAGTTATGTTCCTTGGACACATCGTGTCTCGCAAGGTATAAAAGTAGATCCACCAAAGTAGAGGCAGGCAAGGGAATGGAAATCACCAAAGACTCAAAGACGAGATTAGAAGTTTCAGATTAGCCGGTTACTATAGGAGATTCATCAAGGATTCTCCAAAATTGCAAGGCCAATAACCCGCCTACTTCGGAAAGGAATCAAGTTCAATCGACCGATGAATGCGAGACGAGTTTCCAAATACTCAAGGAAAATCGACAAGTGCACCAGCTTCTAGCATCCCGTAAGCGGACAAAGGGTATGTAGTCTATACAGACGCATCTAAGACCGGACTGGTTGTGTTTTGATGCAAGAAGGAAAAGTGATAGCTTATGCATCCCGACAACTCGCATCGCATGAACCGAACTACCCAACCCATGACTTGGAATTAGCAACCGTAGTTCATGCATCGAAAATTTGGAGACACCATCTCTACGAGTAAGGTGTGAGATCTTCACGCATCATAAGAGTCTCAAGTACTTTTCGAGCAAAGAGATCCGAACATGAGGCGTAGAAGATGGCTTGAATTAGTGAAAGATTACGACCGTGGTATTAACTATCACCCGCAAAGCGAATGTAGTAGCCGACGCTTAAGTCGTAAGAGCCATACCAAGCTAGGATGTCTCTTTGTACAAGAGGAAAACTCGTCAAGAGTTTGGAAGAATGAGGATTGAACTCGTTGAACCACCGAGACAATTGTGAGTCAGATCGCTACACTCACACCGACATCCGATCTAAGAAAAGGATTGTCGAGAGACAAAGGATGGAGGAAAAGTTAGAAAAGATCGACAAAGGGTAAGGTCCAAGGATTTAAGATTTTCAAGAGCGCCGACAACGCCTTATTATTTGAAGGAAGGATATGCCCCGACGACGCAGAGCTACAAAATGAAATCATGAGCGAGGCTCACGATACACCCTACACCGCCCACCCGTGTAGTACTAAATGTACCAAGACCAAGGAAAAGTTTTAGTGGAAGGCATGAAACGAGACATAGCTTTTCAGAGAACGCCTTGTTTGCCGCAGTGAAGGCGTTACATCAACGACCTTACGGAAAGTTGCAACCATTGGAAATCCTCGAGTGGAAATGGGACGATATAACAATGGATTTTTCACAAGCTTACCCAAATCGAAAAGAGGAAACACACCATATGGGTAATTGTGGATAGACTTACCAAGAGTGCTCACTTTCACCTATTCAAAGCACTTATGGATCCGATAAATCGCTCACCAGACGTTAAGGAAATTATACGATTACATGGAGTGCCAAAATCTATTACCTCCGATCGAGACTCCAAGTTCACATCCGATTCGGATTAGCTTGCAGAGAATCGGGTACTAAACTCAATTTCAAGACGGCATTTCATCCACAAACCGATGGGCAATGGAAAGAACGATCCAAACGCTAGAAGATATGCTTAGAACAAGAATATTCGATCGAGGTGCAAACGGGAAGACATTTTACCCCGATTGAGTTTGCCACAACAATAGCTACCAAGCGACGATCGGATGGCCCCACACGAAGCCTCAGATGGCAAAAGTGTAGATCACCGCTTATGGGATGAAGTCGGTGAGAGAAAAGTCATAGGGCTCGATGCAGTGGACGAGATGATCGAGATCGTCCGACAAATTAGCCGAGAATCAAAGAGGCTCAAGATAGACAAAAATCTTACCGATACGCTGAGATCCGAAGCTACGATTTGAAGATGGAGACAAAGTGTTTCTTAAAGTCTCCATCAAAAGGGATTGTCGATTCGGACTAAAAGGGAAGTTGAGACCCCGCTTATAGGACCATATGAGATCCTAGAGAGGATAGGTCCAAGAGCTTATAGGTGGCTCTTCCGCCAAACCTAGGGAATGTACATAATGTTTTTCACGTGTCGCAATTGCGAAAATACGCTCAAGATCCAAAGCACGTGATCCATCAAGACGACGAACTCTCAAGCCGATATGAGCTACGTAAGAGGAACCAACGGCAATCCTCGACTATAAAGTCCAACAACCACGGAGCAAGTCAATCGCTAGTCAAAGTGTGGAGACACCACGACAAGAAGAAGCCACGGGAGCTTGAAGAAGTCGATGAAAGAACGATACCCGATTTGTTTTTCTAGAGGTATACAAATTTCGGACTAAATTTTTCAGAAGGGGTGGAATGTAATATTCCAAAGAAACGAACATACGATTATTACAGATTCTAAACCCGTAATTGTGGTTTTTCCTAATATTTCGTTTCGTATGACATCGAATTGTATTTCGATTCAAGATCGTTATAACGAATTCCTTTTATAATTCACTAAGGATTGTGAATTACGGAATTGAAATTTATGAAATAATACGACAAGATTATTTTAACGCCAAACGCAGATCGAACGCCAAGATTTTATGAAATTTTCTCGAGAAAGGAAGCTTGGAATAAATTTCCATATTAATTCCTATAATAATGATATTTATTTATTTAGTAAGTACGAGCTACTACCACCATTTTGAGATGAGTCGATTTTGAACGCTTTGAGACGTTAACGCCAACGCCTAGAGACGCTTTGAAAATGAGTTTAATGCTCGTGAAATTATAATAATTAATTTCCTATTATTATTTTATATAATTACAGTATTAATAATTATTAAAATCAATTTTAGCTATTAAAATCGATATTCTTGAAAATGGTTTTTCAAAACCCTAAGTTTATAAACTATGGTTTTTCACATGAAATGATACCATTAAATTATCATATGGTATCTAAACTATATGTTATGATATATATGAATATTATCAAGCATTAAAATCATTTTTGAACCATTAAAACTCGATAATATATATATATGGGTTTCGAAACCCAAATTTTAAAATTAGGTTTCGTATGCATGATTTAATGCAATTATTTTATCCTATGCTATTATTTATTATCTAAATCATATATTATGATATATATGAGTATGTTTTGATCGAATTTGACATGAGTATCAATAATAGGTGTGATTTATATTTTATTCCTATTTTCCTAATTATTATCTGTATTTTCAAATAAGTGCTATATGATGATTTAATTATTTTAATGGCTTGTATTATATATCTATGATCATGTATGATATATATAATGTATTATGGTGTAAAATAAAATTAAATCACCCTTAAACCCACACACATGCTACGGCCACACCCATTAAAACAAGCATGATTCCATTTTTTTTTTCGACCAATGCATGAAGAGCCTTTTAACACTAGCCTAATCATCACTATATCACAATCATTTTGCTGCAGATTTTTCCCATTTTGTGTGGTAAAAATCGAGAGAGAGAGGTAGATAAGAGGACTCTTCCACTTCACTCCTCACACTCATTATACACCATCACTCCCATTTCAAGAACCCATTTACTCTCCATCCTCTCCATTCTCCTCCAAAACCGAGAGCCCTCCTCCCATTTAGAAAAAATTTTTCTTCTTCTTCCTTCTCTCATTCTCCCAAACCTCAATACCATAGTGTTGTTCTTGTGATTCCATACTATTTCAAGGTAAACGAGACACCAAAGCTTCGATTTTACACCTCCATCGTTCAAAAAAATCGAGATGCTTATATATATATATGTGTGTTTCAATGTTATATATATGTTGTGTATGTTTTAAATGTTCTATATGCTATGGATGAATGTTGTTCTTGATGATTTTATTTCAAAATATATGTGAATATATGTTAGATAAGCATAGATGGTTGTATATTAAATTATTGAAATGGATCTAGATGTTTACATGATTTTCAACCATAGGATATATGAAAATAATTTTGAAAGCTTTATAAAATAATATGATGATGACCGATTGTTCTTGGTTAGTTTGGGAATGGATTATTGTTCTATATCATGTTTAGAGTTCATAGGTATGATTTGAAAAATTTTAGAAAACCCTAGGTATTTTTATTAAAATACCGTGAGTTATTTTAATATGTACCATGGTGTATAATTTTATTTTAAGCATGTGATGACATATTAATGCTTTAATGTATTGATTATGTATTCTATGATTTATTTAGAATTTTTGGAAACCATATGCTTTAATTTTGAAATAATACCGTGAGCATATATGGATCGAATGTTGGTGTATGATTTTATTTTGATCATCCAATGATATATTAATACTTTAGTATATTATTTATGTGATATATGATTTTGTTGGATTTTGAGAAATCATTTACCAATAAAAATCAAATAAGCCGTGAGCTTTGATGCTCTTAAGGTGATGATTTAATTGGTTTTGATTAATGTCATGATGTTATATTATTATACTATAGTATATAAACATAGTGTATAATTGTTAGAATTTTGGAAATCAAATACCTAATTTAAATCAAAACCGAGAGCACTATGTGCATAAGGTGATGATTTAATTGGTTTTGATGATTAAATGATGTTATATTGTTATACTATAGTATATAAGCATAGTATATAATTGTTGGAATTTTGAAACCAATTACTACATTTAATCAAAAAGCCGAGAGCTATTGAGCTCCATATGGTGATGATTCAAATGTTTTTGGTTGATGTTATGATGTTATAATGTTATAATATAATGTTTAGTCATGATATGATTTAATTAGAATTTTTGGGAATTATTTGATAATTGTTTGGCAATTAAATCGAAAATACCGTGAATATTATTATATATTGTGGAATGAATGCTTATGATGGACTATAGGTTATATTTGTGACATATATTGATGTTGGAATATTATACTATGTGTATATCAATTTTAGGAAATTTTTGGATAATTATTCCATATTATATGAAATTACCGAATTATATATATGTATATATATTAATAAATGGCAAACAATATCATATGAGTGTTATAAATTCATATTCTGGACCATAGTGTATAATAATACACTATATTAATTTAGAAAATTTTCAAAAGTCATTTAATAATTTTAAATTAATTATCGAGATTTTCGATAATTAATAAGGATTTTAAATCCTTTTTAATTCAGTTTATTAATAAAATATATGTCTAATTAATATTCTGGACATATTTGAATTTTATAAAATTTTATAAACATAGATTACTATGTTTGAGACAAACGTTAGGTTATTAACGTTTTAAAATCGAAAATACGCGTTTTTAATTATTAAGAGGTTTATTAAATGCGAAATTATTTATAAGTCCTTTCGATTTACGTGATAAATCAAGAAAGGGACTTTACGATTTTTAATCGATCGAAATTGATTTATAAAATAAAATGGTAAGAAATTACTATTTGAAAGTCAAAATTGTCGACTTTGTCGACAAAGTTGTCGACTTCGCTGACTTTTAAAGTCAAACATACGATTATATCGCTCGATAAACACGCCAATACGCTGTGAAGATGTACTAATTGAGTATAATACCTCATTAGTAAGAAAAGATTTCACAAATGAAACCTTATATCGAGAAACGTGCTCATACGCTAAAACGCTTAAACCCAAAGCGTTAAACCGAAATAGTTGAACGATCTCGGCGAACCAGAACAATTCAATCAATAACGATTTGAAAGCATATGAATTCATTGAGGAATTCAGTTTACATCGATATAAGATATCAAGTTATCTTAGCTTTGAAAGTCTCGAGACTCGAGCGACGCACTAAAGCCTCGCCAGAAAGCGCGTGACGCAAACGCGGCGATCGGATACCGACGCATTTAACAAACCTAGACTCAATTTACAACGAACCATAGTCCGTGGGCTTTATCTTCAAAATGTGGGCCCTTTTTCACCCCACTAAGACGTGACTTTATCGTTATTCCAAACGAGTTTATTTACAATGCTTATTCTACAACCGCTGACAAATGTTTACTACATTACCGCCAAAATATTCTGTTTTGTGTATGGATCCTATCCGCTTGCCCGGTAGGTCGTGGCGATGGTTGGAACTTTATTACGACAAAGTTATGTCATTGGGTCGCGCCCAACCTTTTAAATGTCGGGTCCCGTGCCGGATGATAAATGCCCGCTAGATGGCGTGAAGGTTGGAACTATCGCTATGTTAACATATGCTTGTGAGAGCGATGCAGTCAGACGGGATTACGGCCGGTCACGGCGTCAGAGGGAGGCCTCCTCTCGACGCTTAATTTTTAATATCATATGAATTGTTACTATGAGATACGGACCATACACACCAAGAAAATGCTCGCCGAGCTATGTTTACTGAACCGAAAATGATTTAGTAAGACAAGGCATTTTAACTAAAACCCTCGCGACTTACCTCGATATTGGCAACAGAATTCAAATATTATCAAATGTTTTCGCATGAGTCCACCGAGTGCAATTTCTTGTACTTAGCCCCGCATGTTTGTTTTAAATGTGCAGTTGAGCTCGATGGTGATGATGGAGGATGTGTTGAGGAGTCCAAAGGTCCTCGATCGCTTATTTAGAATTTGTTTTCACCAATACATATCATCACATATGTATTCACACACTTTCCACCGCTAAACTCCGAACTCTTTACTTTATGTCACGAACTATTGAGGTCCATCGCACCATGGTAATTCTTGGGTCCGATGGCCTAAACCTTTAATCATTCGATATCAGACATCGAACCCATCGAGCATGCTAATTATAGTTGATATGTACTCTATCTTAGTCTGTTGTCCTATAATACTATTCCTAGTATTAGTCACCCTCAGTCCGGTCGTCCGGACGCCTCTCAAGCTTGAGCGCCTGCTCACCCGCAAGTTTCCATCGGTAGCGTTTCTCCCTCGGCCAAGGCCAAGACGCCCATCCAAAGGCGTTTCTCCCTCAACCGGCGCTCAGCACGCCCATCCAGCGCGCACCTCGCCTAGCACCTCGCATGCTCTCTCTCCAACACTCGGCGCTCCAGCACAGCGCCCGCCCCAACCGGCGCTCAACGCGAGCGTCCCTCGCGCTCTCACACCTCCGCACTCGTTCATCTCCAGCCAGCGCTCATCCTCAATACAGAACTCTTCCAAAGCCGGTGCTGCCTCCAAATCGGCGCTCACCCTCTAAGAAGAACGCCCGTTCAACCGGCGCTCACTTTGCAACCGACGCTCATTCTCATTTAATATATATATACGCGTTAGGTCATTATCAAAATCTTCTTGGCTTCCGCGGTTCTCAGTTCTTATTCTTTTCACGCGCATCCGCGGCGTTGTTCTTCAGAATTTCACCCTGGATCTTCACCAGCATCAGATAGAAACACATTATTATTTCATGTTCTTTATTTCATCGTTTGAATTATTTAGTTTATAGTTTTCTGCTGTTAGATTTATCAGTTCTATCGGAATAAATTTCATAGTGTTATTACTTTATGATTATTATTGGATTCAATTCCATAGTGACAGTGGATTGTTTTCATGTTCATTTGATTTATATTGCTTTTGTTTATTGCTTTCGTTTTACTGTCTTTCATAGTTCAACTAGGGATTGACAACCCCTGTTTTAGGTTTAATGCTTTATTAGTTTAGCTCGGGATTGACAAACTCTAGCTTAGGATTCTTTGTTTATTTTCCGTATTTCAATTCCCGCATGTTTCAAAACCCTTGTTGGTATTAGAATATTTAGATTTAATTGCTTTCACGCACGACACTAACAATAACCTGTTAAGTTTTCCTTGAGAGACGACTTAGGTTAACTTATCACGCCACAATTACCTCGCATTTATCATGTAGTAAATTTGAGTGTGTTTTAGCTCGATCAATTTTGCGCCGTTGTCGGGAAAACTTTAGGCGTATTGTTTATGTTGTTTGTTTTCTGTGCTTCTTTTCGTTCTGTTTGGTTATTTTCTCCTCCCCCCGTTGCGTGTGATCTTGTTTTTATTGTTGGTGTCTGTTAATGTAGGGTTACCAGCATTACGAATATGGTCAAACAGGCTAGGGGAAGGAAATTTCGTTGTATTGGGCAAATTTTTCTTACGAAGAAGAAGCCCAGTTCAACCATGTTGAGGGATATCCGCCAGTTTATGAGCAACAATATGGTTCGGGGTGGAATAACCAGCCCAACTCAGAGTTGTGGATTCAACCCGACCTGGAATATTGGGATCCACAACCCGATTTGGGATGTTGGGATCCATAGTAGCAGCAGCCTCCTCAGTCCGATTCGGAATGATGGGAACCACAATCCGACTCGAGATGGTGGGACCCACAACCTAATTATGGATGGTGTGATCCACAACAGCCACAGCCTCCACAACAACAGTGGTACCACCCGCAGCAGGAGTATTATTCACCACCGCACCCACCACCACCTCTGAGACCAACTTTTGAGGATATGTTCGCGCAAAGATTGGATGCTCTCAGTCAAAGATTGGATGCTAAAGACGCCTCACTTCAGCGTTTAGAGACGCAAGTGGGATATGTTAATAGCATGTTTGATGAGCTGTTGTAGCAATGTGCAGTGAGGGAACTTCCGAGCCACCCCTGTGAGGCTCAGGCAGTCATTGTCCTTCACGGTGATCGAGCAGATGACCATATAGTGGAAGAGCCATCTGAAAATATTCCGCCCCTACAAGAAAAAGAGGAAGATGTGGTAGTCTTCGAGTTAGACTCCGATGAGTATGAGCCGTCCTTTGAGAATACTGTCAAGTAGTTCATGCGGTTTCAGCTTGATGAAGAGGATGGAAAGGGAATTTGTTAGCATGCCCGCACTCCACAATGGTATCAAGGAACTACCGATGACATATGTGTTCTGGGGATGAGCAAGGCCTGTGATCATCTCACCAACTTCTAATTGTTGAAGAAATGGAGTTGACCTCGGTGCTTATAGAGGTGGTGAAGTCTGCTTTTTCAAGTCACCGATAAAGGGATGTCTACGCCTATCCGAGTAGCACATGGTTTAGTGCTGGGCACCGTGGAGCTCGTGGCATCCTCGACATGGCATCACCACATTGACCACCACCATTGCTCTAATAAACACATCGAGCTAACGACGTTAAACAATCGCTCCGTGGGAGGCAACCCACGATTTGGTTTTGTTCTCTTTCCCTTTTATCTTTTATTTTTGTGTCCTGTTTTTAATTTGTGTTTCGTCTTTGTCTGTGTGCAGGTGTTGTCTTATGGGTTGTGATGTGTTGAGAATGGGCAAGCCATCGGTTCACCAAACTTCAGGAAGTTCTCGTCCTCTTATTATTTGTGCTTTTACTGTTTAGAGCATTGAGGACAGTGCTCGAATTAAGTGTGGGGAATGAGTTTGTTGTGTGATGATGATTTGGAATCAAGTTTTATTCTGTGCTCATAAGGTTGGGATTTTGATTGTTGCATCTGAACTCTGTGGTATTGGTCAAACTGGTTTTAGATTTCCGAGACTTTTGGTGATATATGAATTGAGTGTAATGTGAATTGACGAGATTGTGATTGATAGAAAATGAATAGGGGGAAATCGATGTGATTTGTCCGGCTAATGTTAGGGGTAGAGTTAACATTGTGGTCATCTATATACTTGTTTTCTTAAAAAAATGAAATAATTTGTTGGATTGTTGAAATAGAGGATGGAATTATGCCCTTCTTTCTCGTAAATCGAGAAATGGGCATGGGAAACCACGAAAGGAGACTCGAGTTCATCGAGATTTTATCTTTTGAATATTGTTCCAAAATCTGTTAAAACATTCTTTGTGCTTTAAAAAGGAACTTGTTGCTAAAGGTGACCACATTAGTCACCCATAACGGAGAGTTGGGTCTGAGCAAAGGTTACCCTTTTATTTATTGGAAATCAATTACCATCCTAGATTTATTTCACATTATCTTTGAATACGTAAACACCAAGTGTGGGGGAAAAGCAATAAGGTTTGATTGATTAGACTAAGAGTGAAGTTGCATAAATTATCTTCCCTATCCTTATTGGTATAGAGTTTGCTTGAGCACAAGCAAATGGATAAGTGCGGGGGAGTTGTTTAGTCCGAATCTGGTCGTATTTTCCTATGCTTTTGGATTTAAATTGTCGATCTTTAGTTTAACTTTTAGCCTAATTTATTATGTTATTATGTTATAAAGATTGAATTCTAATTCTTGGTTTGATGTAGAAATAGCTCATTATTTGGGCATTATTCGACAAGAAACTCTACTATGGAACTTGGTGCAGAGAGTCGACATTTTCAATGATTCTCATGAATATTGGAGAAAGAATCAAGAATTTTTTCCTTCATAAGAAGTAAACTACGTCTAGATAGGAGTCTGTAGGCACAAACGGATAGCAATTCGGAGTTCGGACATGGGAGAACGGATCATTTCTTTAAAGTCGCATACGCACTCCATCGCCGCTACCGCTCAAGACACCGCGGTGAACACTTTCAATGAATATCATGAATAGTGGAGAAGGAATCAAGGATTTTGTCCTTCATAAGAAGTAAATTACGTTGCAATAGGTGTCCGTAGACGAAAACCGTGCGCAAATCGGAGTTCAGACAAAGGAGAACGGGCCAAAACAAAACACTGCAAAGTCAGTGTCGCTCAGACACCGCGCTGCCAAGACAACAGACGCACCCGGCCCGGTTCAGCACCCAGCGCTGCTCAGCCCATTTTCAGCCCCTCTTGAGCGCCCTCTCAAGCTTGAGCGCGTGCGTTCAGCCCATTTTCAGCCCCTCTTGAGCGCCCTCTAAAGTTTGAGCTGCTCACCCGCAAGTTTCCATCCAAGCGTTTTCCCTCGGCCGGCCAAGACGCCCATCCAAAGGCGTTGCTCTCCTCACCGCGCCAAGACGCCCATCCAGCGGCACTCGCCAAGACTCAAGGCTGCTTCCAACACTGGCGCCCAAAGACACGCCCGCCCCCGCCAATGGCCAACGCGAGCTGCCCTTGCGCTCACACCTCCGTGCTCGCTCATCTCCGTAGCGCCATCCTCAATACGTAATCCTTCCAAAGCGCGCCGCTTCCAAACCGCACTCACCTCTAAGCGTAACGCCTGCTCAACCGGTGCTCACTTTGCAACCGACGCCATTCTCATTTAATATATATATATATATATATATATATATATATATATATATACGCGCTAGGTCATAATCAAAATCTTCGCTTCCGCGTTCTCGCTTATTCTTTTCACGCGCAGTCATGGCGTTGTTCTTCTAATTTCACCGTGATCTTCACCAAGATCAGATAGAAATACATTATTATTTCATGTTCTTTATTTCATCGTTTGAATTATTTAGTTTGAATTTTTCTGCTGTTAGATTTATCAGTTCTATCGTAATAAATTTCATAGTGTTATTGCTTTATGATTATTATCGATTCAATTCCATAGTGACGATGGATTGTTTTCATGTTCCTTTGATTTATATTGCTTTGTTTATTGCTTTCGCTTTTATTGCTTTTCATAGTTCAACTAGGGATCGACAACCCCGGTTTAGGTTTAATGCTTTATTAGTTTAGCTCTGGATCGACGAACCCTAGCTAGATTGTTGTTTATTTTCCGCATTTCAATTCCCCGTATGTTTCAAAACCCTTGTTGGTATTAGAATGTTTAGATTTAATTTCTTTACGTATGCATACCTAACAATACCCTGTTAAGTTTTCCTCGAGAGACCACTGGGTTAACTTATCACGCCACAATTACCACGTATGATTGCGAGTAAATTTGAGTGTGTTTTAGCTCGATCAAATACCTTATCACATAAATAAAGTGATCCTACACTTGATCACAATTTAATCATAGATTCATATCTTTATCTTAAAATTCTCGAAAATTATGTTGATAAAAGAGAAAATATTTCTTTTTGCATAATCATTGCCTAAATAATATTCCACATATATTTAAAACATAATTATTTATTATTAAGATTCATTTTATGCGAAAAATTAATAGAATTTTTCATTTACTCAAAATCGGCAATAATCGACGTTCATTTTCATTCTTGGATTCATCGTAATCAAATTCCTCCAAAATTTCTAAAATTGGTGTTTTAAATATCCGGGGTATTACAAAGTTAACATTTAAAAGTTTCATATACAACCTCAACATACAAAAGAGGTTATTGTAAGTCAACATCAAACATATGAGTTTGACAACGGAAGGAGATTTAACGTCATGTGTGAAGAGATACGATACCGTGGCATAAGTTTATTTACAACAAAAGAACCCTAACTCAGCTTCCTCTTCCATCGCGATCTCCGAGCTCAACCTGCATATAAAAGACAAACAAATACAGGGCGTGAGTACCAACGAGCACTCAGTGGATTATCGCCAAACATTAAACTTAAATGACTTACTAGATTTTATATATCGATGTGCGAGTTGAAATAAAAAATATCTGAATAGATTTTCAGTGACAAAAGATTTTATGAAACTGTAACAATGCAATCTCATGTAATATTACGCTATGTCGGTATTATCTTCGTGTTGGACCAAGGTTACCAATCACGCCCCGCTTATTCACGTTATTCGGAATGAGAAATAGCCTCCTTCTCATTACCTCGACCGTCTACACAATCATAAACTTCCTGGTCATTGCGGTATATTTATAAACTTCGGTCATTCCCGGTCTATGCAATTATAATTCCCGGTCATTAACAAAATTCTTCCGTAGATAGGTAACGTGAACTTATTCTTAATAATAACATAATCTTATGCTCAACAAACAAAATGAATTTATGTTCAACGAATAACACAATCTTATACTCAACAAGTCATACGATCTTATGATTAACATATAACATGATATTAATTTCAATAAATATCATAATTTATTTACACAATAATGTGCAAGATATAAATAAAATTTTCAATATCCAACACACATTAAAGAGAAGAAAACCTACCTGGTACATCGTCACTCGATGGTGTCCTCCTTCTCGTCCTTTAGGATGCCCTTGTCCTTACTCGATCCTTGTAAATAAAATAATTATCGAATTTAGCAACATTCTTATTCACTTGAACATATTACATCTTATTCTTGATTTTACCAAATTCTAAGATTTAAGTTAGGCCATTGCATTCCTTAATATTTTATGTCCTTAATAAACTTTAAATTTTACTAAGCTACATAACATGCCATAATTAAAAGAATTTAAGTAACCTATGCTTAGTTTCATTAATGTACAACATTATCAAACCTTAACTTAAGGCAATCAAGTGAACAAATCTCACTTATATACTTATCATAAGTTCATTAATTAAATTTCCAAAACATTTTATTAATATGCCGATTCTAACAAAATTTCGGCAGAGTAAGTTTTATAAAATGAATTGTCATTTCATTCCAAATTCAACCAATTCATCCCAAACTCCTCAAATTATCACCATATGCTTAAATATATACTCAGGAACTTAAAACAAGTTTAAATCAATTCATTTACACCATACTTTTACTATGCCCTTCAACCATGTTATTATGTAAATAAATGAAATTTCTAACCTACAACCAATTCAATTCCAATCAATTCATGTATATACTTAGCTATTATCAATGATCAAGCAATCCAATATCAATTTAAATCACAATCAAACTCATCATATAATTCTAGCAATTTAACCCAAACTTTAATATTTCAACTTTCAATATATAAGTTCATAAAATCCCATAAATTCAACTTAAGCATTATTTATATCCTAGAGCTCAAAAATCATATCAAATACATCAAATAAAATCAAGAAATCAAAGTTCATCCAACCTCATAATTTTCGAAAATTTGAGATTTTATATACATTCAATTCATTCCAATTTCTTTTACTAAATCATGTTTATTTCCACTTAATTACATATATCTAAACTCAATTTAATCAAATCATAACAAATAATTAACATGTAAAATTATGGTTTATGCATGCTCACTTTAATTCACCAACTTCATGAATTTCAAGAATTTAAACCATAGAATATAATATTTAACATCATAAACATAAAGAAATCAACAAACATAACAAAATTTAAACAATTCAACCTTAATCTACAACTCAAAATTTTCGAAAACCCTAGTGTACAAGAACATCATGTTCATCAATTTTAATTACAAAAACATGGATGAAATAAGGTATTTACCTTCTTTGGATTGATTTCCAACAAATTCTACACTTAAACTATGGTTTAAAGTTGAAGAAAAAATTGTGTGTGTGTGTCGAAAATGAGGGAGTAAGAAGCTTGAGGATGATCCAAATGAATTTTGTTCTAGAAGTTACACATATATAGCTTTATTTATTATTTATTCATTTTTCTTTTCTTTTGTCACTATTTTCGAAAATTATACAAATATTTTTCTAAAATTGCTAATGTTGCACATTAATATTTTTTATAGTAAAAACTTAATTTTTTCATTAATATAAAAATCCAAAATAATTAAATCCATTATTGGAATACATATCATACAAATATAGATTTAATTCTTTCATATACAAAAATTTTCAATAATTATTCTTTAAATTCATAAATTTTGAAAATTATAGAAAATAATTTCTTTATCACTAGATATAAATAAAATAAATATATTTAAGCCATTTAATAGCTTAAACATTATTTTATTTCATTTTATAAATAAATCTCACGTAAATAAGAATTAATGCATTTCTTTAGAATATTTTCTATTTAATGAAAATTTTCATCCAAACACACAATATTAACCATATATCTCCTATTTTATCATAATAAAATTTGTTTCTAAATAATCTCTACTTCTTCAAATTTATATTCATTCGATTAATAATTAATCGAATTTCTATCGCTACTAATTTATTATGCATTTCTTTATAAGTTTTAAAGATGAAATACCTTTAAACTCCTAATTAATACTTAATTAGGCTCTAATTATGACTAAGAGATTTTCGGGTTACTACACATGGGGACGGGGATGAAATACGATATGATATGGGGACGAAAATACGTCAATTTTTCAAAAATCAAGGTACGAATAAGTTTAAAATACATTTATATTTATTTATAATATATTTTATATTTTATTAATAATGATATTATGAAATCATATAAATACATTAATATCAAAATACTTTTACAAAATTAACAATTTTTAATAAAGACTTAAAAAATGGATACATGATATTTTTGATACAAAATTAATATTTTGAGGTTTAAAGTGATACTTCTCAAAGTTTAGGATATTTTTAATAAAATATTAAAAATTTGATGTTTAAAATGATATTTTTTAAAATCAAGGATATTTTTGATAAAAAAAAAAAATTTAGTTTGGAGTTTACAGTGTTATTTACCCTTTATCTTCTACAAAAGTTGTCACGACCCCATTCCGGACCAACCCGGACTGGAGGGCGACTAATACTAGGAGTAGTATTTTAGGTGTTACATGGGTAAAATAAAGATGCATAAAAATAAACTAACATGCTTGAGCAAAATACGAGGTGATGTTATAATGTTTTGAAAAGGTTTAGCCATCGGACCCCAAAACTTGGCCCGATCCGATGGACCTCGATAGTTTGTAACATAAAGCATAAATAAAGGAGTTCGAGTATAGCAATGAAAGTGTGTGACTACATATATGACGATATGCATTCAAGGTATAACCCACAAATTCAAGTAAATCGGTCAAGGACACCGACTCCTCAACACATCCCCCATCATCACCATCGAGCTCAACCCGCACATTTAAAACAAACATGCAGGCTAAGTACAAGAAATTGCACTCGGTGGACTTATGCCGAAAACATTTAATAATATTTCGATTACGCCGCCAATATCGAGTAAGTCACATGGTTTTAGTTAAAATGCCTCAGGCTTACCAAATCATTTTCGTCAGAACATACCGCCAGCATTTTCGTGTGTATGGTCCGTATCTCATAGTCACAATACATAATAATAAATAAATAAACGCCGAGAGTGAGGCCTCCCATCTACGACGCCGTGACCGGCCGTAATCCCGTCTGAAAGACACAAATACCGCAAGCATATGTTAACACAACAGATAGTTCCAACCTTCACGCCAATCCTACCAGCATTTATCATCCCAAGACAGACCCGACATTAAAAGGTGGGTGCTACCACAACAAATGATATAATAGTTCCAACTATCTCCACATTTCTACCCGGCAAACAGACAGATCCATACACAAACGAAATATTTTCGCGGTGTAATGCAAGAAACATTTGTCAACGGTTGTAGAATAAGTATCAGAATAAACTCATTTGGTATAACAAGAAGTCACATTTTAGTGGGTAAGAAAAGGCCCACATTTTGAAGATAAGCACACCGACTATGGTTCGTTGTAAAAGTCCCAGTTCGATCGCTCGTCAAAATCCCGTCATTGCGTTTGCGCCCACACCTTTACGAAAAGCGAGGCTTTAGTACGCCGCTCAAGTCTCGAGACTTTCAAAAGCTATGATAAACTTCGATATTTCTTATCGATGTAGATCGAATTCCTTAGTGAATTCAATACGCTTCTAACATGTATACGATCGACTTGTTCTCGCTCGAGATACGCTCAACGATAAGCACGCTCGATATATGGATTTCATTTGGGAAATCTTTTCTTACTAATGAGGTATCATACTCAATTAGTATACCTTACGCAGATCGACGTATTTATAGCGTATAATCGCACGCTTGACTTGAAAAGTCAACGGTCAACACCGTCAACAAAGTCAACGATTTTGACTTTTAAATAGTAATTTCACTATTTTGTTTTATAAATCGAATTTGATCGATTTGAAAACGTAAAGTCCTACTTTTCGATTTATCTTGTAAATCGAGGACTTATAAATATTTTCGCATTTTAATAACCCTTTTATAAATAAAATGCGATTTTGGTTTTAAAACGTTATAAATGAACGCTTGTCTCAAACATAGCAATCTATGTTTATAAAATTTTGTAAAATTTAAAAACTGTCCAGAATATTAATTTAGCAAATATTTCATTAATAAACTATTTTAAAAAGGATTTAAAAATCCTTATTAATTATCGAAAACTCGATAATTAATTTAAAAATGTCAAATGACCTTTGAAAAATTTTCTAAATTAATATAGTGCATTATTATACACTATGGTCCAGAATATGAATTTATAAAATTCATATGATATTATTTGCTATTTATTTATATATATACATATATATGTTTACGGTAATTCCAATAAATAGGGAATAATTATCCAAAAATTCCCAAAATTGATATATACTTAGTATAATATCCCAACATCAATATATATCATTAATATAACCTATAGTTCATCATAAGCATTCATTTCACAATATCTAACAATATTTACGGTAATAACTTGATAATTACCAAATAATTAGCAAACAATTTCTAAACATTCCAAATAAATTCCAACATGATTAAACATTATATTATAACATTGTAACATCATAACATCAACCAAAAACATTTGAATCATCACCATATGGAGCTCAATAGCTCTCGGCTTTTTGGATTCCAAGTGCTATTTGATTTTCAAAAATTCCAATAATTATATACTATGTTTATACACTATAGTATAGTAATATAACATCATAATATTTATCAAAACTAATTAAATCATCACCTTCAAGAGCAACAAGCTCACGGCTTATTTGATTTAAAATAGTATTTGATTTCCAAAAATTCTAATAAATTCACACAATGCATAAATAATATACTAAAGCATTTATACACCATTGCATGTTCAAAAATAAAATCATACACCAACCTATGACATTATAATGCTCACGGTATTTTTTTAAAAAAATAGCAATTGATTTTCAAAAACTCTAATTAAATCATAGAACATATAATCAAGGTTCTAAAGCACTAATATGTCATTACATGCTTGAAATAAAAATTATACACTAAGGTACATACATATATACCTCACGGTTTTCATGAGATTAAAAGCTAGGGTTTTCTAAAAATTTTAAATAACATACCATGGGTTCTAAACATATCATAGAACATATATCTACCATAAAAATGATTAAGAAGCACACGGTTCTCATCTACCATTTTATAGCATTTTAAAATTTATATAAACAAGTACTATGGTTCAAAATCACCTATACATGCTAAATCCTTAAAAACATGTCATATATGATAACCTATGTTCATTTCAACATATATGTTCATATTTTGAAAATAAAATCAACAAGAACATAGACATAACCATAGCTCATGCTCAAGAACATTTAAACACATGTGTACATATATATATATAAAACTCAAACATACAAACATATTCATCTAAAACAGCTTCGATTTTCTTGAACAAGGAAGGATAAGAATCGATGTTATGGTCCATATTTACCTTGAGGATGGCTATGGGGTCCAAGATTAGTGCTAGGAGTGTTGTGGTTTTCGAATGGGAGAAGGAGAAAGGAGAAGAAAAATCTGAAATGGGGTGGTTTGGCTCGGTTTTCAACAAGAAAATGGAGAGGAAATGTGTATTTGTGTGTTTGAAAACGTGAGAATGATAGTGTATAAGGTGAAGAGCCTCTCTCCCCCTAATCTCTCTCTCACTACACGGCTACACACACACACATAGGGGAAATTATGGCTGCACTTGGGAAGGGGAGATGATGATTAAAGAGTGCAAAAGGAGCCTTCCATGTATTGGGTGGTTTTAAAAGTGGAAATCATTGTGCATGGGGTGAAGGAAATCACGCATGGGGGGTTAGGCTGATTTTATTTTTAAAATACTCTTAATACATTGTATTAATCATATAATAGGTCATAGATATATAATACATGCCATAAAAATAATTAAATCATCACTTATGCATAATTTCGACATTACCGATAATAATTGGGAAAAATAGGATTAAAATATAAATTACACCTATTATTGATACTCATGTAATTTTCATCCCAAATATACACATATATATCATAATATATGTTTTAGATATTGAATAATAGCATAGGATAAAATTATTACACATTTCAATCATATAAAACCCTAATTTCGAAAATTAGGGTTTCAATTTTATAAAAACTGAAACCTTCGATTTTTATGGATGAAATTCTGATTAAAAGCTTAATAATATCCATAAATATCATATTATAAAGTTTAGATACCATAGGATAATTTAATGGTATCATTTCATGCCAAAACCATAGTTTATAAACTAGGTTTTCAATTCCATTAATTGAATTATCGAGTTTTATAACTCAATTATTGATTTTAATAATCATTAATACTGTAATTATATAAAATAATAATAGAAAATTAATTATTATAATTTCCGAGCATTAAACTCATTTTTCAAAACGCCTCAGACGTTAACGCTCAAAACGCCTCAAAACGCTCAAAATCGACTCATCTCAAAATGGTCGCAGAAGTTCATACTTACTAAATAAATATATTCCATCCGATAAAGGAATTAAGATGGAAATTAATTCCAAGCTTCACCGCCGTAAAATTTCATGAAAAGTCGACGCTCGACACGCTGTTTGACGTTAAAAGATATCGACGAACCATTTCGTAATATTTTAATCCTTTAATTCACAATCCTTAGTGAATTATGAAAAGGAATTCGTTATAACGATATCGTATCGAAATCACAAGATTCGATGTCGTAAAAAGATAATATACTAGAAACCCTAATTACGGGTTTAGAAAACCGCAATCGATATTCGTTTTTTCGAATATTACATTCCACCCCTTACGAAAAATTTCGTCCCGAAATTTGTATACCTCTTAGAAAAATAAGTCGGGTATTTTTCCTCATTGCTTCTTCAAGCTCCCACGTGGCTTCTTCGTCCGTGGTGTCTCCACAAGATTGACTAACGGAATCGACTTGTTCAGTAGTTGCCGAACCTTGTGGTCAAGTATGGTGTGGGTTCTTCCTTATAGCTCATGTCCGCTCGAGGATCACGCCGCCTTGGTGAATCACGTGCTTTGGGTCGTGAACGATTTTCGTAATTGTGAGACGTGAAAACATTATGGACATTTCCCAGGTTTGGCGGAAGAGCCAACCTATAAGCTACCGGACCTATCCTTTCTAGGATCTCATAAGGTCCTATGAAACGGGTCTAAGCTTTCCTTTCGTGCCAAACCTGACAATCCCTTTTGATGGAGAGACCTTAAGAAATACTTTGTCTCCATCCTCGAACTGTAGCTCGGATCTACGCCAGACGTCGTAAGATTTCATACATCCCGAGCTTCTTTTATCCTCATCCTAATTTGTCGAACGATTTCGATCATTTCGCCACCGCATCGTGCCCTATGACTTTTCTCTCACCGACTTCATCCCAATAAAGTGGTAATCTACACTTTTGCCATACAAGGCTTCGATGGGGCCATGCCGATCGTCGCTGATAGCGTTGTTGTAAGCAAATTCAATCGAGGTAAAATATCTTCCCATTTTGCACCTCGATCCAAAATTACGTTCTAAGCATATCCTCTAGCGTTTGATCGCTCTCTCCGATCGTCCATCGGTTTGTGGGTGGAATGTCAGATCAAGTTTAATCTCATACCCGTTCTCTCGCAAGCTAATCCAAAATCGGATGTGAACTTGGAGTCTCGATCGAGGTAATAGATTTTGGTACTCCATGTAGTCGCATAATTTCCTTAACGTACGGTACCGGGCCAACTTATCGGATCCATAAGTGCTTTGAATAGGTGAAAGTGAGCACTTTTGGTAAGTCTATCCACAATTACCCATATGGCCGTGTTTCCTCTTCTCGATTTGGGTAAGCTTGTAACGAAATCCATCGTTATATCGTCCCACTTCCATTCGGGATTTCAACGGTTGTAACTTCCCGTAGGGACGTTGGTGTAGTGCCTTCACTTGTCGACAAACAAGACAATGTTTCTACGAAAGAAGCTATGTCTCGCTTCACGCCTTCCCACCAAAATTTTTCCTTCGTGTCCCTAAGTACATCTTAGTCTCGCTGGGTGGGCGGTGTAGGGCGATCGTGAGCCTCACTCATGATTTCGCTCAAGCTCCCGCCGTCAGAACGCATATCCTACCTTCAAACAATAAGGCGTTATCAGCGCCTCTTGAAATTCTTCAATCCTTCGCACCTTAGTCTTTCTCGGATCTTTTCAACTCCATCCTTTGTCTCTCGACAATTCTTTTTCTTAGATCGATGTCGCGTGAGTGTAGCGACTGACTCACGATTGTCCCGGTGGTTCAACCAGCTCAATCCTCATTCTACCAAACTCTTCAACGAGTTTTTCCTCCGTATAAAGAGACATCCTAACTCGGTATGGTTTTACGACTCAAGCGCCACTACTACATTCGCCTTGCGGGTGATAGTTAATACCACAATCGTAATCTTTACTAATTCTAGCCATCTTCTTTGTCTCATATTCAGATCTCTTTGTTCGAAGAAATACTTCAAACTTTTATGATCCGTGAAGATCTCACATCTCACACCATAGAGATGGTGTCTCCAAATTTTAGGGCATGAACTACCGCTAATTCCAAATCGTGGGTTGGGTAGTTCAGCTCGTGGGGTCTGAGTTGTCGAGACGCGTAAGCTATCACTTTTCCTTCTTGCATCAAAACACAACCCAGCCCAGTCTTAGATGCGTCGGTATAGACCACATACCCCTTGTCCGCTTCTGGGACCGCTAGAATCTGTGCAAGACCGTCAATTTTTCTTCGAGTATTTGAAACTCGCCTCGCACTCATCCGTCCAATCAACTTGATTCCTTCCAAGTAGTTGGGTTATTGGCCTTGCAATTTTGGAGAATCCTTCGATGAATCTCCTATAGTAACCAGCTAATCCTAGGAAACTTCGATTTCGCGGCCGTGTTCTTGGTGATTTCCATTCTCGCACGGCCTCTACTTTGGTCGGATCTACTTTTATACCTTCAAGCAGACACGATGTGTCCAAGGAACATAACTTTCTTCACCAAAACTCGCATTTGCTAAACTTAGCAAAGAGTCTTTCATTTCAAGGTTTGCAAAACCGTCAGATGTTCCTTATGATCCTCTTCATTCTTTGAATAAATAAGGATGTCATCTATGAAGACCAAAACAAATTTATCCAAAATGGATGAAATACTGCTCATGAGGTCCATGAATGCGGTGGTGCATTGGTTAACCCGAATGGCATAACTATGAATTCATAGTGGCCATATCGGTTCGAATGCGTCTCGTACATCTTCAGCCGATTTTCAGCTGGTGGTATCTCGACTTAAGATCAATTTTCGAGAATACACCCGCCTCGCAATTGATCAAACAGTCATCAATTCGGTAAAGGGTATTTGTTCTTTAGTGTCATCTTATTTAGCTCTCTATAATCGATGCACATCCTCAAAGAACCATCCTTCTTCTTAACAAACAAAACAGCACCCCAAGGCGAAACACTCGGCCTAATGAATCCTAGATCCAAAAGCTCTTCGATTTGGATTTTCACTCTTCTAGCTCCTTTGGGGCCATCCTATAAGGCGCCTTCGACATCGGGCTGATCCGGCTCCAAGTCGATGGTGAACTCTAGTTGTTCATCGTGACGTAGTCCCGGTAGATTTTCGGGAAATACGTCCGGAAATTCTCGGACAACTTCAATGTCTTCTACCCGCGCTTCGGGTTTATCCTCATCGTTTAAATAAACAAGGAATGCATGGCATCCCTTCTGGTTCATCATCCTCCTAGCTTGTAGTGCTGATACTATCGGAATCCTCCTTCCCATGCTGATTCCGTGAAAATGCGTAGCTTCTTGTCCAGGAAAGTGAAACGAAATTTTCCTTTCCTTACAGAGAATCGTGGAATGATTCTTAGCTAACCAGTCCATTCCGAGGATTATGTCTACATCGTCCATGGGTATTATGTTTAGATTGTTAGCCAGAACCTTAAGTGATCCTAATGTCAACTCTAGGTTCGAGCAAAGTGTGTAATGACCATAATCCCCCTATAGGCGATGAGATTCTCATATCCCGCTCGACTTTTCGCACCTAAGGCCCAAGATTTCACGCATGATTTTGCAATAAAAGAACGCGAAGCACCCAGATCGAACAATACTATAACGGTAGGTTGAGGAGAACTCCCATACCGCCAAGTTTCTTGGTTTTGTTCGCCCCGCCTCCCATGCGTGGCGTAGCTCGCCCGAGCCGGCCGAGGCCGACGGGCGTCGGTCCTTGTTGATTTGGCGGCCGCCGCTCGCCTCGTTGCCGCCTTTGGCGTTGGCGCGTGGTTGCCGCCCGCCGTTGTTAGGCGGTGGGCGCCACCGCGTGGTCGCGAATTTGCCGCCATGTCATTCGCCGCCATTGTGGTGGCCGTTGGAGTTGTTGTTGAGGTGGGGTTGTTGCCACCGGAGTTGCGGGGTTGGGGTTGGAATTGCCGCGGCGGCCGGGTTGTAGTCATATAGCCCTTAGTGGTCGAGCATTGCCGGTTGGTTCGGCCTTGTATCCGAACGTGACACCGGTCAATTGTGGCGTAATGCCCGCTTGCCCGCACTTGTAACAGCCTACCACGCTTGCCGTGCACACACCTTGTGTGCTCTATGGCATCTAGGCATTGAGGTGCCTCGACTGCTCCTCGTGGTCCCTTCCGGTGGAGCATAAGCGCTCTCTTCCGCCTCGTCCTGTTGCCGTGTTTTCGCCACGCGCCGTGACTTGCTTCTCCATAGTTTCCGCGGTTGTTATTCCCGCGGTTGGGGTCCCAGTTCCCTTTTCCCTTGTCCAAATTACCGTGTGTCTGAGACGACACCAACTTATTCTCGGTCATGGCCGCCTCAATATCCAAAGCTCGTGCGAGAGCTTCGATTGTAAGATAGGTCTCGTGGTCGGCAAGAGACATGCGATCTCCATTCTTAGCCCTCGACTGAACTTTTCCGACATTTTCAAGTCGGTGTCCACCAGATCTCGGCGATATCTCGACATCTCGAGAAAGTGCGATCATAGTCTGTTACGGATAATTTTTCTTGTTTTAGCAGAAAACTCCCGCCTCTTTTTCCCTATAGCTTTTGGGGATATACTTTTCATACGACTCTCTGAAATCCTCCCACGAGAATTCTTCCAGCTTGTTGGGTCAGAAAGTCTTCTTTCCGCCTCCCACCGTAAGTCACCTGGTCCGATCGGTGGAAGGTAACACACGACATCCTTTCTCGTGCTGCACCTTAAGAAAGTGAAAACCGTTCAATGGCCCTAACCCATTGTTCGGCTTCTTCCGGCTCCCTTCCGTTAAAACAGGAGGGTTTTGCCTCAAAATAGTTCTTCGATCCCGCGATCGGGTTGAGGGAGGCGGTGGTTGGGGATTATCTTCGGTTCTTGCTCGGGATTCTACCCTTCCTTTAGTCTTCCTCGACCTCCGGGTTCTCTTTTCGGTTTATTCTGAGGCATTCTCGCTATATGAAACATACCATCGTTAATCACTAAACGCTACAACTTAACAATATAAGGTTTTCATAGCTTCTTCTTAAAGCGATATAAAATAAAACAACTCATCCATAACATAGACAATTGTTACCAAAAGGCCCCACTGGGTCAAAAATATATGTAGATAGATAACCAAGGTTTGTCAAAACAAGATGTCCAACATCGAGAATCATAGAAAATAGAAATAGCAAGGTTTCGCCCACACGGCCAAAAGAAAAATCCGAGTCCTAGAACCATGGTATTGAAATAAAGGAAAAGCTAGCACACATGCTAGTCATAATGAAACAAATTCTAATTAAAACATCGCTAAGGTCTTCACGAGTTTCCTTCCTACTCCGCGCCTTCCTCGTGGTCTTCCTCCTTCGAGTCGCCTTCCTCATCCGAATCGCCCTCACGAGGTCGCACTGATGGTCCCGCATCACCGGCTTCCATCATCGGTATGTCGCGCAGGGTCCGGGTTATCCACGCCGATAAGTCGTAGTTGTGGCGGATCGGACCGTAGCATACCGGTCGGGTCATATCCGTGGAAGGTATCTAATACTCTCATCCGCTGTCCGCGGAAGGGCTCTTCGCCTTCGTGGTGGTGGATCGGACGTAGGTGGTAGGGGCGGTAGCGGCGACGATCGGGTGTCCAAAACCGCTTTGGTGGCAACACGGCTCTCCCAAGGCTCTGGGCGTGCGCCCTATCCACCTCGTACATCCCGCCTCGCCCATCCGGTGCAGGGTATCATCGATCAACCTGCCTCGGAACCTCAAGTACAGCCACTCGCGACTCGTCACGCCAAGTGTACTCCCGTGGAGGAGATAGGTCCCATAGGCGCGGCTCAGAGATATCGTACACATAAGTCGTGACTCACGAACTCAGGCGGATCCCCAATCAAATCATAACCTCGGGAATGCGATAGATGTAGTCTCCCGATACCTCTGCATAACCATCCTGTACAAGGGAGTATAGCTAGGAGTCTCTTGATGCCATCATAGTCGGTTGCGCCATAGGCTGGGCGTGCCTCCACAACCGAAGGTAGTACGCCGTAAACTCACCTAGGTCTTCCCCAAGACATCCAACATTCCCTATAGGTGCGCATCAGCTCCTCGGGTGGGGCATGAGGTCCTACTCTTCTCCTAGCGATATAGCGCATCTCCTCCATCTGCCACGGTTAAAACTAACGTAAGTCAACTATCGTTATCTCAAAACAGAAAGGATAGCATAACGAGAAGCAACTAGGCTAGAACTAACAATTCTATAAGGTAGGCAACATCATAATGTACAATACATACCACAACTTACCTTCTTAGTCTTACCCAAACATATACATATAGCTAATGATATCTTAACATACACTACGAGATCATTGTCTTATATTAAACACTTAAGCTAGAGTTCAACAGACTCCATCGTCTTCTGGAGACAGAATTTGGGATTCTGTTCTTCATAACAAATGAATATCAGTGCGTTAGGAGTACATAGGTGAAAACCATGCGTAAATCGGAGTCCTAACGAGGGAGATCTAGCTAAAACAAATCTACTGCGCAGTGCAGGAAATTTGCGCGATCGTGCAAAAATGTCAATCGAGACGTACGTCGACGTAATATGTCTACCATATTTGGGTCCTTAAGTCGGGCTGAACATTCTGAAGCCGTAAGTGACGCCCATGTCGTGATTCGTGTTGCTGGTCACCGTGTCGAAGTGATGATGGAGTGCCGACGCCATTCAACCTTAAAGGTTGAGGTCGCCCTCGCCCATCCTTCTCGCCGCCTTCCGCCGCTCGTGCCCAAGCGGTATCGTTACTTTCATTCTTCCTATCGCTCTTTTGTTCGCATAAGGAAAAGAAGTTCGTTTTACGTTCTTTTACGATACGTGAGCATGCTCCTTAGAGTCTAAGTTCGTTTCATGATAACATATCGCTCATCATAAATAAAATTTTGAAAGTCGGAAAGTAAAGTTTTATTTGCAAATTTGGAAGTATGATTTCAAAAGGCAGTCATGATCAACTCATATACATATCGAAAATGGATTCATTCGTTCCATGTTGGTCCTTCAACTCGATACTACCATACACTTCCATCTCAATACTTGGGCAATCAGATTAGTTCAATTCAAAAAATTTGGAAAAATTTTCTTTCTCAACTTCAAAAATTTTCATAATAATAAAATTTCTCAAAAGTTTCTCTAACTTGCTCATCATGCGTAAATTTTCCATTTCACGAGTTTGAGAAAGAAATGATTACTTTTTCCCGGTTGAGCTCGATGTGATGGAGTGTTGAGAGAGTCAAGAGGTTTCTAGAAGTCCGTGACTCGATCTAGACTTAGAATAAAAGGTTTGGGTTTACAAAGAGCAAAAGCGCCTCGACACCACTGTCATCACGACCCCATTCCGGACCAACCCGGACCTGAGGGCTACTAATACTAGGAGTAGTATTTTAGGGTTACATGGGTAAAATAAAGATGCATAAAATAAACTAACATGCTTGAGCAAAATATGAGGTGATGTTATAATGTTTTTGAAAAGGTTTAGCCATCGGACCCCAAACTTCGCCCGATCCGATGGACCTCGATAGTTTGTAACATAAAGCATAAATAAAGGAGTTCGTAGTATAGCAATGAAAGTGTGTGACTACATATATGACGATATGCATTCAAGGTATAACCCACAAATTCAAGTAAATCGGTCAAGGACACCGGACTCCTCAACACATCCCCATCATCACCATCAGAGCTCAACCGCACATTTAAAACAAACATGCAGGCTAAGTACAAGAAATTGCACTCGGTGGACTTATGCCGAAAACATTTAATAATATTTGGATTACGCCAATATCGAGTAAGTCACAGTGGTTTTAGTTAAAATGCCTTGTGCTTACCAAATCATTTTCGTCAGAACATAGCCCGCCGTGCATTTTCGTGTGTATGGTCCGTATCTCATAGTCACAATACATAATAATAAATAAATAAACGCCGAGAGTGAGGCCTCCCATCTACGACGCCGTGACCTACCGTAATCCGTGACAAAGACACACCTCTGCAAACATATGTTAACACAACAGATAGTTCCAACCTTCACGCCAATCCTAGCTGTGCATTTATCATCCCAAGACAGACCCGACATTAAAAGGTTGGGTGCTACCACAACAAATGATATAATAGTTCCAACTATCTCCATTTCTACCCGGCAAATGATAGATCCATACACAAAACGAAATATTTTGGCGTGTAATGCAAGAAACATTTGTCAACAGTTGTAGAATAAGTATCGTAAATAAACTCATTTGGTATAACAAAGAAAGTCACATTTTAGTGGGTAAGAAAAGGCCCACATTTTGAAGATAAGAAGCCCACCGGACTATGGTTCGTTGTAAAAGTCCTGTTCGATCGTTCGTCAAAATCCCGTCATTGCGTTTGGCCCACACCTTACGAAAAAGCGAGGCTTTAGTATCGCCGCTCAAGTCTCTCGAGACTTTCAAAAGCTATTATAAACTTCGATATTTCTTATCGATGTAGATCGAATTCCTTAGTGAATTCAATACGCTTCTAACACGATACGATCGACTTGTTCTCGTTCTCGAGATACGCTCAACGATAAGCACGTTTCCGATATATGGATTTCATTTGGGAAATCTTTTCTTACTAATGAGGTATCATACTCAATTAGTATACCTTACGCTGCATCGACGATTTATAAGCAGATAATCGCACGCTTGACTTGAAAAGTCAACGAAGTCAACATCGTCAACAAAGTCGACGATTTTGACTTTTAAATAGTAATTTTACTATTTTGTTTTATAAATCGAATTTGATCGATTTGAAAACGTAAAGTTCTACTTTTCGATTTATCTTGTAAATCGAGGACTTATAAATATTTTCGCATTTTTAATAACCCTTTTTATAAATAAAATGCGTATTTTGGTTTTTAAAACGTTATAAAATGAACGTTTGTCTCAAACATAGCAATCTATGTTTATAAAATTTTGTAAAATTTAAAAACTGTCCAGAATATTAATTTAGCAAATATTTCATTAATAAACTGTTTTAAAAAGGATTTAAAATCCTTATTAATTATCGAAAACTTGATAATTAATTTAAAAATGTCAAATGACCTTTGAAAAATTTTCTAAATTAATATAGTGCATTATTATACACTATGGTCCAGAATATGAATTTATAAAATTCATATGATATTATTTGCTATTTATTTATATATATACATATATATGTTTACTAATTCCAATAAATAGGAATAATTATCCAAAATTCCCAAAATTCATATATACTTAGTAAAATATCCCAAAATCAATATATATCATTAATATAACCTATAGTTCATCATAAACATTCATTTCACAATATCTAACAATATTTACGATAATAACTTGATAATTACCAAATAATTAGCAAACAATTTCTAAACATTCCAAATAAATTCCAACATGATTAAACATTATATTATAACATTGTAACATCATAACATCAACCAAAAACATTTGAATCATCACCATATGGAGCTCAATAGCTCTCGGCTTTTGATTCCAAGTGCTATTTGATTTTCAAAATTCCAATAATTATATACTATGTTTATACACTATAGTATAGTAATATAACATCATAATATTTATCAAAACTAATTAAATCATCACCTTCAAGAGCAACAAGCTCACGGTTTATTTGATTTAAAATAGTATTTGATTTCCAAAATTCTAATAAATTCACACAATGCATAAATAATATACTAAAGCATTTATACACCATCGCATGTTCAAAAATAAAATCATACACCAACCTATGACATTATAATGCTCACGGTATATTTTTTAAAAAATAGCAATTGATTTTCAAAACTCTAATTAAATCATAGAACATATAATCAAGGTTCTAAAGCACTAATATGTCATTACATGCTTGAAATAAAATTATACACTAAGGTACATACATATATACCTCACGGTTTTCATGAGATTAAAAGCTAGGGTTTTCTAAAAATTTTAAATAACATACCATGGGTTCTAAACATATCATAGAACATATATCTACCATAAAAATGATTAAGAAGCACACGGTTCTCATCTACCATTTTATAGCATTTTCGAAAATTTATATAAACAAGTACTATGGTTCGAAAATCACCTATACATGCTAAATCCTTAAAAACATGTCATATATGATAACCTATGTTCATTTCAACATATATGTTCATATTTTGAAAATAAAAATCAACAAGAACATAGACATAACCATAGCTCATGCTCAAGAACATTTAAACACATGTGTACACATATATATATATATAAAACTCGAAACATACAAACATATTCATCTAAAACAGTTTCGATTTTTCTTGAACAAGGAAGGATAAGAATCGATGTTATGGTCCATATTTACCTTGAGGATGGCTATGGGGTCCAAGATTAGTGCTAGGAGTGTTGTGGTTTTCGAATGGGAGAAGGAGAAAGGAGAAGAAAAATCTGAAATGGGGGTGGTTTGGCTCTCGGTTTTCAGCAAGAAAATGGAGAGGAAAATGTGTATTTTGTGTGTTTGAAAATGCGAGAATGATAGTGTATAAGGTGAAGAGCCTCTCCCCTAATCTCTCTCTCACTACACGCCACACACACACATGGGGAAATTATGGCTGCACTTGGGAAGGGAGATGATGATTAAAGAGTGCAAAAGGAGCCTTCCATGTATTGGGTGGTTTTAAAAGTGGAAATCATTGTGCATGGGGTGAAGGAAATCGGCGCATGGGGGAGGGTTTAGGCTGATTTTATTTTAAAATACTCTTAATACATTGAATTAATCATATAATAGGTCATAGATATATAATACGTGCCATAAAAATAATTAAATCATCACTTATGCATAATTTCGACATTACCGATAATAATTGGGAAAAATAGGATTAAAATATAAATTACACCTATTATTGATACTCATGTAATTTTCGTCCCAAATATACACATATATATCATAATATATGTTTTAGATATTGAATAATAGCATAGGATAAAATTATTACACATTTCAATCATATAAAACCCTAATTTCGAAAATTAGGGTTTCAATTTTATAAAAACTGAAACCTTCGATTTTTATGGATGAAATTCTGATTAAAAGCTTAATAATATCCATATATATCATATTATAAAGTTTAGATACCATAGGATAATTTAATGGTATCATTTCATGCCAAAAACCATAGTTTAGGAAACTAGGGTTTTCGAATTCCATTAATTGGAATTATCGAGTTTTATAACTCAATTATTGATTTTAATAATCATTAATATTGTAATTATATAAAATAATAATAGGAAATTAATTATTATAATTTCCTAAGCATTAAACTCATTTTCAAAACGCCTCAGACGTTAACGCTCAAAACGCCTCAAAACGCTCAAAATCGACTCATCTCAAAATGGTCGCAGAAGTTCATACTTACTAAATAAATATATTCCATCCGATAAAGGAATTAAGATGGAAATTAATTCCAAGCTTCACCGCCGTAAAATTTCATGAAAAGTCGACGCTCGACACGCTGTTTGACGTTAAAAGATATCGACGAATCATTTCGTAATATTTTAATCCTTTAATTCACAATCCTTAGTGAATTATGAAAAGGAATTCGTTATAACGATATCGTATCGAAATCACAAGATTCGATGTCGTAAAAAGATAATATACGGCAAAACCCTAATTACGGGTTTATAAAACCGCAATCGTATATTCGTTTCTTTGGAATATTACAAAAGTAATTAAAAAAAGAGCTCATAAATAAAAAAAACTTTTCCCACATGTACCATAAATTAGTATAAACGATGGTCAAGGAATCAAAGTATTAACACCATATAAACAGATTTTGTCCCTAACGTGTTACTTTTTCCATGCATCAAAATCAAACCTCTATATCTCTTTCAAGAAGAAGAAGCGATGAAAAGCTAAGAGTAAAGATAAATCGAAAAACATGACATCTTTTTTATAACCAAAATATGTAGACTTAGTAAGAGAGATCTCTAAGTATTCCTATTGTATACCAAATCATCGATGTAAGAATTGAAAGGGAAGGGAAGAATGCCTTTGAGAGAAAAATAGAAATACGTGTGAGACACTTACGCATCTCGAGTATTGTCCATCCACTATACCAATGAATCCCATGTCAATGAGGTACCATTGATCATTGTGGACTAACATCTTGTTGGTCTATCCATCTTTGTAAAGTCCTGTCTTCTTTCCTAGCAACATTAGATAAATGAAATCATTTTGAATAAAGTCATAAGAACAATCAACACTTTTAACAAAGCTTTACAGAAAAGATGCTAAAATTATAGATCCGAATGGCTAGAACTCGATGCTTAGTTGTACAGGTCCAAATGACTAGCAAAGTTAGATAAATGAAACCATATTGAATAAAAGTCTTACCTATTTGCATTGCACCCCCATGTATAGTTGGTGAAAGCTTTCTATTGGATGCTCATGTTTTGTAATCTAAATGTTGTATGCTCCAAATGCAGCTCCAGAGTCCTAGAGTTACCAGGTCTTACAAACTAAATGACATTAGAAATCTATTAAACCTGTTTGTTATAATAGATTTTGACATAAACCTATTCTTAAAGTGAAAGGCCTCTAAGGTCCTTACTGTATGTATCTGGAAATGCAAGAAAGATTGTGCTCGGATGATGTTCAACAAGAAAAATCTAAGTGATGAATGTTTTGAGAAGAAAAAATTTGACCAAGGCAAGATGGAAGAATATCGCTAGTCTAAATGTAATACCTCCACAGACTTAGCAAGAAGACCTAATCTACTCCACTTCATAATCCACTTATATGATACCTTACCAAAGATAATTATTGAAAATTAGATCCTCAAAGATAGACTATATGCTCTCATAAATATACCTTAAGTACTTCAAAGAAAAATATAAAAGGAAAAATGCATAACAACCATATGAACATCATTATTCGATTGTGTCCCTCATATATTGCAAGCAGTATGTTCAATCCTTATCTGCAGCAAACAAAATTGCAAACCTCTAAATCTCTTTCAAGGAAAAAAGTAACAAAAAACCGAGGGTTAAGAATTCAAACAAATGGGTAACAAGAGAAAGCCATAACATAAACTTAAGCCACACTTCTCATCGCTCTATGTCTCTAGCTCATCTAACGACAATAGAATCAAATTTAGTAGACAAACTGAAGAAATCTAAAGAAAAAAAACTATCGATTAATAGAAATCTTATAATCGCACCATTCAGTTACAGGAAAAAAAATTAAGCTACCTAAAACACAAAAGGAACTGCAAAACATTTAAGACATAAGTGTCTAGTTTCATGCACAAATAGCTGAAAATGAAGAACTACAAGCTAAGACTATCAGTTGAGACTTTGAAAACCAAAGTAAACATGATGACAGACTGCAAGACCAAGAAAACATATGAAAGGATGATAAAATATTCACCACCACAAAATCAAGGGATTGAAAACCGGACCATATGATAGAGAGCAGGAGCAAGGGATCGGCATCAAGAAGGAGACCGAGGTCGAGCCGAGGTCTCTGTTGGTTTACCGAAGACGGGGACGGGCTTGAGCCACTGTTCGTGGGCTGAGGAGTTGTTGTTCATCTTTTATTTCTAAATTTGTTATGCTTCTATTTTGAGTTGTTTAGGGTTTCTATTTTTGGTAAGAGTATAAGGGTATTTAAAACCCAATTAGGGGCTGCTCAAGACATTAATTAATTAATTAAGGTTTAGCACGGAGGCTTTGGGCGCGTGAGTTCTTTCGGTTATTCGATTTTGTTTATAACAATTGGTCCGACTTGCTAGATCCCGCTTCACCGGAATGACGAGATCAAATAGCGATCGATCGATAAAGCGGAGGTGATCAGCCGAGATGACGAAGAAACGGACGTGAACAGCAGCAACCGGCCGAGATCGTGGAGTCCTTAGCTGCGTTTGAAGGTGATCCTCCACTATCGACGGCGAGCAATCGCCGGGGAATCATCGCAGGAAGACGCGGAGATGCCAACTGCGGACGATCAAGCTAAGAGGCGTAGCATCCGTGCCGGCGTTCGAGGGGAAGACTCGATTGGGTGGATAGCGGTCGAGCAACGTCAATTATATTGTACTCGCATGAAAAGAAGGTCGCGCGCCATGGTTGCCATGGACGGGCCCTGCTGTATTGGTTGGCGTGGTTGAGAGCGATGAAGCTAAGAATATCATGGGATGAGTTCACATGCGTTGGTAGCACGGTTTGACACACGGTTTAAGGCGGCGAGTTCGAATGGCTGTCCCGGTCGACAAACTGGAGCGATGGAGGATTACATATCGTGTTTGTTCGATTGGCGAGTCGTTCCGTGGCCGTATCGATGCACACTCTTTGGGGTATTTTATGAACGGGTTGAAGGGCCCAATTCAGGGCTCATTACGGTTGCTTCGCCCGAATGATTTGGAGATGGCGATGGAATTAGCCAGGGATATTGAGGACAACATGTTCTATCTGAATGGAGGATGAGGGAGTACGCCTTTCAGTGGTTCGGGGATGCGTTCGGGAAATTTTTCGAGGCTGCTAGGGGGGAGTAACACGGTAACAGGAGACGGAAGTGTGCGGGGATTGAGCGGTAGTTTTTCTAAGGTGGCTGGGCAGCTCTCGGTGACAAATTCAGGGCTGTCCGGGCAGTCCATTGCCCGTTCCCGATTCACTCGGCTTCCGCCAAAAGTGATAGAGGACCTCAGGGCAAATGGACTATGTTTTAGGTGTAAGAAACCCTTTACCCGGACATGACCGCCTTTAAGCAATTGAGGTGATGGTTCGAGAAGGACGAGGAGTCGATCTCCAACAAGATGAGTATTATGAAGGTGACGGATAGGAGGAGAGTCGGGAAGATCGAAGATGCGGAAGAAGAAGGTGGAGATTTCGCTTATTCTATGGTCGAATTTTTAGCTCTCGCACTATGAGACATCGGGCATGGTGGAAGGGTGCAGTGATAATCTCGATCGATAGTGGTGCTAGCCATAACTTTATTTCTTCATCTTTGGTTTCCATACGATCGATCAACCGGATAAGAATGGTAGATTCGGGGTGCAGTTGGGGGACGGACATCGAAAGGAATCGAAGGGTATGTAGGCAACTACCTATCTCGTTGTCGGGGTGTGCTATTCGGCACCCGTCGTTTATTCTATGGTGGAATTTTTAGCTCTCGCGACATTGTTATGTGTTCGCCACGGATAAGAATGGTAGAGGTGGGGGCGACATTGATATAATTTTGGGAGTTGCGTGGATAGCCACATTGGGAGAAGTTAAATGCAATTGGGAGGCTTTGACTATGAATTTTGAGTGGAATGGGGATCGAGTGGAGTTAAGGGGGGATCCGATGATGTGTCGGAATTTGGTGAGCCTTGGCCTCGATCAAGACCGCCGAGGTCGAATTTTGGGCGGTTGTTCTTGACCACGAACCCCGAAACTATCCGAGGCCCAAGAGGGAAGTTGGATGATGTCCTCGGGCGGTATCGGGTTTTGAGAAGCCGCAAGGGCTTCCCCCTCGTCGAGCAACGGACCACAGGATAGAGTTGGCCCCGGGGGCAAATCCTGTGTCAGTTCGAACTTACAGATATGGCCTCTTGCAGAGAGATGAGATTGAACGGTTGGTAGAAGACGTGTTGCGAGTAGGCATTATACGGCCAAGTTCGAGTCCTTTCTCAAGCCCAGTACTATTAGTTAAAAAGAAGGATAACGGTTGGAGATTTTGTGTGGACTATCGGGAGCTCAATAAGTCCACGGTGCCGGACAAATATCCGATTCCGGTGATTCAGGAGATGCTAGATGAATTGGCAGGCGCAATTGTGTTCTCCAAAATAGATTTATGCTCCGTTACTACCAAATCAGGGTGGTTGGTCCCGACATCCATAAGACGACATTTAGGACGCATAGCAGGCATTATGAATTTCTGGTAATGCCCTTCGGATTGACGAATACCCCAGCTACATTTCAGTCTGCCATGAATGACTTATTTAGGTCGTACTTACGGAAGTTCGTATTGGTTTTTTTTTATGATATTCTAGTGTACAGCCGATCTTGGGCGGACCACCGAGAGCAGTTGAGTTTGGTTTTGCACATCCTGGCAGAGAATCAGTTTCGAGCTAATATGAAGAAGTGTGCATTCGGATGTCTCAAGGTTGAATACTTGGGACATATTATTTCGTGGGTCGGGGTAGCAATGGACCAGACAATAGTCAGTGTTGTAGTGGACTGGCCGCAGCCCCGTTCGATCCACGAGGTCCGGGGATTTCTAGGGCTGACAGGGTATTATAGGAGGTTTGTGAGGGGGTATGGCCTTATTGCACGGCCACTCACGGCCCTTTTAAACAAAGAAGCTCCAGTTCGGTTTGAATGGCCTTTAGAAGCCGAGGAGGCGTTTCAACGCCTTAAGAAGGCGTTAACTGAGGCTCCCGTGTTAGCTATGCCTGAGTTTGAACACCAGTTTATGGTGGAGTGTGATGTGTCGGGTACCGGCATCGGGGCAGTGCTCATGCAGGAGCGACGGGCCATAGCATATTTCAGCAAGTCTTTGGCTGACCGCACCCTCTCCAAGTCAGCCTATGAGAGAGAAATGATGGGGTTGGCCTTAGCAGTACAACATTGGAGGCCATATCTGATTGCGTAGCGGTTTGTAGTAGGGGAGAGCAAAAAACCGAATCGAACCGAAAAACCGAACTGAACCGAACCGAAATTAATGATTTGGTTTGGTTTGTACAGTAAAACGGTTCGGTTCGGTTTCAAAATTTTGAAACCGAAATTAATTCGGTTCGGTTTCGATTTGGGAAAAAATTCAGTTTTCAAACCGAACCGCCCGAATTTTTTTATTTTTATTTTTTATATATTATATATATAATATATATATATATATATATATATTAGATTATATTATAAATATTATAATATTTATATTAATTATAATTTAAATTCGGTTTTAATCTAAATATTATAATATTTATACTAATTATAATTTAAATTCGGTTAAAACCGAACCGAACCAAACCAAACCGAATATTTCGGTTCGGTTTCGGTTTAGTTTGGATATATAAAACGGTTCGGTTCGGTTTGGGTTTTTAAAAAAATTCGGTTTTTCGGGTTCGGTTCTGAACCGAACCGCCCGAATGCACACCCCTAGTTTGTGTTGCGCATTGATCACCGCAGCCTCAAACATCTCCTCACTCAACGCATAGCGATGCCATCGCAGCAGGTTTGGGTGGAAAAATTACTGGGGTACGATTTTGTGATTGAATATAAAATAGGCATCTCAAATACCACGGCGGATGCCCTTTCAAGAAGGGGGGGGAATAGTCTTCATTGGCAGCGATTAGTGGCCTGGAGTGGTTGGGGTTGGCTGATGTGGTGGAAGAGCAGCAACGGGATGAGTTTGTATGGGGCATTATGTAGGCATTGGACACGAAACCCACTAGTAAACTGGGTTTTGAGTTTAGGGGAGAGCGATTGTTCTTTAAGGAACGCTTGGTGTTGGCCTCCGATTCCAAGTGGATTCCTTACTTGTTAGAAGAATTCCATGATACACCGACCGGGGGTATGCAGGTGCGTATTGCACCTATAGAAGATTGGCGCTGAATGTGTATTGGAGAGGTATGTTCCGCCGAGTGCAGAGTTATGTCGCCCAGTGCTTGGTTTGCCAAAAGGCCAAGTATGAAACGATGTCTCCTGGGACTCCTACAACCCTTGCCAATTTTGGATTTGATTTGGGAGGACATTTCAATGGATTTCATCAGTTGCTTGCCCAAGTCGAAGGGGTACACGTCGGTTTTGGTGGTGGTGGACCGCTTATCCAAGTACGGGCACTTTCTAGCACTTAAGCTACCGGTTACAGCACGTTCGGTAGCGGAATTGTTTGTCAAGGAAGTAGTGCAGCTGCATGGGATTCTGCGGTTGAGTGTCAGTGATCGTGACTCCTTTTTTGTCAGTGCGTTTTGAAACGAATTATTTGCGTTATCAAGAACACAGTTGAAGTTAAGTTATGCGTATCATCCAGAAACGGATGGTCAAACGGAAGTCTTAAATCGGGTGATGGAGACTTATTTGCATTGTTTTACTTGTGAACAACCGAAGTAGTGGTTACGGTGGCTTCCATGGGAAGAATATTGGTATAATATTACATTCCAAATGGCTGCCCGGGTTACCCCATTCGAGATTGTGTACGGGCGGGCACCTCCCACCATCCGATGATTTCTGCCCTGCGAGAGTAAGGTGGCTATTGTGGCTAACGTTTAAAGCAGTCGGGATACCATGATGGTATGCCTGAAGAGTAATTTGGAGAAGGCACAACAAAGCATGGTTAAGCAGGCTAACAAGCATCGTCGGGAGATGGTCTTCCAGGTTGAGGATAAGGTGTTTCTGAAGGTTCGGCCTTATCCACAGTCTTCGGCTTTTCGCCAGCCTAACCATAAGTTGTCACCCAAGTTTTACGGGCTATTTTTGGTTGAGACGCGCGTGGGTGCTATGGAGTACAGGCTGTCATTGCCGGCCACAAGCCACATACACCCGGTGTTTTATGTGTCGCATCTGCTGACGCGTAGTGGGCGACCATCTTGTGGAGGCGGAGTTACCGGCGAGTTTGGAGTTACCGGTGGGGTCGGTGTTTGAGCTCGAGGAGGTGCTAGCTTGGAGGAATGGTCGTGAGAGAGGGGAGGATGTGGAACAACTGTTGGTTAAGTGGGTCGGGCAGTCGGTTGATGAGGCTACTTGGATTAGCAAAGTCAATTTTCAGAGCCAGTTTCCGGACTTCAGCCTTGAGGACAAGGTTGTTTCGAAGGAGGATGGAGTTGATAGAGAGCAGGAGCAAGGGCTCGGCGTCGAGGAGGAGATCGAGGTCAAGCCGAGGCCTCTGTTGGTTTACCAAAGACGGGGACGGGCTTGAGCCACTGTTCGTGGGCTGAGGAGTTGTTGTTCATCTTTTATTTCTAGTTTAATTTGTTATGTTTCTATTTTGAGTTGTTTAGGGTTTCTATGTTTGGTAAGAGTAGAAGGGTATTTAAAACCCAATTAGGGCTGCCGTTCAAGACATTCATTAATTAATTAAGGTTTAGCCTGGAGGCTTTTGGGCAGCGTAGGTTGTTGCGGTTGTTCAGTTTTTGTTTATAACACCATAAGATTCATAATGCAAAGTCAAGTGAGTAAAATGCAAAAAGTGTAAAAGAATAATAACCACAAATCGAATTTATAGATAGAAAACCAAACCCATAGAGAAACAAAAATAAGTTAAAGAAATTTCAAATAAAATATTAATCCCAACACCTGCAACCAAGAATTGGGGTATCATCTTACCATTCACATTATAGAAAAAAGACAAATATATCATAAAGTACCATACACACACCACAATGACGGAAACGAATTATCATCACAATGAAATAAAGTTTTAAAAATAAATAAATAACATAGAAGAGAGAAAGATAAAATAATTATGAAGAAACTCATATTCAGCAAATAATTCAATTTGAACACTATAGACTACTGCATTAGAGTCATCGTCACCACCGAATCATAATAAAAACAAGAATATGATGACAAAAAAACCAACCAAAAATTAAAGATAGGAAAGCATGAAATGAACAACGCAAACAAAAAGAAGTTTAGAAGAATCCTTACCACAACATTGAATTAAGAATTAAAAATTAAACCATAGAAAAACCAAGATAAAAGATAGCCCAGAAGAATCCTCCTAATATGGAAATTAAGGAACATAACAAAAGTAGAAAAGATCAAACACAAATTTTAAATATTGAAAAAGTCATAACCCCAAAATCAAATGGAACTAAAAAACTAATTCAAGTTGCACAACACAGAATGGAAACATATTATATTCACAAAATGGAATTGAAAAATAAATAACCAAAGTGACGCAGAAACAAAAAAAAACAGTAAAGAAGAACATTAAAAATTTAGTAAAAAGTCCAATTCAAGACCCATCCAAGAACATTGTTGGTGTGTCATATTTGCTCTGCCACATTGGAAAAGAAAAACGAAATCACGAAAAAAAACAAAAGACAAATTAAAGATGAATATAGACCAATTTATAAAAAAAAATCAACTCAAACACCACGGGATGAATTGAGACAAAACTTTAAAATTATACACATAAAAAATCGAGACGAAAGAAATACGAGTAAACATTTATCTCCTAAACAATAATCCAGTTCGAACACCACAGACAGTAGAAGAGTCATGGTCACCGAATCATACCGGAAAACAAGAAACACTGAGAGAAACAGGACACAAAATAAAACTGACCGGAAGAATTGTAGAAAACAAAGACAAAGTTGGCATATAGTTCAAATAGTACCTGCAGAAGAACAATAACCACCAAAACGAATTGGAAAAAAAACACAAACATCCTAGAGATCGAACACGGAAAAAGGAAGGAAAGATAAATTTATTAAAGATTTAACATAAATACCAAGCATTCGAGAAGAACTGCATAAATCTATCACCATAAAGAATCAAAATTAGCGAATTCAAACAAGATTGAAGAAGAATTATCACAGACAAATCAAATTGAAAACTGGAAACCAAACAACAGATAAATAGAGCCCAAAGATTAAGCTACCTAAAACACAAAAGTGAATTGCAAACATTTAAGACATAAGTGTCTAGTTACATGCACAAATAGCATAAAATGAAGAACTGCAAGCTAAGACTATCAGATGAGACTTTGAAAACCAAAGTAAACATGATGACAGACTGCAAGACTAAGAAAACATATAGAATGATGATAAAAGATTCACCACCACAAAATCAAGTAAATGAAAATCGGACCATAAGATTCAAAATGCAAAGTCAAGTGAGTAAAATGCAAACAGTGTAAAAGAATAATAACCACAAATCGAATCTATAGATAGAAAACAAAACCATAGAGAAACACAATTAAGGTAAAGAAATTTCAAATAAAATATTAATCTCAACTAGGGGTGACTATTAGGGTGTCGGTGCCGATCCGAAATTTATCGGTATTGGGTGCCGATTACCCAAATTGGGTGGGTATTCGGTCGGGTAGTGTACAATTATATTATCGGTGTCGGGTAATTGTCGGGTAATCGGGTATACCCGAATACCCGAATTATTTAATATAAATTCATATATATATAGAGAGAGAGATATTAAACAGGACCTTAAGAAAAAAAAATTAGAATTTGTAAGCTACTGAGAATCAAACCCAGACAGCATGGCATGGTAAAGGCCGAGTCTAACGCTGAAACCAGTTGGCTAAGCCGCCACTTCGAATATAGAAAGGTTAATTTTATAAATAATGGATAACTATGGTATCCGAATACCCGACTCGAGTAACCGAGTAGGGTATTCGGGTACCCGAGTAAAACATTCGGGCGGGTCGGGTTTCATATTTTGTGTAAAATCGGGGTCGGGTACCCGATTTTTTCGGGTAGGGTACCCAACCCGTACCGAATAGTCACCCCTAATCCCAACACCTGCAACCAAGAATTGGGAAAGTGTCATCATTACCATTCACATTACAGAAAAAAGACAAATATATCATAAAGTACCATACACACACCAGAATGACGGAAACGAATAATCATCACAACGAAATAAAGTTTAAAAAATAAATAAATAACATAGAAGAGAGAAAGATAAAATAATTATGAAGAAACTCATATTCACAAATAATTGATTTGAACAACATGATCTCAGCATTAGAGTCATTGTCACCACCGAATCATAATAAAAACAAGAATGAGATGACAAAAAATCAAACCACAAATTAAAGATGGGAAAAGCATGAAATGAACAACGCAAATAAAAAGAAGTTTAGAAGAATCCTTACCACAACATTGAATTGAGAATTAAAAATTAAACCATAGAAAAACAAGACAAAAGATAGCTAGATGAATCCTCCAAAATTGAAATTAAGGAGCAGGCATCACGACCCACTCAGTTGATTGAGAGGGTGGCGGACTAATATTAGGAATATAGAACTTAAGATTAAACATACACTTATACAATTTAGTTCAAAGGGCTTAGTCAACAGATCCAAAGGATATAACGATCTGAAAGACTTCATAGTTCACTTTGTTATAATGTCCACATGAAAATAAAACAGTTCAGAGTTTGCAGCGGAAAGTGTGTGAATACATATATGACGATATGTATTCAAGGATTATCCATTCCAAATGAACATCAAGGACATATGGCTTTCTCAATACTCCTCCATCATCAGCAACCGACCTCAACCTGCACATTTAAAAACAAACATGCAGGGCTAAGTACAAAATTTGTACCCAGTGGACTTATGCATAAAACATTTTATTTTCATTGAATTACTCTGCCAATATAATGGTAAGACACAAGGGTTTTATTTGAAAATGCCTTGTGCTTACTAAAATATTTTCACGAGTTTATAAAAGTTGCTTGGCAAGCATTTTCTTGGTGTACGTGATCCATATCCCTTATTATCGTTCCATCATGTTATCATAGTCGAAAGTCGTGAAGGATGCCTCGCTTCTACGACCCGTGACCGCCGTGAATTGTCCTTACAAAGACACGGTCACCATCGGTGTACACGTTAATCCTAGCTGTATAAGCCTTAGGCATAGGATCCGATATCGATTTTCATTCATAAGTTGGGAATAACCCATCACATCATACATGGATAGGATACGATACACAAGCGTAAACATTTTGGCGGTAATCATTTAAAGAATTTTAGCATTTGTTGACAATCGTAAACAAGGCGGTTGAAAAGGATGACAAAGTTGATCTATTTGGTAATAAAGCCCACCGAAATTATTGTTCGTCTTTAACGATTTCCTTATTCGTCGGCGTCCGGTGGTGCGTCGGCGTCACACGCTTTATATAAAAGGATGCTTTAGTACGTCGTTTACGTAGTTGAGACTTACAAAGTCTATAATCAAATTGATATTTCATATCGACGTGAATTCAATTCTTAATGAATTTAATTCATTTCTCGATCAGCGTATCAATTTAACATTTCTTGTTCTTCGATAGAAACGAGATATGTGTTATAAATGACCAATTTACCCTCTTAGTAAATGGTCCAGCGTTTTCTCACGTTTTCGATTTCACGACTTTAAACATGAAATCTTTTCATATTAACATGATATCATTAGTAAATGATCGTCTTACGATATTGGCGTATTTATCGAACGTCTTTCAGACGTTGATTTCAAAAGTCAACAATTTTGACTTTTTCTTAGTAAATTAATTACTAAGTCTTATTTTAATATTACATTATTTTGAAAATCAATTTCTAATTGATTTCTTTTTATAAACTGTTTTAATATGTTTAAAAATAATTTTTAAACATATAATTCATTATAAATAATGAATTTAAGGATTAAAAATCCTTATTTGAAATTAAAAATAGCTCACGGCTATTTTAAGTTTTATAACTTAAATAATTTCGAAAATTTTTCAAATATGTCTAAAATAATATTTAGACATATAATTTATTAATAAACTTGATTTAAAAGGATTTAAAAATCCTTAAAAATCTTTAAATATTTTCGGTAATTGTAATAAATTACCAAATGATGTCTAAAAATTTTTCTAATAATATATAGTGTATTATTAAACACTATGGTCATTAATATGTCATAATATCAATCAAACATTGTTCAATCATCACTTTAATATTAATACAAGGTCTCGGCAATTTCGAAAATGCCCAATTTTTTTTTTCTAAAATTCTACTAAATTAATACAAGGTCCAAACATTAGTCCATGACATATGTATGTCATATAATTCATGATATAACATTTATACACCATATAAATGGTATATAACTCTCGGCCCTTTACACTAAACATGTCAAACAATTTTATATAATTTCCAAACAATTATAACATTGCATGTTACAAATCAAGATCATACATCAATATATATAAACATATATGCCTCGGTTCTTTTGATATTTCACATAGGAATTTTTCAAAAATTTTAACTAAAACATATAGTGTATAGTTCACACCCTAGAACAATAATATGCTATTGCATGTCATGAAATAAATTTACACACTAATGTATAAGCATATACATGTTTGACTTTTTTAAAATAATGGATAGAATTTTTCCAAAATTCCAATTAAATCACTATAGACTTTATATCATCATAGAGTAATTATATATCATTGCATGTCTCATATAAACATCATTCCTTAACATATACTTATATATATATGTTCGATTATTTTGAAAATATAAAATTGATTTTTCTAAAATTTCCAACAAATTACTATACATTCTTAGTTCCTCATAACACAAGATTAACACCTTGCATGTACAAAATGAAATCATACACATATATATACATATATATATGTCTCGGTTTTAAAAAAATAGCAAGAGTACTTCAAAATTCTCAAATAATCTACATACATTTCAATACATCAATAATTAATAATATCACATTGCATGTAATCAAATAAAATCATACACCCACTTACTTCATGCATGGCTCTCGGTTTCAAGAAGAAAAAATAGCATGGATTTTTCTAAAATTTTCAATTAAATACCATAGACACATATAACATTATAGATCATAGATTCTAACCCAAATAATTCCTCGAGGCTCTCGGCCATTTCAAAGTTTTTCATACATGTTTGAATAAAATTTTAAAACATATTTCAACCTTGATTTATCATGCTACATATCCTTGGGACAATACACTACTATAGTTTGAAATTTCTTGAAGTCAAAAACCACATGCAATTCATTGCTAAGAACAAGAACACATATCTACATACTTCTCATCACCAAATACACATGCATTAGTAAAGATTACCAACTAAGATCATCCATATCACATGCAAAGAACTAGACACGTCCTTCAAATTTTGAATAAAATCGAAGACCATAGGTCTTTGTTTCAAATCCTACCTTGGATGTATGGTTTAATGGAACAATGTCCAAGGTTCTACACTTGATATGGAAGAAAGGAAGGAATTGAAGCTTGGCTATGGGAGAGGGAGAGCTCTCGGCTGGCACGAAAAAGAAATGGGGAAGAAGGTGAGTCGAGAGAGAGAAAATGAGGGATTGAGAGAGAATGAGAGGATATGTAGTGTAGATGTGTTTGAGTGTATGAGAGAGTGAAAAGAAAATCTGAATATCCCCCCTATACACTCATTCTCGTCCCCCTCTCCCTCTCACACAAGAGACCCTTCAAGTTCTATATTATTTTATGTAGATAGTGGGCACTCTCATGAGTGCCTACACATAGAAATCTGAAAAATAGGTAATATATATATATATGTATATATATAGAGAGACTCACATAAAAATCTGAATATATACATGATATATATATATATACAAGGGTGATAGAATAAAAATTACACCTTGTTGCATACATTTATGTAGTACACGGCTTTTATGCCCAACACACACTAAATAATTTAATTTCATGCTAAACATAGATACATATATCATATTATATGAATTAGATGATATTTAATATCATAGGTTAATAGCATAAGTGAAGAAAACAAAATAATCCAACCTTGTGTACAAGAAATTAGCTATCGGCTATTCGACAAATCATAGGTTAAAAATTTCATTTCATGTCATTAATAGGTATATACACCATGGTATATGATTTAGATAATAATTATAGCATAGGATAATTAATTAGAACAAAATTTTCAAGAAAACCCTAATCTCAAATTTTAGGGTTTTCAAACTAAGGTTGAGCTTTTATTCATTCTAATGTTCAAGCATTAATTAAATGCTTATTAGTACTGTAATATCATAAAAATATCATAAGAAATAATTTCCTAAAGTTTCTTGATCATTAAAACCATCGCTCATCTTATCTCTAAACGTTGGCGTTTGAAAACGTCTCAAAGCGTTACGATCGACTCATCTTTTAAAATGGTCGTAAATACTTGTAATCTCATCATAAAAATATTCCATTAATAACGGAATATAATTCCAAGCTTGATTGCTTAAGAAATATCGTGACATTTCAATAGTCGATGTGCATTCGACGTTAAAATGTCTTCTTAGGTAAAGTTAATACTTTCGATTTCTTTCATTCATTGACTTTGGTGAGTGTGTAACAGGAATTTATTCCTTGTAAACAATTGAAATCATACTTGATTTCATATGTGATTTGATTTCACGGCAAAATTTTATTTTACGGGTTTTAAAAGACCGTAATTAGGCTTTTAAAAACTGCGGGTTATTACAAGAACAAAAGTAGAAAAGATCAAATACAGATTTTAAATATTGAAAAAGTCATAACCCCAAAATCAAATGGAACTAAAAACTCAATTCAAGTTGCACAACACAGAATGGAAACATATTATATTCACAAAATGGAATTGAAAAATAAATAACCAGAGCCACAAAAAAAAAAAAAAACAGTAAAGAAGAACATATAAAAATTTAGTAAAAAGTCCAATTCAAGACCCATCCAAGAACATTGTTGGAGTATCATATTTGCTCTGCCACATTGGAAAAGAAAAACGAAATCACAAAAAAAAACAAAAGACAAATTAAAGATGAATATAGACCAATTTATAAAAAAAAATGTAATAACTCGAAAATTTTAAAATTTTATTAGTGATGCTTAAACCAATTACTTGTGGTTATTAGAGCTTAATTATGTTTAAGATGACCAACGAAACGCATTAGAATCGATTCGGAGATCGAAAACTAGAGAAATAAAAAACTAGTTACTAATCCTATCGGATTAGGGTTTTCTGAAAGCCTGAACATAGAATGAAAGATTGAGAATAAATCTCAACTAAAGGATTTCATTTCTAGAATCTTCTCGCGAAAACATGTGAGAATCCAAAGAATTGGAATTTTGGGCATACTCGCCCGATCAGTCTCAAAAGTACTATTCACAAGCCAGATCAACTTCGGTCCGTGCTAATCATGAAAATTAATGATAACAATAAAAATCATGGAGTAATATGTTATTATGAATTTAGAATTCATAAAAATTAATTTCTGAACGAAATTCCTGAAGAACTTAACCGAACGTCGGGAATATATACCGGAAAAACCCTAAACTGATCTGAACGAACCGAAACTCGAACCACGGGTCTAAATCAATAAGAAATGATTTATAAGACTCAAATTAATTATGAAAGCTCAAGAATTCAATAGAATTTCGAATGAGCATAATTTAATCGTCGGACGTTGTTTTTCCGCGATAAATCGAAATTGACTTACCGGATGTCATCCGAACTTTATGAAATTATTATAAACTATGAAATAAGTCTTTTTAAGGCTATTTGTGAGAATAAAACCTTAAGTTTCCGAGAAATCAATCGAAAGCGCGATAAAACTTAAAGAGTCGGTATTAACATGTCAAATCGGGTAATTTGACCATTCCTTCTACCAAGTACCACCAAGAGCCTCCAAAATGAGCTCTCTTTAGACTGCAATACAGCAGCATTTTTGTCCATTAGCCTCTCTCACTTAGGAGACCCATTTTCTCTATCTAAATTCAAATTCTTTCTTTTGTTCTTCAAGTTTTTAAGCTTCAATCCTCCATTCCAACCCATTCCAACTCTTAAAATAAATTTCTAAGACCATAAAAATTTAGTATTCATCATCCTCTTTCATTCTAATGGAGTGAAAAAAAATAGATTTTTTTTCATCTTGAAACCCTAGCTCGACTCCTTCACATTTCGTGGTTTTTGAGACTGCAAATGCTCTTAAGCCATGAATAAAATATGCTTAGAAATATGTTCTAAGATTGTGTTTAAATTTTGAGAATTTTTGGAGCATGTTTAATATTTTTCGATTTTAGTTAGAATATAAAGCATGCTTTTGTAAATATTATTTTATATTGTTGCTTGTTGATGTATTAGAAGCATGTAGAATAAATATAAGAAATTTTGGAATTTTCTTGTGTTTTTTTTCAAAAAGGCCGAGAGCTATGTAGAATTTTTAGGCCATTGTTTTAATTTTTTTTGTTGAAAATAGTTGAGATATAATGTTTAATATATGATATGAACATCATATATTAATCTTGAAATTTTTGAAACACGTCTCCTATTTTCTTCATGAAGGCCGAATATATATATATAGACCATCGTTTGATTTTATTTGTTGAAAATAGTTGAGATATAGTGTTAAATATATGATATGAACAACATATATTAATCCTGAAATTTTTGGAATACTTCTCCTATTTTCTTGTAGAGGCCGAAACATATATGTAATTTTTGGAAATTATTTTGATTTTATTTGTTGAAAAATAGTTGAGGTGTAGTGTTTAATATATGATATGAACATCATATATTAATCTTGAAATTATTGAGATACTACTCCTATTTGTTCATATGGACCGAAAGTTTATATATATATTTTAGGATTTATTTGATTTTTATTTGTTGAATATAATATGATACATGATGTTTAGAAATAATATGAACCTATTATGCATTGTTGGGAATTTATTGAGCACATATGTAATATATATATGTGTGAGGACAAAAAGAATTCCAAGTATTTGGTTCATATTATAAAAATTAGTTGATGTTTAATGTTAATATAACATGTTTATTGCATAATATAAACATATTATGAAGTGAATGGGATTTATTGAATATATATACATATATATGGTTATTACCGAAAATGTGTAGGTAGTAATGAGCATGTGTTTTAATTTTAGTATATGATATGAGCATGGTATGATTTTTGTGGAAATTATTGAACATCAATGTTCAATAAATTGAAAATACCGAAAACTATATGCTTGTCAACTTATGGTTTAAAATTTTATTTGATGATATTGAATTGGTAACTAAATTCTATAGTATGATAGGAGCATAACATGATTTTATTGCAAATTATTGGATACTTATGCTAATTATTGCTAATTTTAAAAAACATAGAAAAATGGTTAAATATGAGTTTAATTCTAATGGTAAATGATGCTATGGTAGTTAATCTATAAGTTAGAATAAATGGAATGTGATTATGATGAATGAATGGAATACTTATGCACACATACATAATGATTGTGTATTATGTTAAAATTAGGGTTTTCTAATGCTTTAGTATAGTTTATATTGTGTATGGTGTTGTATGGTGTTGAATGGTTATATTTATATTGCGCCGACAAACAAAACCCTAAACGTAAACAACGTAGTACTTTATGTACGAGAATCCAAAAGAAATCGACAAATTTCGTAACTTAAGAAGGAATTAATGAGAATTGAAGCTAGACACAAATTAGGGTTTTCTATTAATAATAGGATACTCAAACGTGAGTTCCTAAGTTAAAGGAACCAAAAGCCGAGTTACAACGTTAATACTCAACAACGACAACTTAATACGATGTTAGATTGAGCGTTAAGACAACTCGACAACGAATAGCGATCATATAACTTATATAATCCCCGACGAGTTAAGAGAAACAAACAATGTCGTAAAGTGTAAGCAAAGATTCGAACATAAGATGTCGATCCTTATGTCTCAAAGGTCCTAAGCACTTACTTACATGATAGTATGTGATCACTTCAATCATAAGTCAAGACTCTCTTCTATTCATCGTGTTAATGCGATAAGTCGTCAAGCATAACCTACTAGGACGTAACTATAATTGTTAAGTCTAGTTAATGGCTTGAGAATATCCTAATATACCAATCATAACTTGAATACTAACAATCTATAACGTAATAACGTTTAGAAGAACACTAAGGCTAAGAGTCGAGGATAGACTCAGAGTATATGACTCATATGTTGAAGTTCATCTATGAATGATGGAGCAATATAGTTTGGAAGTTGGGAATAAGATAATAGGAATTATCTTAAGACCATCACATGAAATCATAAAGAAACCCTAATTGAGAACTTTAAGTCGTAAATTATAAACGACCTTCGGTCAATAGAAAGAATCTAAGAAAGGTTATTTTCTTATGAAGGGTTTGATGGTACGTAGTTGCGAGCAATGACACTCATACCCTGCCCCGCTTAGAACTATTAACTTCGGACTAGCAGGTGGACTTTCTTAAAACGAAAATGTTATGCATAACTCAAAGCATGATTTACAAAAGCTTTATGAAATATTATCACATGAATATTATCGATCGCCAAATGTTTATGTTTTGTTGTGGTCTATCCGAGATTGGTATATCGATGTGGTATGTGAATGTGTTGGTCCACCAACGTTAAAAATTGTAACGATCGGATCCGACTTAGTTAAGGACTAACTTGGATTGTGTACACGTGTGACTGTGTGTTAAGGTTAGGTACCTCGACCGATCACGGTGACTATGTGTAGGTGGCCACCTCCATAGTGCGTGAATGAATGAATAAATGAATGAATGAATTAATGATCAGATATGGAACAACGTGGATGAAATAGTCCGACCGGACACTTTTGGAAAATGATAAAATATTTGATAGCCATGAGTCTTTTTAACTAAAATCTTCATGCGCTATTGTGGGCAGTTCAATAACTTCACAAAGAAAATATTTTCGGCAATGAGCCCACTGAGTACTTTTGTACTTACTCTTGCATCTCGTTTTTGATGTGCAGGTTGAGCAGAGATTGATGATGAGTGCGAGGTGGTGCAGAGTGGCAGTTGTTTTGTTGCTTTAACAGAAATGATTTCTAGAACCTTGGGCATGTATCTTCATATGAATGTCCACACGTTTATTGCTTCTAACTCTGATATTGTTTGGTATCTTTTGATTATAACTGCTTTTTATATCGTATTGAAATTGAGGCCGTACCTTATTCCTTGAATTACGCACTGATTGGGTTATATTTGAACATTGAACCTTTTGGCAAGTCCCTCTGTGACTTGAGTTTGTATTGAAACAGTTTATTCCTTTCAGTCTATGCATTTATGAATAGTCTAATGGTTAATTATATTGATTAGTTATGTATATATCCGCTGCTTTATCATACTAGTGACAATCCATATGATCCATACTTCTTTGAGAAGTCGGGTCATCACAAAGTGGTATCAGAGCACTTATTCGCTCTGAACCCCGAAACCTTTCCTTGAATCCTAAGTTGAAAGTTGAGTCTAGAAATTGTTCGTGTTTGACTGTCACTGCACTGCACTCCATCGTCATCCTGCTCAACGAGGAAGAAGGTAACTATCTCAACCAAAAGTTATTTTGAAATGATGGAAGTATATGAAATGTGAAATGGACTTACAATATTGCCTTGTTGGGAAGTTGAAATACATTTTTGAAAAAGGAATGTTTTGAAATTGAAAAGTTATTTCAAATGATTGGTCATTAGTTTGAAAGAAAGTTGCAAACTTTAGGGGCTTGCTAAAGGAGTAAAATGAGGATACTTGATTATCGCACATTAATGTGTCTTGACTTGTGTTTACTGTTATATGCAAAGCATGCTAGAAGCAGGATGTAAATGAGTATGTTTCCCCATGAGGACATAGACTCTTAAGACGTATGACCCCTTTTGCACCGAACTTAGTATGAGAACATAAGGTATCCCCGATTGAACGGAATACTAAGGGAGAACGAGAACATAGAAATTTTAAGAATCACAATCCAAACGAATTCGAGGATGAGAATGCGACGAGTCTACGATGATGAAGCGATTGCTTAACTGGAGGTTCGCACTGCTACGAGTCCCAACCTCTCTAAGCGAAGGAATTCCGAACGCCATGCGTGTTGCCTCTATCGTAACAATAATGAAATGAATCAAAGTATAACGTTAATGAAGTATAAAAGAAAATAATAATTGTAAGTACATGATGAGAACAAATATGATGTGATGCTATAATGCGAATAGAAATAAGGGATCCAGAACCCAATAAGGTAGAGTGACCACTTAGCCTTTACCCGAAGGCTAGACATCGATCGTTGCTCTACTATAAGAAACCATACCGTCTCTTCCCGGAGACTAAACCATGAAAGTAGTGCCATAAGGATTTTGGAATGTAGGTCATAGTATAATATAGATTGCTATAACATTCTTTGTACAGATGTTTATTGTGTACATACCTTCTTCTAGATATACCGTTATACTTACCGTGTCTGACCTTAGTGATACTTTCCTTTTCAGATGGCTCGGACTGTCTTCACAACTAGGCGCCATCTATCCTCTAGGGCTATACCCAAGGAGGTTGTATGCTCATACCGTTCCTACCAGATGTGTCGAGGAGACGACCTCGGCGAGTTCTTGGCGTACTTTGTACATCATTGGGCCGCTGCACATGCCCATGGTACATCGCATTATGATGGTGTGCTCCGACTGATCATGAGACTGCCATTCGACTGGCAGGGGTATGCCCGTGAGATATCGGCGGACTATATCTATCGATGCCGAGAGAGTTTCAATCTGGAGGTGGATCTGTCTCGCTTTGTTAGCCACCTGAGCTATGTATTCACGGTGTACGGAGCAGCACCACGTGGGCCGTACCTTTCCGCATGGGAATACACTTGGCGCAATGAGATTCCATAGTGGCTCTACCTAGAGGTGCCCCGTTTGACAGCTTGATGGACCCGTATTCTTACCTAGCGATGGCAAGAGAACATGTTGTGAGAAAGTCGAATCCCATCCTCCATTTCAACAATCTCACATAAAACATAGATTTTTATTTTTATATTTCATTTTTTTCTTTTTAAAGACAGTATTCCCGCCCCGACTTTGATTTAAGATCAACCACCTTTTCGGTCCTACCACCGCGGTGGGTTCCATCCCGTCATTGCCCGCCTGAGACCATCACCGTCGGTCATGCCGTACAAACCACGAAAACAAATAACCACCACCTTCACCGCCGAAGGTCGACGGATCTGCTCCCGGTAAACATCGATCAGCCATCACCACCCCGCATGCACAGGTGAAGATTGTACCACAACTCTGTGGAGATTGAGGATCCACGTGGCATAGACATTGGGTGCAGTGCGGTGGCACCGTGAAAGGGCATGTACTCGTCTTGAGCGATGCGTCGCTTCTAAGGAAGCAATGTTCCGGGTCGAAGCAATCAGCAGGAAATCGCGAAAGTGATGGGAAGATTCTCAATAACCGTATATCATCTCTAGTCCAATTATCGAAAACCGGTTAAAATTTTCCATGTCTCGGCCATAGGAAATCCTTGGTACATCGGAAAAACCGCTACTATGAAAACCCAAAACCTCACGCTTTTGAGGAGGTCGTCTGGACACACAAAATTCCCGAGATGCCACGATAGACTTACAGCGAGAAGTTGCTATGGAAGAAGCTAGGATCATCTTGGCCGCGGTGAGTGGCACGGTGAGGAGGCGCAGCTCTCGGTTTTGTTTTCCTCATGCCGCGAAAGTGGCGGATTTAAATCTGGAATGGAGCCGAGTAAAATCGATACGCGTTTCCACTCGACGACTCTGTATTCCTTGTGAAGCTGGTTTAGATTCCGGTTCGGATTGCGCCTTGACTACGAATAGCTTTGTATTACTCGAGCAATTGGACAACTTGAAAGCCAACTTTGAAAGGACCATGTACATCTTTTAGCATTGATCTCAACTATAATAGGCGTATAATAGCTGCATTAGCAGACGAGAGAAAGATCGGGATAAGAAAACCGGATAAATCGAGGAAAGAAAAGCAAAAGAAAAGCGGCAAAAATCCGTGGGTAAACTCCCACGTAGTAACGTCGTGAGCCCGACATAATCCGGTCGAAGATATTACGATCAAAATGCGGTTTGACTCGGCGGTTCACGGCGAATCATCTTGCCCGTGAAACACCTATTCAAGATGTAAGGACCACTCCATCGGACTTGAGCTTCTCGGGAGTCCGAAGAAGTAAGACCTTCGTTCCGACTTTAAGTCCTTGTTAAGAGCGTGATAATCCGAGGGAGATATCACACTATCATGTGTGGACCGATTCACCAAATGCGGTCATTTTCAATGTGCCATTCTTAACATCGATAAGCGTGTTGGTTGTGGCCATGATGGCCTCCACAACAAAAGTGAGTGTTCTACCCATCTTCCTAACATCCCCCGTATCAACATGGAACAATCAACCCACCCATCTTAACTAATACATCCTCGACAATACCCTTAGGGTATCTCACGGACCTATCGGATTGTAGACACATTCTAGTGGGTTTAAGATCGCTTGAACGCGTAAGATAGGCTTGGAGATCATCGCTTCTCATTTTCTCCAAATCTTCTCTTCTTGAAGCTAGCTCTTTGAAGAACTTGGCGTGGCGGGACATTTTGATGATGTCGGAAGAGGCAAATTACATTCACCTTGGGCGGAGCTCATAGATCTCATTGAATTGCGATCACTTCTGGTTCTTCAACCCGTGTAGGAAGGGTATCGGAGGGTATAAGGGTTTCTTGACTTATGCGATCTGAACCAGTCTCTTTCTTATTCGAACATCCGGTGATTGCGGATGCTTGTGATGACTCTCCACTTTATTTGGAAAAATTTGATCACTCCTAAAACGGTGATCGCATGAGCTGATGAGGTGGCTCAGGGAGCTTACATGACTCCTTCTGCGAGCTCATTCAGCGTGCTAGCAAGCTGTCCCATTCGTCTCTAAACACTTGTTTGTGGAGTCTTGAGCATCTAATCTTTGGGTGAGAACATCCATTCTTTGGGTTATCATATCCTCAAAAGCCATCCTCTAAGGTGGCGGCGGAGTGCCATTGATATTCTTCTTCTTGAGGCTACTGCTTTGGGAGAAGCTATTTTGTGAGGGTTGTTCTTGCTTGCAAATAATTCCTCTGTTCTTTGAAACTATTGTTCTTTGTGGAGGTCTTTGATATGCCGCGTTCGATTGAACTACGCCCTTGGTTTTGATTCCTCCATCCCAGGTAAATTTCAACGATATCCATTGCCGGACTAATGTCTCCACATGACATTGTCCACCATGTCTTGAAAACTACGTGTCAATCCATCATAGAAGAATTGATAAAGAATCTCTTACGGCAAGGCATCTGAACCGAGAATCGTAAATCGAATAGCGATAGAATTAAGTAAAGAAATAAGTACAGATCAGCATAGGACCTAAGGAAGACCTAGAGGAGGATCTAGCAGCTGATGATGAGATGGAGGGAGCAGATAGTTCCCATACTTCTAGTCTTGACTCCGACACATGGAGCCCTGTTTATACCCCGGGCGATCATGGATCTAGTTCTTAGGGCTAGATAGTATTTTTGTCTATATACTTTGTATATCTTTTGATGCATGCGGAAACGATGAGTCGTTCCGACATGAACCCTTATTTTGAAGTCCACGGTAGCGTTTAGATTTTTGTACGCACCGTGACTAGGTACACGGAGTGATGCCGATAATTATTTTTGGGCATCATACTCTGTACCTGATCTTTTGTAAATCTTCAAAACGCTGATGAAAGTCCTCGTAGAGGCAAGTGATGTGATATGATGATAGCTCCCCGAGAGCCTTTTGTTAATATTGTGTTATGTAGTGTTCAATGATGTGATAATTTATGTTGTAATTATATATACGTACCATGTTGATATATACATTGACCCTGATGGATGGTATAAGAAAATACTTAATTGCATGTATTTATGAAGGATAGGATGCTACCGAGAAGAAGAAATCATGAAGTAACACCTGAGAGAGAAGACACTCCACCACCACCACCACCACCGGCAAGGCGGATTGAGGAACTATTCCTCAGGCAGAACCCGTCCACTTTCAACGGGACTGGGAGTCCCATGAATGCTGAACTCTGGATTCGTGCACTGGAGCGAATCTATAACTTCCTACACTACACCTCTCAAGAACGCTTGTCATGCATTGCTTTCCAGATGACTGGTGCCACCGACTTCTGGTGGGAGGCGAAGATGAAGACTCTATCCGAAGGAGAACTTGAAGATTACACTTGGGAGGAGTTCAAGGAGGAAGTATATGAGAAGTATATTCCTAAGAGCTACCGAAAAAGGAAAGAACATGAGTTCTACAATCTGCGATAAGGAAAGACCACAGTCAAAGATTATGATCGTGCATTCTGCGAGATTGCACGGTATACGCCTCAACTGGTCGACACCGATGAAAAGAGGACAGAGAAGTTTCGGATGGTACTTCACTATAAAATCAGGGTGTCGCTAGCTGGTCATGGGAATCTGACCTACCGCGAGGCCCTTAGTAGAGCTTTGGACATCGAGGCTGCTTTACCTGAGGATAGGACTGTTGTTGTGCATCCCCCGAGTCACCAAGGAGATCGTGGGAAGAGAAAGTGGGAAGGACCCCACCAAGGTCAAGGATCCAACACTGGCCAGGCCGACAGGAGGCTATGGCAATGGAATAACGTGTCATCTGGGCACGGGCAAGGAAATGGACGTCCTATGGTACCCGCACCTGACGGGGGAAACCAGAAATTTGTGAGGCTCCCCGTGTACCCCAGATGCCATAGGAGTCACAAGGGGGCATGCGCATTTATGAATGACGAATGCTTCAAGTGTGGCCAGAAGGGTCACTACTCTGTGGGCCGCTACGAGACGCGCTTAATGGGAAAATGGCCGTCCCAATATGCCTAACCGAGTCCAGCCGGTCCGGGCTATTCAAGCTCAACCATTCTAGCAATAGCCCCCGATTCAGTACTACCAGCCGAATAGCGACCGTATCAACCACGGCGATAACGATAACAACAATGGCGACAGCCGCAACAACAATACCGACATCCCCAACAACAACAACAACAGCAACAACAACCGCAACAACAACAACAACATCATCAACAACAGCAACCACCACCGCAAGCCAGGGCCTACGCCCCCAACCAAGAAAGGGAATTCCCGTAGGAGCCGCTAAGGAACCAAGAAAACTTGGCAGGTATGGGAATACCCTCCAATTACTGTTATCCTACTGTTTGATACTGGCGCCTCGCATTCTTTTATTGCTGAAGCATGCGTAGAGAACTTAGGATTAGATCTTAAATGTGCTGAACAAATCATGAGAATTTCTTCTCCAGTAGGAGGCGTAAGAACGGTAACCCACATATGCTCGAACTTAGAACTTGGACTAGGCTCACTTAAGGTTATGACAGATAACCTTCACATCATACCTATGATAGATGTGGACATAATCCTAGGAATGGATTGGTTAACCGAACATAATGCGACCATCCTATGTAATGACAGGAAAATTTCTTTCCAACTTCCGGAGAGAAACCTACAGACTTTCACGGGATCAGCATGGGGAGGAGAGTCCTAATCATATTCGCACTACAAGTGATCGCTCACTTTTCTATCACGAAAATGTGCAAGTATAAAGGTAAGTCGAGTATCACGAAAACACAGAAACTAACTCAACAATAATTCATCATTATCCAAGAACAGATTTGGTTTTAAACGGTTTAAGGCTTCGAATATTAAATCCAAAGCTAAGGTAACAACTCAAAAATAATTGAAAACAATAAACACTCAAAGATGAATATAAGAAAGAAAGACTAACCCTAAGGATGCATTAATCCTACCCACAACGTATCTTTATCCTGCTTACTATTAACCAATTTTAATCGAGACAAGATGGAAGATCACATATGTAACCAACAATTTCGATTCGACAATTGTGGCGATTGATTACTAATTTTCCTATTATTATTCGTCTCTAGGTGAAAATAAGTAACTCAAAAGGATCACAAAGAATATGCTTCCTACGAATGTTCCTATCTCGACTATGACTCAAGTGCTTATTCAGTATTATGCATTCGAGATCGATTGACAATTAAAACGGTTAAGTAATTAACTGGCAACAAGATATGCATCAAGATTGATCAGAAATTAATACATATAATTAAGCACCAAGAATCATAAATCAATGCATGGAAGGTAAATAACAATAGCAGGAATCACAACATTTAGGATAGAATCATGCAAACCCTAGGATTAGAATGGAAATTTAGCTAGACATAATAAACGGAATAAAATACGAAATAATCATGGAAATAGAAATTAAATAGATAAAACCCGTAATCCGGCATCGGAAGAACAATGGTTGGGTTCGTATCCAAACCCAAGCAGAAAACGGGAAAAAGATAGAATTTGTTCGGACAAAAACGTTCCAAAGCGTTAACAAATCGTAGAACTAATGTAAAACAATGTAAAAACTAATGCTTAAATGAATCTAAATCAATACTAGAGTGCAAAAGAAGGAAAAATAGTGAAAAAGTGAGGAAAAACGTGTAAAATCTGTCTGGAGCGGCCTTGGGGGCGCGAGGGGGCCCTATTTATAGGCAAGGGTGAAAACCCTAATTTTTGGCCTGTCCGCTACGCTTCGTGGCCGAGTTCGCGATCGCGAGCTCGGTCACGAGGGATCTGCTCGCCTGGGCTTCCTTCGGCTTCTCGGCTGGACACGCGCTCGCTGGCTTGCCTCGCGACCTGGTTCACGGTCGCTAGGTATGGTCGCGAGAAATCGGGCAGTAGCTCTTTTCAAAGGCTTCGCACGTCGGGTAGCTCGCGGTCATGTCTCGCTGTCGCTGGGTGTGGTCACGTCGTGTGGATTTTCCTCACGGCCGACCTAGCAGTCGCGAGACATCACTCTGCGTTGCTCTCACGGCTCGTGCTCGGGCTAGCGACCGCGAAGGTGGTCGCTAGGCCCTGTTTTTACCCTTCTTTCGCTCGTGCTTCGTTCCATGCTTCGATTATCATCTTATAAGCCTACAAAACACCAAAGAGGAACCCAAGAGCGATGATCTTCCAAAATATATAAAAGTATTGAGATCCAAGACATAAACGCACTTTATCGATCTAAAATCATCTTTAAAAATCAACAATAAACGTGTAAAATGCGCATTTATCAAACCCCCCAAACTTAAAGCATTGTTTGTCCTCAAACAAAAACAAGACAAAAAGGAAAGATAGACACAACGAATGATCAACAAGCGTGAGCAAAGGTGATTAACACAATCAAGCCTGAGAAATATCTCAAAGCTCAAAATCATTAGCGCACATGACGACATTAGTCAACTCCACAATGTACAACCATTGAAAGCAAAAATCTCATTCAATTCAGCCCTCACAACGGCATGTGCGTAAAATATAGAATACACTCAAACTCATAAAGAAATTAAGGACGTGTATACACTCAAAAATCAATGCAATGCAAAATCTTACCATAGGCTTGCCATTTCTCTAATATCTCCACCACATCAAATGCATTCAAATTAGGATCAAAAATGTCTTTTCATAGGTTGTAATGTAGGCACATTGGTCAAGGTAGGATAATATATGGCTAAGTGACTCAAATATACTCCAAGCACCTCCATTTATACAATCAGCTCATATGGACTTTGTCCATTTCCCCTTTTCTTTCCAACATGCTAATTCAACATTTATGCAACTCAATGTACTTATACTTTAATAAATGAGCTTATAGGGTCTATTCTTTACCATAGAGGTACCCCTCTATCTTTTATCCCAACTTAGAACATCAGAACAAATTTACTCCCCTTTGATTCCCATATCCATCCTCACCTCCTATCATCCGGTTAACAAAAGAACAAAGTCTAATAAAGGCTCAAAGAAGGCGACGAACGGTATATATCATTGGGTTAGTGTTTGGGTAAATAAGTGGTTTAACAAAGATAGCCTTTTATCCTTTCCATATTCAAAACACATATTGCAGCCTCGACACAGAAAATACGAAAAGTTCTAGAAGATAATTACATGCACGATATCACACAATTAAAAAAAGCGTAATAAGATGTTTATACGGTGAAGCTCAAGTCTCACGGTTTAAGCAAATGGCGAAAACAACAAGCTAAGCAATCTCAAGTCGTCCGTGCGCCATTTTCTAACACATTATGTGCACTATCAACATTTTTTCGAAAATTTCTATCATCATTGGCCATATGGATTAACACATTTCACTTAAACTCGTTGATCAACAGACACAACAACGAAACAAAAGACACGACAAAAGCCCCAAAATATAAAAACTTAACAAGACAAAACAAAACATAAAAAGGACTCTCAACCAAACAAACTCGTCCACTCCCCCTAAACTTATTGTCAACAATGTGAAATGGATGCAATAAGGTTTGTAGAAGAGAGTGATTGGGAGAGACCTTACCTCATATACCGCGCTATCCGACGGTGGATAGAATCCTCGCCATTGATGATATACCTTGGGACTTAAAAACGAACAAACAAGACACGACACGATAAAACAAAGAAAAACAAGAAAAACAAAACGAAAAATGTAATACCCCGTCCTTCCTAAGCATCAGGTTGGCATGGCATGTTTTTCGAGAAAGGTCAAAAGGTTGACTTTTTGTTTCGATGATGCGACCATCACGAAACCTCAGGCGTTTTGAAGAGTGTCTTATGACGAATTCATAGACACTAAGTATGCAGGTTTTCGACCACCCATGAAGGTTTGGCACTCCGGGGAAGTTATCAAAAAACCGGACTTTTCATGGGTCTTTTAAAAGCATATCTTGTTTATAGTCGTTATGTCCGGTATTTTATTTCGAGTCCATGGGTAATAAGTTTGCTAAATTTTGAGTCCGTTTGCAAAAGTTACGTCGTTTTTTGCGTTTTCGAAAAAGGGCGCTTGCATGAACAATGCTGTGACCCATGCTTTTTCCTATAAATAGGAGGCTAGGGCCTTCATTTTAAACTTTCATTTCCTTCGTCTCTCTATGTTTACGGATGAGCCGAGCAGCTCGAGTGCTGCTGCGGAAGCTTTGGAGGAGTGGGGATCGGTAGGGAGGCTCGGCGGTGCGGTGCCATTCTTGCTTGCCGCCACCACCGCCGATCAACCCTCCCGGCAGCCCTGTTTTCTATTTTATCATTTTCTTGTTTTGATTCCGCCTTTTAGTAGATAGCATAGCATAGAACTCGGGATTCTAAAGGGACGAGGCGAGAAAACGGCCGGAGGCTGGCCATTTCGGCCAAACCGCCGCCGCCGCCCATTACCGCCGCCGTGAGCCTTGTTGGCCGCCGATTGGTGGCCGACGGGCCACCTTTTGGCTATGGGTCCTTTAGGTTTTGAGTTCCGGGCTATGCATTCCACTAAAGTACCGATTAGTTTTACATTTTTCGCGTTTACGCATGTCGGGATGTTTTCCGTTGCTTGAGTTTTCTAAAGGAAATACATGCCGGGTTATCCATTTTCAACGTAGTTTGTCATTCCATGTTCGATCGTTATGCATATTGCTTATGTTTCCATTTTCATGCATCGATTTTGGATGGTTTATCCTAGATCCGAGGATAGGCATCGATTTTGAAACTTCTTGTTGCTAAGATTTGAGTCGACTTGCATGCATGCATATTTTGAAAGTACCCTATTATAGGTCTTGATGCCTGAATATATTTCCTTACGCATCGAGTATAATTGAAAACACGGAGAGTGCCAAATGTGGGTTCAAAAAGTCGAAAAACCCCGTTTTGCTTCGATCTTCATTTGGATCACGATATTGCTTCGCTTTGTGGGATGTGACCCCAAAAGTTGTTCCGTCTTGTTACCAGGTACCTACCAGTACGATCGGTGAAGTCATCGGATCCGTAGACATCTCCCGGTTGACGTTTTAAATACATTCGGGTTGGGTTATATATGCTTATTTTGAGTTATTTACTCTGATATTTCAAAATAAAACATGTGCATCGTAAAATGTTTTGGTGAAGTTATTATTTTCTCTGATCCGAGATGTGGTTCTATTGTGATTGTGCACGGATCTCTATTCGGTGGGTTGATCACCATATTGAGTATTGATCGTGAGGATAGACCCGAACACGTGGTTATGGTTACGGGGATAGATCCCTAAGTCCACGGAAATGGTAATGAGGTGGTTATGGTTACGACGGATTTGACCCCAAAGTCCACATAAGTTAGCCATTTGGATCGTTCGGGCATGGGTCGATTGGATATGTTCCGGTCGAGATATTGTGGGCTGGCTGGATATGTTCCGGGCCGAGTGAGATGTGATGGGCTGGCGGGATACGTTCCGAGCCGTGGTTCTTTGGTTCTATGATGAGAACAACAATAATAACGGATCAGGTATCGAAAAACGAAAAATCTATTTTGCTTACTTAGAAGTGGATTTACGTTTTAAAACCTTCTAAGGTAAGTGCTCTGAACACGGCATCATGATTCTTTTGATTTATGATAAAACCTCAACTGAGTGCGCTAGTACTCACCCTAAACTCTTTTTCAAATCTTTTCACAGATGGAGGAGGGCTGGACGGGCGACGCTGATGGGTGGGTCATGGTTCTTCATGTTATGCTTCCGCGATGTGGTGTTATAAACGTATTCTGATATTGATGTATTCTTATCCCTTATTTTGCTTTCTGATTGGGAACAAGATTTGCTATTGTGTTATTATGCTATTAGTCTCGATATGAGCATGCTATGTGGTTGACCGGTCTAGTCAATAGGGTGTAATGCTATTTTGCTTTCTTGCTTTACTTGTTATAAACCAAGATCATGTTCATTGAAGTTATGGTATCGATATTATTCTTTTGGTGGATTGTTTGTGCACCCCTCCCATTCAGGATATGTCCTAGTATAGAGGAGATGCTGCCCGATTTCATGGTCAAATCTTCTTATCGTGTATGTTATATGTATTCCCCCTTCTTCCCCGCTTCTTAACCCCCACCCCTAATCACATCCCGCATCCGTGCCTTCCCTCGGGAATTGGGGCGTGACAGCTTGGTATCAGAGCGATGTTCTTGGCACCTAGTTTTCATAGTTGTTTGATATCAAAGCAGTTCGTTTACTTTATATCTTGTGCGTACTTGAAATTGAGTGTTTAGAGCTTGTTCTTCTAAACTGTTTATCAGGTACAACTACCCTCAGCTCACCGTCAGGCTGCCTCCTATAAAAAGGGGATGAGGTATGTGTTCATTTGCTGATGCTTTATGTGGTTACGTGATGCTTGATATGATCTTGGTTTCATGTGTTTTGGCCTGGTAAGAGTTTACATGATGTAAACGTAATGTGGATGAGATGTGGTTGGATGGTGATATGGATGTGGAAGTGATTGTCGATGAGACGAAAGGGCATGTGTGGTTGTGATATGGGAACCATTGATGTGGTATGATGTGATTGATATGATCATGAATGGATGATGTGAATCTATGTGTTTACATAGAAATATGTGATTGATTGAAAATCTTTGTTTATATTGATAAACGAGTGCTTGTAAGTGAATCCTTATTTTCTTACGTGATTATTGTTATGAATATCCATATCGATGCCGATATGTGTTGAAAGTGAATATGTGTCTTGAGACATGATTACCCAGATGACTGGGGCAGAAAAGGAAACGTGAATATTTGTTGTTATTTTGATGAACTAACATGTAGGTTTATGGATATTCAGTGGCCCAAACAACGTTGGTTAAGATCCCACAAGATGGATGAGCAGATCCGTAAGTTCAGGGAATGTACCAGGAATGTCCATGAGCCGTTGGGAGTGTTTCTGGGGAGATTTGTTGGTTTGTGGAGGAAGATTCGAGATAGTGGAAAGGTATCCGAATACGAAGCTTACTATCAGATGACAGAAAGGCTACCGACAGGTTGGCAACCATGGGCAAGAAGGCAAGGGTATGTGATGTTCCATCGGGATCCTATCACCAGACACCTTACCTTGGATTTCACGAAGTTCGCTGCTCGAGTATGGAGACAGTGGATCGATCGAGGTATACCATCTGAGGAGGATGTGATCGCGAGGCACCCTCGAGGACCGATCCAGATTGATGACAGGGATGATGTTCCCGAAGAACCTTTGGGAGAACAGCCATCGCTTAGACGATCGCTAGTTCATCAGGATACACCAGTAACTACACCTCCATCTACGATCCTCACTTTCAGACGGACCATGAATGATTTTTGGCGGACCTCCCAGGTGAGAGAAATGATCCACCTGACCATGGCAGAAAAGAGGCCCAGAATCAGAATCATAGTACCACTGAACAGTATCAGGTTGGCCTCCCGGGAAGGAGATTCTGAGGAGGAGGAAGACCCGGAGGAAGACGAGGAGGACAGTGAGGATTCAGAGGACCCAGTGATCCAGATAGCGGATGACTCAGATGAGGTCGAGCATGTTGAGAAAGGGCAAGCGTCAGAGACTGGAACCCAGGAACATCATTCACCTGAGACTCAGGCGATCAGGGCACAGCTTGGATGGGATCATACCCACGAGAGGCTTGCTTCCATGCAGGATCGCTTTACCAAAGCAGCAGCCCAAATCCAAGCACTGATAGGAAGGGAAAGAGAGGATGAGGAAAGGCAGAATGGAACCATTGGAACAAGCGGAGAGTAGTGAACGGATATGGAGGGCGAGAGATCGGGTAGTCGGTGTGTGCAGTGGCGATTCAGTGATCGCTATAAGCATGGACGAGCGGCATCTTTTGGCGAGAATCGAGTCGATTCTTTTGCTCATATCGACCTTTTGACCGACATACCTTGATCTTGTATTTTGACAGTCCTTTATGAATAATCTCGATACTAATTTGTCTCATGACGGGATGTTTATGTTTGATGCTTATATGTGATATGAGCTATGCCATGATGATATATGATCTATATGATGTGTGATGATGATGTTATGTGAAATACATAACGATGATGTGTTGGCAGGTTGCATGTTTATATGTGGTCGTGATATGTGGCATATGTGATGATATGTGGTTATGGGTGATGATATATGTTATGCGATGATACACGGTTATCTATGCGGAAGTGTTTCTAATGTTTCAAACATCGGTACAAAATGCCGAGAACAAGGAACCAGAGGAACAATAACGTGGAAGAAGCCCAAGAACCACCTTTGGTTCAGCGGCATGCGATCGAGAGTTTTCGCAGGTAGAATCCCCCTACGTTCGACGGTCTCGATGAACCGATCGACGCTGAGAACTAGATACGATCCACCGAAAGGATCTTCGAATACATCGGCTGTGAAGAAGCAGAAAAGCTGAATTGCGTGATCTATCAGCTAACCGATGAGGCTGATTTACGGTGGGAATCCGTGAGAGAACCCTAACACCGGGACGATGGGAAGGTATCGTGGGAAGATTTCAGGAAGAACTCATGGAAAAATGCGTGCTGGCGTTTATAGGCGAGAGAAGGAAAAGCGAGTTCGGAATCTTCGTCGAGGGAGAAGGGCGGTCACCGAGTGCGATCGCTCGCTCAATAAATGCGTAGTGTTATACTACGCACCTTGTCGGTCCGAGGCTGCCGAGGCGAGCGAGGTTCAGAGAGGACTCAGACCGAGCTCGAATTTCGCTCGTCGATCGGGAGATTTGGCGTATCGCGGATCCTTGAACCGGCTTTAAACATTGAGTCAATGTTGCCCGAGAAAACGATGCCACCGGACAGCCGGTGACGGAGGAAGAGATAAGAGGAAATAGGAAGATCGAGGAAAGACAATCGGATGTTCGAGGAACCAGGCGGTCCGGTGATTCCGAGGAATCGGGTATTCGGGAGAGAGAAAGGCGACCTTGGGAAGGAATTTCCAACCCATGCGGCGGTGAGGCGGTGTGGAAAAACCTTGGTGCTAGAAATGCCAGAGGAATCATTTAGGCGAGTGCAGGCAAGGTAACGTTGAGTGTTATCGTTGTAGGAAGTCTGGACATTACGCCCGAGATTGTCCATTAGGAGGGCCAACAGTGCAGTACCGCCCGGTGAGACAAAGATCCACTCATGAGAGATGAACCGAGCTCGCCGAGGGGCGAACCATGGAGCAGGAGGTCTACCTAGGCCAGCAAACCAAAGGCCACCACAGCAAGCAAGGGTGTACGCCTTGAATCAGCAGCAGGTAGCACAAGCTCCCGGAAATCTTGCAGGTATAATCCATATGAGTGATATACCTGTTTTCGCTTTGTTTGATACAAGAGCCTCACATTCTTTCGTTTCGAGAATCGCGTGTGAGAGGTTGGGTTTGGTACCCAATGAATCACAGAGTACCCTGGAAATTAGCATCCCATCAGGGGAAGTGCTAAAGGCAAAAGAGATATGCCCGAACCAGGAGGTAGAAATCTGTGAGCAGAAGGTCTTTGTCAATTTGCATCTTATCGGAATGGAAGATTTTGATGTCATCTTTGGCATGGATTGGTTGGAAAAGCACAGGGCAACTATACGTTGTCTCGAGAGAGAAGTTGCTTTTCGAACAGCCGAAGGAGTGGAAGTTTGTTTCCACGGCATAAGGATGGGTGTTTGTGTGCCTATGATCTCAGCACTGAAGGCAGTGAGGATGATCAGGAAGGGAAGCTGTCAAACTTTCTTAGTAAGTTTGACAGGGCACGATGAACCGCGCAAACAGTTGCAAGAGGAGCCAGTGGTGTGTGAATATCCGGACGTGTTTCCCGAGGACTTGTCAGGCTTGTCGCCTGATAGACAAGTGGAATTCACTATTGATCTGGAACCAGGAGCAGTGCCAGTATCAAAGGCACCATAAAGAATGGCACCTAAAGAATTGTAAGAACCGAAAGCTTGAGCTTGCAGGAGGCTGTTGGATCTAGGTTTTATCCGACCTAGCGTGTCGCCGTGGGGAGCGCCAGTTCTGTTCGTCAAGAAGAAGGATGGGTCAATGCGGATGTGCATTGACTACAGAGAGCTGAATAAGCTGACGATCAAGAACATATATCCTCTTCCAAGGATCGACGATCTGTTTGACCAGCTCAAAGGAGCGAGTGTCTTCTCTAAGATCGATTTGAGGTCAGGCTACCATCAGCTGAAAATCAGGAAGGAGGACATGGTGAAGACCGCGTTCAGAACGAGGTATGGGCACTACGAGTTCATTGTGATGCCGTTTGGTTTGACCAATGCGCCAGCAGTCTTCATGGATCTGATGAATCGAGTTTTCCATCAGTATCTGGATAGTTTTGTCTTGGTTTTTATCGATGATATTCTCATCTATTCCAAGAATGCAGAGTTGCATAGAGAACACCTCCATACCGTTCTGGAAACGTTACGAGCAGAGAGGTTGTATGCCAAGTATAGTAAGTGCGAGTTTTGGCTCAAAGAAGTGATGTTCCTTAGACACATCGTGTCTGCAGAAGGAATCAAAGTCGACCCAGTGAAGGTTGAAGCAGTAAGTAACTGGAAGGTTCCGACTAATGCCAATGAGGTTCGAAGCTTTCTAGGCTTGGCAGGGTATTATAGACGTTTCATCGAAGGCTTTTCGAAGTTGGCAAGGCCAATGACGCAACATCTCAGGAAAGGGATCAAGTTTTCATTTTCGAAACTTGTGAAGCAAGTTTCCAAGAGTTAAAGAAGAAGCTAACAACCGCTCCAGTGTTAGCCGTGCCGGAAGGGAACGATGGGTTTGTGGTCTACACCGATGCATCCAAGCTTGGTTTAGGTTGTGTTCTTATGCAAAACGAGAAGGTTATAGCTTACGCGTCTCGTCAGTTAAAACCGCACGAGTTGAGCTACCCAACTCACGACCTGGAGTTAGCAGCAGTCGCTCATGCGTTGAAGATTTGGAGGCACTATCTCTATGGAGTTAAGTGTGAGATCTTCACAGATCACAACAGCCTCAAGTACTTCTTTGAACAAAAGAAGTTGAACATGAGGCAAAGGAGATGGCTAGAGTTGGTAAAGGATTATGATTGCTCTATCAGCTATCACCCGGGGAAAGCCAATGTCGTAGCAGATGCCCTTAGTCGCAAGTCGAGAGTGAAGTTGGGATATCTTCTTACACGAGAGAAGGAACTTATTCTAGATTTTGAGAAGCTCAGCCTGGAAGTGATTCACCCATCGGAATCGGTCTGAGGGTTCGCCGCATGACTTTGATGGTGAGCAGGACCTAAGAGAAGCCATCGTGAGCGCAGCGAGGAGGCGGGTTCTTGGAAAGGATGCGTTTGAAAGCGAGGCTAGAAGATAGTAAGGGGTTCACGGAAGAGAAAGACAATGCGCTATTATTCGGAGGAAGGTTATGTGTGCCACTCAATAGGGAATTGAGAGATAAGATCATGAGTGAAGCTCATGAGGCACCATATCTGACTCATCAGAAGCACCAAAATGTCTGAGAGACCTTAAGAGGAACTTTTGGTGGGAAGGGATGAAAAAGATGTAGCAGCGTTTGTGGAACGTTGTTTGGCTTGTCAGCAAGTGAAAGCTGTGCACCAACGTCCGTCAGGTTTATTGCAACCGCTACCAATCCCATAGTGGAAATGGGATCATATCGGTATGGATTTTGTGGTGAGTTTTCCAAGGTCAGCGCGAGGAAACACCGCTATATGGGTTATCGTCGATAGACTGACGAAGTTAGCTCATTTCTTACCGATTCGGATGACGTATGGGTTAGATAAGCTTGCTCAGCTTTACGTTAGAGAGATCGTACGGTTACATGGTGTGCCGGTATCGATTACGTCAGATCGTGACCCGAGGTTCACGTCAAGGTTTTGGAGGAGTCTGCAGGAAGCCATGGGGACCAAGTTGAATCTCAAGATGACCTTCCATCCTCGGGCCCGACGGTCGATCGAAAAGGACGATTCAGGTCTTGGAAGATATGCTGCGAGCAGTCGTGGCCGACAGAGAAGGAAATTGGGAAGAGATACTACCTTTGGTGGAGTTTGCCTATAACAATAGTTATCAGGCCACCATAGGAATGGCTCCCTATGAAGCATTGTACGGAAGGAAGTGTCGATCGCCACTTTATTGGGACAAAGTGGGCGAGAGAAAGATGTTAGGACCAGAGATGGTTCAGCAGATAGTCGAGGTTATCGATCAGATCAAGCGAAGGATCAAGGAAGCTCAGGACAGGCAGAAGTCCTATGCGGACAAGCGTCGTACGGATCTTCAGTTCATGATCGAAGATCATGTTTTCCTTAAGGTTTCCCCGACGAGAGGAGTCGTTCGTTTTGGGAAGCGAGGTAAGTTGCGATCGAGGTTCGTTGGACCTTTTGAAGTTCTTGAGAGAATAGGCCCCGTTTCCTATAGGTTAGCTTTGCCGCCTAGCATCGGAGATGTGCACGACGTGTTTCACGTTTCTCAGTTGAGAAAGTATGTGTTCGACCCAAAACACGTGATCAAGCATGACCAAGTGATTCTTGCTCAGGATCTGAGTTACGAGGAGAGACCAGTAGCTATCTTGGAACGAGAAATCAAAGAGTTGAGGAACAAGCGATTCATTGGTGAAAGTGTTGTGGAATCACCATGGCGAAGAAGAAGCTACGTGGGAGTTGGAAGACAAGTTCGGGGCTCAAGCCACGAGTTGTTTCCACCACGTGTTTGAAATTTCGGGGACGAAATTTTTCTAAGGAGGGAGGGATGTAATACCCCGTCCTTCCTAAGCATCAGGTTTGCATGGCACATTTTTGAGAAAGGTCAAAAGGTTGACTTTTTGTTTCGGTGATGTAACCATCACGAAACCTCAGGTGTTGTGAAGAGTGTCTTATGACAAATTCATAGACACTAAGTATGCAGGTTTTTTACCACCCACGAAGGTTTGGCACTCCGGGGAAGTTATCAAAAAATCGGACTTTTCATGGGTCTTTTAAAAGCATATCTTGTTTATAGTCGTTATGTCCGGTATTTTATTTCGAGTCCATGGGTACTAAGTTTGCTAAATTTGGAGTCCGTTTGTAAAAGTTGCGTCGCTTTTTGCGTTTTCGAAAAAGGCGCTTGCATAAGCAACGACCACGTGACCCTGCTTTTCCTATAAATAGTAGGCTAGGGCCTTCATTTTCAACGTTCATTTCCTTCGTCTCTCGGTGTTTACGAATGAGCCGAGCAGCTCCAGGTACGCTGCGGAAGCGCTTGAGGAGTGGGGATCGAGCCGGGGAGGCTCGGCGGCGGCGCCATTGCGCTGCTGCCGGCCACCACCGCCAATCAACCCCTCCCCGGCAGCCCCGTTTTTTTGTTTTTGTCCTTTTCTTATTTTGATTCCGTCTTTTAGTAGATAGTATAGCATAGAACTCGGGATTCTAAAGGGACGAGGCGAGAAAACGGTCGGAGGCTGGCTATTTCGGCCAAACCGCCGCCGCCGCCCATTACCGCCGTCGTGAGCCTTGTTGGGCGCCGATTGGTGGCCGATGGGCCACCTTTTGGCTACGAGTCCTTTAGGTTTTGAGTTCCGGGCTATGCATTCCACTATAGTACCGATTCCCTTTTTACATTTTTCGCGTTTACGCATGTCGGGATGTTTTCCGTTGCTTGAGTTTTCTAAAGCCAAGTACATGCCCGGGTTATCCATTTTCAACGTAGTTTGTAATTCCATGTTCATCGTTATGCATATTGCTTATATTTCCATTTTCATGCATCGATTTTGGATGGTTTATTCTAGATCTGAGGATAGGCATCGATTTTTGAAGCTTCTTCGCTGCTAAGATTTGAGTCAACTTGCATGCATACATATTTTGAAAGTATCCTATTATAGATCTTGATGCCCTGAATATATTTCCCTTCTGCATCGAGTTGATTTGAAAACCCGGAGAGTGCCAAATGTGGGTTCAGAAAGTCGAAAAACCCGTTTTGCTTCGATCTTCGTTTGGATCACGATATTGCTTTGCTTTGTGGGATGTGACCCCAAAAGTTGTTCCGTCTTGTTACCAGGTACCTACCAGTACGATCGGTGAAGTCATCGGATCCGTAGACATCTCCGATCGACGTTTTAAATGCTCGGGTTGGGTTATATATGCTTATTTTGAGTTATTTACTCTGATATTTTAAAATAAAACATGTGCGCCGTAAAATGTTTTGGTGAAGTTATTACTTTTCTCTGATCCGAGATGTGGTTCTATTGTGATTGTGCACGGATCTCTATTCGTGGGTTGATCACCATATTGAGTATTGATCGAAGGGATAGACCCAGAACACGTGGTTATGGTTACGAAGGGATAGATCCGGAAGTCCACACGAAATGGTAATGAGGTGGTTATGGTTCGACGGGATTTGACCACAAGTCCACACCAAGTTAGCCTACCGGATACGCCCGGGCACGGGCTGATTGGATATGTTCCGGGCCGAGATATTATGGGCTAGCTGGATATGTTTCGGGCCGAGTGAGATGTGATGGGCTGGCGGGATCGCCCGAGCCATGGTTCTTTGGTTCTATGATGAGAACAACAGTAATAATGGATCGGTATCGAAAAATAAAAATCTATTTTGCTTACTTAGAAGTGGATTTACGTTTTAAAACCTTCTAAGGTAAGTGCTCGAAAATGGCATCATGATTCTTTTGATTTATGATAAAACCCCAAGTGAGTGCGCTAGTACTTACCCCAAACTCTTTTTCAAATCTTTTCACGGATGGAGGAGAATCGGAATGAGGACGCCGAGGGGTGGAGCTGGGTTCTTCATGCTATGCTTCCGCGATGTGGTGTTATATCGATTCTCGATATTGATATATTCTTGTCCCTTATTTTGCTTTCTCGATTGGGAACAAGATTTTTTATTATGTTATTATGTTGTTAGTCTCGATATGAGCATGCTATGTGGGTGACCGGTCTAGTCAACAAGGTGTAATGTTATTTTGCTTTCTTGCTTTACTTGTTATAAACCAAGATCATGTTCATTGAAGTTATGGTATCGATATTATTCTGTTGGTGGATTGTTTGCGCACCCCTCCCCTTCAGGATATGTTCTAGTATAGAGGATATGCTGCCCGATTTCATGGCCACATCTTCTTATCGTGTATGTTATATGTATTCCCCCTTCTTCCCCGCTTCTTAACCCCCACCCCTAATCACACCCCAGCATCCGTGCCTTCCCTCGGGAATTGGGGCGTGACAAAAAACATTAAAGCATGAAAAAAATGTTGGGTTACCTCCCAATCAGTGCTAGATTTTTTGTCGCTAGCTCGACGTTACCTCTCATCAATCGGGCGATTTGACAACTGTGGTCTTTCCAAACTTTTGCTTGCCCTTGTACTTATCATTGACAACAGACCACCATTTAGCGTTTGATTAGCCTCCCCCAAACGTAAATGACTCACTTTGAGTTTTATGCCGAGTCCATCTCTTCTTTGTAGCATGCTCGTCCGATGGTCGATTGGAATTCGAGCTCAAAAATGGGCTGGCTGTGGCAGTGGTGATCGAATAACACTATTCATGTTCTGAGTTATCATTTCTCGTGATGGCATCATAGATCGAAATGGTTAACTTATCCTTATTCACACGGAAGGTGAGATCACCATCCTGCACATCGATCAGAGCCTTGCCTGTGACTAAGAACGGTCTCCCTAGAATGAGAGGCGTGTTCTCATTCTCTGGCATATCAAGGACTACAAAATCCGCTGGGAAGATATATCCTTTGACCTTGATAAGCACATCTTCCACTATCCCTTTTGGACGGGTGGTGATCGCGCTCGCCATTTGGATAGCAATTGTAGTAGCTTCATTCTCCAATCTCTAATTTGTTAAATATGGACAACGGCATCAAGTTGATGCTTGCCCTAGGTCGCATGTAACTTTGGAGAAAGTATGCCTCCAATGACACAAGTTATAGTGAAGCCGCTGGATCTTTCTCGCTCAATGGCAACTTCTCGCAAAGACCAAGATCGCACTCTTGAGACAAATTAATTGTCTCGAACTTTTCGACTTCTTCTTGTTGGTGACGGCATCCTTTAGGAATTTCATATAGCCCGGCATATCTTTGAGCGGATCTAGTAAGGGAATATTGATATTTACCTTCTTGAACATTTCCAGGAATCGGGTCAGCCTATCATCATGCTTCGGCTTGGCTAAACGACTCAGAAATGGAATCGGAGGGGTGTACGTCGGATACTTCTCTACTGGTCGTCCCTCGCGGCCATCCTCGCAGCCGCGAGTGCGGTCGCTAGGGATCTGAACTGCTTTAGTGGTCTTCTTAGCGGCCGGGTTTGTGGTCGCGGGCTCGGTCGCTGACTTTTCCCCCGAGCTCTGCCTGATCTCTCGCGGTCGCGAGCTCGATCGCGAGGTACTCCTCTTTCGCTCCTTCTTCGTTTTTTCGCTCCGGGTGGTTCTGGTACGCTCTTCCACTCCTCAACTAGATAGCAAAGCACTGATTCTTTGGGTTCACTTTCGTATTACTCGAAAATTAGCCCGGCCCGTATTTTGTTGTGCAGCTATCTGACCGATCTGATTCTCCATTGTTTTCAGATGTTTGCCCATGGCTGCTACATTGGATTCCAACTGTGTTATCCTCTGGCCAGTAGTACTGATGAACGAATTCTGTTGGGTCGCCAGTTGTTGGTTGCTCATAACCAACTGCTGCATCATATCCTCTAGGCTCTGCTTCTTAGGTTCTTGAATGATACCATTACGCACAAGTGAAGCTTCTTTGGAGGTTGTTGGAAGTTATTGGGGTTGGCATACGACAAATTTGGATGATTCCTGTTGTTAAGATGGCATGCCGGATTTCCCCCCTGGTTTCTCTGATTGATATAACTGACATCCTCTGTCTCGATCTGGCTCTTCAAAAGAGTGAACTTCTTCATAAGATCGTCGTACTTCGAGTCAACCTCTACAACAAATGCTTTAACCACTGGCGTTCTTCCCATCGGCCATTGATAACTATTGCCCGCCATCTCTTCTATGATTCGGCTTGCCTCCTCTACTCGGTGATTCAATAGGCATCCCCCTGTCGACGTATCTACTATGCTCCTCATGTAAAGCATTAATCCACTGTAGAATTGCGTGATCTGTTGCTCTTTGGAGAATCCATGTTGTGGGCACTTTCTCAATAGGCCCCTGAATCTCTCTCATGTCTCGAATAATGACTCGTCTCCTTGTTGGCAGAAATGGGAGATTTTGGCTATTATCTTCAAGCGCCACGGTGGAAAATATTTGAAAGAAACTTCTCGCAAAGTTTCCCCCAACTATCTATCCCAGTACGGTCCAGGCTCTTGAACCAATCCTTCGCCTGGCTGCGTAGAGAGAATACAAACATGCGCATCCGGATCGTGTCTTGTGGCACCCCATTTTGTTTGATGGTGTCACATATGTCGAGGTATGTCTCGAGATGGGCATTCGGATCCTCTGTGACTCCTCCTCCGAACTGTTCCCCTTGAACCATGCTGATCAGGGCCGGCTTCAACTCAAAGTTATTTGCGTTCACTTCCGGGCCCCATCCTCCTCCTTGGAACCGTTCAGTAGGAGGTCGGTACATATAGTTCAGCGGTCTTGCCTCTGGAGCAGGGACAAGGAGTCCCATGTTCGCCATCTGGCGCTGCATCTGTGTAAACTCTGCCAGAAGACGTGCAGCCTGCTCGGGAGGTATACCCCCATTGGGAGGAACACCCCCGTTGTTCGAATTTGCTGCCATCTCTTGCCTTCATCTTTCTCATCTCCTTCTCCTCTGAGTGCTTTCGATCTCGGGGTCTAAAGGTTGTTCAGGTTGTCCCCGAGATCTTGTGATCATAAACTACCTGGAGAAAAAGAGAGAAATCAACTCTGGCAAGAAATAAAAATAAAATAAAAATACAACTTTAATTAATAATTCCAAATTGTCTAGTTATTCCTATATGATCTTAACAATCCCCGGCAACGGCGCTAAAATTTGATCGCTCACTTTTCTATCACGAAAACGTGCAAGTATAAAGGTAAGTCGAGTATCGTAACCACAGGATTGTAACAAGAAAACACAGAAGCTAACTCAACAATAATTCATCATTATCCAAGAACAGATTTAGTTTTAAAAGGTTTAGGGCTTCGAATATTAAATCCAAAGCTAAGGTAACAACTCAAAAATAATTGAAAATAATAAACACTCAAAGATGAATATAAGAAAGAAAGACTAACCCTAGGGATGCATTAATCCTACCCACAACGTATGTTTATCCTGCTTACTATTAACCAATTTTAATCCGCATAAGATGGAAGATCACATATGTAACCAACAATTTCGATTCGATAATTGTGGCTTGATTACTAATTTTCCCTATTACTGTTACGTCTCTAGGTGAAAATAAGTAACTCCAAAAGGATCACAAAGAATATGCTTCCTACGAATGTTCCTATCTCAGCTACGACTCAAAGCTTATTCGTATTATGCATTCAAGATCGATTGACAATTAAAACGGTTAAGTAATTAACTGGCAACTAGATATGCATCAAGATAGATCAGAAATTAATACATATAATTAAGTACCAAGAATCATAAATCAATGCCTGGAAGGTAAATAACAATAGCAGGAATCACAACATTTAGGATAGAATCATGCAAACCCTAGGATTAGAATGAAAATTTAGCTAGACATAATAAACGAAATAAAATACGAAATAATCATGGAAACGGAAATTAAATAGATAAAACCCGTAATCCGGCGTCGGAAGAACTAGTTGGGTTCGTATCCAAACCCAAGCGGAAAACGGGAAAAAGATGGAATTTGTTTGGACAAAAACGTTCCAAAGCGTTAACAAATCGTAGAACTAATGTAAAACAATGTAAAACTAATGCTTAGATGAATCTAAATCAATACTAGAGTGCAAAAGAAGGAAAATAGTCAAAAACTGAGGAAAAACGTGTAAAATCTGTCTGGAGCGGCCTTGGGGGCGCGAGGGGGCGAAGCCGTATTTATAGGCAAGGGTGAAAACCCTAACTTTTGGCCTGCTCGGTCGCGAGGGATCTGCTCGCCTGGGCTTCCTTCGGCTTCTCGGTTGCACACGTGCTCGCTGGCTTGCCTCGCGACTTGGCTCACGGTCGCTAGGTATGGTCGCGAGAAATCGGGTAGTAGCTCTTTTCAAAGGCTTCGCACGTCGGGTAGCTCGCGGTCATGTCTCGCGATCGCTGGGTGTGGCTGCGTCGTGTGGATTTTCCTCACGGCCGACCTAGCGGTCGCTAGGTCGGTCGCGAGACATCAGTCTGTGTTGCTCTCACGGCTCGCGCTCGGGTGGTCGCTAGGCCCTATTTTTGCCCTTCTTTCGCTCGTGCTTCGTTCCATGCTTCGATTATCATCTTATAAGCCTACAAAATACCAAAGAGGAACCCAAGAGCAGTATCTTCCAAAAATATATAAAAGTATTGAGATCCAAGACATAAACGCACTTTCTCGATCTAAAATCATCTTTAAAAATCAACAATAAACGTGTAAAATGCACGTTTATCAACAAGCAAGGACGTTACTGAACAAGACAGAGAACCACACCTACCTTGTCTATCTCCAAGAGGAAAAGCAGAATGAGAGGAGGATAGAAGACGTTCCGATCGTGAAGGAGTACCCCGATGTATTTCTAGACGAACTATCGGGATTACCGCTAAACCGACAGATTGAGTTCACGGTCGACCTCGAACCAGGTTCTGCCCCTGTGTCGAAAGCCCCATGCCGGATGGCGCCAAAAGAACTTGAGGAATTGAAGATCCAACTGCAAGAACTCTTGGAGTTAGGTTTCATTAGACCCAATGTGTCTCCATGGGGAGCACATGTCCTTTTTGTGAAGAAAAATGATAGTACACTGAGAATGTGCATAGACTACCGAGAGTTAAACAAGATAACTCCTAAGAATAAGTATCATTTGCCCCGAATTGACGACATGTTTGATCAGCTTAAAGGCGCATAAGTCTTTTCAAAGATAGATATAAAGTCTGGATACCACCAGCTGAGGATTAGACCAGAGGATGTACCAAAAATGGCTTTCCGTACAAGGTATGATCATTTTGAATTCATCGTTATGCCCTTTGGACTTACAAATACCCCAGCAGTATTTATGGATATCTTGAATAGGGTATTTTACCCATACTTAGACAAATTTATCTTAGTATTCATAGACGATATCCTAATATACTCCAAGAATAACCAAGAACACGAAGAGCACTTGAGAACTGTGCTGCAAACATTAAGGCAAGAGCAACTCTTTGTGAAGTTTAGCAAGTGTGAATTTTGGTTAGGCGAGGTGACATTCTTAGGTTACATCGTGTCTGTCGAAAAAATCAAAGTAGACCCCTCGAAGATCGATACAGTTTGAGAATGGGAATCACCAAAGAACCCGAATGAAATTCGGAGTTTCTTAGGACTTGCCGACTATTATCGAAGATTTATCGAAGGATTTTCAACGATAGCCCGACCCATGACCCAATTGTTAAGAAAATAAATCAAGTACACTTGGACCGTCGAGTGTGAGGCTAGTTTCCAGAGATTGAAGGAGTTGCTAACAACAGAACATGTACTCGCAGTACCCGAAGTAGACAAGGAGTACACAATCTACACGAACGCTTCGACGAATGGACTAGGATGTGTTCTAATGCAAGAAGGCAAAGTTATTGCTTATGCTTCAAGGCAATTACGCCTACATGAGTTGAACTATCCTACGCACGACCTGAAATTAGCAGCGGTCGTACATGCCTTAAAGATTTGGAGACACCATCTCTATGGAGTTAGATGTGAGATCTATACTGACCATAAAAGCCTAAAGTATTTCTATGAGCAGAAAGATCTTAACATGAGGCAACGTAGATGGTTAGAACTGGTGAAAGATTACGACTGTGGTATCAATTACCACCCAGGTAAGGCTAATGTTGTAGCGATGCTTTGAGTCACAAATCCCACCCTAGTTTGGGATGTCTCCTCAGTCATGAAGAGATACTTATAAAGTAACTCCATAAGATGAGCATCGAAGTCATAGACCTGTCTCAGATGATAGAAGGCTGTATTGCAACGTTGATTGCAATCCTGGACTTAAGAGCCCGAATCTTAGAAGCCAAGAGGAAGAGTAAGAAGCTAGAGGAAGTACGAGCCAAGATCAAGGACAGCAACCATAAAAATTTCAGAGAAGCAACAGATGATGTTCTGCTGTATGATGGGAGAGTGTGTATTCCAGAGGCGAAGGGCTTAAGAGGACGAAGGGCTTAAGAGCGAGATCCTGAAGGAAGCCCATGAGACTTCTTACACCGCACACCCCGGATGCACCAAAATGTACCAAGATCTCAAGGAGAAATTTTGGTGGGATGGAATGAATCGAGATGTAGCTTCATTCGTAGAACGTTGCTTGACGTGCCAACAAGTGAAAGCACTCCACCAGTGACCGTATGGAATCTTACAATCGCTGGACATACCGGAATAGAAATGGGACGATATAGCCATGGATTTTGTTACCCGGCTACCCAAATCACAAAGAGAAAATACCGCTATTTGGGTCATCATCGATCGTTTGACCAAGAGCACGTATTTTCTACCCATTCTGATAACACATGGGTCAGACAGATTAGCACAGTTATATGTTTGAGAAGTCTTGCGTTTACATGGAGTTTCGAAAACTATCACATTTGATAGAGATTCAAAATTCACATCCAGATTTTGGACGAGCTTGCAAAAGGAATTAGGAACTCGACTATATTTCAGTACCGCGTTCCACACACAAACGGACGGACAATCTGAGAGGAACATTCAGACGCTTGAAGACATGTTGAGGACCGTTGTCCTGGATAGAGGAGAAAGTTGGGAACAAGTGTTACCACTTATGGAATTCGCCTATAACAACAGCTACCAAACAACTATTGGAATGGCCCCGTACGAAGCGCTTTATGGAAAGAAATGTCGATCACCACTTTACTGAGATGAGGTGGGAGAAAGGAGAGTATTAGGACCTGACTCTTTGGGAGAAATGATCAAGATTGTGAGATAGATCCACCAACGGATCAAGGAGGCCCAAGACCGACAGAAGTCGTACACCGGCAAACGTCGCATAGAGCTGCATTTTGAAGTGGGAGACAAAGTCTTCTTGAAGATTTCTCCATCAAAAGGAATCGTGAGATTCAGAATCAAGGGGAAGTTGCGACCACGTTTCATAGGACCCTATAAAATTTTAGAAATGATAGGGCCAGCAGCTTACAGACTAGCATTACCGCCAAGCTTTGGAAACGTGCACAATGTGTTCCATGTTTCACAACTCATAAATTACATACATGACCCCAGCCATGTGATACCGCCGACAGATATTGTCCTCGATGACAATATGAGCTATGTGGAACTGCCTACAGAAATCTTGGACCGACGTATCCAAAAGCTAAGGAACAAAGAGATACCGTTAGTAAAAGTTCTATGGCGACACCATGGACAAGAAGAAGCAACCTGAGAATTAGAATCAACTATGAAAGAGAAATAACCAGATCTTTTCCAAGGTTAGCAAATTTCGTCCCGAAAGTTATTTTAAGGGGGATGGTATGTAATAACCCAAAAAATTTAAAACTTTTATTAGTGATGCTTAAACCAATTACTTGTGGTTCTTAGACCTTAATTATGTTTAAGATGACCAACGAAATGAATTAGAATTGATTCGGAGATCGAAAACTAGAGAAATCAAAAACTAATGACTAGTCCTACAGGATTAGGGTTTTCTGAATAGCCTGAACATAGAATGAAATATCGAGAATGAATCTCAACAAAATGATTTCATTTCTAGAATCGTCTCAAAGAATTAGAATTTTCGGGCATACTCGCCCGGTCAGTCTCAAAAGTACTATTCACGAGTCGGATCAACTTCTGGTTCGTGCTAATCATAAAAATTAATGATAATAATTAAAATCATTGATTAATATGTTATTATTAATTTAGAATTCATAAGAATCAATTTCTGAACGAAATTCCTGAAGAACTTAACCGAACGTCGGGAATATATACCGGACAAACCCTAAACTGATATGAACGAACCGAAACTCGAACCAAGAGTCTAAATCAATAAGAAATAATTTATAAGACTCAAATTAATTATGAAAGCTCAAGAATTCAATAGAATTTCGAATGAGCATAATTTAATTGTCGGACGTTATTTTTCCATGATAACTCGGAATTGACTTACCGGATGCCATCCGAACTTCATGAAATTATTATAAACTATGAAATAAGTCTTTATAAGGCTATTTAAGAAAATAAAACCATAAGGTTCGAGAAATCAATCGAAAGCACGATAAAACTTAAAGAGTCGGTATTAACATGCCAAATCGGGTAATTTTTACCATTCTTTCTACCAACTACCACCAAGAGCCTCCCAAATGAGCTTAAAACAGCTCTTTAGGCTGCAATACAGCAGCATGTTTGTACATTAGCCTCTCTCACTTAGGAGACCCATTTTCTCTCTCTAAATTCAAATTTTCTCTTTTGTTCTTCAAGTTTTTAAGCTTCAATCCTCCATTCCAACTCTCAAAATAAATTTCTAAGACCATAAAAAGGTAGTATTCATCATCCTCTTCCATTCTAATGGAGTGGAATTGTTTTTTAGAATTTTTTTTTCTAGTTCGACTCCTTCAAGTTTCGTGGCTTTTGAGCCACCAAATGCTCTCAAGCCATGAATGAAATATGCTTAGAAATATGTTCTAAGGTTGTGTTTAAAGTTTGAGAATTTTTTGAGCATGTTTAATATTTTTTATTTTTGTTAGAATCTATTTTATAGAATATAAAGCATGCTTTTGTGACTATTATTTCATATTATTGCTTGTTGATGTATTAGGAGCATCTAGAATAAATATGAGAATTTTGGAATTTTCTTGTGTTTTTTCAAAAGGCCGAGAGCTATGTAGAATTTTTAGGCCATTGTTTTAATTTTTTGGTTGAAAATAGTTGAGATATAGTGTTTAATATATGATATGAACATCATATATTGATCTTGAAAATTTTGAAACACATATCCTATTTTCTTCAAGAAGGCGATATATATATATATATATATATATATATATATATATATATATATATATATATTTTAGACCGTTGTTTGATTTTATTTGTTCAAAATAGTTGAGATATAGTGTTAAATATATGATATGAACATCATATATTAATGTTGAAATTTTGGAACACTTCTCCTATTTTCTTGTAGAGGCCGAAACATATATGTAATTTTTGAAAATTATTTTGATTTTATTTGTTGAAAAATAGTTGAGGTATAGTGTTTAATATATGATATGAACATCATATATTAATCTTGAAATTATTGAGACACTACTCCTATTTGTTCATATGGACCAAAACTTTATATATATATTTTAGGATTTATTTGATTTTTATTTGTTGAAAATAATATGATATATGATGTTTAGAAATAATATGAACCTATTATACATTGTTGAGAATTTATAGAACACATGTAATATATGTGTGAGGACAAAAAGAGTTCCATGCATTTGGTTCATATTATAAAAATTAGTTGATATTTAATGTTAATATTACATGTTTATTGCATAATATAAACATATTGTGAAGTGAATGGGATTTATTGAATGTATATACATATATATGGTTATTATCGAAAATGTGTAGGTAGTAATGAGCATGTGTTTTAATTTTAGTAGATGATATGAGCATGGTATGATTTTTGTGAAAATTATTGAACATCAATGTTCAATAAATTGAAAATACCGAAAACTATATGCTTGTCAACTTATGGTTTAAAATTTTATTTGATGATATTGAGTTGGTAATTAAATTCTATAATATGATAGGAGCATAACATGATTTTATTGGAAATTATTGGATAATCATGCTAATTATTACAAAATATAAAAAACATAGCAAAATGGTTAAATATGAGTTTAATTCTAATGGTAAATGATGCTATGGTAGTTAATCGATAAGTTAGAATGAATGGTATGTGATTATGATGAATGAATGGAATATTTATGCACACATACATAATGATTGTGTATTATGTTAGAAATTAGGCTTTTCTAATGCTTAGTATAGTTTATATTGTGTATGGTGTTGTATGGTGTTGAATGGTTATATTTATATTGCGCCGACAAACAAAACCCCAAACGTAAACAACATAGTACTTTATGTACGAGGATCCAAAAAAATTGACAAATTTCGATAACTTAAGAAGGAATTAATAAGAATCGAAGCTAGACACAAATTAGGGTTTTCTATTAATAATAGGATACTCAAACGTGAGTTCCTAAGTTAAAGGAACCAAAAGCCGAGTTACAAAGTTAATACTCAACAACGACAACCTAATACGATGTTAGATTGAGCGTTAAGACAACTCGACAACGAATAGCGATTATATAACTTATATAATCTCCGACGAGTTAAGAGAAACAAACAATGTCGTAAAGTGTAAGCAAAGATTCGAACATAAGATGTCGATCCTTATGTCTCAAAGGTCGAGTTAATATTCCCGAAGAACTTCATCTATTCCTAAGTACTTACTTACATGATAGTATGTGATCACTTGAATCATAAGTCAAGACTCCCTTCTATTCGTCATGTTAATGCGATAAGTCATCAAGCATAACCTACTAAGACGTAACTATAATTGTTAAGTCTAGTTAGTGGCTTGAGAATATCCTAATATACCAATCATAACTTGAATACTAACAATCTATAACGTAATAACGTTTAGAAGAACACTAAGGCTAAGAGTCGAGGATAGACTCGGAGTATATGACTCATAAGTTGAGGTTCATCTATGAATGATGAAGCAATATAGTTTGGAAGTTGGGAATGTAAGATAATAGGAATTATCTTAATACCATCACATGAAATCATAAAGAAACCCTAATTGGGAACTTTAAGTCGTAAATTATAAACGACCTTATGTCAATAGAAAAAATCTAAGAAAGGTTATTTTCTTATGAAGGGTTTGATCGTACGTAGTTGCCGATGAAGGACACTCACAACCTGCCCCGCTTAGAACTATTAACTTCGGACTAGCAGGTGGGCTTTCTTGAAACAAAAATGTTATGCATAACTCAAAGCATGATTTACAAAAGCTTTATGAAATATTATCACATGAACTGTTATTGACTGCCAAATGTTTATGTTTTGTTATGGTCCTATCTGAGATTGGTATATCCAATGTGGTATGTGAATGTGTTGGTCCACCAATGTTAAAAAATGGTAAGGATCGGATCCGACTTAGTTAAGGACTAACTCGGATTGTGTACACATGTGACTGTGTGTTAAGGTTAGCCACCTCGACCGGTCACGGCGACTATGTGTAGGTGGCCACCTCCATAGTGCGCGAATGAATGAATGATTAGATATGGAACAACGTGGATGAAATATTCTGGCTGGACACTTTTGGAAAATGATAATATATTTGATAGGCATGAGTCTTTTTAACTAAAATCTTCATGCGCTATTGTGGGCAGTTCAATAACTTCACAAAGAAAATATTTTCGACAATGAGTCCACTGAGTACTTTTGTATTTAGCCTTGCATCTCGTTTTTGATATGCAGGTTGAGCAAGGATTGATGATGAGTGCGAGGTGGTACAGAGTGGCAGTTGTTTTGTTGCTTTAACAGAAATCTAGATCCTTGGGCATGTATCGTCATATCCATGTCCACACGTTTATTGCTTCTAACTCTGATATTGTTTGGTATCTTTTGATTATAACTGCTTTTCATATCATATTGAAATTGAGGTCGTACCTCATTCCTTGAATTGCGCCCTGATTGGGTTATATTTGAACATTGAACCTTTTGGCAAGTCCCTCTGTGACTTGAGTTTGTATTGAAATAGCTTATTCCTTTTAGTCTATGTATTTATGAATAGTCTAATGGTTAATTATATTGATTAGTTTTGCATATATCCGCTGCTTTATCATACCAGTGATGTAATATTCCAAAGAAACGAATATACGATTACGGTATTCTAAACCCGTAATTAGGGTTTTCACAGTATATTATCTTTTTACGACATCGAAAATGTGATTTCGATACGATATCGTTATAACAATTCCTTTTATAATTCACTAAGGATTGTGAATTTAAGGATTTAAATATTACGAAAGGATTAGTCGATATAATTTAACGTCAAGCGTATCGAGCGTCGCCTTTTCATGAAATTTTACGAGCGTTGAAGCTTGGAATTAATTTCCATCTTAATTCCTTTATTAAAAGGAATATATTTATTTAGTAAGTATGAACTTCTGCGACCATTTTGAGATGAGTCGAGTTTGAGCGTTTTGAGGCGTTTTGAGCGTCGGCGTCTGAGACGTTTTGAAAAATGAGTTTAATGCTCGGGAAATTATAATAATTAATTTCCTATTATTATTTTATATAATTTCAGTATTATTAATTATTAAGATCGAATTTTCAGTTATTAAAATTCGATATTTTATATAAAATTTTGAAAACCCTAAGTTTATAAACTTTGGTTTTCACATGAAATAACACTATTAAATTATCCTATGGTATCTAAACTTTATAATATGATATATATGGGTATTATTAAGCTATGAAATCAGTTTTGGAACAAAAAAACTCGATAGCTTATATTTATAAATTTCGAAACCTAATTATCGAAATTAGGGTTTCTTATGCATAAATAAATGCTATAATTTTATCCTATGATATTATTTAATATCTAAATCATATATTATGATATATATGTGTATATTTTGATCGAGAATGACATGAGTATCAATAATAGGTGTAAATTGTATTTTTATTCCTATTTTTCCATTTATTATCGGTAAAATCGATTATGTGCTATATGTTGGGTTTAATTATTTTAATGGCTTGTATTATATATCTATGATCATACATGATTAATATATATAGTATTAGGGATGGAATAAAAATTAAACCACCCCTAAACACCCTAAAACCATGGCCGCACCTATTAAACAAAGCATGATGATCCACCTTTATCGCCCAACCCATGAACACCCTTTTCCTAGCTAATGATCATCCCTACTAAATCATTTGGCTGCAGATTTTGGCCAATTCTTGAGGCAAAATCGAGAGGAGAGAGAGGATAAGTGGTGAGACTCTTCTCCTTCAAACTCACTACACTCATTATACTCCCTCAAACCTTTCAAACACAAAACACTCTCCATTTCCTCTCCAAAAACCTGCTGAAAACCGAGACACACTCCCCCCATTTTCGAAACCTTCCTTCTCCATTTCTTCTCCATTTCTCCTCCAAACCTTGATACCATACAATATTCTTGTGATTCTATATCATATCTAAGGTAAACATGAGACTAGCACGATTTTACCTCTTTTGTACAAGAAAATCGAGCATGCTCTTGTATATATTTATGTATGTTCGAATGTTCTATATATGTATACATATGTGTTTTAATGTTCTAGAGCATGAGATATGTTGTTCTTGATGATTTCTATTTCCAAATATGTGAATATATGTTAGAATAAACATATGGTATTGTTTATTTAATTTTTGAATGGATCTAGCATGTATATATGATTTTTCGAACCATAGGATAATGTTTAAAATTATTTTCGAAATGTATAAAAATTCTTAATGATGACCGATTACTTCATGAATGTTTTAGTGATGGATTATTGTTATTTATCATGTTTATAATCCATGGTGTTGATTTGAAAAATTTTAGAAAAACCCTAAGTATTTTTGAAAAATACCGTGAGCTATGTATGAGCATACCTTGGTGTATAATTTTATTTCAAGCATAATAGCATATTATTGCTTTAGAACCTTGATTATATGTTCTATGATTTAATTGGAATTTTTGAAAACCATATACTTGATTTCTCAATATCCGTGAGCATGTAAGATGTGTAGGTTGGTGTATGATTTTATTTTTGAACATGTAATGGTATTTTAATGCTTTAGTATATTATTTATACATTGTGTGAATTAATTAGAATTTTTGGAAATCAAATACTATTTTAAATCAAATAAACCGTGAGCTTGTTGCTCTTGAAGGTGATGATTTAATTAGTTTTGATAAATATTATAATGTTATATTACTATACTATAGTGTATAAACATAGTATATAATTATTAGAATTTTTGAAAACCAAATACTAAATAAAATCAAAAAAGCCGAGAGCTTACAAGCTCATATGGTGACGATTTAAATTAGTTTGGTTGATGTTATGATGTTACAATGTTATAATATAATGTTTAATGATGTTGGAATTTATTTAGAATTTTAGAAATTATTTGCTAATTATTAGGTAATTATCAAGTATTACCGTGAATAATTGTTATATATTGTGAAATGAATGCTTATGATGAACTATAGGTTATATTAATGATATATATTGATGTTGGGATATTATACTATGTGTATATTAATTTTGGGAATTTTTGGATAATTATTCCATATTATATGGAATTACCGAAATGAATATATATGTATATATATAAATAAATAGCAATAATATCATATGAATTTTATAAATTCATATTCTGGACCATAGTGTATAATAATGCACTATATTAATTTAGAAAAAATTTCAAAAGTCATTTGACATTTTTAAGTTAATTATCGGAATTTTCGATAATTAAAAAGGGGTTAAAATCCTTTTTAAATCAGTTTATTAATAAAATATTTACTAAATTAATATTCTGGGCAGAATTTAAATTTTCAAAATTTTATAAACATAGATTGCTATGTTTGAGACGAACGTTCATTTTATAAACGTTTTAAGAACCAAAATACGCTTTTTATTATAAAAAGGGTTATTAAAATGCGAAAATATGTATAAGTCCTCGATTTACGAGATAAATCGAAAAATAGGACTTTACGTTTTCAAATCGATCACATTCGATTTTTAAAAACAAAATAGTAAGAAATTACTATTTAAAAGTCAAAATCGTTGACTTTATTGACCAATATTGACCGTTGACTTTTCAAGTCAAGCGTGCGATTATCGTTTATAAATCGTCGACGCGTAAGATATACTAATTGAGTATGATACCTCATTAGTAAGAAAAGATTTCACAAATGAAGTCCATATATCGAAAATGTACCTATCGTTGAGCGTGTCTCGAGCGAAGAAAAGTCGATCGTATCACGTGTTAGAGGCGTATTGAATCCACTAAGGAATTCAGTCTCACATCGATATGAAATATCGAATTTTATCTTAGTTTACGAAAGTCTCGAAAGACTTGAGCGGCGTACTAAAGCCTCGCCAAAAGGTGTGGACGCAAACGCGTGATGGGATTTTGACGAGCGAGCGAACTCAGGACTTATTACAACAAACCATAGTCCGGTGGGCTTCTTATCTTTAAAATGTGGGCCTTTTCTTACCCCACTAAAGCGTGACTTTCTTGTTATTTCAAATGAGTTTATTTGACACTTATCCTACAACCGTTTAACAAATGTTTTTGCATTACACCGCCAAAATATTTCATTTGTGTATGGATCTATCTGTTTTGCCGGGTAGAAATTGTGGAGATGGTTGGAACTATTATATCATTTGTTGTGGTAGCACCCAACCTTTTAAATGTCGGGTCTGTGCGGATGATAAATGCACAGCTAGGATTGGCGTGAAGGTTGGAACTATCTGTTGTGTTAACATATGCTGCAGAGAGGTATGTGTCTTGTCAGACGGGATTACGGCCGGTCACGGCGTCGTAGATGGGAGGCCTCCCTCTCGACGTTTATTTTATATTATTATTATGTATTGTGACTATGAGATACGGACCATACACACCAAGAAAATGCTCGGCCGAGCTATGTTTGATTGAAAATGATTTGGTAAGCCTGAGGCATTTTAACTAAAACCCTTATGACTTACCCGATATTGGCAGCGTAATTCAAATTCTATCAAATGTTTTCGGCATGAGTCCACTAAGTGCAATTTCTTGTACTTAGCCCTGCATGTTGTTTTAAATGTGCGGGTTGAGCTCGATGGTGATGATGGGGAATGTGTTGAGGTCAGGTGTCCTTGACCGATTTATCTTGAATTTATGGTTTATACCTTGAATGCATATCGTCATATATGTATTCACACACTTTCCGCTGCTATACTCTGAACTCCCTTATTTACGCTTTATGTTTATAAACTATTGAGGTCCATCGGATCAGGCCAAGTTTTGGGGTCCGATGGCCTAAACCTTTCAAAAACAATATAACATCATCTCATATTCTGTTCAAGCATGTTAGCTTATTTTTACGCATCGCTATTTTATCCATGTAACCCTTAAAATACTACTCCTAGTACTAGTCGCCTCAGGTCCGGGTTGGTCCGGAATGGGTTCGTAACAGTGGTATCGAGGCGCTTTTGCTCTTTGTAAACCCAAAACCTTTATTCTAAGTCTAGATCGAGTCATCGGACTTCTAGAAACCTCATGACTCCTCTCAACACTCCATCACATCGAGCTCAACAGGAAAAAGGTAAGCGCATTTCTTTCTCAAACTCATGAAATGGAAATTTTTACATGGTTGAACAATTGGAAGGACTTTTGAAGGATTTGATTATTATGAAAAAATTTATGATGAAAATGAAAGTTGAGCAAGAAAATCTTTCCCAAATACTTTTAGTTGAACTAATGCAATACTCGAGTATTGATATGAAAGTACATGGTGGTACTAGTTGAATGATCAACATGGGATGAATGAATCCATTTTGATATGCATATAAGTTGATTATGATTGTTATGTTGAAATCATATTTCCAAAATTTTCAATTGAAACCTCATTCCAACTTCCAAAATTTTGTTTATGATGAGCGATATGTTATCATAAGGCGAACTTAGACTCTAAGGAGCATGTTCACATATCATGACGAACATAGAAATCGAACTTCTTTTCCTTACGATAACAAATAACGATAGGAAGAATAAGAGTAACGATGGCCTCGAGCTCGAGCGACGAAAGACGAGCGAGAAGGATGAACAAGGGTGACCTCAACCATAAAGATGAACAACGTCGACACTTCATCACTACTTCGACATGAGTGAGCATCGACACAAATCATGACGTGGACGTCACTTATGACTTCAGAATGTTCAGCCTCAACATAAAAACCCGAAGACGATAGATGTATTACGTCGACGTACGTCTCGATTGACATTTTTGCACGATCGCGCAAATTTCCTGCACTGCGCAGTAGATTTGCTTTAGCTAGATCTCCCTCGTTAGGACTCCGATTTACGCATGGTTTTCACCTATGTACTCCTAACGCACTGATCTTAATTTGTTATGAAGAACAGAATCCCAAATTCTGTCTCCAGAAGATGATAGAGTCTGTTGAACTCTAGCTTAAGTGTTTAATATAAGACAATGATCTCGTAGTGTATGTTAAGATATCACTAGCTATATGTATATGTTTGGGTAAGACTAAGAAGGTAAGTTGTGGTATGTATTGTGCAGTATGATGTTGCCTACCTTATAGACTTGCTTGACCTTATCTAGTTGCTCACGTTACGTTTAAGATATCCTTTTCTTTTGAGATGACGATAGATGACTTATGTTAGTTTTGTTAAGTGATGATGGAGGGATGAGATATCTCGCGAGGAGGAGGATTGGACCACACCTCACCCCGGAGGAGGAGGTGGTATTTATCGCTCGGTGGATGTCTTGTTGGGAAGACTTGGGTGAGTTCTTGGCATATTATCTCCGTCTTTGGAGAGGCTTGAGAGCCAGGCGGCGTGATTATGACGGCATCCGGCGCCTACTAGCGATACTCCCCCGCACTGGGATGGGTATGCAGAGAGATATCGAGATTACATCTACCGGGCGATGGGCAGCTCGACTTGGTAGGAGATTTGCCCAGATTCGTGAGTCACCGACTTACGTGTAAAGCATGTACGGGCAGGCACCGAGAGGACCCTACCTCCTCCCAGAGTATACAGGCGGGATGAGTCGCAGAGTGGCTTTACAGAGGTTCGAGGCGATTGACCCGGTCGTGCCTCCTTTCCTTTTGACGAGGGAAGGCCCGCTCGCTAGAGAGGCGCACGCCCGAGCCTTGGGAGGCGGTATTTCCACCCTTACAGCCGGACACCCGTCGTCCACAGTACCACCTCCACCACCTATGGTCCCGGCCGTACCACCAGTCGAGCACTTCAGTCGAACAGCGGATGAGGGTAACGAGATGTCGCGGTGGCTACGGCCCGATCCGCCACGACCACGAGCATCGGGTGAACGCGATTTAACGCTCTTAACCCCTGCGAGACATACCGATGGTGGAAGCGATGGAGCCGGGTCCATCGAGGGACCGCCCGCATGGACATTCGGCGGCGAGGGCGACTCGAGGAGGAGGAAGACCCCAGGAGGACGGACGATGGGAGGACTCATGATGTAGACCACGATGAAGCTTAAGGAGATTTTTTTTTTTTTTTGTTTTAAGCACATTGTTTTCCTTTTCCTAAGTTTAATCTTTAGTGTTGGACTTAGAACCTTAGCTTTGGAAGGCCGTGCGGGCGGGACTTATGTTTATTTCTCTTTTGTATAACCGTTAGTTTTGAACATCCCGCCTATGGCGTAAAATTTTGGATATATATACATATACATGACCTAATAGGGCTTTATGCAAGTTATGTTTGTTAAGAGTGATATTACATTTGGAATCGTTTTACAATAAGGCCGTAATAGTGTTGGTGTATGTTGAGTTGGGAAAAGAATAAGTGCTAACGATTACATTTTCTAATAGCATGCCTCCAGAAGAAATCCGGGCGAGGAACCCAGAGGTCGAGGTCGGGAGGCGAGAGGAAGGGTAGGATCCCGAGCAAGAACAAGAGGATAATCCCCAACCACCACCTCCACCTCAACCCGATCGCGGGATCGAAGAAATGTTTCTAAGATGTAACCCTCTGCCTTTAAGGAAAGGTAGCCGGAAGAAGCCGAACAATGGGTTAGGGCCATTGAGCGGATTTTACCTTTTAAGATGCACGCACGGGAAAGGCTGTCGTGTGTTACCTTCGGTGATAGGACTAGTGACACGGTGGGAGCCGGAAGAAAACTTTCACGGTGAGCGACTTGAAGAATTCTCGTGGGAGGATTTCAAGAGGAGCTGTATGAAAAGTACATACCCAAAAGCTATAAGAGGAAGAAGGAGCAGAATTTTCCCGCTAAAACAAAAAGGATGACCGTGATCGACTATGATCGCACTTTATGCGAGATGTCGAGATACGCACTGAGGCAGTAGACACCGACTTGAAAATGTCGGAAAAGTTGAGCGGGGGCTAAGAATGGAGATACGCATGTCTCTTGCCACCATGGAGACTGTCTACTGCTGAAGCTCTCGCACGAGCTTTAGATATTGAGTGCGACCATGACCGAGAATAAGTCGGTGTCATCTCGGACACACAATGCAATCGATGAGGAAAGGGAAATGGGAACCCAACCATGGGAATAACAACCGCGGGAGCTATGGGGACCTTGAGTCACAAGGCGCTGTGGCAAGGAAACGCGCACCACAAGGACAAGGCTGGAAGAGCGACTTATGCTCCACCAAAGAAGGGACCACATGAGCAATCGAGGACACCTCAATGCCCTCGATGCCATAGGACACACAAGGTGTGTGCACGGCAAACGTGGTAAGTTATAAGTGCGAGGCAACGGGCATTACGCCAGCGGTTGCCCGATGTCACGTTCGGATGTAAGGCGAACCAACCGGCAATGCTCGGCCATTAAGGGCTATCTGACTTCAACCCGGCCGCGCAGCGGTTTATCCCCCCCCTCAACCCGGTGGCAATGACCCGGCCTCAACAACAACTCCAACAGCAAGCAACAATGGCAAAGACCGCGGCAACAAATCCCGCAACAGCGGTGGCGGCAACCACAACGCCAACGCCCGGCGGCGAGCAGACGAGCAACAACCGCGAATCGGCGGGACCGGCGCCGTCGACCTCGGCCGGCTCGGGTTAGGGCCTCACCGCATAGGAGGCGAGCGAAGCGAAACAAGGAAACTTGGCGGTATGGGAGTTCTCCTCAACCTACTGTTATAGTATTGTTCGACACGGGTGCCGCATTCTTTTATTGCAAAATCATGCGTGAAATCTTGAGCCTTGGGTCTGAAAATCGAGCCGTGATATGAGAATCTCATCGCTTATGGGAGGATTATGGTATTACACACTTTTGCTCGAACCTAGAGTTGACATTAGGATCACTTAAGGTTACGCTAATGACCTAAACATAATACCCATGGATGATGTAGACATAATCCTAGGAATGGACTGGTTAGCTAAGAATCATTCCACGATTCTCTGTAAGGAAAGGAAAATTTCGTTTCACTTTCCTGGACAAGAAGCTACGCATTTTCACGGGATCAACATGGGAAGAAGAGTCCCGATAGTATCAGCACTACAAGCTAGGAGGATGATGAACCAGAAGGGATGCCATGCATTCCTTGTTTATTTGAACGAAGAGGATAAACCCGAAGCGCGGGTAGAAGACATTGAAGTCGTCGAGAATTTTCGGCGTCTTTCGAGAATCTACCGGGATTGCCTCGATGACAACTAGAGTTTACCATCGACTTGGAGCCGGATCAGCCCGGTGTCGAGGCGCTTTATAGGATGGCCCCAAAGGAGCTAGAAGAGCTGAAAATCCAAATCCAAGAGCTTTTGGATCTAGGATTCATTAGCCGAGTGTTTCACCTTGGGGGCGCTTTGTTTTGTTTGTTAAGAAAAAGGATGGTTCTTTGAGGATGTGCATCGATTATAGGGAGCTAAATAAGATGACACTAAAGAACAAATACCCTTACCGAATTGATGACTGTTTGATCAATTGCGAGGCGGGTGTATTCTCTAAAATTGATCTTAAGTCGGGATACCATCAGCTGAAAATACGGATGCGAGGATGTACCTAAGGCGCATTCGAACCGAGATATGGCCACTATGAATTCATAGTTATGCCATTCGGATTAACCAATGCACCACCGTATTCATGGACCTCATGAGCAGTATTCCATCCATTTCGGATAAATTTGTTTTGGTCTTCATAGATGATATCCTTATCTACTCAAAGAATGAAGAGGATCATAAGGAACATCTAAGAACGGTTTTGCAAACCTTGAGAATGAAAGACTCTTTGCTAAGTTTAGCAAATGTGAGTTTTGGTGAAGGAAGTTATGTTCCTTGGACACATCGTGTCTCTTTGAAGGTATAAAAGTAGATCGACCAAGTAGAGGCCGTGCAAGAATGGAAATCACCAAAGACTCGAAGACGAGATTAGAAGTTTCCTAGGATTAGTGGCTACTATAGGAGATTCATGAAGGATTCTCCAAAATTGCAAGGCCAATAACCCGGCTACTCGGGAAGGAAATCAAGTTCAATTGACCGATGAGTGCGAGACGAGTTTTCAAATACTCAAAAAAATTGACGATGCACCAGTTCTAGCGGTCGAGCGGACAAGGGTATGTGGTCTATCTGAGACGCATCTAAGACCGGACTGGGTTGTGTATTGATGCAAGAAGGAAAAGTGATAGCTACGATCCCGACAACTCGGACCCACGAACTGAACTACCCAACCCACGATTTGGAATTAGCAAAATGTGGTTCATGCACTAAAAATATGGAGACACCATCTCTACGGTGTGAGATGTGAGATCTTCACGGATCATAAAAGTTTGAAGTATTTCTTGAACAAAGAGATCTGAATATGAGACAAAGAAGATGGCTTGAATTGGTAAAAGATTACGACTGTGGTATTAACTATCACCCGGGCAAGGCGAATGTAGTAGCCGACGCCTTGAGTCGTAAAGAGCCATACCAAGTTAGGATGTCTCTTTGTACTGAGAGGAAAAAACTCGTTGAAGAGTTTGGTAGGATGAGGATTGAGCTGGTGGAACCACCCAGGACAATTGTGAGCTGTATCGCTACACTCACATTGGCATCTGATCTAAGAAAAAGAATTGTCGAGAGACAAAGGATGGAGGAAAAGTTGGAAAAGATCCGAGAAAGACTAAGGTCTGAAGGATCCAAGAATTTCCAAGAGGCGTCGGATAACGCCTTATTGTTTGAAGGTAGGATATGCATTCTGACGGCCAGGACTTCGAGCGAAATCATGAGTGAGGCTCACGATACGCCCACACCGCCCACCCAGGCAAAGACTAAGATGTGCAAGACGAAGGAAAAATTTTGGTGGGAAGGCGTGAGGCGAGACATAGCTTCTTTCAGAGAAACATTGTCTTGTTTGTCAACAAGTGAAGGCTTTACACCAACGACCCTACGGGAAGTTACAACCGTTGAAATCCCGAATGGAAGTGGGACGATATAACGATGGATTTCGTTACAAGCTTACCCAAATCGAGAAGAAGAAACACCGCCATATGGGTAATTGTGGATAGACTTACTAAAAGTGCTCACTTTCACCTATTCAAAGCACTTATGGATCCGATAAGTTAGCCCGGTATGCACGTTAAGGAAATTGTACGACTACATGGGTGCCAAAATCTATTACCTCGATCGAGACTCCAAGTTCACATCCAGTTTTGGATTAGCTTGCGAGAGAGGCTGGTACAAGATTAAACTTGATCTGACATTCCACCCACAAACCGATGGACGATCGGAAGAACGATCAAACGCTAGAAGATATGCTTAGAAGCGTAATTTTGGATCGAGGTGCAAAATGGGAAGATATTTTGCCTCGATTGAATTTGCTTACAACAACGATTATCAAGCGACGATCGGCATGGCCCCACACGAAGCCTTGTATGGCGAAAGTGTAGATCACCACTTTATTGGGATGAAGTCGGTGAGAGAAAAGTTATAGGGCACGATGCGATGAAGCGAAATGATCGAAATCGTTCGACAAATTAGGATGAGGATAAAAGAGGCTCAGACAGACAAAATCTTACGCCCGATACTGCGTAGATCCGAATCGCAATTTGAAGATGGAGACAAAGTATTTCTTAAGGTCTCCCATCAAATGGATTGTCGGGTTTGGCACGAAAGGAAGCTCAGACCCGCTTTATAGGACCTTATGAGATCCTAGAAAGGATAGGTCCGTAGCTTATAGTTTGGCTCTTCCGCCAAAACTAGGAAATGTCCATAATGTTTTCACGTCTCGCAATTACGAAATGCGTTCACGACCCAAAGCACGTGATTCATCAAGGCGGCGTGATCCTCGAACCGGACATGAGCTATAAGGAAGAACCCACGGCCATACTTGACCACAAAGTTCAAAGAACTATGGAACAAGTCGATTCCGTTAGTCGAAGTCTTTGTGGAACACCACGGACGTTAAGCCGCGTGGGAGCTTGAAGAAGCGATAAGGAAAAATACCCGATCTATTTTATAAAGGTATACAAATTTCGGACGAAATTTTCGTAAGGGGTGGAATGTAATATTCCGAAGAAAGCGAATATCGATTACGGTATTCTAAACCCGTAATTAGGGTTTTGCAGTATATTATCTTTTCGACATCGAAAATTGTGATTTCGATACGATATCGTTATAACGAATTCCTTTTTATAATTCACTAAGGATTGTGAATTTAAGGATTTAAATATTACGAAAGGATTCGTCAATATAATTTAACGTCAAACGCGTATCGAACGTCAGCTTTTCATGAAATTTTCTGAGCAGTGAAGCTTGGAATTAATTTCCATCTTAATTCCTTTATTAAAAGGAATATATTTATTTAGTAAGTATGAACTTACTGCGACCATTTTGAGATGAGTCGAGTTTGAGCGCTTTGAGGCGTTTTGAGCGTCGGCGTCTGAGGCGTTTTGAAAAATGAGTTTAATGCTCGGGAAATTATAATAATTAATTTCCTATTATTATTTTATATAATTTCAGTATTATTAATTATTAAGATCGAATTTTCAGTTATTAAAATTCGATATTTTGGTATTAAAATTTTCGAAAACCCTAAGTTTATAAACTTTGGTTTTTCACATGAAATGACACTATTAAATTATCCTATGGTATCTAAACTTTATAATATGATATATATGGGTATTATTAAGCTATGAAATCAGTTTTTGGAACAAAAAAACTCGATAGCTTATATTTATAAATTTCGAAACCTAATTATCGAAATTAGGGTTTCTTATGCATAAATAAATGCTATAATTTTATCCTATGATATTATTTAATATCTAAATCATATATTATGATATATATGTGTATATTTTGATCGAGAATGACATGAGTATCAATAATAGGTGTAAATTGTATTTTATTCCTATTTTTCCATTTATTATCAGTAAAATCGATTATGTGCTATATGTTGGGTTTAATTATTTTAATGGCTGTATTATATATCTATGATCATACATGATTAATATATATAGTATTAGGGATGGAATAAAATTAAACCACCCTAAACACCCCTAAAACCTTGGTGCACCTATTAAACAAAGCATGATGATCCACTTTTATTGCCCAACCCATGAACACCTTTTTCCTAGCTAATGATCATCCCTACTAAATCATTTGGCTGCAGATTTTGGCCAATTCTTGAGGCAAAATCGAGAGGAGAGAGAGGATAAGTGGTGAGACTCTTCTCCTTCAAACTCACTACACTCATTATACTCCTCAAACCTTTCAAACACAAACACTCTCCATTTCCTCTCAAAACCTCTGAAAACCGAGACACACTCCCATTTTCAAACCTTCCTTCTCATTTCTTCTCCATTTCTCCTCCAAACCTTGATACCATACCATATTCTTGTGATTCTATATCATATCTAAGGTAAACATGAGACCTAGCACGATTTTTACCTCTTTTGTACAAGAAAAATCGAGCATGCTCTTGTATATATTTATGTATGTTCGAATGTTCTATATATGTATACATATGTGTTTTAATGTTCTAGAGCATGAGATATGTTGTTCTTGATGATTTCTATTTCCAAATATGTGAATATATGTTAGAATAAACATATGGTATTGTTTATTTAATTTTTGAATGGATCTAGCATGTATATATGATTTTTCGAACCATAGGATAATGTTTAAAATTATTTTCGAAATGTATAAAAATTCTTAATGATGACCGATTACTTCATGAATGTTTTAGTGATGGATTATTGTTATTTATCATGTTTATAATCCATGGTGTTGATTTGAAAATTTTTAGAAAAACCCTAAGTATTTTTGAAAAATACCGTGAGCTATGTATGAGCATACCTTGGTGTATAATTTTTATTTCAAGCATACAATAGCATATTATTGCTTTAGAACCTTGATTATATATTCTATGATTTAATTGGAATTTTTGAAAACCATATACTTGATTTCTCAATAATACCGTGAGCATGTAAGATGTGTAGGTTGGTGTATGATTTTATTTTTGAACATGTAATGGTGTTTTAATGCTTTAGTATATTATTTATGCATTGTGTGAATTAATTAGAATTTTTGCAAATCAAATACTATTTTAAATCAAATAAACTGTGAGCTTGTTGCTCTTGAAGGTGATGATTTAATTAGTTTTGATAAATATTATGATGTTATATTACTATACTATATTGTATAAACATAGTATATAATTATTAGAATTTTTGAAAACCAAATAGTAAATAAAATCGAAAAAGCCGAGAGCTTACAAGCTCATATGGTGACGATTTAAATTAGTTTGGTTGATGTTATGATGTTACAATGTTATAATATAATGTTTAATGATGTTGGAATTTATTTAGAATTTTTAGAAATTATTTGCTAATTATTCGGTAATTATCAAGTATTACCGTGAATAATTGTTATATATTGTGAAATGAATGCTTATGATGAACTATAGGTTATATTAATGATATATATTGATGTTGGGATATTATACTATGTGTATATTAATTTTGGGAATTTTGGATAATTATTCCATATTATATGGAATTACGAAATGAATATATATGTATATATATAAATAAATAGCAATAATATCATATGAATTTTATAAATTCATATTCTGGACCATAGTGTATAATAATGCACTATATTAATTTAGAAAAATTTCAAAAGTCATTTGACATTTTAAGTTAATTATCGAATTTTCGATAATTAAAAAGGGGTTAAAATCCTTTTTAAATCAGTTTATTAATAAAATATTTACTAAATTAATATTCTGGGCAGAATTTAAATTTTCAAAATTTATAAACATAGATTGCTATGTTTGAGACGAACGTTCATTTAATAAGCGTTTTAAGAACCAAAATACGCTTTTATTATAAAAGGGTTATTAAAATCTGAAAATATGTATAAGTCCTCGATTTCTGAGATAAATCAAAAATAGGACTTTCGTTTTCAAATCGATCACATTCGATTTTTAAAAACAAAATAGTAAGAAATTACTATTTAAAAGTCAAAATCGTTGACTTTATTGACCAATATTGACCGTTGACTTTTGAGTCAAGCGTGCGATTATCGTTTATAAATCGTCGATGCGGCGTAAGATATACTAATTGAGTATGATACCTCATTAGTAAGAAAAGATTTCACAAATGAAGTCCATATATCGAAAACGCGTGCCTATCGTTGAGCGTATCTCGAGAACGAGAAAATCAATCGTATACGATGTTAGAGGCGTATTGAATCCACTAAGAATTGGTCTCACATCGATATGAAATATCAATTTTATCTTAGTTTACGAAAGTCTCGAAAGACTTGAGCGGCGTACTAAAGCCTCGCTTTTTCGTGAAAGGTGTGGACGCAAACGCAATGACGGGATTTTGTGAACGAGCGAACAGGACTTATTACAACAAACCATAGTCGGTGGGCTTTATCTTTAAAATGTGGGCCTTTTCACCCCACTAAAGCGTGACTTTCTGTTATTTCAAATGAGTTTATTCTACAAAGACTTATCCTACAACCGTTTAACAAATGTTTCTTGCATTACACCGCCAAAAATATTTCATTTGTGTATGGATCTGTCTGTTTGCCGGGTAGGTGTGGAGATAGTTGGAACTATTATATCATTTGTTGTGGTAGCACCCAACCTTTTAAATGTCGGGTCTGTGCGGATGATAAATGCACAGCTAGGATTGGCGTGAAGGTTGGAACTATCTGTTGTGTTAACATATGCTTGCGAGTATTTGTGTCTTTGACGGGATTACGGACGGTCACGGCGTCGTAGATGGGAGGCCTCCTCTCGACGCGTTTATTTTATATTATTATTATGTATGTGACTATGAGATACGGACCATACACACCAAGAAAATGCTCGGCCGAGCTATGTTTCTGAACGAAAATGATTTGGTAAGCACAAGGCATTTTAACTAAAACCACTGTGACTTACCCGATATTGGCGGTAATCAAATTCTATCAAATGTTTTGGCATGAGTCCACTAAGTGCAATTTCTTGTACTTAGCCACGCATGTTTGTTTTTAAATGTGCGAGTTGAGCTCGATGGTGATGATGGGGAATGTGTTGAGGAGTCAGGTGTCCTTGACCGATTTATCTTGAATTTGTGGTTTATACCTTGAATGCATATCGTCATATATGTATTCACACACTTTCACCGCTATACTCGAACTCCCTTATTTACGCTTTATGTTTATAAACTATTGAGGTCCATCGGATCGGGCCAAGTTTTGGGGTCCGATGGCCTAAACCTTTCAAAAACAATATAACATCATCTCATATTCTGTTCAAGCATTTTAGCTTATTTTTACGCATCTCTATTTTATCCATGTAACCCTTAAAATACTACTCCTAGTACTAGTCGCCCTCCAGTCCGGGTTGGTCCGGAATGGGTTCGTGACAAGTGACGATCCATATGATCCGTACATCTTTGAGAAGTCGGGTCATCACAAAAAATCAACTCAAACACCACGGGTTGAATTGAGACAAAAATTTAAAATTATACAAATAAAAAATCGAGACAAAGGAAATACAAGTAAACAATTATCTCCTAAACAATAATCAAGTTCGAACACCACAGACAACAGAAGAGTCATGGTCACCGAATCATACCGGAAAACAAGAAACATCGAGAGAAACAGAGCACAAAATAAAGCTGTAGGAAGAATTGTAGAAAACAAAAACAAAGTTGGCATATAGTTCAAGCAAGACTGGAAGAACAATAACCACCAAAACGAATTGGAAAAAAAACACGAACATCCTAGAGACCGAACATGGAAAAAGGAAGGAAAGATAAATTTATCAAAGATTTAACATAAATACCAAGCATTCGAGAAGAACTGCATAAATCTACCACCATAAAGAATCAAAATTAGCGAATTCAAACAAGATTGAAGAAGAATTATCACAGACAAATCAAATTGAAAATTGAACACCAAACAACAGATAAATAGAGCCCAAAGATTAAGCTACCTAAAAGAAAAAGGGAATTGCAAACATTTAAGACATAAGTGTCTAGTTAGATGCACAAATAACAGAAAATGAAGAACTGCAAGCTAAGACTATCAGTTAAGACTTTGAAAACCAAAGTAAACATGATGACAGACTGCAAGACCAAGAAAACATATGGAAGGATGATAAAAGATTCACCACCACAAAATCAAGTAAATGAAAACCGGACCATAAGATTCAAAATGCAAAGTCAAGTGAGTAAAATGAAAACAGTGTAAAAGAATAATAACCACAAATCGAATCTATAGATAGAAAACCAAACCCATAGAGAAAAAAAATAAGGTAAAGAAATTTTAAATAAAATATTAATCCCAACTCCTGCAACCAAGAATTGGGGAAGTATCATCATGACCATTCACATTACAGAAAAAAGACAAATATATCATAAAGTACCATACACACACCACAATGACGGAAACGAATAATCATCACAATGAAATAAAGTTTAAAAATAAATAAATAACATAGAAGAGAGAAAGATAAAATAATTATGAAGAAACTCATATTCAGCAAATAATTCAATTTGAACACTGTAGACTGCTGCATTAGAGTCATCGTCACCACCGAATCATAATAAAAACAAGAATCAGATGATAAAAAAACAAACCACAAATTAAAGATGGGAAAATCATGAAATTAACAACGCAAACAAAAAGAAGTTTAGAAGAATCATTACTACAACATTTAATTGAGAATTAAAAATTAAACCATAGAAAAACCAAGACAAAAGATACCTAGAAGAATCCTCCAAAATTGAAATTAAGGAACAGAATAAAAGTAGAAAAGATCAAACATAGATTTTAAATATTGAAAAAGTCATAACCCCAAAATCAAATGGAACTAAAAAAATCAATTCAAGTTGCACAACACAGAATGGAAACATATTATATTCACAAAAAGGAATTAAAAAATAAATAACCAGAGTCACCTAGAAACAAAAAAAACAGTAAAGAAGAACATATAAAAATTTAGCACAAAGTCTAATTCAAGACCCATCCAAGAACATTGTTGGAGTTTCATATTTGATCTGCCACATTGGAAAAGAAAAAATAAATCACGGAAAGAAACAAAAGACAAATTAAAGATGAATATAGACCAATTTATAAAAAAAAATAAACTCAAACACCACGGGATGAATTGAGACAATAATTTCAAACTATACATATAAAAAATCGAGACGAAGGAAATACGAGTAAAAATTTATCTCCTACCAAAAGTAGTTTAGAAGAATCCTTACCACAACATTGAATTGAGAATTAAAAATTAAACCATAGATAAACAAAGACAAAAGATAGCCTAGAAGAATCCTCCAAAACATTTATCTCCAACAAAAAGAAGTTTAGAAGAATCCTTACCACAACATTGAATTGAGAATTAAAAATGAAATCACGGAAAGAAACAAAAAAAAAACTAAAGATGAATATAGACCAATTTATAAAAAAAATCAACTCAAATACCACGGGATGAATTGAGACAAAAATTTCAAACTATACAAATAAAAAATCGAGATGAAGGAAATACGAGTAAACATTTATCTCCTACCAAAAGAAGTTTAGAAGAATCCTTACCACAACATTGAATTGAGAATTAAAACTTAAACCATAGAAAGACAAAGACAAATAATAGCCTAGAAGAATCCTCCAAAAATTAAAATTAAGAAACAGAACAAAAGTAGAAAAGATCAAACACAGATTTTAAATATTGAAAAAGTCATTACCCCAAAATACAATGGAACTAAAAAATCAATTCAAGTAGCACAACGCAGAATGGAAACGTATTATATTCACAGAATGGAATTGAAAAATAAATAACTAGAGTCACACAAAACTAAAAAAAAAAAAAACAGTAAAGAAGAACATATAAAAATTTAGAAATAGTCCAATTCAAGACCCATCCAAGAACATTGTTGGAGTGTCATATTTGTTCGGCCACATTGGAAAAGAAAAACGAAATCACGGAAAGAAACAAAAAGACAAATTAAAGATGAATATAGACCAATTTATCAAAAAAAAAATCAACTCAAACACCACTGGATGAATTGAGACAAAAATTTAAAATTATACAAATAAAAAATCGAGACGAAGGAAATACGAATAAACATTTATCTCCTAAACAATAATCCAGTTCGAACACCAGAGACAACAGAAGAGTCATGGTCACCGAATCATACCGGAAAACAAGAAACACCAAGAGAAACAGAGCACAAAATAAAACTGACCGGAAGAATTGTAGAAAACAAAGACAAAGTTGGCATATAGTTCAAACAGTACCTAAAGAAGAACAATAACCACAAAAACCAATTGGAAAACAAACACGAACATCCTAGAGACCGAACACAGAAAAAGGAAGGAAAGATAAATTTATCAAAGATTTAACATAAATACGAAGCATTCGAGAAGAACTGCATAAATCTACCACCATAAAGAATCAAAATTAGCGAATTCAAACAAGATTGAAGGAGAATTATCACAAACAAATCAAATTGAAAACTGAACACCTAACAAAAGATAAATAGAGCCCAAAGATTAAGCTACCTAAAAAATCAAATGGAACTAAAAAATCAATTCAAGTTGCACAACACAGAATGGAAACGTATTATATTCACAAAATGGAATTGAAAAATAAATAACCAGAGTCACACAGAAACCAAAAGAAAAAAACAGTAAATAAGAACATATAAAAATTTAGTAAAAGTCCAATTCAAGACCCATCCAAGAACATTGTTGGAATGTCGTATTTGCTCGCCACATTGGAAGCGAAAACAAAATCACCGAAAGAAACAAAAGACAAATTAAAGATAAATATAGACCAATTTATAAAAAAAAAATCAACTCAAACACCACGGGATGAATTTAGACAAAAATTTAAAATTATACAAATAAAAAATCGAGGCGAAGGAAATACGAATAAATATTTATCTCTAAACAATAATCCGGTTCGAACACGAGAGCAAAGAAGAGTCATTGTCACCGAATCATCTGGGAAAACAAGAAACAGAGAAAGCGAGCACAAAATAAAACTGACCGGAGGAATTGTAGAAAACAAAGACAAAGTTGACATATAGTTCAAACAGTACCTGCAGAAGAACAATAACCACCAAAACCAATTGGAGAAAAAAAACTAATATCCTAGAGACCGAACACGGAAAAAGGAATGAAAGATAAATTTATCAAAGATTTAACATAAATACCAAGCATTCGAGAAGAACTGCATAAATCTACCACCATAAAGAATCAAAATTAGCAAATTCAAACAAGATTGAAGAAGAATTATCACAGACAAATAAAATTAAAAACTGAACACCAAACAACAGATAAATAGAGTCCAAAGATTAAGCGACCTAAAACACAAAGGGAATTGCAAACATTTAAAACATAAGTGTCTAGTTACATGCACAAATAGCAGAAAATGAAGAACTGCAAGCTAATACTATCAGATGAGACTTTGAAAACCAAAGTAAACATGATGACAGACTGCAAGACCAAGAAAACATATGGAATGATGATAAAAGATTCACCACCACAAAATCAAGTAAATGAAAACCGGACCATAAGATTCAAAATGCGAAGTCAAGTGAGTAAAATGAAAACAGTGTCAAAGAATAATAACCACAAATCAAATCTATAGATAGAAAACCAAACCCATAGAGAAACAAAAATAAGGTAAAGAAATTTCAAATAAAATATGAATCCCAACACCTGCAATCAAGAATTGGGAAAGTATCATCATCACCATTCACCTTACAGAAAAAAGACAAATATATCATAAAGTACCATACACACACCACAATGACGGAAACGAATAATCATCACAACGAAATAAAGTTTAAAATTAAAAAATAACATAGATGGGAGAAAGATAAAATAATTATGAAGAAACTCATATTGACAAATAATTGATTTGAACAACATGAGCTCACAGACTAGAGTCATCGCCACCATCGAATCATAATAAAAACAAGAATCAAGATGACAAAAAACAAACCACAAATTAAAGATGGGAAAAGCACGAAATGAACAACGCCAACAAAAAGAAGTTTAGAAGAATCCTTACCACAACATTGAATTGAGAATTAAAAATTAAACCATAGAAAAACAAAGACAAAAGATAGCCTAGTAGAATCCTCGAAAAATTAAAATTAAGGAACAGGACAAAAGTAGAAAAGATCAAACTCAGATTTTAAATATTGAAAAAGTCATAACCCCAAAATCAAATGGAACTAAAAAATCAATTCAAGTTGCACAACACAGAATGGAAACAAATTATATTCACAAAATGGAATTGAAAAATAAATAAACAGAGTCACACAGAAACCAAAAGAAAAAAAAGTAAAGAAGAACATATAAAAATTTAGTAAAAGTCCAATTCGAGACCCATCCAAGTACATTCTTGGAGTGTCATATTAACTCATACATTGGAACGAAAGCGAAATCACGGAAAGAAACAAAAGACAAATTAAATATGAATATAGACCAATTTATAAAAAAAAAAATCAACTCAAACACCACGGGATGAATTAAGACAAAATTTAAAATTATACAAATAAAAATCGAGACGAAGAAATACGAATAAATATTTATCTCTAAACAATAATCCGATTCGAACACGAGAGATAGCGGAAGAGTCATGGTCACCGAATCATGCGAAAAACAAGAAACAAGGAGAAGCAGAACACAAAATAAAGCGACCGGAAGAATTGTGAAAACAAAGACAAAGTTGACATATAGTTCAAGCGATTACTGCGGAAGAACAATAACCACCAAAACCAATTGGAAAAAAAACACTAATATCTTAGAGACCGAACACGGAAAAAGGAACGAAAGATAAATTTATCAAAGATTTAACATAAATACAAGCATTCGAGAAGAACTGCATAAATCTACCACCATAAAGAATCAAAATTAGCGAATTCAAACAAGATTGAAGAAGAAATATCACAGACAAATAAAATTGAAAATTGAACACCAAACAACTGACAAATAGAGCCGAAAGTGTTGGATTTGTATACTGAAAGCAGTTTGGTTGAGCTTGTATACAATGTTTCTGTTACCACTATTACAATCTCTATCCGAATTGAATACTTGATTGCATATATCTGTGTCCCTTATCTAATATATAAGTTAGATCATACGGTGTGTAGAAGATCACGTAAGTACGTATGATTGGTCGCTTAATGAGATATAAAAGTTTCTGGTGAGGCGACTTAAGGACGAGTTGTCGGTTTTAGCTGCGCAGTATAGATAAGAAGTGACTTGACTTAGTTGCTTGTCTATCTTTGATGCGTCTACGGCGTATTGAAGGATCACGATGAGATGAGTTCTTCTTTTCGACCGTCGTGAAGAACCAAGATCTCGGTGACTTACGATAATCTAAACCTCGATAAGGTATTAGGTGAGTATGAGTTCTTGACCATCACTTTGACTTGTTATGAGTGAGGGTTATATGTTCTAACCAGATTCTCCGCATCTTGGGTGGTGGCGATGATTGTATGTCACGCTAGTTATCTCATGTCAGTCACGTATCCGTTTAGGATGATGGCGTCCCCTAAGGAGCTCAAAGGTTTATTGTACTAAACCCTGCGGGTTGAGTTAGCTCGAGTACAATAATAAGGTTGAGTGGTACTACTTAAGAAATAAGGATAATGTCGTTTAGCGGTCAGTTGCTAGAAATGATTAATGGACGTTCGATATCTTAAATCTGAGGATTCGTAATGTCTAAGTGCAAGCCCGACTCAACCGGTAATAAAGGGTAAGTCGACATTCTTTCTCTAGTGGCATGATCGAATGTTTATAAATTAATTTATGTTACAGGTGAACATAAGATAATTAATTTATTTGAGGCCCATCTTTATTTCTTGCATTTGATCCACTGGTTTGGCCCGTCGGGCCCGTAACCTTGTGGAAATCGGCGCCCTATAGCTCTCGAAGGCAAGATTTTATTCTCTTTATCCCACAAGGATATAATTATATTTATGGAATATGCATAGATCCTTTCCATATAAGATTATGGTAATAATCTTGAGGTATGGAAATAATCTAAGAGTATGGAAATAATCCTAAGTGTATGGTAATATTCCATATAGGATTATGGTAATATTCCATATAGGATTATGGTAACATTCCATATAGGATTAAGGTAGTGCATTATAAATATAAGGTATGAGATAATGTCTAGATCAATGCACACAAATTGAGAGAGAATTTTCGGCCATCTCACATAATTGAGAGAAAATTTTCGAAAGTTTGGGTGAGAGAAAAGGGTGATTTTCGGTGCATTCTCCATAGCTCGTCCTCACTCGGCGTTGGAGTTTGGGTATCAGGGATACGATCCGAGAAGGTCAAAGCACGAGTCTCGACCGTTCAATCGGTTCATCCGTTCGTTCCACCTCGGCGGATCAAAGGTAAACACGAGAAAACCCCAGCGTGTTGCTATTTATTATATAGGCGCATGCTAGGTTTATAATCAATGTATGGTGAATTAAACACCCAAGATGGATCCTCGGGCGAGGGTTAACATCGTTTCCCTACAATTGGTATCGAGCACAGGATCGAATCTTGGCTCTGTTGGATTAATTCACGTTTGATTATTACGTGCGTTATTATAATTGTGGATTTATCGTTCATCATTGGCTCGTTTGTTTTGTTGGTTTTGTTTTACACCACGAGAAAATCCGTGGTTAGATTAGATTTTTTATGTAAATCTTATACGTAAAGAAGAGCGAGCGAGCGAGCGAAGAACGAAGCGAGCGAAGAACGGGGTTCTCATTTGTTTCAGGTGGTTTCATGGCGAGTCTCGCGATCGCTAAAGCGATCGCGAGGGCTGCTGGGCGGCGGCGCGTTCTCGCTGGGATCCTGGCGCTTAGCGGCGAACTTCGCGATCGCGAGGATTACCCGCGAGCTGCTTGGCCGTGCGAGCTAGCGAGGCGGCACGGGCGCGTTCGCGTTGGCGAGAAACCCGGCGCCAGCGGCGGACCGCGGTCGCGAGGTTTGGCCGGCGGGCGGCGATGTCTCGAGGCGGGCGTTCGGCGCTTGGGCGTGGCCGTGCAGCGTGCTCGGCGGGTCGCGGTCGCGTTAGCGACCCATGAGGCAGCCCGCGAGGCCTTGGCGGCGGCCAGTGGTGGGCGCAAGAATCGGCTTAGCCTGCGCGGCCCGGCCTCTTATGGGCGACCACGGCCCGGACCCGTTTTCGAAATTCGGCCCGTGCCCGTGCACGCGAGGCCCAGTGTTGAATCCGGTCCGTGCCCGGTGCACGCGAGGCCCGTTCGAAGTTTAAATCTTGTGCTTTGTAAATCTATGTAATAGATTAGATTTAAATGTGCGGGTTTCACGATTGGGCGCGATGAGCGTTTTTTATTTTATCGTTCATATGCATGTCGTGGATGTTTAAATTATGCGATAGCATGCTATATATGTTTAAATTACGTTGACAAACCTTTAAGTGTTTCACGTAATTGGATGCGCATAGTAAGCATGCTAGGTTTATCGCGTTTATCAAGCATATTTTAGAATTACTGCGAGCATGTTTTACATGTTGAGTTCTATAGAAAAGCATGCTAGGATTACGTGATCTGCATGGACAAACCTTTTGAATAAAAGACTAAGCAAGCAACCCGACAAATTAATTTTCAAATTAAAATGTCAAGACCTCCACTTTTTGATCTCTAAACAAAGTGAGGCATAGCGTGAGTGGCGATCCACACGCGTGGCTTGCTTGCCTTGTTTATCATAAGTTTGTTAGATGAGATTTCTAAATAAAACTTTTAAATCTATTGAGAAGTGGGAGTTTCATGTATGGCGATCCACACGCGTGGCTTGCATGTGCGATTTTCATAAGTTCTCTAGTGATAGATATAAAATGAGATAACAAAGAATTTGAATTGGAGCGGTATGGTCCGGTGGTATACCAATTCTAAGAATTCATCTTCTTTTGTTAAAATTGTGGTCGATGCTTAGACATCACCTCAGTACAACTTCCATGAAGTCCCTTCTTGTGATAGTGATGTGGTCAGTAAGGTCGATCATTAATTTCATTTGTCATAAGGATAAGTTGACATGGATTGAAATTAAGCGACTAAAGGTATATTTTAGTGCAGTCGGGGGTTCATGTGTATGGCGATCACACGCGTGGCTTGCATGTGGGATTCCTTGGGCGATTGGAGGTTTGATTAATATTGTTTTATCAAAGGTTACAATATTATTGTTACGAATTATGTGCGATCGTATGCTTAAGTGTTTACTTTATCGTTTCGGATATGTCTCTTACGCCGATTATCAATATGCTCGCACAAAATCCGTTATCCGGTCAAATTTTATCAGTGGAAGCGAAACATTGTGAATGTTCTCACTTAGAAGAAAATTTATATATACTCACTACACCTCGTCCCAAACCTCTAAGCGATTTATCTGCGATAAGGGCGCATGAGCACGAGAAATGGGACAAATCAAATAGAATGGCGAAGTGCCTTCTTTTGGTCACCATGTGCAGTCCTTGCAACTCCGGCATCGAGAGATGGATGATCAATGGCCACGATATGGCTAAATCTCATGAAATTGTATGAGAGTCGGACGGAATCGCTTGTCATAATTTGACAAAATTAATTATGTCGAGTTCTATGAAGGAAAGCGATTCGATGCATGACCATGTAGAGCGGATGATCAATCTCTTGAGAGCTCGAATGGTTGGAGGATATATTGATGGCGTAGTCGAATCGATATGATCCTCAATTCTTTGCCCAAGTCTTTTGATGACTTTCGTTATGGAGTAGTCCTTTATGATAAGAGTTATACTCTAGATTCATTGCAAGAGGACTTAGTGCGGAAGAAAGCAAAATGAGCAAGGTGCGATCTTGACGCACCTCTAGGAAGACCATTGTTTTATCGAAGATGAAAAGGGAAAGTGGAACTCTAGAGATGCTAAGGCTAAAGAAAGAGTGGGAGTAATATAAAAGGCTCTACCAGTGGTTTGAAAAAGCCAAAGGAGAAGGGCAAATGCTTCAAGTGCGGTGAGGCGGGCATTGGAAGGCCAGTGCCCTATGCTCAAGGCTCAGTGCGTCATTAGCTTTAATGTGAAACATGATTGGCGACTTGTTCTACCCATTCTTGGGTAGTAGATCTGGTAAATGATCATGTTTGTTACACCTTGCGAGGGTTCTGCGGACAAGGAGGCTGTTTGATGGCGAGATAACGATCTCCATAGCAACGCAGCGAAAGTCGAAGCTGTTGCGTTGGAGATGTTTCTTTATGTTTTGAAAGCAGTTTAGTTTTAAAAGGCGTTTATATGTGCGGATTTTCGGTGGAACCTTGTTCTGTTTCAAATTATTTACTCATGGATATTACATTATTTTTGATAGTGGTGTTTCTATCATAAGAAATGACGAAGTTATACGTGTTGGCACCTTATATAATTAAGCTTTATACTATTTACGCAAAACATAATACCTATAACTATGTTGCATCTTCATCAAACCCTAAAAAGAAAGTTTTTCTTAGCAAGATGACTCCACTTTTCTGGCATCTTAGATTAGGTCACATCAATCTAAATAGGATCAAAGGCGGCTAAGAATGGGCGTTGGGTAATCTCACGGTTACTCGGTTCCCGGTCTGCGAATCTGTATAGAAGGTAAGATGTCGACCGGACCCTTCAAAGCGAAGGGTTATAGAGCCAAAGAAATGTTGGAGTTAGTCCATTCGACTGTGTGGACCGATGTCACACAAGCTCGTGGAGAATGCAGTATTTTGTCACTTTCATTGGCGATTACTCAGAATGCGGATACATATACCTTCGCGCAAGTCAGAATGCTTTGAGAAATTCAAAGAGTTTAAAGGCGGAAGTGGAGCGAAGCTAGGTAAAGTATCAAGTCATTGCGTTACGATCGCGGTGGCGAATACCTCGATGGCAGTTTATGGACTATCTGGTGAAGTGTGGGATTACCTCCCGGCGCACTTCACGGGCACACCACACAAAATGGTGTGTCGGTCGAAGAAATAGGACTCTTTTAGAAATGGTTAGATCAATGATGAGCTATGCAACATTGCCTATTTCGTTACGGGAATATGCTTAGAGAGGCGGCATACTTGCTAAATCTAGTACCGTCAAGTCGGTCGAAAAGACCCTTCGAGTTGAGGTTTGGGCGCAAGCCGGTTTAAGCCACATAAGGATATGGGCGATCCGGCACATGTCTTTGAACAAAAGGGCGACAAGTTGGAGGCTAGATCTAACGCAAGTGTTTATTGGCTATCTAGAGGAGCGAAAGGTGGTTTATTCTATAGTCTAAGGATCGGAAGGTCATTATTAGCACTAATGCCCGATTCTTAGAAGAGGATTATATGAAAATCATAAGTCCAAAGTTGAAATCATTCTTCAAGAATTAGAAGATGATCGTATTCCACCACCGATTAGGCCAAAGTGCGAGATGTCGAGTCTAGTGGGAGGATCGACACGGATACTTCAAGAAATTGAAGTGGGTCGAGTTCCACGGAGATACCGACCGTCAAGTGGTACCTACACGCAAGTTGTGCAAGTTAGAGAACCACAAGTATCTGCACCTACCGTTGCCATTGTGCTGTAGAACCTCGTCGTAGTGGGAGGTTGTTCGTCGACCCGGCGATTTATGTTCGTGGGAGAATCTTGGTTTAGTCCCGTAAAGCGAGCAGGCACTAATCGACCCATGGACATACGGAGGCGATATAAGACAATGATGCAAGATCATGGAACTTACGTTTGGGCGAGGTGGTAAAGTCTATGGATTTACCAGGTTACTAGCGAAAGTGTGTGTATCGTTTAGATGTCAGCGGTGATGTGGTATTTCTTGCACTACGTAGATGACATTCTTCTATTTGGCAACAATGTGAAGTTGTTATCGAGTAAAGAGTTGGTTATCCGATCGGTTCAAATGAAAGACTAAGGAGATCTGAGTACATTCTTGGGATCGAGGTTTACCGAGATTGCAAGAGGAAAATGTTGAGCTTATCTCGGCGTCTTGCATTGATCTTTGTGATTACTCGTTTTAGTATGCGAGACCGCCTAGAAAGGATTGCTACCTTTCGAGACATGGCGTTCCTTTATCTAAGGGCGATCACTTTTGTTGTAAAGGAGATAGAGGAAATGAGACAAGTTCCTACGTTTCGCGTAGGAAGTCTCATGTATGCAATGCTATGCACGAGGCCCGATATCTATTGTGCGATAAGCATAGCATAGTAGCGATATCGGTCTAACCTGGACAAGCACATTGAATTGCGATAAAGCATATACTCAAGTACACGAAAAGGACTCGAGTTTATAGGCTGGTTACCATGCGAGATAGTCTAATGCCTTTGGGTTATACAGACTCGGATTTCCAAGCTGACCGTGATGAGGAAAAGTCTACCTCAGACTATGTGTTTACCTTGGGAGGTGGAACCGTATCCTGGCGGAGTGCAAAGCAGCGATGCATTGCGGACTCTACCATGGAAGCCGAACATGTAGCCGCTTCGGAGGCTGCTAAAGAGGCTGTATGGTTCAAGAACTACCTCATGGATCTAGATGTGGTATCTGGTTTGCCCAAGAGTATCATGGTTTACTGTGATAACTCAGGTGCAATGGCAAACTCGAAGGAACCACGGATCCACAAGGAAATTTAACACATAGAGAGAAAGTACCATGTCATACGAGAAATCGTTAGACGAGGGGACGTGCTGATTGCAAAGATTGATACGACGGATAACCTAGCGGATCCATTCACTAAAGCCTGACGCAATAAGTCGACGTCGGACACGTTAGAGGACTTGAATTGCGCTAGATGGCACCCACTTAGAAAGGAAACTTTTGTATAAGTGGGAGAAGCAAAGTGATGGTTTTGTTTGTAATAGCTAGTAGAGAGACACATTGTAGACTAAAGTTTGCTTTAGTATAAGTGGGAGATTGTTGGATTTGTATCTTGAAAGCGGTTTGGTTGAGCTTGTATACAATGTTTCTGTTACCACTATTACAATCTCCTATCCGAATTGAATACTTGATTGCATATATCGTGTCCCTTATCTCATATATAAGTTAGATCATACGATTGTGTAGAAGATCACGAGTAAGTCCGTATGATTGGTCGCTTAATGAGATATAAAAAGTTTCACGGTGAGGCGACTTAAGGGCGAGTTGTCGGTTTAGGCTGCAGTATAGATAAGAAGTGACTTGACTTAGTTGCTTGTCTATCTTTGATGCGTCTCGGCGTATTGAAGGATCACGGTGAGATGAGTTCTTCTTCGACCGTCGTGAAGAACCAAGATCTCGGTGACTTCGATAATCTAAACCTCGATAAGGTATTAGGTGAGTATGAGTTCTTGACCATCACTTTGACTTGTTATGAGTGAGGGTTATATGTTCTAACCAGATTCTCCGCATCTTGGGTGGTGGCGATCTTGTATGTCACGCTAGTTATCATGTCGAGTCACCGTATCCGTTTAGGATGATGGCGCCCCTTAAGGAGCTCAAAGGTTTATTGTACTAAACCCCGCGGGTTGAGTTAGCTCAGTACAATAATAAGGTTGAGTGGTACTACTTAAGGAAATAAGGATAATGTCGTTTAGCGATCGATTGCTAGAAATGATTAATGGACGTTCGATATCTTAAATCTGAGGATTCGTAATGTCTAAGTGCAAGCCCGACTCAACTTCGGTAATAAAGGGTAAGTCGACATTCTTTCTCTAGTGGCATGATCGAATGTTTATAAATTAATTTATGTTCGAAATTTGAACATAAGATAATTAATTTATTTGAGGCCCATCTTTATTTCTTGCATTTGATCCCTGGTGGCCGTCAGGCCCGTAAGATTGTGGAAATCGTAGCCCTATAGCTCTCGAAGGCAAGATTTTATTCTCTTTATCCCACAAGGATATAATTATATTTATGGAATATGCATAGATCCTTTCCATATAAGATTATGGTAATAATCTTGAGAGTATGGAAATAATCTAAGAGTATGGAAATAATCCTAAGAGTATGGAAATAATCCTAAGTGTGGTAATATTCCATATAGGATTATGGTAATATTCCATATAGGATTATGGTAACATTCCATATAGGATTAAGGTAGTGCATTATAAATATAAGGTATGAGATAATGTCTAGATCAATGCACACAAATTGAGAGAATTTTCGGCCATCTCACATAATTGAGAGAAAATTTTGAAAGTTTGGGTGAGAGAAAAGGTGATTTTGGTGCATTCTCCATAGCTCGTCCTCACTCGGCGTTGGAGTTTGGGTATCAGGGATCTGATCCGGAAGGTCAAAGCACAGTCTCGACCGTTCAATCGAGTTCATCCCGTTCGTTCCACCTCGACGGATCCAAAGGTAAACACGAAAACCCCAACGTGTTGCTATTTATTATATAGACGCATGCTAGGTTTATAATCAATGTATGGTGAATTAAACACCCAAGATGGATCCTCGGGCGAGGGTTAACATACGTTTTCCCTACAGAAAGATTAAGCTACCTAAAACACAAAGGGAATTGCAAACATTTAATACATAAGTGTCTAGTTACATGCACAAAAAACAGAAAATGAAGAACTACAAGCTAAGACTGTCAGATGAGACTATGAAAACCCAAGTAAACATGATGACAGACTGCATGACCAAAAAACATATGGAAGGATGATAAAAGATTCAACACCACAAAATCAAGTAAATGATAACCGGACCATAAGATTCAAAATGCAAAGTCAAGTGAGTAAAATGAAAATAGTGTCAAAGAATAATAACCAAAAATCGAATCTATAGATAGTAAACCAAACCCATAGAGAAACAAAAATAAGGTAAAAATTTCAAATAAAATATTAATCCCAACACCTGCAACCAAGAATTGAGAAAGTATCATCATCACCATTCACATTACAGATAAAAGACAAACATATCATAAAGTACCATACACACACCACAATGACGGAAACAAATAATCATCACAACGAAATAAAGTTTAAAAAATAAATAAATAACATAGAAGAGAAAGATAAAATAATTATGAAGAAACTCATATTCAAAAATAATTGATTTGAACATCAGATCGTCAGCACTAGAGTCATCGTCACCACCGAATCATAATAAAACAAGAATCAGATGACAACAAAAACAAACCACAAATTAAAGATGGGAAAAGCATGAAATGAACAACGCCAACAAAAAGAAGTTTAGAAGAATCCTTACCACAACATTGAATTGAGAATTAAAAATTAAACCATAGAAAAACAAAGACAAAAGATAGCCTAGTAGAATCCTCCAAAATTAAAATTAAGGAACAGTACAAAAGTAGAAAAGATCAAACTCAGATTTTAAATATTGAAAAAGTCATAACCCCAAAATCAAATGGAACTAAAAAATCAATTCAAGTTGCACAACACAGAATGGAAACAAATTATATTTACAAAATGGAATTGAAAAATAAATAACCAGAGTCACACAGAAACCAAAAGAAAAAACAGTAAAGAGGAACATATAAAAATTTAGTAAAAGTCCAATTCGAGACCCATCCAAGAACATTGTTGGAGTGTCATATTTGCTCTACCACATTGGAAACGAAAAACGAAATCACAGAAAGAAACAAAAGACAAATTAAAGATGAATATAGACCAATTTATAAAAAAAAAATCAACTCAAACACCACGGGATGAATTTAGACAAAAATTTAAAATTATACAAATAAAAAATCGAGACGAAGGAAATACGAATCAATATTTATCTCCTAAACAATAATCCAGTTCGAACACCAGAGACAGCAGAAGAGTCATGGTCACCGAATCATACCGGAAAACAAGAAACACCGAGAGAAACAGAGCCCAAAATAAAACTGACCGGAAGAATTGTCGAAGATAAAGACAAAGTTGGCATATAGTTCAAACAGTACTTGCAGAAGAACAATAACCACAAAAACCAATTGGAAAAAAAACACGAACATCCTAGAGACCAAACATAGAAAAAGGAATGAAAGATAAATTTATCAAAGATTTAACATAAATACAAAGCATTCGAGAAGAACTTCATAAATCTACCACCATAAAGAATCAAAATTAGCTAATTCAAACAAGATTGAAGAAGAATTATCAAAGACAAATCAAATTGAAAATTGAACACCAAACTACAGATAAATAGAGCCCAAAGATTAAGCTACCTAAAACACAAAGGGAATTGCAAACATTTAATACATAAGTGTCTAGTTACATGCACAAATAACAGAAAATGAAGAACTGCAAGCTAAGACTGTCAGATGAGACTATGAAAACCAAAGTAAACATGATGACAGACTGCAAGACCAAGAAAACATATGGAAGATTGATAAAAGATTCACCACCACAAGATCAAGTACTTGCAAATTGTTGGTGGGACAAAAGAAGGCTGAAAAAAGGTCATGGTTCATTATTTTGTGGCTTTCATTTATCAAGAATAAGGTTAAAGCTCAAGGGGCTCTCTAGGAAAATATGAGATGGTTAACAATTATCAAGCAAAAAACAAATGCCTAAATCATGTTCATGCAAGAATTCAACTTCACAAGTTCGACTATGACAACAAGGCAAACCAGACTTCAAGATATCAAGAATACATAACCTCTCAACAAATAAATAAGGAGCAGTTCATAATATTGCTCATAAGCTCAATCCTCACTTATATGAGTAGGTTTTCAAAAATTTAATCAATTAAGCACATTTTCTCATCCTTAGACACATAAGGGTTTTCACGAAATTATTTCATCAAGGAAATCAACCAAGCAATCCCATCACAGTATTCTAATCTATTCCATTCATGTTATTCTTTCACAATGGCCAAAACACGAACAAAAAACCATACCCAGCAAAAGATAGCCCCAATAGACCTATGACTCCAAAAATTCACCCACACTTAAACTACACAATGTCCTCAATGTGTGAAAACAACAATAAGATAAGAAAAAGAAAAACAAAAGCAAAAAGAGACTTCCCTGAAGTGCTCAATGCTCGGTCGAAGGTGGTGGCTGGGGGTGGTCGGGGCGTTGCTCCATCTGTGTGAGGCCTGGGAAAGCAGATATTTCCCGTGCAGACAGGAAGCCAACATGAGCGAATAAGTACTCCTCATTGCCCGAAATGTCATAGACTGCGTAAAGATGTGTGTCTAAAGGCAGTGATAATGGGAAGGCCAAATCAATCAGGCCATGCCCAACCACTTAGGGCCATACGGTATCAGCCCCGCTACAGCCACAATAACAAGGACAGCAGCAGCCACGACAACAACAGCAGTATCTACTAAATAATATTGTTAATATAAAACTAATTACCAATAATAAGAATTTTTTTTTCTGAATATCATAAATATCAAAAGAAAATATAGTTTTGAATCCGAAATTTTAGTTTAGTTATTTACAAAAAACAAACCTCATAAATATAACTCAGATAACTCAGTTCAAGTCTAAAATTAAATGAAATGGAACATAGTTTTTTCAAATTTAGGTATAAATTTAAACTACACATTTGGATCCGAAATTGTTCTGTTCCCTAATCCAAATCTAACTTAATCAAAATAACAAATAAATTAAAGGCAAAGAGGAAGATCAATTGAAAGAAATTAAGTAAAAGAATTCTAGATTATCACACATCTCCAACATTGTTGATATGTCAAAATAAAATGAAAACACAAAATATCAACGACACGAGGCATCAAACTAAGCTTAGTGTTTTTGCCACACAAACACTGAGAGCATCTTGAACTAACAATCAAGATAGAGTTACACACATCTCCACCATAGTTGATATGTCAAAATAAAACGATAACACAATATATAATCTTGAACTAACAATCAAGATAGATACTACTCAAAGTATCAAATCAAGTAACCTACCCTACTACAATCAACGTATAAAATCAAGTAACATGCCCATAAAGAACTCTACACAGTGCAAGATTCACTAAGAACATCATCATCAATTCAACTAATTTAACTAAAAATTTGTTCATGAAATGCGAATTTACATATCAGACCAAGCATAGTTTAAATCTAACTTAAATCAAATTCGAACTTGAATCGATAAATAAATTAGAAGATAAAGTATTTAACAAAAAAGAAACAACACACTTTTGCACAACAAACGGAGATTATTATAAATAATTCAAGATTTAACGCATAAAATTAAATACTTATAAAGCATACCAAAAAATTATTTAAATGACATCAAATATCATAATAAAAAATTCAATACGAAAATAAAACAATGAATGAAGAAAACACACACGATACACCAAAATATTAAAAGTTAACATTAATCATCCAAGAGTTCATTTACATTGCATCGCAAATCATAATGAATTGAAAAAAAATATACTTTAGAAGCTTCGTAGAAAAACAAATGGCCCTCTCGAAGGAAATACTAACACAAATATACCGAATAGCTAAATAATCAAGTAGAACTGCAAACTCGAAGGTAGCCAAAATGTTTCTCTTTCCGTCCATCAAAAGCTTGCATTTTCCCATTTTGGAAACATCAAATGCCTTATTCTACCACTTATTTATGAAAAAGCACACATGACCTACCTTTTTACTTTCACTACACATTAATATATTCATTTATTATCTTTACTCACTTTACACTCATTAAAATTTATTAAAACTTGTTCCACTAAAAATAACACAAGGGAGTATTTAATTAAAATACTTTAGAAGCATTGTGGAAAAACAAATGGCTCCCACAAAGGAAATACTAACACAAACAAATTATCAAATGTAAGAACTTTGCCCACAAAAAAAATACAAATGTAATCAAATTATCAAATCAACGAACTAACAAACAAATCAAGGAAGAAAGATCATACAGCAACAATACGTGAAATGAAAACTTACTTATCAACATATAAATAACTTAAATAAAAAACCAAAAATTAAAAGAAGAACTCAAGATTTAACTAACTAATACATTCAATATTTACATAGCATATACACGAAGAATTCATTCAAATGGCACCAAAAATATGATTCTAAATTCAATACAAAAAACAAAATAACAGATTAAAAAAATACATAAAACGTTGGAAGATTAAGATTAAAAGTTTAGCAAACATGTATATTTTGATAGCCAAGAATTCATTTACTCACCGGATATCAGAATCACAAATTCAACAAAAAAACAATAACTTCTAAACATAACAATAGTTTAGAGACAAAGCAACAAGCAAACTTGTATTTAATAAACTCCAAGGTAGCAATAATATTTTAGAACTTTGCCCACCATAAACACAAGGATATTAGAGATAGGATATTAGGATATTAGCATAAAAAAAATCGCATGAAGTACTATATATTACAGCAATCACCCATTATCAATTGCATGACATCAACTTAATTGCACAACCACAAAATATAAAATAACCCCTATGTCTCTATTTTGTCATAATAGAAGATGACAAAATAATTTAGTATCTATTTGTATTTACTATGCTCAAGAAATAATGCATTCCTTTGCGAATAAGAAACAGATAAAATATGTCTCTATGTAAGATTATGTTTAGGGTTCAATCTTCATTGCTCTCCTTCCCCAAGTAACAAAAAACAAAAAGCAAATAAAGTAGTAAAATAATTAAAAATAAGTGCTCACAAAATATGTTGTTAAATATTATATTAATGCACTTCAAATATTAAATATTAGCAAATTATATTTCAAATATATGGTATTAGAATATAAGAAAATAGGTTCTTAATCATTTAATATTATTAAGTAACCCAATCTAACTTAATGTCAAAAACTATACTATTCAGTGAATTCACACCCCATATACAATAAATAATAACACTATATATTTATGACACAAATCATCAAACAAACTTACCCACTTTGACACATAAACACTAAGATTGTCTCTAAGGAGACAAACATAACACAAGATTCACTAAGAACATCGATTCAACCAAATTAACTAGAGGAAATCAAAATTCACTATTGAAATGAAGAATTCAGGAAAAGCAAATTAACATACCACTCGTTTAAATCAAAATTATAAATTAATTAGAAGATAAAGTATTTAAAAGGGAAACAACACAGTTGCACATTAATGAAGATTATTACGAAAGATCCAAGATTTAACAATAAATAAAAATCGAAAAATATCTATAAAAAATGATGAAACCATCCAATACATATTCACATATATTACACATATAATTCATTTCAATTGCAGCCCAAAATTAGAATCATGTGTCAAGAAGAAGAAAAAGCATTTTAACAATAAATAGAAAACAACACAATAGCAAAATCAAACTGATACTACTAAGAATGCAAGAAATAACACACACATTCAACACACCAAGAATACAATTAAATCGCAGTGTAAAATCAGTCACACAATAATGAATTACAAAACCATACCAAACATTAGAAGATTTAATACTTATAATTGATAATTCAATATTCACATAGCATGCCACAAATCTTTAGAATAACTGAAGCAAGAAAAAATGTCATGATAAATGAAATACTAACTCAAATATACTCCAAATAAGTCAATAATCAGGTAAGACTACACAGTCAAAAGTAACTAAAATATTTAAGAACTTTGCCCTAGTAGGATAAAGAAAAATTAGGACAAACTCACTGCAAACATTCAAAGGAACTAGGACACTGGAATAATAAACCAAACGAATTACATAGCCCCAACACACATAGCCTCAAATATACTCCAAATAAGTCAATTGTCTAGTATCAAGTTATTGCATATCAGACATCAAATGTAAAATAAAATCTTAGTATAGACTCTTAAATAATAGTTAATAAAATCCTAAAACCTATAGGGGGCAAAAGAAAATATACCTCTTCAGAATCTGTTGAAGTTATTCGAAATGGTGATTGTCGAACAAAATCGGAGTTATGGTTAGATAACCTGCAACTCCGGTACTCCGCTAAGTAAGTTATAGAAAACCACCATAATTGTATCCATCAACATATTTCAAATTTAAACCCATCAACATATTTCAAATTTAAACCCATTGCTCAATTTAATATGGAAATGAGATATCATCTTCTAGACTAGATTGCAAAGTGTATATAATACAGTTCATAGTTAGAGAATCAAATTGAACTTTTAGGAAATATTAGCTACTAACACAATAACATGTATTAGCTATCATCATTGTTTGGGATTATTGTAAGCAGTTGTAAAAATAATTTACAATGATCACAAATATCTCTAAGTCTTCCTATTTTCTATAAGAATAGAGTGGTAAGGAAAAAATACCTGATAGGGAAAATAGTTAAATGCATCTTAAGTAGTGTTTATCCACTGGGCCACTGAATCCCATGTCAATGAGGTAGCATTGATAATTGGGGACTAACTTCATATTGGTTTTTCCTTTTCTGTACAGTTATAGTTTTTTTTTCAAGCAATATTGAATAAATGTGAGAAGAACAGTCAAAACTTTAACAAAAAAGCTTTATAGAAAAAATAAAAATAATAAAAAGAAAAGATCCAAATGACTACGAAGCTTGCTGCTTACTTGTAGTTTGTTACCTATAAAATGCTACAAAAGTCTTACATGTTTACCTGATCCCCATGAATAGTTGGTGAAAGCATGCTTTCTCTTTGATGCTTCAAGGTCTGCAATTTAGATGAAGTATGCTCTCCAAATGCAACTCTTGAGCCTAGAGCCTTGTCTACGAAACTAAATAACATTATACTTATAACAAAGATTTACAGAAAAGTTGCAAAAAATATAGATCCGAATGACTAGAACTTGCTGCTTAGTTGTACAGGTACAAATGACTAGAAAAGTTTGATATAAAATCATATTGAATAAGTCTTACCTATTTGCATTGCACCCCCATGTATAGTTGGTGAAAGCTTTCTCTTGGACGCTCATGGTTTGCAATCTAAATGTTGTATGCTCCAAATGCAGCTCCAGAGTCCTAGAGTTAGCAGTTTTTACAAACTAAATGACATTAGAAATCTATTAAACCCGTTCGTCATTATAGATTTTGATATAAACCTATTCTTTAAAGAGAAGGGCCTCTAAGGTCCTCATCGTATATGCAAAACGCAAGAAAGATTGTGCTTGGAGGATGTTCAACAAGAAAAATCTAAGTGAGGAATGCTTTGAGCAGAAAAAATTGACCAAGGCAAGATGGAAGAATATCGCTAGTCTAACTGTCAAGAAAAACAAACATCAATTGGCCATTGATCAAGAAATAACAATCATAGTCAAGATCAAAATATAACCACCTTTCATACCACAAACCATTCCTTGATTCCAACAACTTCATGTATATACCCTATGTCCAAGTCAAAATAGTGCAATCAATCCAGCCTCACAAAATTCACTCAAGATCGCTCAAAAATTAAGGACAAGATAGATTCACACTAAAGCATCTTGACTCTATCCATCACAAGTTTGCCAATATGTCACTATCTCTACCAAAATGAAATGAAATTCATGCACAAATCATTAGGACTTTCATAGGTTGTAATGGGGCTAGGGTGCATAGGTAGGAGAAACAAAAGTATTGAAAATGGCTATTAAATTCAACAAAATGCAAGCAGTTCACCACATGTGTACTCCCAAAACAAACCCCAAATATTCTACTTTACTCCCAAAATTCCTTCTCCCTCCTTGACTTCTTCTTCCTCTTCTTTTACCAACTCTTTCCTTTTTATTTTCTCTTTTTCTCAATTTTTTTTTCAACTCTCTTTTTTTATTTTTCTTCCTTTTTTTCTTTTTCATAGTACCGGTGACCAACAAGTAACAAAACAAATGGTAGAGACATTTATCAACATGTAACTACACCCGCAAAATTCCTTCTCCCTGCTTGACTTCTTCTTCTTTTACCAACTCTTTCCTTTTTATTTTTCTCTTTTCTCAATTTTTTTTTCAACTCTCTTTTTTTATACTTTTTCTTCCTTTTTTTTTTCTTTTTTCATAGTACCAGCAGCCAACAAGTAACAAAAACAAATGGTAGCAGCACATTTATCAACATGTAACTACACCCGCAAAATTCCTTCTCCCTGCTTGACTTTTTCTTCTTTTACCAACTCTTTCCTTTTTATTTTTCTCTTTTTCTCAATTTTTTTTCAAATCTCTTTTTTTATACTTTTTCTTCATTTTTTTTATTTTTTTTTCATAGTACCAGCAGCCAATAAATAACAAAAACAAATGGTAGCAACACATTTATCAACATGTAACTACACCCACATCAGTGCTCTTAATCTCATCATCTCACAAACCCAACTACCCTTCAACAAATTACACCAACTTTCCCAAATAGCTAGAATTCAAAAAAATCACTTATCACTTCATCTTTCTCAACTACTTGCAAATTGTTGGTGGGACAAAAGAAGGCTAAAAAAAGTCATGGATCATTATTTTGTGGCTTTCATTTATCAAGAAAAAGGTTAAAGCTCAAGGGGCTCTCTAGGAAAATATGAGATGGTTAACAATTATCAAGCAAACAAATGCCTAAATCATGTTCATGCAAGAATTCAACTTCACAAGTTCGACTATGACAACAAGGCAAACCAGACTTCAAGATATCAAGAATACATAACCTCTCAACAAAGAAATAAGGAGCGGTTCATAATATTGCTCATAAGCTCAATCCTCACTTATTTGAGTAGGTTTTCAAAAATTTAATCAATTAAGCACATTTTCTCATCCTTAGACACATAAGGGTTTTCACGAAATTATTTCATCAAGGAAATCAACCAAGCAATCCCATCACAGTATTCTAATCTATTCCATTCATGTTATTCTTTCACAATGGCCAAAACACGAACAAAAAACCATACCCAGCAAAAGATAGCCCCAATAGACCTATGACTCCAAAAATTCCCCACTTAAACTACACAATGTCCTCAATGTGTGAAAACGGCAATAAGATAAGAAAAAGAAAAACAAAAGCAAAAAGAGACTTCCCTGAAGTGCTCAATGCTCAGTCGAAGGTGGTGGCTGGGGTGGTCGGGGCGTTGCTCCATCTGTGTGAGGCCTGGGAAAGCAGATATTTCCAGTGCAGACAGGATGCCAACATGAGTGAATAAGTACTCCTCATTGCCCGAAATGTCATAGACTGCATAAAGATGTGTGTCTAACAGGCAGTGATAATGGGCAGGCCAAATCAGTCAGGCCATGCCCAACCACTTAGGGCCATACAGTATCAGCCCCGCTACAGCCACAATAACAATGACAGCTGCAACCACGACAACAACATCGGTATCTACTAAAAAAACCGCAGGATTGTATCCATCAAGATATTTCAAATTTAAACCCATTGCTCGATGTTATATGGAAATGAGATATCATCTCATTAGCTACTAACACAGTAACATGTATTAGCTATCATCATTGTAAGCAGTTGTAAAAATAATTTACAAACACAAATATCACTAAGTCTTCCTATTTTCTATAAGAATTGAGTGGGAAAGAAAAAAGACCTGATAGTGTAATTAGTTAAATGCATCTTAAGTAGTGTTCATCCACTGGGCCAATGAATCCCATGTCAATGAGGTAGCATTGATCATTGGGGACTAACTTCATATTGGTCCTTCCTTTTTTGTACAGTTATAGTTTCTTTTCAAGCAATATTGAATAGGTATATAGAAATAATACGAGAAATAAATATGAGAAGAACAGTCAAAACTTTTACTAAATAGGCTTTATAGAAATAATAAAAAAATAATAAAAAAAGAAAAGATCCAAATGACTACGAACCTTGCTGCTTACTTGTAGTTTGTTACCTATAAAATGCTACAAAAGTCTTACATGTTTACATGATCCCCATGAATAGTTGGTGAAAGCATGCTTTGTCTTTGATGCTTCAAGGTCTACAATTTAGATGAAGTAAGCTCCAAATGCAACTCTTGAGCCTAGAGCCTTGTCTACAAAACTATTAAGATAGTTTATCATTATAGAATTTGACATACAATTATTCTTAGAGAAAAGGTGTTTTAAGGTTGTTACCTATATGCAAAACGCAAGACCAATTTGTTCTGAGATGATGTTCCATAATGAAAATCAAAATGAGAAAAATGTAGAAAAGAAAATTGTTGAGGTAAGATGGAAGAATATCAAGAATATCAATATTCCATCCAACCAAAATACCTCCAAAACTTAATTAACACGATCTAATAAGCCATTCAACTTCATTGACCATTAGATATACACCTTACCAAAGATAATTATAGGAAATTCGATCCTCAATAGAAATATATCCAAGTCCTTCCAAGAAAAATTAAATTAAAAATGTATAAAAAAGTGTTTTATCTTCGGATAAATATCACTTTAAACCTCAAACTATACTCATTTTATAAAAGTATCCTAAACTTTAAAAAATATCATTTTAAACCCCAAACTATTAATATTTTATCAAAATATCTTAAACTTTGAGAAGTATCACTTTAAACCTCAAACTGTTAGTTTTGTGTCAAAAATATCATATGTCCAATTTTTAGATCCTGAAATCGGATGAGAGATATCTTCTTCTCATTCGATGAGCCACATCAGAATTTAGAAAGCAGGAAATGGACGCGGGATAAATCCGATGGTCATAAATAAAGAAAACTTTTCCCACATGCACTAGAAATTAGTATAAACGATGGTCAAGGAATCAAAGTATTAACAGCATATGAACAGATTTTGTCCCTAATGTGTTACTTTTTCCTTGCAGCAAAAGCAGACCTCTATATCTCTTTCAAGAAGAAGAAGCGATGAAAAGCCAAGAGTAAAGATAAATCGACAAACATGACATCTTTTTTGTAACCAAAATATGTATACTTAGTAAGAGATATCTCTAAGTATTCCTATTGTATACCAAATCATCGATGTAAGAATTGAGATGGAAGGGAAGAATACCTTTGAGAGAAAAATAGAAATACGTGTGAGATACTTACGCATCTCGAGTAGTGTTCATCCACTATACCAATGAATCCCATGTCAATGAGGTCGATCCATCTTTGTAAAGTCCTGGCTTCTTTCCTAGCAACATTAGATAAATGAAATAATTTTGAATAATGTCATAAGAACAATCAACACTTTTAACAAAGCTTTACAGAAAAGTTGCTAGAATTATAGATCCGAATGGCTAGAACTTAATGCTTAGTTGTACAGGTCCAAATGACTAGCAAAGTTAGATAAATGAAACCATATTAAATAAAAGTCTTACCTATTACATTGCACCCCCATGTATAGTTGGTGAAAGCTTTCTATTGGATGATCATGGTTTGTTATCTAAATGTTGTATGCTCCAAATGCAGCTCCAGAGTCCTAGAGTGCGCAGGTCTTACAAACTAGATGACATTAGAAATCTATTAAACCTGTTTGTCATAAAAGATTTTGATATAAACCTATTCTTAAAGTGAAAGGCCTCTAAGGTCCTTACCGTATGTATCTGCAAACGCAAGAAAGATTGTGCTTGGAGGATGTTCAATAAGAAAAATCTAAGTGAGGAATGTTTTGAGAAGAAAAAATTTGACCAAGGCGAGATGGAAGAATACCGCTAGTCTAACTGTAATACCTCCACGGACTTAGCAAGAAGACCTAATCTACTCCACTTCATAAACCACTTATATGATACCTTACCACAAACAATTATTGAAAATTAGATCCTCAAAGAAAGACTATATGCTCTCATAAATATAACATAAGTGCTTCAAAGAAAAATATAAAAGTAAAAATGTATAAAAACATAAGAACATCATTATTCGATTGTGCCCCTGACATATTGCAAGCAGTATGTTCAATCCTTATATGTAGCAAACAAAATTGCAAACCTCTAAATCTCTTTCAAGGAAAAAAGTAACAAAAAAAACCGAGGGTAAAGACATTCAAACAAATGGGTAACAAAATAAAGCCATAACATAAACTTAAGCCACACTTCTCATCGCTCTATGTCTCTAGCTCATCTAACGACAATAGAATCAAATTTAGTAGACGAACTGAAGAAATCTAAAGAAAAAGAAACTATCGATTAATAGAAATCATATAATCGCACCATTCAGTTACAGGAAAACAAATTAAGCTACCTAAAACACAAAGGGAATTGCAAAACTTTAAGACACAAGTGTCTAGTTTCATGCACAAATAGCAGAAAATGAAAAACTACAAGCTAAGACTATCAGCTGAGACTTTGAAAACTAAAAGATTCACCACCACAAAATCAAGTAAATGAAAACCGGACCATAAGAAATACTAACTCAAATATACTCCAAATAAGTCAATAATCAAGTAAGACAACAGACTCAAAAGTAACTAAAATATTTAAGCACTTTGCTCTAGTAGGAAAAAGAAAAATTAGGACAAAGTCAATGCAAATATTCAAAGGAAATAGGACACTGAACAATAAACCAAACAAATTACATAGCCCCAAAACAAAAGAATCGTCAACGCACAAAACAAATAGATACAGAGCAAAGAGTGATGAAGATCAAGCAAAACATAAAATGATTAAATGAAGTTCCATTGGCATTGCTATTTTGAGATTGTTCTTTTGTATTGGAAATTCTGTTTCATGACCATACAAAGTTCATATTTTATATTTCTACTTTTGGACTGAAGGTTAGCATTTAGAAATTCTAAAGAAATAGCATACCTTCTCCGGTCCGTTGATTGATCGCTCCTTTTCGCCCGTGCTTATCGAGGCGGATCGGACGGTTCGCACGGCAAGGACTTTCCGTGAAGAAGCGCAATCAAAACTCGGATCAACGTGAATTGGTGAAGTGTAACATATTCAGATAAAGAAACTTAGTTAAGGCAACAATTGCCTTCATTCTCAATTCGGCGTGTATTGGTGGAGTGAAACTTAGTCAACTCGTTTCGAGGGTTGCTGCGTGATTAGCTCCTCATTGTTGGGTCAGCGATAGAAGTCTACTCAAGAGGCCCAGCGATTTAGGAAAATGTGGGAATGCCTCCTCGAAATAAGCCTTAAATTGTTGTGGAGGCGGAAAGTCGCGGTGGCTTCACCGTCTTCATAGGCAACTACTGAAAGATAAATTCAACAAAAATTCAAACGACAACTACAGAATTTTCATAGGCACCAAAATCGAATGACTGGAATCAAACAAAAGTAAGAAAGGGCAAATTGCTACTTCAATTCACAACACTACAGAGAAGCACTCTAGACTAACCATCGCCGCCAAGTCCGATTTACAACAAAAATCAAACCACTGAGAAACATCACACTAGGTAAAGAAATAAAGCAGCCACAAAACTTACAAAAATTTGACCCCAACCCCACAAAAACAAACCACAGAAGAATCGTCAACGCACAAACTAAATAGAAACAGAGCAAAGAGTGATGAAGATCAAGCAAAACATAAAATGATTAAATGAAGTTACATTGGCATTGCTATTTTGAGATTGTTGTTTTGTATTGGAAATTCTGTTTCATGACCATACAAAGTTCATATTTTATATTTCTACTTTCGGACTGAAGGTTAGCATTTAGAAATTCTAAAGAAATAGCATACCTTCTCCGGTCCGTTGATTGGACTGCTCCTTCTCCGCCCGTGCTTGCAGACCGGACGGTTCGCACGGCAAGGGACTTTCCCTGAAGAACTGCAATCAAAACTCAGATCAACGTGGATTGATGAAGTGTAACATATTCAGATAAAGAAACTTAGTTAAGGCAACAATTGCCTTCATTCTCAATTCAGCATGTATTGGTGGAGTGAATTGGAGGCCAAAAGCAGATTTAGGAAAATGTGGGAATGCCTCCTCAAAATAAGCCTTAAATTGTTGTGGAGGCCGGAAGGTCGCCGGTGGCTTCACCGTCTTCCAATAGTCCTCCGATGGCGAGCCACATAGCTTGAAAATCTTGTGCAATTGTTCAATCTGAACTCCAAATCGTAAAACCGGTCAAAATCAAGAAGTCGTTGAATCCGAAGAAATTCAATGTTGTTTTACCTCGTTGCGGCCGGGCATAATAGGTCGGCCGGTCAAAATCTTGTGTAATTGTTCAATCTGAACTCCAAATCGTAAAACCGGTCAAAATCAAGAAGCCGTTGAATCCGAAGAAATTCAATGTTGTTTTATCTCGTTGCGGCCGGGCATAATAGGTCGGCCGACGAACATCTCCGCCAGGAGGCACCCTGCGCTCCAAAGGTCAATGCTAACGCCATAACCTGTGGAACCAAGAAGAAGCTCCGGAGCTCTGTACCACAATGTCAAAACCCCATTTGTTAAAGGTCGTCGCGGCTTCTTCTTATAGAAATTTGCTCGCCCGAAATCTGCAATTTTTAGAAATTTGCTCACCCGAAAGGTCGATCAAGAGATTTGAACCTTTTATGTATATTTACTATCACGGAAGAAGAGAAATTGTGATTTGTTATGACCGTTAGATATACTACGAGCGGCAAGTTCGAAAAGTTTGATAGCAGTTTGAAAAGTCTGAAAAGGTGTTATACTTTTTTTTTTTTTTTAAATATGGAAAGAAAGTGTCTTTAATTATGCACTTTTATTAGTAAGTAACTGATACAATACTATCGATACTATTATATTAAAATATTTATTTTGAAAGCACAAATTTTATTTTTAATCACATTATAAGCTAAAGATAAATGGTGAATTATTAATTTTTATATGATTCACGATTGTGAATCAAGCACAGATCCGAAAAGAAAGTGTCTTTAGTTGTGCACTTTTATTAGTAAGTGCTTCAAATACACTCAAATTGGTATTACTACTATATTAGAATTTATTTTTTTGAAAGTAGAAAAATTATTTTTAATCATATTATGAGCTTAAGATAAATGATGAATTATTAATTTTTGTATGATTCACGATTGTGAACCAGACAAAGAATGGTTCATATTAAATTTTATATATTATATCTATATACTTATTTCAATTCGTATGCTAAATATTGAGAATTAATAGTCAACATTCCAATATATAATTTTAAAAGCTAATCTTGCCTATTTGCATAAAAAAACGAAATCCTTTAGTAACATCTATTATCATACAAATTTCACTTAATAAATATACTTTTTCTTGGAGGCAAAATACACATATTCTAAAACACCAAAAATCAGAATGAAAATACTGTGTGATTGAAGTATCTTTACATAACCAAAACAATAATTACCCAACAAAACTTATATTTTTATGCTGTAAATCTAGAGGTAACAGATCGGTAATTACTATTTTAAGTTAAATTACTCAAAATAATATATCTTACATAAACAAATGTATCATGTAGACATCATGGGCCCAAATACGAATGCGTATAATCTGAACGTTTGTAGCCCAAAAGAACCTAAGAAACTTTAGAAAATAAATAATAAATAAGTGGTACGTTGCGAGCAGAATTCAAATTTCAATGACCATTAGATGGAAGTGTGGAGTTTCATTGTTCATGAAATAATGCAAAAATAGAATAGTATAAAATAAAATAAAAATCGATATTTTAATTTACTACAAAAATCAAGAGCCGGACAACCTCAACTAAAACTAAAAAGGTTGGAATATAAAATAAGTAATCGATCCCCTAAAGAAAAGTTCAAGATATTTAGCGAGGCTAGTCTACAGGCGTGCACATATATATTTTTTTATAGCTTAATAATTCAATATGTGATTGTACAATAAAGCAAGTAGCGTAATTGCGAAGTTAAACATTGTTGGATAATCCTTGAGAGAACCAATAAAGTGTGAACTCACATCAAATATTTGAATAATGTCAAAAAATAACAACCCATCTTATACATATGCAATTTCAAAATGCATTATATTTTTTTAATAAAATGATTAAATATTTAAAAAAGAACAAATATGTGAAAAGACGATATATATTTAAAATGTTGTTTACTTTATTTATATTTTTCTTAACATGTTTATAACTAACTTTCATCCATACGATCATTTCTTAATTACACATTTCAATCGATAAATATTCATTTTAGAATAGATGGATGATGTTTAATAACATAATGCTAGTCAATGTCTTATGGAAGGAATTTTTTTTACTAAAAAATATTATTACTATATGTATGTAATATTAAATTCCTATTAAAGTCAAATATTTTAATGAAAATAACAAATGCCAATTTAGTTGATCATTTACTTTTAAAATGTGAGAATGAATAATAAATAATAATTATAAAACAAAAGACCCTTTTCATCTCTAACTTATTTGTTGTGCGGTGTTGCTGTCGTGTAACGGGCGATGAAGTGGTCTGGGTAGGGGTTGGAGTTGGAGTCGAGGATGAATCTGGCGGTGCAGCAGCCGATGGTGAAGAGAGGCCTTGTTTGGATGAGGTACATGTTTGTGCCTTCCACCACCTCCCTGCCTCGTTCATCACTTTAATTTTATCTATCTTCTCTAAATTTACAATTGTTACATTATTTTCTATTAATGTTGAATCAACAAAACAAAATTCAATTTTAAATGTAAATTATTTACTTTATTGATACTTTTCTGTTGTTGCTCTTGCCATTTTACCTTTGTAAGAGCATCTCCAATCAATTTTACACTATTATAAAATAAAATATAGAGTAATTTTATATTCATTGCCAACAATCAATTCTAAACTTCACTGTACAATAGAATATTTCATTTTTAGACTTAATAATATTGAATTATTATTTTTCTAAGTGTTATATATCATACACACACACATATATATATATATATATAGTTATATTATATTTTTATTATTTAATTATAATTTGTTTAGTGTAATTGCATTTTTATATTTTATATATTATTATTTTGTTATTTGTCAAGCACAAATAATAATATATGTAACAGCCCACTATCCCTAAGAACGACTTAGCTAGGACTATTACTCGGGATAGGGATTAAGAAGCAGAAAAAGAAAAGGGGATATCGAATTGAAAGACATATCAAGGAAACGTCTAAAAACATCAAGGTGATGAAGATCAAAATAGACATAATTTACATACAAGAGATTTGCTTATTAGATTCTCAGCAAAAAGGCTCAACTGATCGAAAAGAGGATCTAGTTCTCTTAATCAAAATATAAATGAGTGTTCTTGCAGCGGAAAAAACGTGTGAGGTACACATATGAGGATGTGCACTCAAGGTTCTAACTATCAGCGACAAAAGATTTTTACTACTCAACCTCATCAATAGCTCAACCTGCACATTTAAAAACAAACATTCAAGGCTGAGTACAAAGACTAAGTGGACTTATGCCGAAAACATACATCATAAACTTTGAATTGCACTGCAACATCTGTAACACACGAAGTTTTATTTGAAAGTTCCTTGCTTACTAAATATTTTCTATCATTTTTCATAAACTTTTTCTTGCCAGATATATTTTCTATCTGTATGATCCATATCTAACTTATCTTGCGCCGTAGAAAGAGGTCTCCTTCCACGAACGTCGTGATCGGCCGAGAAAAATCTTTCAGCACACAGTCACTTATAACTAGCTGAGCAAATCTTTCAGCAACACAGTTACCTAGTGTACACGTCAACCCTTGCTAGAAATTCTCCATCTAGCATAGGATTCGAATTCGATTAAATTTAAGTTGGCGAACCAACACAGATAGGATCCATACATAAAACATAAACACTTTTGGCAGACAATTAAATAGTAGCAGTTCATCATCATTTTCTCAAAAGAAAGCATTGTAAATAAAGATTTTTCATTTTTTTTATCCTTGAGGAGAAAAGCGCACCTGGTATTCTCCTTCTCAAAACGAGTCTCTTTCCTTTACTTCCGTTGCTCACTTTTGTGCTCCACCTTCACGTAAGAAACTAATTTAGTACGTCGGTCGCATCTTTGAAAATCGTCAAAAATTAATGGAACTCGATGGATTTTTGAATCTTATCAAGATTTATTAATTGAACGTAATTCCTTTTTAGGCTTTTGTATCATTAACCAGTTTGGGTCGTATTTTCATCGAAAACTCTAACTTATAATTCTCGTTTCTAATTGAGACGAAACATCACTTCAGACCTCATAACAATAATTTAGGTCAATCCTTTGAATTCATCTTAGTCATTTTCCGGTAAAATAATTTCAATTATGAAATAAATTCTTATAAAAGAGATATTGCTATATCTCTAATTCGTCTCACACGTACTAGTTTATCTATTCAGAGAAACTCATATTTATACTAGGCGTAAAACATAACTATGTGCGTTAAACATAACTCTACTTACACACTAACATGCTTCATGCATTCATATTTTAATCAAGTCATTTCAAACTTCAAACTAATGCATTTCTCAAAATTCAACTTTAGAAAAAATAACTTGCATAATATGCTCTAATTCTAATTTATTACTTATCATACTCCAATAAATCTCATAAATTCACTTTGACATTCAATCATGTCCAAATATACATCTATGAAACTAATTTATGCATAGTACTTTATATTTCAAATTTCTACGTCACTTAGCAAAACGTTTCAACATAGAAAATATTATATCTCATTTTAAAAATCAAATAAATTCATAGTGTAACGACCCGTTTCTTCGTAGAATATTATTAAAATATTCGTTAGATTTTCGGTGAAGTTTGGAAAAAAGTTGGACTCTATTTGGACCTAGAACGAGATCTCACATCCGGATTAAATCTGTTTTTCATATGGATTAAATTCACATGATTTCCAAAATTTACAAATGAATAGTCTTTGTGAAGGATTTTTAAATGCGAGTCCGTAGGCTCTTAAATTTTTGAAAACAGATTTCAAACGATCAAGTTATGATTTTTAAAGTGTTTTTCGACTAACTCTTGTGCCAGCGATTACGCAAGTACACTCTTAATTGCGTCAGTGTTGCGCATGAGCTTGCATAAGCGAGCTTCTGAAAATCTATAAATAGGTGCCTAGAGCCTTCATTTTCAAACGTTCATTTCAAGCATCTATCTGTGTTTATGGAAGAGCCGAGCAGCTCCAGGTACGCTGTGGAAGCGCTGGATGAGTGGGGATCGAGCCGGGAGGGCACGGCGTCAGCGCCATTACGATGTTGTCGTCCTACCACAGTCGATCAGCCTCCCCCGGTGCCTTCGTTTTTAAATTTTATCCTTTTCTTGTTTTGATTCCATCTTTTCGTAGATAGTGTACACAAATTTTTGTATTTAAATTTTTATAAATACAAAATTGTATACAAAATCAATTTGATTTGGATTTGATGTATTTGAGATGAATTCGATCTCTATATATCCTCTGATTCTTCTCTTCGACTTGAATTCTTGAACGATCTTGATGTTCTTCGAGTTGTTTGGAGGGGATGTAGTTCCTTGATCTCCTTGAACTTGAAGTTTGGACTTGACGATGTTGATCTGAAGGACCTTGGACTTGTTTTCAGATCGACTGTCGGATTTGGGTTGATATGTTGAAGAACATTTGAAGATCTTCAAGTTTGAGCGCTAATGCGGAGGCTTTCACCTTGTTTCCGAATTGGACGTTATCTTTGATTTGATTTGGAGGATGATTTTGGCGAAGAACGTGGTGATTTGCACGGAGAACGCCTTGAATGCTTGAAGAAGACTTTGAATGTCGGAGAATGCTTCGCAGATGATTCTTCGAGTGTCTTGAGCTCTTCAAACCTTCGATTTCTTCAATTCACTTCTTCCACCCATTTATGAGAGCCTTCAAGGCCTATTTATAGATGTAGGCTAGTGGACTTATGGGCTTGTGGGCCTTTTGGGCCCATCATGCCATGAACTTGGGTTTTGGGCCTTTTGGGCCATCAAACCATGGTCATGAGCTTGGGCTTGAGCTTATGGGCTTTTTGAGCCATCAAACTATGGGCTTGAGCTTGAGCTTGAGTTTGTGGGCTTGAGCTTATGGGCCTTTTATGGCTCATTTGGCACAATTTGAGCGATTATTCCTCTCCGAGGTATCGTTGTCACATGTCATGCTCTTATTTGCTGATAAAATTAAATATTAACCATATATCTATTCATTTTGGAATAAATTCCATTAATAAAATAGAAATATAATTAATTATTTAATTCATGATTTACATGGCGCATTTTCATTTGCTAACAATTTTAATTGTCTACAAATTGCCCCATCGAGACTTGTTCATGGAGGAGTTGTCTTGGGAATGGACGAGTCTCAAAATTCATTTTGATAGTTTAGACTCTTGTCGAGGAGTTCTTGAATTTGAATTTGTAAATAGTTTATACTCATATTTAGGAGTTCTTCAATTTGAATTTGTAAACAGTTTATACTCGTATTTAGGAGTTCTTCGACTTTGATTTGAATTTGTAAACAGTTTATACTCGTATTTAGGAGTTCTTCGACTTTGATTTGAATTTGTAAACAGTTATACTCGTATTTAGGAGTTTTTGAATTTGATTTGAATTTGGACTTGAATTGACTTTGCATTTGGATTTTATTATTTTGTTCCAAAATTAGGCCCATGTATTTATTTTAATTTGAAGGCCCACACTTCTTCAATTAAGCTTCATTGGGCTATTTGGAATTGGAAGCCCATAATTTTGTGCTATCCATCGGGCCATTTTAATTTACTTCTACTTCCCTTTCCAAATTGAACCAATTTCGAAACATGGGCCGTCTAGAAATTTTAGGCAGCCCATTTTTCCTTTTTTTTTTTTTTTGCAACAGAACAGTGTTGCAGTGTGCAGAAGGAAGCATTACTGTCCTTCACTATATTTAATGACATGTGTTTTTTGCTGCAGAATCATTTGTTTGTTGCTGCAGAATCTGTTGGACACGGCTAGCAGCTTCAATTTTTTTGTCTTTACTTCCTCTATGCAAATAGACACAATTGCAACTAGAGCTAGGTTTGAGTGGAGTCTTGAGTCTATAAATAGAGATACTCCTTCCAGTTGTAGACATTCATCCCAAAGTTTCATTGATAGGGGCATATCTTTCTTGTTCCTATTTGCAATAGCTTTTCCTTTCATTCTCAGTTCTTGTTTTTCCATCTCTATGCCTTGCATGATAGCAGTTTTTTTTACCCCATAATGAAACAATCTCAACTGTAGTCAATGAGAATGCATTTCAGGCCACTATCACCCAATAAACGGTGAACTCTAAGCAAGCCTATCATGCTAAAGTATCCAAAGACCTTTAACATATTGCTTCCACCATTATAATCATATCCGTCTGTAGCAATGAACTGGTCAAGACCTTTCTCTGTGATGCTTACTGTTGAATTTGCATGTGCTTGCATAAAAATGTCTTCTTCTAAACAAGCTCTACTTTTTTTTGTGTGTAGTAAAATCCCATTGTCTTCATCAGGAAGGCCATCAGTAGCACCAATATCATTCATTTTCTTCAAATTAGCATCCTTATTTTCTTCCACATTCTGCATCTGCTCCAATATCCTTCAAGTTTTGCTAATATGCCATCCTCATCATCTCTATAACCATAATAACTTGCATCGATTCTTTTGTATATATCATACCTGGTGCATCTTTTTCGCAGCTTAAGAAGCTTCACGGATAACTCTGTGCACCAGGCAGCAACTTGGTAGCACCGAAGCAAGATAGTCGGGACCCCTGCAGCTGGGATTGGGTTGTCTGTTTGTGAGGAAGAGTTTCTAATGGAGAACCAGTGGCGTATTGGGTTGTCTGTTTGTGAGGAAGAGTTTCTAATGGAGAACCAGTGGCGTCGCGGTAGAGAAGGTGCCACAGCGGCAGTGTTGATTTTTGATGGCCTCAGCAGCATCGGAGACGAACAAGGGCGACTTATGGAACTCCATCACTCTTATGTCCGTGAGCAAGCATCAAGGCAGGAAGAGCGTCCGATGGCCAGTGCGCTTCGAGGCAGTGAGGGCGTGGCATTTAGAAGTGGAGACATGCTTCTCTTACGACTTCGTCGAGGCACGACAGACGACAGTGGCGGCCTATGGTGCTGCCAACGACGTCATAGGCGGTGGCAGCAAAGCGGCGGAGGTGACTGTAGTTATTAGTTAGTTTGTTAGTGAAGTTAGTTTGTTATTTTAGTTTGTTAGATGCTTGTTTACTTCTATAAATACTCCATGTAATTCACATTTGGAGATGATGAAATAATATCCAATTATTCACAATGTAGTCCAAAGAGCATTTCCAATTTTATTCTCTGCAATTCTTTCCTTTCTTCCTATTTTATTCTTAGATATTATACAAAATCTGCATGGTATCAGAGCTTATGGTTGGAGTTTGAGTTGATTGTAGAGATTGGGGTTTATAACTTCCGGCGATCTGCTCTAGTTCTTCGCAGCGCTAAATCAGCAGATATTGCAGAGAGCTTCTCAATTTGTACGCTCAGGTTCAGCCATGAATTCGTTCAATTCCACCTCGATAATGATGAAAAGGTGCGAAGTAAGCAGTGCGAAAGCCTTGGGTCATAGATCTTCAGCTGCAACGCTTTGTGAGCCGTTAATCCTGAATTATTCGAATTTTAAGCGGAGTTCCTGCCCGAAGCGTTTGATGTTCTACGAGAATGGATCGTGGGTTGATTAGTCGGAGGATTCCGGCAAGCGGTTGCACCGGATGATGGCGGAGATGCATCAGCGGCGTCGATGGATCTGTCGATTGTGGCGTTTGATGATATGATTTCGCAGTACATACGCAGAGTTACGAGCGCGGCGGAGAAGATTGAAGGAAAGGTTCTGGATGTGTCTAAAGCTATCGCGGAGGAGTACGAGCGGCAGGGCTTCGGCGGCGCCACCGATGGAGATCGGGATAGAGAGGCGAAGGAAATATCAAGGTTGATTTCCCAGTTGGAGATGGAAACTGCGAGTAACATGGAAGTCGATGACGGTGATATTGAAAACAGTCATATGAGTAATGAACTGTTCCAGGTTATTGATAAGTCGTTTTCTGTCCCTGGATTTCTGAGGAAAGTGTTTGCCGAGAGATAGAAGAGGTTGTTGGTCTTGATTGTAGCGATGCAATTTACTGCTCAGCAAAGGAAGGAGTAGATACCGAGATAGATACATGATCTCAAGTTGAGGCCGGCTTCTGTGTGCAGATCTGAGAAGCTTTACGGAGAGGTGAAGCTGGGGATCTAGAGAAAGCAAAAGAGATCTGAGAAGGTAACAGCCATATTTGATTCTAGAGAGAGAAAGAGAGAGAGTTCTTACGCCGACATGGTTGGGGATTTCGGAGGCGGCTGGAAAATGTGGTATTTGTCGGTGGAGCTGCAGGGGAGTGTTGCTTGGAGAGGTTGTACATTGCGGCAAAGGTACAACTTATATTTTCCTGGAGTAAAAAGAAGATAGAGAAAGCTTTGAAGACCCTGTGAAAAGCGTCTTGATGGTTCCAGTTTCACTATTGGACCTGGCCCATTGCAAGTTGATTCTTCTGGAGCAATGAATTTTGAAAATGTACCTGCTGCATTGGAGGATGGCCATGGGGCTTTGAAAGATGAGGAAATTGACAGTCCAGGTAGTGTTACATCTAAATTGATTGAGATGCTGCCTTATGGGGAAGATACATTTCCTTCTGAGCCACAACATTGTGTTGAAGGTAACAAGAGATTGGAATTTGACAATTTTCATAGCTTGGAGAGAAACATGGGAATCAAGGAGGTTAAGCATGTTGTGCAAATTTGCTTACTTGTTGCTGTTTGCTTTTGGTTGATTTACCAACTAAAACGTTCGCATGATAATACCGAAGATTTTGAAGAAAGTGATGAAAAAGGCTTTCTGGACAGAGGAAGTATTGGTGGACTTATAAGGATCAACATGGGTGCGATTCTGCGAGTAAGTTTGAGGAGGGGAAGCCGGAGGAGATAAAGATTATATACATGGAGGTGAAGGATCATATTTGCAAGTTGATGGTGGATCAGTTTGGGAATTATCTAGTGCCGAAGTTTCTGGCATATTAGCAAAAGGTTGAAGAGAGAAGCTCTTCAAGATGAGTCGATACGAGGAGATCGATTCGATCGAATGACGAGGAGTATGATGATGATGTCTTACTCATTTCTATCGATTGTGTGTCAGTTGATTTTCTTAAATATGCCTATACTAGGATTAATGGTGATCTTAGGGAAGATCGATGGTGATCTTAGGCTTTCTTATCTATGCCTATACTAGGATCGATGGTGATCTTAGGGAAGATCGATGGTGATCTTAGACTTTGTTTGAATCCGTTGGAGTCATGAGTTGCTATTTCCGTATTCGGTTCAAAGTATTTCTAAACGTGTAGTTTTTGGTTTCTCTCTTCGGATCGGTGGAGATCGTGAGAGTTCTAAGATTGTGATAAATCCGACGTCATTTTCGACGTGTGCTTGGAGCAGGATTTGGAGAGCAAAGTAGTGTGCGAGATCTGCACGAAGACGAACATAGTGATGGTCTTTAACGAGGTTCGGGATCTCATTTTTAGTTCATTATGTCCAAGCTTGGGCTGGTGGACTTCCACCATCTACAGCTTGCGGGGGGTGTAGAAGTTATTAGTTTGTTAGTTTGTTAAGGGAAGTTAGTTTGTTATTTTAGTTTGTTAGATGCTTGTTTACTTCTATAAATACTCCATATAATTCACATTTGGAAATGATGAAATAATATCCAATTATTCACAATGTAGTCCAAAGAGCAATTCCAATTTTATTCTCTACAATTCTTTCCTTTCTTCCTATTTTATTCTTAGATATTATACAAAATCTACAGTGACGGCGGCTGGCTGGGGCTGCTCTCCTCATGCGACGGCGATACGCAGGCTGGCTGGGGCTGATCTCCTCATACGGCGGCGATGCGCAGGCTGGAAGCTGTGCGTGGTGAGGCGAGCTCGAAGGGTTGAAGCCTTGAGAGAAGAGATGATGGCGCGATGATGCTCTTCCGGAGACGAAGGGTAGAACTGCTCAATGGAGACGCAGGCAAACCCTGCTTTCAGGCCATGGTTGGAGGTGGGGCGTCTTGACTGGACGCGATGGGAGTTACGACGGCGCGCGATGACTGGAGAAGAGGCGACGGCGGCGACTGTACGCGATGGGAGTTGCGACGCTGAGGTAGTAAAGGAGCTCGATTTTTTGAGGTGGCCTCAAAGAACGAAGGGAGATTTTGGAGAAGAAAGGATGGAGGTGGCTGGGTGGAGACGACATATACGATGACGACCTCGGCGGGTGGACAGGCAAGACGGAGAAGACGCCGAGCGAAGGAAAGAGTAGCAGCCAACCTTGGGGGTTGTAGCGCCGTCGGCTGTAATCGATTGCCGGAGATGGCATGGCAGAATGGAACCGAGAGGGGTGGGCTGTGCGTGTGTATGAGTGGCGGAGATGAGAAAACTAATGGAGGGGGGAAGTTGCGCCTGCGGCGGCACAGCCACTGGCGATGAAACTCGTCGGATTTCGGAACAGCAGCGGCAGAGTGAGACAAACGAGAGAGATGGCTCTCTGTTATGATGAGTGGCGAGAGAAATGAGACGTGGGCTGAGAGCTATGGGCGGCGACAACGGCGCGAAGTCTCGTCGAGCGAAGAGACGGTGAAGGCGGCGGCTGGTTCTTGCTGGAAGGTCGAGAAGGACGACAATTTTTTTAAGAGAAATGAGAGAGATGAGGGTTTTTATTTGGGCCTCCTATTTGTGGATTTGGGCTTCTTCTTTGCTAAATAAAACAAAAGTGGGCTGGGATAGTATATGGTGCAATTTTTTTGTCTTGGGCTTTTTTTTTTCTTTTTTCTTTTTATATATAGGCTTTTGGGTTGGGATTAAATTAAGATTTTTTTTAAGAGCCCAACTGTGACAATTATTTTTCTTAAAATTGGATCGATTTTTTTTCTTCGTGGAATACTTTGTTATTTTGAATTTGATACTTCAAACAATAAGTTACCTCAACTCTATCTTTGTCCTCCATATATTTGGTTACTGTTTATCTTTGACTTCACAATTTTCACAATTTTATACCATGCGACTGTCTTCTAGGTTACAAAAGGTCACGTAATTCGACTTCAAGTCTTCTTGCTCAAGAGTGGATTGACTAAAGACGTCAAACTTGATCAACTCCATTACATCGAATTTTGGACTTTGGCTTCACATTTGTCGCAGACATCGTCCTCATTTTAGCAGGAGCAATGACCTTTTTCCTAGCAGACGCGATGGCACGACAGTAGAGACGACGTCGTCATTATCAAAGAACTCCACCCATTCTGTGTAGATGACTCGAAAAGCAATGACTTGCATGACGTTCGGCATCGCGGCCTCAGACAACTAAAAGCAGCTGCAGAAAATGAGATAGATAGAAGTTGTGCGTTGTCCGCGAAGGGAAAGCTAGATGAGAAGCTAGAAATTGTGTGTCATCCGCGAAGAGAATTGAAGCCTAAACGTCAGTGGAGATCGGCATCACGACCTCGGCGAGCTAGAAGCGACTGCAAAGGATGAGCTAGAAGTTGTGTATCATCCATGAAGAGAGTTGAAGCCTAAGCGTTGCTGGAGATCGACATCATGACCTCGGCGAGCTAGAAGCGGCTGCGAATGATGAGCTAGAAGCTGGTATCATCCGTGAAGAGAGTTGAAGCCTAAGCGTTGATGGAGATCGGCATCACGACCTCAGCGAGCTAGAAGCGGATGTGAAAGAGAAGCTAGAAGCTGTGTTCTCGACCAAAAGCCTGGAAGCTGAATTCATCAAGTTGAAGCCGAAGTCATATTCGAATCAAGTTTGGAGATATGGCGTTGAAATCATCCAGCTTGGACAATCTTCAAAGTGAAATTGATGACATGGAGTTGGATTTGACAAGGGGGAACCATCTTCAAAGCAGATCAACAACATCGAGCTGGAGTTAACAAGCTGGAGTCATCTTCAAAGTGTAGAACCAGATTTAGAAGTTGAGGTTATTCTTAAAATGTATTGACAATGAAGTAGTGAATAATCCATCATCTCTAGTTGTTGCCCCATGATTGTTTTGCTTCTTTACAATTTCACATTACTATCTCTTCAAGAAGATCGTATCATTATTATTATTATTATTCTTTAATAGTCTGAGCTTGACTTTTTATCACCCAACTTGAAGGAGAAAACACATATAATGACTGAACTTAGAAGATATCTAAGCTGCCTACGTACTCTTTTGAAAGAGATCAAGTCAAAACGTAGTTCAAAGATCAACTTGTGTTTTAGGGAGTGTCGTGCAGTTTATACTCATGCGGGCGGGAGTAACATGCGATTTAGGCTCGCGTCAAGTTTTTTTTTTGCGTGACGTGCAGTTTAGGCTCGTGCGTCATGGAGCTGTCTTTGATTTTTCTCTTGGAGTAACAAGCAGTTTAGGCTCGTGCGTCATGGAGCATGTCTGGCTTCTTGTTTGTTGATTTTTTTTTAGTGACGTGCAGTTTAGGCTCGTGCGTCATGGAGCATGCTTGCTTCTTTTTTTGTTGGTTTTCTTGCTTTCTCAATTTTTTTGACTTTTTTGTTTTTCTTCATGTTTTTGTGGTTTTTTTTATCTATGCACATATATACATGCTTTCACTGCTACACTTCAGGGATATTGGCACTTCAACAACTTTTGAGTTGTTTCCCTAACTTCCACATTGCCCTTCAAAGTCGACTTGCATACACTGTTGGAGATGTAGTGAGATGAAGCCACCCTTTTAATGGTGATCCGAACAGGCGCTTTTGGCATAAATCCCAAACCCACTTTGGAATTCTAGACCATATCATCTTTCTTCTTCAAGTGAGGTTCAAGTGTAGAGCTTCCTTGAGGATTATATCCAGCATTGACGAGGAGCTTATATGCCTTTAGAAAAAAATGCTTAGTGAGTTCGTTGTCCGAAGATTCTCCATGTTCGGTAACATTACTTTGTTTTGGTCGAACAAACCCTTGAAGAGGTGGATGAGTTGGTCTTTTAGCATCGATCTTGGTCAGAGGCATAGTCAGTCCCTCGAATGAGTCGATCTTGGTGAGAGATGTTTTGTTCTTGACAATCGGAACAACTTCAAGTTCTTTGTCATGCTCAATTTCCACTTCTTTTGTTGTCTTTGTCATGTAGAATTTGACATCAGCAAAATACGACTCAACTTCTGTGAAAGGCTTTTGATCGTGGTCACTATCCTCACGACACCATCCTGACGATACTTGAGGCATTGATGCAATGTAGAAGGGACGACACCATTTTCATGCAACCATGGCCGACCAAGAAGCATATTGTAGGACGTCTTGGCATCAATTACATGAAGTAATGCGGTTGAACTCATGTCTTCCATTAGCAAGTTCAACCTTATGGCGCCATGGGCCCTTTGTCCTTCGTGGTTAAATCCTTGAATCATCAACCGACTGTTGGACAAGTCATCTACTGGAATTTCCAGTTGCTTCAATGTTCTTAGTGGCAAGATATTAACAGCCGATCCTCCATCGATGAGGATCCTCTTGACTTTCTGCTCATGGGTGAAGCAAATCACGAATAATGGCCTATTATGAGGCTCAGACCCAAGCTGAAAATCCTCGTTGGAGAATGTGATTGCCAAGTCATCTTCATCATCGATCACAGTTGACTTGAATCGATCTCTTACTTGGTCTGTCGTATCGTACAAAGCCCCAATACCTTCCAGCATGTCGTCAGATTCAGGGGTGACAATATTTGCTGCAACATTTTCTTTTTCAAGAGATATCTTCCCTTCTCGAGCTAGCCGCATGATCTTTTCTTTGAATATGAAGCAATCATGTATTGGATGCTCGATCAATCGGTGATATTTGCAATATCTTGGATCATCAGTTCGTCCTGCCTCATTTGGTCGTTTCATTTCAGGTAGCGCGATGAGTCCTTCTTTGAGCAGGTCATCAAAGATCCCGGAGACATCAAAGTCTAAGAAAGGGTAATGTTTTTGTTGCATTTCCTTAAATGTCAACCTTCTTTGCCCCATGTCTTGAGGAAAATTCTGCTTGTCATTTTTGTTGTCATCTTTTCTTATAAACTTGACAGGAGTTGCTTTCATCGCCATTGATTCTTCTTTCGGAGCATTGTCAAATGACTTGGTTTCTTTTCTGAATTCTTATCTCTCTTTAAACTTGTGAGGTTCTTGGATTTGAGGCCCTTTGAATCTGCTTGCTGCCATACTTAGCTCCATGTCATGAGCTCTGGTGGCCAACTCTTCGAATGTCTTGGGCTAAATTCCTCGCAGGATGTATTGCAAGCCCCAATGCATTCCTTTGATGCACATTTCGATGGCAGATGATTCTGATAACCTGTCCTTACAGTTGAGGCATAGGTTTCTCCACCTATTGATGTAGTCGATCACCGGCTCTTCTTTAAACTGACGAGAACTCGTGAGCTCCACCATGCTGACTGTTCTTCTAGTGCTGTAGAAGCGATTGAGGAACTCGTGCTCCAGATGCTCCCAACTGTCAAGTGAGTTTGATTCCAAGTCCGTATACCAGTCGAGCATTTCCTTTGAGTGAACGAACGAATTGCTTGACCAGACGATCTCCGAATATTCCAGTGTTGTTGCATGTCTCGACAAAGTGAGCTACATGTTGCCTTGGATTCCCTTTGCCATCAAATTGTTGGAATTTAGGTGGTTGATAACCAAGAGGCATTCTCAAGTTGTCGATCCTTTGGGTATACGGCTTAGAGTAAACCAATGATGACTTGGAGTTTCCATCAAATTTGTTCTTCATGGTCACCTCGATGAACTCCTTGAGTTGGTCTGCCTTGATGAAGCCATCAGAAGAGATTTGGATGTGTTTGCCAGATGATTTTCTCTCATCCTGAGTTTCTAGCTTGTCGTCTGCTTCTTCATCATCATCATTGTGTTCACTTCCTTCATCATTGATGTGACTTGACTCGTCTTCTCTCCCCTGAGCTTTGTAATCTTGGCATCTTGCTCTTGGATGGGCTTGTTCAAAGATTCGACCAACCTTGTAAGATTTGCCAGTTGTTCTTCCACGGTGGAAGTGTTTGTCATCATCACATGCACCTCAAGTGGGTAACTTGTGATAGAATTTGCGAAAGGGGATGTGAAGCTTCCTTCAGAGCTAACACCTTCTTCATTTAGAGTGGCAATGTGTTGCTCTCTTTCCCTAGCGATGGCTGACTTTGAAGCTTCTTGAAGTTGTTTGGCTTTGCTTCGTGTGATGACGCCAATGCTCTCTGAAGAAGCTTTTGAAGTGACCTTGATTGCATGTTTTTTGGTGAACATCGTTCAAGAATTTGGTGAAGAGTAGAGATGAGAGGTAGAGATATCTCACCGGGCGTGCCAAAATTTATAACACAAATTTTTGTATTTAAATTTTTATAAATACAAAATTATATACAAAATCAATTTGATTTGGATTTGATGTATTTGAGATGAGTTCGATCTCTATATATCCTCTTATTCTTCTCTTCGACCTTGAACGATCTTGATGTTCTTCGAGTTGTTTGGAGGGGATGTAGTTCCTTGATCTCCTTGAACTTGAAGTTTGGACTTCACGATGTTGATCTGAATGACCTTGGCCTTGTTTTCAGATCAACTGTCGGATTTGGGTTGATATGTTGAAGAACGTTTGAAGATCTTCAAGTTTGAGCGCCAATGCGGAGGGCTTTCACCTTGTTTTCGAATTGGACGCTATCTTTGATTTGATTTGGAGGATGATTTTGGCGAAGAACGTGGTGATTTGCACGAAGAACGCCTTGAATGCTTGAAGAAGACTTTGAATGTCGGAGAATGCTTCGCAGATGATTCTTCGAGTGTCTTGAGCTATTCAAATCTTCGATTTCTTCACTTCACTTCTTCCACCCATTTATGAGAGCCTTCAAGGCCTATTTATAGATGTAGGCTAGTGGACTTATGGGCTTGTGAGCCTTTTGGGCCCATCATGCCATGAACTTGGGTTTTGGGCCTTTTGGGCCATCAAACCATGGTCTTGAGCTTGAGCTTGAGCTTATGGGCTTTTTGAGCCATCAAACTATGGGCTTGAGCTTGGGCTTAAGTTTGTGGGCTTGAGCTTATGGGCCTTTTATGGCTCATTTGGCACAATTTGAGCGATTATTCCTCTCTGAGGTGTCGTTGCCACATGTCATGCTCCTATTTGCTGATAAAATTAAATATTAACCATATATCTATTTATTTTGAAATAAATTCCATTAATAAAATAGAAATATAATTAATTATTTAATTCATGATTTACACGTGGCGCATTTTCATTTGCTAACAATTTTAATTGTCTACAGATAGCATAGCGTAGAACTCGGGTCTCTAAAGGGACGAGGTGAGAAAACGACCGGAGGCCGGCCAAACTGGCCGAGGAACCGCCGCCGCCTCTTCACGCCGCCATCGCCGGTTGGCCGCCAATTTGTTGGCCGACGGACCACTTTTTGGCTATGAGCCCTTTAGATTTTGAGTTCCGGGCTATGTGTTCTACTAGCATACCGATTCTGTTTTTTCGTTTTTATTCGAAAAGTCAAAAACCCTCGTCTTGCTTCGATCTCCATTTTGATCGTATTGTTGCCTTGCATCATGGAATGTGACCCTAAAAGTTATTCCTTATTGTTACTGTAACAGCCCGCCAATCTAAAGTACGGGTTAGACGGGACTGTTACTATTAAACAGGGATTATGAACATAATGACCAATCACTTCTCAAGACTTCAAACTATTATAGATAAACACACAACGATTTCATACAAACTAGACCAACAGACCATTAACAAAAGGATTCACTGATCTGGAGGTAACATAAGTAATATCCAAAATAGTATAATAAAGTGTTTTGAACAGCGGAAAGCATGTGAATGCATATATGACGATATACATCCAAGGTGAACTATTAGCGACAAAAACTCCGACTGCTCAACACTTGTTCATCCCATCAGCAGCTCAACCTGCACATTTAAAAACAAACATGCAGGGCTAAGTACAAGATTGCACTTAGTGGACTCATGCCAAAATAATTTCATTTAATTACACTGCCCATTAGTATAACACGAGGATTTTAGTTGAGATAACTCGTGAATACCAAAATACTTTATCATTTCTCAAAAGATTCGCTGGCGGGCATTTTTCGATTCAGATGATCCGTATCATTCACATAACTGTTCATAACTGATCTCACGCCGTAGAAGTAGGCCTCCTTCTACCGATGCCGTGATCGGCCGAAGATGTTGCTAACGGCTCACAATCACATAGTCAGGGATTACGATCCGACTAGGATCCACGATCGCCGATGATGTTGCTAACGGCTCACAGTCACACACTGGTGTACACGTTAACCCTAGCCAGGAATTCTGCATCTGACTAGGATCCGATATCGATTTTAAAATTGGGAGCTACCCAATAACTGATTCACATTCATAGTTGGCTCGCCCAACAACATGATAGGATACATACGTTAAAACATAAATACTTTGGGCATGTAATTGAATAACAGTTCATAATCATTTTCAACTGAAAGCTTGTAAATAAATACGTTTCGAAGAAAGCATCGTAAATAAAAGGGTTTTCGAGTAAAGCCCACCTCGTATACGTAGGTCTTTATACTACGGTCTCCTTTTCCTACATCAATGCTTCGTCCACGTATCACCTTAACGTAAGAATTATTTTAGTATGTCGGTCACGTTCGATAGAGACGAACATAGTCTATAACGTTCTACGTATCAAATAAGGCTAACGTCGGACTTATTTTGACGTTTCCTAATCAATTGATGTCGATTATGAATTTTCTTAACTTATAAGAGATATTCATCTTTTTAGATATTATATGACGCTTTAATGCACTTTACGTAACGTAAGTTACATTGTTACTAAACGTCTACGTCACATAGATCACGTATTATCGATTGCGTGCCCGTTGACCTGGTCAACGATTTTGGTCAACTATTTTGACCAAGTCAACCAAAGTCAACAATGTTGACTTTGGTCAACAAAAGTCAACATTTGACTTTTTCAATTATTTATGAAATTTATTATTTTATGTGCAATTCTTGTTCCAAAAATTCCTATAAATTCATACTATGTCTAAAACATTATTTTAGATCATATTATGTAATTATACATGATAAAATAAATTTATAACTTTAATACACATAATATAAAGTTTTCGGCTATTATGAGTTAAATAGCTTAGACTTGTGCAAAAATTCCTATAAATTCACATGTCACACCATTTTATCATGTGATTAATAATATGTAATTACCTTAGTCAAATAAAATTTATATACCTTAGTATTATAACATAAGGTTTTCGGTTTCCTGATAAACCAAGCAAATGATTTTCAAAAATTCTAATAAATTCATATAACAATTAATCACCCTCAATTATGTTTACTATAACATAATTGTTATTTATTATGAATTATTGAATTTAATTTACCTAAGTCATGTTCGAAAATTTCAACTTAGGTCCAAATAATTTTTATAAATTTCAATAAATTCTCACAACCATATATTATGAATCTACACACTTAATATGCTATTATAACATTTAAACATGAATTATATCACAACATTTTATCTTATATATATATTTTGGTATTCATAAAATTATAAGCTATAGTTTTTCAAAAATTCTACATAAATTCATATAAGCATAATTAATACCCTAGATCATGATTTCATGTTCAAAACAACAATTAAAAATCATAATCATCAACATATGGTACCCCTAAGTTTTCGGTCCAAACATTAAATTTAACAACATGTTTAATTTTGTGATATAATTATAATACATGCTTAATAATATCATATAAACATAATATCTAAACATATTAACACAAGATCTAAAATTTTCGAAAATAATACATATAACTAAGATCATAACTTAAAATTTAACGGACGAAATTCGAAAATTCAAGCATGTATACGAAGATCGTAAGATTTCTAACCTTTTAATCGGTACGGATTTTGATCGGCAAGGTTTAATTGATCTAAGTTTGGGATTAAAATTTGATGAACACTCTCAAATTTCTCCTCACTATTTTCGGTACCTAAGGTTTGTAAATGGGAGGATGTTGTGCCTAAGTTATATTTATAGAGTTATACAAGTTGTAATGTAATTATTATACTAAAAATATCATCATCCACTTGTTAACAAAGTCAATAAAATCGGCACCTCCTCTATGCTATGAGACAAAATTAAATCTTTATCTTATACAACTCATTATGATGTGTTCTTATCCTTTAAGTTACAACTTGTATCATAGTTGTCATTTAATTAATTAAATAAGTTGTAACATTCATATATATATATATATAGGTATCGGCTATATCACATAGCCTAAAGTAGATTTTTATTTTTTTCTTTTATTATATCATATTATAATTTAATTATTAATTTATATCACAATTATCAAGAATTAAAAGAATTAATCACATTTGTACACCCATGTACCATTCTCGCCATGTTTAATTAAATAGGATGAATTTTATTATTTTCATATCATATACTATATTATTATTATAGTATAAAGTTACTTTAGAAAAGTCAAAATTTCAACTATCAAGTGGTCTTATCATATAGTATGAAATTAAAAATTTTCAACCTATTTTTCAACATTTTCGGCCCTCATATTAAATGAGCCATGGATTACTTGTTTTAATTGCTAATGATCTCTACTTTACACCTATTACATGATAAGATCCTAATCATAACATCTCATTAATTATAAGATGACAATATCACATAAAATCATAAAATTTTGTCAGCATTTTCGGTCCAACATGCACAAGGGTGATCCCACTTGTGCAAGTTGATGATACACCTCATTTTATCTATAATAATATTATATTAATATAATTAATATCATACATTATTAATTAGATAAGAATTAAATTAAAAATTCATACTTTAAAACCCAAAATTTCGAAAATTACTAAGGAAATTCCAAACATTTTATTTCCTTGTATAAAATAGATATTACATAATTATGTGACATATTATATGCCTTAGATAATAAATTTAATCATAGAAAAGTATTTAAAATAATTTAGATTCCAAAAACCCTAATTTCGATATATATTATTTCGAAAATTTCAAAATATTAAACATCTCATTCTTAATTTTTCTAACATTATTTAATGATAAATAATTCCCTTATATAATAAAATAATTATAGGAATTTGAATTTTATAATTCCGAGATCATATGCTAAAGTTATCGCATTATCTCTAAACGTAGACGTTTGAAACGTCTCTAAATTCTCATAGTTTAATTATCTCTAAAATGTTCAAAATAAAGTTTGTTACAACTTTATTTATTCCTATAGTAATAGAATTTGAAATTAAGCTTAGCTCGCTTAATAATATCAGAAGACGAATCGTCGAATTTATTCGACGTTAGAAAATTACGCTCAAAGGAATATTAGAAATTATATTCCTTAATTCACTAAGCATCGATGAATCTCATACGAAATTATCCAATTATGCTTGGTCAAAGTCAAGAGTTGACTAATTAAGATTTTAATTATTGAATTAATAATGCTAATTACGGAATTTATTATCGTAATTCAGTATTAAAACTACGGGATATTACAGTTACCAAGTACTTACCAGCATGATCGATATAGTTGTTGGATATGTAGATCTCTCCCAGTAGACGTTTTCGTCGGTATAGGTAGGTTATTTATTGAGTACATATTTTCTTACGACATGGACTTTCTTCGTTTTGTTTATATGAACTGTTTGCGAAAATGCATGATCCACTGAGTGCACTAGTACTCAGCCCAAAAGTTTTTTCAAATGATGTCAGGTTAATAAGCGGGCGGACGTGATGAGCGGTTGAGGAGGGTTGACTGTTCTCTATTTTGTTTTAAGTATGTTACGTTCCGATGCACGCTCTTAAGTGTGTATGCTTTGTTGCTATCATCTAGAAACTCAGTTGAGTTCTATGACTATTATATTTGAAGTATTTTAAGTTCAGTTGGTTTACGCTGTGATTTCTCTACCATTTTCTTTATTGCTTTTGATGGAGAGTGCGAGTAGTCGGCCCCTTTTAGACGCTTGGCCAAAGCCCTCATGTAGTAATCGAGACAGTAACGACCTCATGAGCGGAGCTGGTCAGCCAACTCCTTTTGGCGAGCTAGGCTCTCCGATACCATATCCTTTTCTTGACTTGAGGTGCAGTAGGACGTTCCTACCCCAATAGTTGTTATTGGTTGTCCGACTGTTTAGCCCCTGTGATTGTAGTCGATTGTATACGACGAACGTGGCGTGTAGAGCTTTCCGACACCAATGTTGTAAAGATGTGTTTGTTTGCTTATTTTCAGTTTCTGTTTCTTTTTGGATTTATCCTTTTATAGAGTAGATGCTACCCAATTTTTGGCATGTAAATGAACCTCATATGTAGATATGGTTTTTCCATTTCTTCTCCGATTCTTATTTCCAACCCCTAGTCATACCCCGGCATCCGTGTCTTCCCTCGGGAATTGGAACGTGACACATAGCATATCTTATACATCTTCTTGGGCCTAAATATGTGATCACATTTAATGAAATAAATTTGAAACTCCAAATCCTCTAACTTAAGACTTTTCGAAATGTTAAGGAAAAAATAGCAAAATATTTCCATAAATTCCTATAAATTCACATAACACTCTATATTAATGTAGGATCATTAATATCTAATAACATTAGACATAGAAAAATTTGACATCAAAATCTTTCATCCTATAGTTTTCAAAAAATTTGGAAAAATACCTAAACAATTTTCAAATTTCTAATCAATTCACACTATGCATTATTCTCATCATAAATCAACAATATACACTAATATCCATCATACACAAATCATACCTCAATAATTCATAAACTAAGATTTTTGAAAAAATAAATAAATGATTTCCAACATTTTCCAAAAATTACGAATTAATTCATACATGCTCAAACAATACTCATTATTATTAATTCATGCTCAAAACAACTATCTAAATCATGATCTCCTCCATATAAATCTCATATATCTCAAATATAATAAGAAAAATTTTAACATGCTCAACTTTGTACCAAATTCATAATATGTGCTCAAAACCATCATATAAATATATTTAATTAACAACCTAAACATTTAACAAAAATCCTCAAATTTCTCATAAAATAACCAAAGCATATAACTCCATTTTTCATGGATGGATTTCTCATTTTTTTTTTGTATATCTAAGTAGGTTAGACAATTTTAACCTTTTAATCGGAGTCGATCGTCGAAGAAATCGATTTTTCTAACTTGAAATTCAAGAAAAAATGGAAGAACACTTCTCCTATTTTCTGTAGTTTGGGTGAATGAAGAAAGAAAAACATCCCTTGATGATATATCCTCTTTATTCATGCTTTTTTTTAAAATATATTCTTTAGTCAACATAAAATAAATATATTCTTATCAAAAAAATAAATATCTTATCTTATCAACAAAATAAATATCTTTCACAATCAAACAAAAATAAATATCTTTCTTTAGTCAACAAAATTAAATATCTTATCTCACCAAATTTTCTCTTTTTCTTTCCCCTTTTTGTTTTTTTTTGGTCCAACACTAAATAAATAACACATGTCTCCATTTTTTTAATAATATAATATAATATAGATCTTAGGTGGTGATATAGTTCATGAAAAAAAGAATATGAACAATTCTATGTCTCAAAGTGATAATTTTGACAATCATTAGAAAAAAAAAGAAATTGTTTGTCCAATCCCTTTCTTTAACATATAAAAACATGTAAAATGAATATATAAAAAATGTCCTTGTTTCTTAAAACATTAATAGAACTTTCAAAATTAAAATTCTGTACACTTTATACTAAAAATTTTGAGTCATATAAATTCGTTAATAAGAAGTCGTACTCACTTTATTTTGTATTTCATTAAATGAAATTAAATTTCTAAGCTTCGTCGCATATAATAATGTAAGATTAATTATCGAAAATTAATCGTCATTTGAAAAATCTCTCTCAAAAGGAATAAAATATATATTCCTTGTTTTACTAATTTCTTAAAGTCATAATATAAAACTTCTCGCGTTATGGATAATTGAAATCGAGTTTCGATAAATTACTGTTCTGATTATCGAAACAAAATCATAATTAACGACTTAAATTATCATAAGTTAGTTTTAAACTATCGGGATATTACAATATAACACTTATTGTATTATTATAATTTTATAATTGTATGAGAACTTATTTTATTTTATGCATTACAATGTGTTATTTTTTATTTATTATATAAATTAAACTAAATATATTTGACTATAGAGCTTTAATTTTTTTTTATAATAATTAAGAATTGACTATCATCTAGCAAGATGATGAGTGGGAAAAGGTATGAGACTTTTCAGGTGTTACAAAGAAGATGCGAAAATGTTTCTACAACATTGCGTATTACACGAATTGGGCCGATCTCTCCTCCTAATTTCAAGTGGAACACAATCTGTACATGGAGTGAAGGCCCAGCAAACCCTTCTACAAATTGAGTTGGACCAACAATTGAATAAGCCCATTACGGTTAAGTAGTGCCTCGAATTCTCATCTTGGGCCATTTCCTAATTTATTTAAAAAAACTGGGGAATTAAGGGATGAAATTTTATTACCTAAAATCAGTTTTTAATTCTTTACTCATACGCACATCTCAAATTTTTTTCCCTCCAATACAAGCTTCTTTCCTATATTGATGAAGAAAAACCCTTCATCTCTTAACCCCCACCATTTACCCAAGCTTTAATCCTTACCCAAAAACACCCAGACCACATTGCCGCCCCAATCCTCCCGTCGCCGGCATCCATCTCTTTCGATTCTCTCTGCTTCAAGAAGAAGACTGCCCATTGTCGAGTATCAAACCCATCTCTAGGTTTTTGAGTTTTGCTTGGGGTCTTCATGTGCTAAAGATTTGGGGGTGAGCTCTAAATGGCTATGACAAAGATTTGAATTTTGAGGTGTCAAAAAACGAGTTTTTCAATACGTAATTTGTAGATGAAAAAAAACCGAAATTCTTCAAAATTCTTTTCAATCTAAAAATTCTTCAAAATATATATAAAGTGTATAATAAACCAATTTTGCACATTCATCAAAACAAAATTGCACAAAAATTAGAAAGAATCAAAGTAGATAAATAAAAAGAAGGTGATTCGAGTCGCAAGTTTCTTGGGGTGGGCCTATTATTGACCATAACATGATAAGTTCAAAATAGATTTTTGAATACTTAATTGTAGATGAAGAAAAAAAACTGAAATTCTTCAAAATATATATAAAATGTATAATATACCAATTTTGCATATTTATCAAAACAGAATTGCACAAAAATTAGAAAGAATCAAAGTATGAAAAAAAAAAAAATACAAGAAACGTGATTCGAGTCACAAGTTTCTTGAGGTGGACCCATTATTAACCGTAACATGATAAGTTAAAATTTAATTGCCACATACTAGCTGGCTGTTGTTTATCCTAACAAAAAAAATTGGGGAAAAGACAAAATGAAAAATAAACACTGTCAAGAGTGGGATTTGAACCCACGCCCTTTCGGACCAGTACCTGAAACTGGCGCCTTAGACCGCTCGGCCATCTTGACTGATGGTGTACATTTCTGTGGTATATATTTATATCTTTTTAATAATGATAATAATACATAAAATATAAATTGTTAAATAACTAATTGTTTTTAGTCGATCGAAAATGTGAACGTTTTATATGGCTGTATGAGTACTTGATGGTGTATTAGTGAATCTTTGCTTCCCATTCAACATAACATGTAGTGTTTTGTCAGTTCAAGTTTTCAGCTAATAATAATAGTAATAAAGTTATGGTTTTTCTATACATATTATGAATAATCTTGTTTTACAAAATTTGGTTTGTCTATTATATTGATATTATATATTTAATATAAGAAAAATAAAGATATATATATATATATATATATATATATATATATCACAATACAAGATTATATTGTACATTTATATAATATTAATTAAATTCTAACTTTTACGTGTATTTCATATATACCATTTAGCTAGTATTAAGTAAGCCAAAGTTATAGTACAATTGTCTAGACATGATCTTTTTTTGGTGGGGAGGCATTTATTTTAGATGATAATTTTTATAAATAAAATAATGGCCTTTAATACACGAAAGAGATATAGATCATTTTTAAATTGCATGGGAATTTTAAAATTGGTCATACAATATATTAACTTTTACTTGGTTTGGATTTTATCATTTCTCCAAATTTAAAGATGACAGAGATATCGAATTTTACTCTGAATTATATCAAAAGACTAATAATGATTCAATTACATACTGATACTTTAGAAATCAAGTCCATTTAGGCAAATTCTGATATTCATGTCAGCTTTAATTTGGTTGAACTTTAGTCTTGTGATAAAATCCAAACAAGTAAAATTCATGTATTGTATAACCAAGTTTAAAAATTATGCACAATTCCTAATATGGCCTATTGTTGGTGCATTTTACTAACCAATGGCCCCAAAAATAATTTAATTTGAACAAATTTAAGCAGTTGGGACATTTATATCCTCCAAACACTTAATCCAATATATTTTAAAATTCAAACTTTGACAAGAGTAGACACTATATCGAGTATCCACATTGATCAATCTAACACTAAGTAATAAAGATTTTTTGTTAATTAGCTGCAGTTACACCATTTCATAAAAAGGTCTGACCACTTTTTTTCTTATTACAACTCAAGTGTTCCAATTTCGTTGTTGAATACCTAATTGGGTGATTTCCATGATCTGATTGTACAACATCTACTATTTCTTGCACAATATGTGAAGAATCATCGGTCTGAAGAAGTTGCTCTTCGAAACTGACAAACCCAGAAAGATTGTATTTGTGGAACATGGAAGAAGCAACATCAGTTCTACTAGTGCTCGTTGCACCTCCGGCAGCTAATTAGTCAAGGTTTGACATTTACTTTTCATACATAACGTGCATCAATGGAGTTCACTATTCCAGATTAGTGAAGGTTTGACATTTACTTTTTATAATGGATAAAATATAAAAGATTACATATTTTTATCTTCATTACTAAGATTTCTCCAATCCTACCATTTTAATGAGGCAAAATATAATTATGAAGAACCTTGGATATCAAAAAGTTCCTGAGTAAATAATTAATCAGTCTATACTATATTTTATCTATCTCGGTTAATCTTCAATAATAAACTAATGCCTCATAAATAGGAAAAAAATAATATATGCTTATCTTTATTTACTAAAGCGGTTGAAACTTTAGAATATTTTAAGACCATTGATAATTTTATAATGTGAACTGACTTGTTCGATTCAAATTAATAAAAAATGATAAATATCACCTTAAATCTCATACTATACCCATTTTATCAAAAATATCCTGAACTTTAAAACTTATAATTTTAAACCTAAAACTATTAATATTTTATCAAAAATATCCTAAACTTTGAGAAGTACCATTTTAAAGCTTAAACTATTAATTTTTTATCAAAAAATATCCTACACTCATTTTTCAGCTCCCGAAATTGGACGATGGATATTTTTTGATGTGGCTCATTGGATATATCCCGTGTCCATTTTCTGCTTTCAAAATGTGATGTGGCTCATCGGATGAGAAGAAGATATTTCTCTTCCAATTTCGAGAGCTAAAATATGGATGTAAGATATTTTTGATAAAAAATTAATGGTTTGAGGTTTAAAGTGATACTTCTCAAATTTTAGGACATTTTTGATAAAATGTTAATAGTTTAGTGTTTAAAATGATTTTTTTAAACTTTGGAATATTTTTGATAAAATAAGTATAATTTGAGATTTAAAATGATATTTATCCAATGGAAAATAATGGAATTAAAAAAATTATAATGATAAAAATAAAAATACACAATCATGATAGTAAACTTTAATTCAGAATAAACATCCACATAGATCACACTTATAGCTGCAGGGACATTCCTGCTGGTGGAAACGAGTTGATACTCGTCCATCATCCAATCTGTCTTGATGCATTTGGCAACTCTGCCTCTGTAGAAAACCAAGGATTTCTTGAATCCAATGCACAACTTCATCCCAAGTTATGAATATATCGACCTATCAATTCCAGTGCCTTTCCAGAATCTCGATGTTGTAATGCGGTTGGGCCGCATGTCGTTCTTGTATTTACACTCACTCGGACAGTAGAAGTACTGATCTTTCTCCTCGGTAGATGTTAGTTCTATTTTAACAACGTGTTGTTAAAATTGTGAATATGTAAGAGAAAACGAAACCACATCCAAGTGAGGTTGAACTATACACTATACTGGGGCATTCAATTGATGGATGACATACATAATTAATATTGATAGATATAGTAGAATTGGACTACTCAGATTATTTAGTTTTGTGTTTGGAGTGTTTGATGAATTAAGATGCATGATAAATTGAAAGGTTATGACTAAAAATATAGCATAATACCAAGATTGTCTTTTTAATAAAATGGCCAAAACGAAAAAAATGCAAAAATTTGATAGCAAAAGAATCAAAAATAATTTGTGTGAGTATTTTTGGATTTTTTTTACTATTTTAAATTGAAGGATGACTAAATCAACCCAAATTTGGGATGATAAATTATCATCTAATTGGAGGATTGGAGCATACAATCAGTTTTTTTTTAATCACAGATTGGATCATTCAAACCAAATATGTGATTAAATTAGATTATATTATCAATCGAGGCTTATTAATCAAATCAAACATCCCTCATATGTTCATAATTATGTATGAAAATATAAAAATATTTCAATCTCGCTCCACCACAAATTAATAAAATTAAGGGCAAAGTTTTTGTCCCCTTACTCTCCAGGGCCTAGCTCTGCCATTCCAGCAGCTCCGGGGCCTAGCTCTGCATTGCCTAAAACCGGGCAATAACATATCGTTATCAATTCTTTTTGTATATTCTCTTGAATTAAGTCTCTTAAAAATGATAGCTAAAAGGAACTAATTAAGTAAAGGGCCATTTATTATTCGTTGAAGTACAAAACTATGATCTCAATGAGACTTCAAGTTTGGTTTGTGTGAATGAAGGCATGTTTCTATTGATTTCCATACTCTTAATTTGGATGTTTTCTCTTTGTATCTTTTTGCAGGCAAGATTAAAAGGACAAAGCAACCTTCTCATACACTGGATTTTTACCCAATTGATCTTCAAATTTAATTAGGCCCTTCAAACAGATATATTTATTTTTTAGATCATTGAATTAATATAGGACTTCAAATTATGTGATCACTGAAACTATTATCTTATTTTCTTTTTTTTATTCTTAGTATCTTATTTTCTGTGCCACTACATTATATGCTACAGTCCATAGACTTCATAAAAGAGTCTTATGTAAATGTGATTGCGTGTATAAATGTATAGTGAACATCCATTAAATTGATACGTTTTATTTTCTCAATAGACTTGTTTTGATGTGCTTCAAAGAATACCTAAAGCAAATGCAAATAATAATAAAATTCCATTGATTCAAGAGGGAATACCAGAAAAATACAGATGGGAAAATCAATAAATTGATCAATATTGCTAAAAGAAATCCAAAATGTTCTGGTACTGTATATATCTCTAATAATTTTTCATAGTTAATTCAATACCTTTTTAAGCATCTCAACTTGTCGACATTGTTTGAACATAATACAAACAAAGTAACTTATCTTGATATTCATAGCATACCAGACTAAGTGAGTGAAAGTCCAAAAAAGATTAAACCGTCTGCTGGAAACATCCTATTCATTTCATTCTTGCAACTTTAACCAAAAATTGCTTGTTAAAATTTCATTCTAAAAACAAACCAAAAATAAGGTGATAGAAGCATCTAGTTGGATCCTATAAAGGAAAACAAAAGATATTCATTTTTGAAAGAGCAATGAAAGTTACAAGGCATCATAAAAGCTACTTATTCTTCATCCTCTTCTTCATCACCACCACCAGCCTTCTTTGCAGCGGCTTTCTGGTTCTTTCGTTTGACTCTACCAGCACGACCACCACCGAAGGGACTAGTAAGCGAGAAGTCAATATGCTTCTGTGAATCGACTCTCACCAGGAAGGATGCCACATTCACAACCTGTCTCCCCACCCTGATATTATATAAGGAAATGAGAATATTACATGAACCTTCATAAACGTGATAAGAGGAGACGAATAGATACATAATTTTTATTATATATATATATAGCACAAGATACACTGACTAGGAAACAGAACTTAAACAGAAAAATGGATCCCAATAACCTTTCATATCATACAAATATAAAAAAAAGTGAGCAATATGACAATATCTTCATTCTAATATATCAAAGACCATGATCGAGCATTATGCACGCCTGAGACAGAGAGCTGTGGAATACATAACAATGTAAAACATGGGCCAAATTTGATATTAGATGTGTCGCACACAAATGAATATATATGCATGCAAGCCAGTTGAAAGGTTTAATTATATACGAAGATATTACCAAGAAAATGCACATATATATAAGAAGGTTGGATATATACGAAGATATCGCAAAGAAAATGCACAGATACGAGAAGGTCTGATAGATATGAAGTTATTACCAAGAAAATGCACAAACATGGAAGCATTAATACTAAAGACAAAAGACATTCCTCAGCTCATGGTAATTTATGCTTTTAATCCTCAGTTCAAATTTAATAAAACAACTACAAGTAGGTAAACAACCACCACAATTCTACATCAACAAAAGGGATTCAGCTAGAAAGTATTACCTAATATGCCTCTGTCTGATGAGCACACGAGCATGATGAATCGACTTGGCCATTCCAGCCTTGAACACGAGGGTCTGAAGGCGGCGTTCAAGAAAGTTCTCCACAGTGAGGGACAGCACATAATCGAGCTTGTTTTGGCTCTCGTCCAAAAGGCCATACCTATTCATCCTTCGAAGAAGGGCCTCGCCTTCAAAGATTCTGCGGGGATCCTTCTCGTCGAGGGTGAGAAGATTCCTAGCGTTGTTACGGATGCGACTCAACGCGTACTGCACCCTCCACAGCTCCCTCTTGCACCTGAGCCCATACTCTCCGACGAGCTTCAGCTCTGCATCCAATCGCTCCTTCTCATAAGGCCGACGAGGCTTCTTGAATGTCTTACCATCTACACCAAAGTTGATCATAAATAATTTTATAACATCAATCTACTATTTAATTAACAATCAAAAAGAAAATGAAATTGAAGAACTACATGCAATGATAGGACCGAAGAATCCGAATTTGAACATTTCAACATTCACAGAAAATCAAACTTGAACATCTCGAACAATCCTTAATTACTAAACATCATAACATAAACTAATGTAAAATGCACATAAACAGGAGTAAATGAAAAACAATGAAAGAAACAATTTCAGCTCGATCCTTAACTCAAATCCTAGATCTTAGTACCAAATCCAATACCACAAAATTACAGACTCGAGAAACTGCAGAAAAAATGCCTTGATAGAGCTTATCAGAGCCCAATTTACCTCAGACAAAACGAGCAAAAGCACGAAAGATGTACGTATACGGATAGAGGAGAACTTATAAGTACCAAATTACAGAGAGTATCTTACAGTTGCGGTAGAAACTAACGTGCACCATTGTAAGAAGCTAGGCGGCTGAAGAACTCGGAAGGTTTTGCAAAGAGGATCTGTTTAATATATGTCAAACCCTAAGCCATTTTCGGAGTGTGTAATTTGGGCCGGTGAGAACGGGTTGGGGCATGGCGACAGATTACGGGTTTGAACAGGGTTCTATTCATGACGTTTATGGGCTTTAGCCCTTTTCTTGTCTTTTTATTTGGAAGAAAGATGTAATTGTGTAAGGAAATCGAATGTCAATTATTGTAATTAGAGCTGGCAAAAACAAGTTCGTCAATTTTGGTCTGGGTTGGGTCCTAAATTTGAGGCACAACCAATTTTGGACTTGGCCGGGTCAGCTCAGAATGATCAATAGTTCGATTGGCTTAGGCAGAGTCAAATCGATAATTTTACACTATAAACAATACTTGGAATTAAAATATTCAACACCATCAAATTATTTCTTTATGTTTTCCACATGAAACTCCTCAATATATCCTTGCCCTTGAAATGACATTGAGAACTTGTTTAGTTCTCCTTATTATTTCAGTGAAAGAATCATCTATGAAGCATTGATTTTTATGGGTTGGATCAAAGCTTTTCCTATGCAATTGTCACAACTCTTAACAAACTTGTCTAAAAAATCTTAACAAATTCTTGCTTGTTTAAATCGAGCATTGCGGCTACAATCCTCATTGATGCTACCAATTCATCAAATGCCGCGTCTCGATCTTTGAATTTAACTTCATCGGTATCGAGCACTAATTTAAGGTAGATTTACCAAAATGTGTATCTCGTAGCTCATCCCATGTCATGTTCATCAAGGGAAGTTTTAAGATTACCTTTATTGCCTTCTAAAAAAAAATACATTTATCGCCTATAAAAACCAACCGATTATGAAGCTCCAATTATTTCTTTAAAATAAAACAATTGGGTGTATGGTTAGAGATCGACCATGGTAGTTTTTTTATATAAGAAAAAACTATCATAAGACCACGAATATCGATGACCAAAGACAATTGTGTCACCACAATTACAAAAAAAAAAGGAAAATTAATTTGGGGAGACCACCCACGGTCCAGCTAAGATCGGCCACAACCTTCTTTTTCCTCTCTAATTATGAGACACTTGTTAGGAATTATTCGTCCTCCAATTTTTTTTAGATATTAAGATAAAATTGTTATATCTTTTGTATATTATATTAAAATAAATAAAAATATCACAAAATTTATTTTACATTCTCTATAAATAGACACCAATATTGATATAGTTATATACACAATACAATTCTCTTTTCTTATCTACAAATAAAATCAGTTTTCACTTCTAAAAACTCCATTTTTCTCTCGTTTCCTATGGATCTCAATCTGAATTTTTTCTTAAACTCCAAAATTTTTAAATACTCCCAAGATTATTATCCAAACCTTGAAAATATCTAAAACTCAAAAAATCATGTAGTTCAGAACTACTATGAACCCCAAATTCCACCAAATCATACTCATTCTCCAATCTCTGAATATCGCCAAAGCCTCTAAAGATATCTCTCGAAGCTCATTTCAAGATGTTCGAAAAACACGAACAAACACTTCCAAGGTTATGCAAGGTTGGACAGATGAAAAAGACATATCACTAATCTCTTCTTACTGTATGATCAATGAGTGTCCAATTGTTGGTACCAACCAAAAAAGGTGATGTGTTATGGTGACACATTTCAATCAGATCAACACGCCGAGAAACCAATATGCAACTTGGCAAAAAAAGATCCACATAGTCATTGAGAAATCATTTTAAACTACTCAACATAAATGTGACCACATGGATTGGTGCATACAACGAAACATATAATCTAAAAACATCTGGAATGTCCAATAATGATGTTGAGATGGAGGCACAAACAATTTATGGACTTTCTAAGTTTTTGCACCGAGAGGTTTTTGAACAAGTTATGCGTCACCATACAAAGTGAGAATTAAGATTGGAGGGAATCCAAACGATGAAGATAACACTGAAGAAGATCGTGGCAGTTCGAAAACATCAAGAACCGATGAAGATGGATCAGATCCAACCGAATCAACTCCAGAAACTCCAATTAGTCGTTCTTCAATTATTAGTCATCCTATTGGTAAAGATAAGGCTACAACCAAAAGGAAAGGAAAAGCCACAACATCATAATCTTCGTTTATTCTAAATGATTTTACTATAGAACTTCGTGGGATGAGGATTGCACGTGAAAAAGAAATTGACGTAATGTCAAGAAAAAAATAAGGTAATATTAAGAAGGACAGACATGGATGCATTTATTGCATTGATGAGCAAAAGTCACTTATCTCCACAAGAGGAAGAACTGAAAGTGATGCAATTATTTCCAAACTAATCATACTTTATTTGCTTGTAATTTTAGTTTTATGTCATTTCAATTATTGTGTCACAGCCCGACTACTTAATCAAGTAATTAGGCCATGACTTGGGGTTAAGAAGGAAGTTCTGATAATTAATAACGTCAACAATGATCAAAAAATTTCAAAAGACCGATAGGGTACCAACTTTCATCAAGAAGGATTCAAATGTTTATAGACTAAAGAAATAAAATGGAATTGAACAAAGGATGATTCTAAATCTTCACATCACAATAAATAATCTAATTAAGAACAATGGTGGAAGATAGAAAATCCAAACGGAATAACAAATATCGAGAATGGAGATATTCAAGCATGCTTCGACAATTTTAAAATTTTTCAACCTTTTAAAACATGGTTTAACAATGATCTAATAACATAATATTGAATCCAACGGAAACAATTCTGAGCATTCGAGTAAATTCTTATTCACGGAGCATTGAACATGATCACATAAGCAAATAAAGGCCAAAGTTCGACAACAGAAGTGTGGCTGAGAATTATGTATGACGACATAACTCTCTGGGCAACAAGACATGTTGAAATCAAATAAACGACATGGACAATTAAACATGCTATCATGAATCAATTCAATTAGAGAAGCTCTTTTGCGCAGCATTCAATTCCAGCATCCTCTCAAGCTCAACCTGCATATTTAGAAATATATGCAGGGCGTGAGTACAAAAATGCACTCAGTGGGTAATCGCCAAAAACATAAAAATAAACTTTGCCCTTAGAGCTATATACTTGACTTGCCATAACATATGCTTTCATAAATAAATACTTACTTGATTTTATTCTCATAATATCATAACATATGCATATGCATGTTTCATGACTGCATGTAACTTTCTCTTTTCATTCCCATATCCACGAATTATTTCTGCGTGTTGAGAAGTAGGCCTCCTTCTCAAACACCTTAACATCACACCCGAGTTGGTCCCGAAGGTTACCAACTACGGTCATACCCGACGTCAGTCATTTCTTTCTTTCTTTCTTTTTCTTTCTTTCTCGTGGATAGGTAGTGCATTATGCTTATGCTCATGCTCAAAACTTTGGCAAGTCAATCAACTTTGAACTTTGCAAATAAATGCATATCATATCATATTATCTTCTATGCAAAAGCGTATCATATCATTTGAAAGTATATAAAAGCATAAGCATATCATTATAGAAAATATTTATACCCACCTGGCGACAGTCACTCGGGACTGTACCTTACGTCTTCCACTTCTTTCTTCTTCCCATTTGGTCCATCAATCCACATAGAACGACATAAGAGCCTATCAAGAACCAAACAAGAACATGACTTATCTTAGTCGTCGACACAACTATATTTCTCTATATCAAGATGCATGGTTATCAATACTTAGGTCATTGCATTCTCTAATCTCTTATTAACGAACAAACTCTATCGAAATTTCGGCAGAGTAACGTTTATAAAACGCATCGCCATTTAATACCAATTCAACCAGATTCATCCCAAACTTCACCAATTCATCACCATATATTTATATAAGCATAGAAAACTTAATAACAAGCTTCAACTATCCAATCTTAGCCAAAAACTTAACGGCCCCTTAAGACATACTTATGCCCAACCTCAAACGTCACATGAGACGTCATCCAACTCCAACAACCTCTATACATGCTCAATTATCATCAAAGATCATCAATCTATCAACAAAACACAAAAATCAACACTTTGGTATTGAAAACTCATTTTCGCCGACAAACTAAAATTTTACAACTTTTGAATACGTCGGCCGAAAAATCCGAATAAATCATTTTAAGCATGATTCATATCATAGAATCCAAATATGAAGTCAAAATGATCAATTAAAATAAAAAATCCAAGAATATAATGGCTAGGGTTTTCGGCCAATTTGGGAATTTCAACATAGTTTCGATTTCAAACGTTTTTCTTGTTCCAAACATGTTTATATCAATCCAATAACACATATATGAAGGCAATTTAAACATATAAACATCATATACTCAAGATCATGGCACCTCATATTTTCAAAAATTTCATGAATTTCCAAACAATAAACATATGCTTCACAAATTCAACGTTAAACAATACGTAGACGTCAAATCTATCATAATATCAACAAATAATCAACAAAACATAATCCTTCATAATTTATTCCAAATGACCGAAAATGTGATATACACATATGCTCATGATTTTAAATTTTTCAATCCGTAGATGTGTTCTAGAGACGAGACTATACATCGTTTCGAAGACGGATCGAAAATTCAACGGCTGGATCTTCCTATTTTTCTCTTGGAAATTTTGAAAATTAGTGTGTGTGTGAGTGTGTGTGGACGTGAGTTTGAGGATCAAAAATGAAGATGAATAGTATTATTTCATATTTCTATGCATTTAATCTTATGTAATAATTTAATTTATTTTTATTTTCTTTAAATAAGTGATTATTCATCACTTATCTAGAAACCTTTTTCTTTCTTTTCTTTTTCTCATTTTCTTTAGTAAATAAATAATAGCTTTTCCTTGCAAATTAAATATAATAATTGTAAAATAATGCATAACGTTTCTATAGAAATAAATCGAAACTAATTATCTGATAAAATAATCTCTACTTGAATCTTTGCTTTTGAACTCAATAATATATCATAAACATCAAAATATAATTATACAGATATATTCTTGACTCCAAAAATCATTTTAAATATTCTGCTCTTAATTCGAGCTTAATCGGCAAACGCCGACGTCACAAAAGCATAGATTTTGAAATTCCCAATTTTCTAAAATCAAGACTTCATTGAGCATGTATTTATCATCTCAAGACCCTTGGAATCTAGGTCTTCTTATTCTAAATAAGATCTAAGAATCTTATCTCGGATTCTGCCTCAACTTTATCTTCTCAACTCGAAGCTTAACGTAAAAGCTTCTAACTTAAACAACTATTTCTTAAGGATGCAATGCCCTTCTTATAAAACTCTTAAATCGCAGCTAATCTCTGCTACAGAAAATGCAGGGTATTACATATTGTCTTGCAGTAATTTTCAATTTATGTTATTTTATTTTCATGTAATTTCATTTCATGTATTTTTAGTTAATGCAATTTCAGTTATCATCTAAACTACTTTGTCAACTTGCATTATTTTTTAGATTAGATGTGTTTCGTAGAGTCACATGTACTATGCTTTTTGGCTCTTGATGCTTTGCATTACATCACATCATCTTTTTACTCTTGAATTTTTGGAGACTCAATTGTAATTTTATTTTGACTTGGAGCTCTGTAGAGACACATAATCTTTTTTTTTTTTTGCAGAGAGTCACAAGCACTTTTTTTTTTGCAGCTTTGCAGAGACTCACATGCATTTTTTTTTTGGCTTTTGGATCTTTGTTGCCTTTCGATGCTTGGACAAAATAATTGATTTAAGATTGTATACAAATATCCCCAAATACACATTTGTTGCATATTCATTTCCAGCTCAAAAATCAAATTCACGCACCTAAAAAAATGTCTTCAAGTTCTAGTTTCAATGTTTCCTATTTCCTCGAGTTCGATGAATAGGAAGAACATGTGGCTGAAGAAAATCAATGATTTGATTGCATCCTTGAGGATGTATCCATTCACGTAGCAACTATGTCATTACAATCCACAAACCACATAATCAGTGCAACACAGAGGTTCATTGAACTGAAACGCGAGAAAGGTCACGAAAGTTTGTTCGAGAAGTACTTTTTCAGACGATCCAATCTATCATTCAGAAGTTTTTCAAATGAGGTTTGTATGCAAAAACCATTGTTCGAACGTATAATGAACAAAATTGTTGCCACCGATGATTTTTTTCAACAAAAACATGGTGTCATCAGTTGTTTGGGTATGTCTTCGATTTAGAAATATACTACAGCTATGAGGGTGTTGGCCTGAATAATAGGGGTAGACTTGGATAATGATTACCTACGAATGAGTGCACAAACCATAAGAAAGTAGGTTACTAAATTCGTCGAATGTGTAATTTCTAACTTTGGTGATGAGTACTTGAGAAAGCCCACTGAATAAGACATGACATATCTTCTGCAAGTCGGTGAGGAATATGGTTTTCCAATTATGCTAGGTAGTATTGGTTGTATGCATTGGGAATAGAAAAATTGTCCTACTGCTTGGGCAGTGCAATATGCAGGGAGAAGTGGCAAGCCAACAATCCTTTTAGAGCGGATTGATCGTCAAGACTTATGGATCCGCATGTATTTTTGCAACTCCAGGTTCGAGAAATGATATCAATGTACTTAAACAATCTCACATTTTTAGTGATATCTTGGAAGGCCGAGCATCAAAGGTTAGTTATATCGTTAATGGTCATGAATATAATACGAGATATTATCTCACCGATGACATATATCCTCGATGGGCAGCATTTGTAAAATCTATTAATTGTCTACAATTTTGGAAGAACCATTTGTTTACTCAACATCAAGAGGCTGCACGAAAAGATGTTGAGCGAGCATTTAGCGTTCTACATGCTTGTTTCGCTTTTATTAAGCTACCATATCATATTTGCGATCATGATATGATGGAAAAAACAATGATTTCTTTTATTATCATGCACAATATAATAGTGCAAGATGAACGATACACTTATCTAAACTATCACGATCCCATGGATTTTACATAAGCTTGACCTACGCAGAATAACATAAAAATGGAGATGAAGAAGATAATGATGATCTAAATTTTGAATTCTCCATAAAGCGAATTGCAAGTCTAGCCAGCTATATGACAAATAAGTCACAACTTCGCAATAGGGATGCTCATAACGCTCTTAAAAACAACTTTATCGAGCATATATGGTAAAAATTCAGTGATGACAACTAAATATGTAATCTTTGTCATTTTTTTAAAGTATCGGTTGTTTATTTCAATTGTTGTAATTTCTATTCTTGGTTTGTCATGTTTTCTATTTCTATTAATGAGTGACTGATGGTCCCTGGGGGGTTCGTACTGGTGTATGGAGAGGGGAGATACATTAGTTAAGGCAAATTAAAAGTTTTCTTTTCTCAAGATTGGACTTTTTACTTTATCAATAGCTATCAGTTAACTGAAGTCAATTTAGTACTGTGTTAGTACTGATGATCAGTTCAAAAATGGGAGTCTTGTGAAGAGTGATATCAGTTAGCAAACCTACTGATTGCTAAGGCAGTTGGACTCATAACTAATATGGGTTATAGAATGTGGTGGTTACCTTTGACCTTTATTGAAAAATCAAACTGGCAGAAAAGACTTAGTCAAATATGGGTTGTCAATTTTTTGTTTGTCTCTTTAGTATCAAACTAATACTGATAGAGTGTTTCAAAACAATGTTGTGTTGCGTTTGCTGGTGATGTTCAGTTCAATAAAATACAAACTAAATAAAATACTGATAATAAAAACACTTAGTTTTTACGTGGTTCGGAGAGATCAACTCATATATCCACGAATTGATTGCTCAATCAATCCACTAGCTGTGATTTGATCTTACTTACGGGTACAAGATGTAAACCTAAATATAGACTTTAACCTTTTCTATATCCTGCCTACTTGACATTCCTCCTACGCTTGCTGGTGCTAGTGATAGAGTCTGAGGTTCGTTGGTTCAAGAGTTGTCCAAGAAACCCATTGGAGATGGCGGTCCAACCAGTCCATGAGCGGTCAATTTAATTATGACGAATGGGCTTGATTTTTGAAGATTTTTTAGCATTTTATTTTGTGGCATATGTAGGCCATGTTTTTATGCATTTTCGTAGCCCATTTATATTATCTAGTTTCCTAGTTTATTTAGGTCTCTTCTTGTAATTAGTTTCCTTCTTTGATAATGAGTCATTCTTTGATAAGGAGTCCTTCTTTGATAAGGAGTCCTTCTTTGTAATATCCTATATATAGGCTTGTATTATTCACGAAATATTCAGCTTTTGATTTCCAATATATTTGAGTTTTATTCTCTCTTCAATAGCTCTTCAAATTTCTTGAGATTTGCCAAGTAATTCAATCATCGACGTATCGACGAGACATTCATCCATCGTTCGTATGTCATTTATCGTCCCCGAGTTGCTGTGTCAACTTCATGTTTGGGTATAGGCGACATACTGAACTATATCACTTCTTGGGTTAGATTCATAGGTTTTGGGATTTCCAGCGGTTTACGTTCAAAAATCTTCCGTTCGCGTGTCATTAGATCCTTCATACCAGCGAGGTTTATATCAGCTAGGAAACCTCTGACTGCTTCGGGTGCAGTCAACCTAACTTCTTGCTTATAGATGCAAGACAACTGTCACAGCCCAAGTTCTTAATCAAGAGATTAGACTGTGACTAATGACTAAATATGAACTATTGGGACTAATGATATAGAAAGAATCCATAAGGCTTTATGACAATAATATATGGAAGGTAAGTAATGGGTGACGCCAATGGATGTATAATTTCAATTAGAACGAAACAATTTATTTTTACAAGGTCGAATAAATAAAAGGAATAGCAAAGGCAGGATAATCAATAACATTCGATCTTTAATCCAAAAAGGGTTTTTTCAACTTTGCAACAACAACTTAACGATCAATCAATTCAGAGTATGGCAACAGAAATTACAATTGAGTCATATGTATGAGGGCATATAACTCTGGGCAGCAAAATATAACAATACGCATAGGTTTCCAATTTAACAACAAGACAACAGGATTAGTAATGTTATATCAAGATAAACAAACATCAGAATAGCCCCTAAATCCTAAGTACGATTTAGCAGGGCTAATACTTGGAATAATAATTAAGGAAACTTTATCCAATATATATATATAAGACTCATATGTTCAGATGTATTCAACTAATCAACATCATAAGATAAATTAATTCAATTGCAGCGGAAAAACGTGTGAATACACATATGACGATGTTTATTCAAGGTTTCTAAATATATTGTATTCAAAATGGGTTCGACCGCCCGACGCATCTCCATCCATCATCGCTCAACCCGCACATTTAAAACAAACATGCGGTGAGTACAAGATTGCACTCGATGGCTCATGCCAAAATAATTTATCACATTTGAATTACTCGCCCCATCACAAGAATAATACGAGGTTTTAATTCAAAATACCGTGCTTACTAAATATTTTCTTTCATTTTCCATAAAGATTAAATCTCTACAGACATTTTCCTTGTATGTATGATCCATATCCACCACAATAATTCATTCCACAACAATTTCCTGCGCTGGAGAGGAGGCCTCCTCTCACAGACGCCGTGACCGGCCGAGCACCCTTTTAGCACATAGTCACAAAATAATCCGTGCACAAAATCCAGGCCATCTCAGCACAGGATACGAATTCTCCATCATCCTTGGGGGTACTTCCAAGAATACGAATTCAAGCATGTCATAAAGTGGGAGCTACCCAACATTATGCATCAACAATCATGAATTGGATACATACATAAAACATAAATATTTTGGGCAGGTAATTAAATAAATCAGTTCATAAATATTTGCTTGCAATAAAGTATCATAAATAAATCATTTGATAAGTTCTATCAATTTGAGTATAGTAAAGCCCACCTTTACTTTTGAACTTCGAATTTCGATACACGTGTTCTCCTCTGGTTGCGTGTGAGCCTTCACGTCCCACCTTTACGCAAAAATTTACGTTTAGCACGTTGGCACGCTTTTTGAGATTTTCAAAGTTCATTCAACTTTGATAAATAGAATAATCCGAAGTTTTAATAAACTTTAATATGTCGTTTCAATGCGTATTTCAATAAAAATAATTCTCGTATTTCGAGAGAGACGTAATATGATTTACAGTCTCATTTTAACCTTTTAGGTTAAATAATTAATGTATAATAACGTTATTCAATAAAATGATTTCAATTATGAAATCTTTTCTCACAATTGAGATATTCAAATAAAAGTAATACGTTTTTCGCGTATTAGCGTATTTAACGAACGTATTTCGTACGTCAATTTCGAAAGTCAACCTCTTTGACTTTTCGTTATAAAACTTCAATAAATATATTTTAATGAATAAATTCAATATAAATCGATTTTTAATCGATTTCTTTTCATAAAGCTTTAATCCTCGATTTTCACGAATCGATAAACTTGATTAATATTTTCTTTCAATATTAATCTTTTAATACTTTAAGCATTATTTTATGCTTTTAACGTTATTTGATATAACGCTTCATCGTAAACATAATATACTATGTTTAATAATCCTCAAAATTCAATTATGTCTAATATGATTTTTAGACATATAATATTTTATTTTTCATGATATTAAGGAATTAAAATCCTTAATATACTTAATCAAAGCTTACGGTTTTAAGCTTAAATTTTCAATCATCTTTCAAATTTTTTTCTAAATTCATATAGTGCACTATATTATCATATTATCACTAATATGTATTAACATTAGCTATAGGAAAATTGAACATCACCCTTCCTACACTTATGGTTCTCGATTTTTTCCCAAAATTTCCAAATAATTTTCTAAAATTCTAATTAAATTCATGCTACCCATAATTATCATCCTATATCATTAGTATAACATAATTTCCAACATTTACAATTCACAATTAAATTCCCAACCTTAGTAGGTCTCAAAATTTCTCCAACATGAGTTTATATTTTCTAAAATTCTAACAAATTCTCATAACACCTAATTAAGGCCATACAACATTAATATGCTATAATCTTACTTAAACTTAATTTCTACCTTAACATATCATCTTTAATTATTTTCGCAATTACAAAACAATTGCATATAATTTCTAAAATTTTCCAAATAATTCACTGAGTTCTATTATCACCATAGATCACTAATCCATCAACAATTCAACTCTAGTAATTTTCGATCATCATAGAAAAATCATAACATGCTTAGCTTGCACTTAAATTATAACATATGATAATACTTAACAATAAAACAATATTAACAAGCCACTAATCATTATAACATTATTCCTCTCATTTTTACATTAATAACCTATACATATATAATAAAATCAAACGGTTGGAATTCAAAATTTTAACGATAAATAGAGCTCGCTCAATGCCTAACCTTTAATCGGCTTGGATTATTTGTGCAAAGGATTTATGATCAAAGGATTGGGGTTTTTATTTGAAGAACTCTCTTTCTTTTACTCACTTTCACTCACGGCAGTAGCAAGTTTTTTTTTTTCTTTGGAAATGAGAATGCTTTGTTTGATGACATACTATCACTTAAGTGTTAAAACTAAAGAAATAATAAAACTTAGCACCCAACTCAATACCTCTCGGTCACTCTTCTCACAAACAATTGCAAGCAAAATTTTAATGCACTACTTTATGACTCACCACAATTATGTCATCATAGTAAGTGTTCTTACACCATTTTGAACAAAACAAAGAAATTTTCTTTGACTTGGATACATGTACCGTCGGTTCTCTCTCAATTTACCAAGGGAAGGCTTTTTAATTAGCCTCATACTACACAATTAATATCTACACTCTTATTCATGCAACACATCATCAAAAGGTGTTTTGATTTTTCTTCTAACCTATTTTGGAAGCAAACTCACGGTTATTTTCTCATCATAAGCCTCCACTTGGCACTTTTGGAATTATAAGTGCCAAAATTTGATTTTCAAGCTATAAGTAGTTATATATCATAATATATGTCTTAGATGATAAATTATATCGCAGGAAAAATTATTAGAATTATTTCATGTGTGAAAACCCTAATTTTCGAAATTAGAGTTTTCGAAAATTATACTTTGTTCAATAATTATTCCTTAATTCTCTAGATTATTCTAATGCTAAATAATACTTTATTACATAAAATAATCATAGGAATTTAAATATTATAATTCCTTGATCATTTGTAATAATACCGCCTTTTAAGCTTCGCTTTGCATGGCACGCTTTTCGAGAAAAGGTCAAAGGTTGACTTTTGTTTCGGTGATGCGACCGTCACGAAACCTCAAAGCGTTGTGAAGAGTGTCTTATGACTAATTCATAGACACTAAGTATGCAGTTTTCACCACCCATGAAGGTTCGCACTCCGGAAGTTATCAAAACCGGACTTTTCATTGGTCTTTAAAAGCATATCTTGTTTATAGTCATTGTGTCCGTATTTTATTTCGTGTCCATGGGTACCAAGTTTGCTAAATTTGAGTCCGTTTGCAAAGTTGCGTGCATTTTTTGCGTTGTTGAAAAAGCGGTCATTGCAAGCAATAAGAATCAATTTTCCTATAAATAGAGGCTAGGGCTTCATTTTCAACGCTCATTTCCTTCGTCTCCGTGTTTACGGAAGAGCCGAGCAGCTCAGTGCACCGCGAAGTCACCGAGGAGTGGGGATCGAGCGGGGAGGCCACGGCGGCGCCATTCTTGGCCGCCGAGCCACCACCGCCGATCAACCACCCCGCAGCCCGTTTTCGGTTTTTGTCCTTTTCTTGTTTTGATTCCGCCTTTTAGTAGATCGATAGCATAGAACTCGGGATTCTAAAGGACGAGGCGGGAAACGGCCGGAGGCCTACCGTTGCCAAAACCGCCGCCCCCACTCACGCCGCCGTGAGCTTGTGGTCACGATTTGGTGGCCACCGAGCCACCTTTTGCTACGGGTCCTTTAGGTTTTGAGTTCCGGCCATGCATTCTACTAAAGTACCGATTCTTTTCTCGTTTTTCGCTTCGCACGTCGGGATGTTTTCCGCCGCTTGAGTTTTCTAAAGGAAGACATGCCCGGTTATCCATTTTCAACGCCGCTTGTCATTCCATGTTCGTCGTTATGCATATTGCTTATGTTTCCATTTTCATGCATCGATTTTGGATGGTTTATCCTAGATCCGAGGATAGCATCGATTTTGAAGCTTCTTCACCGCTAAGATTTGAGTCAACTTGCATGCACGCATATTTTGAAGGTACCCTATTATAGATCTTGATGTCCCGAATATATTTCCTTACGATCGAGTTGATTTGAAAACCCGGAGAGTGCCAAATGTGGGTTCGTAAAGTCGAAACCCTAGTTTTGCTACGATCGTCGTTGATCACGTTGTTGCTTTGCTTTGTGGAAGTAACCCCAAAAGTTGTTCCGTCTTGTTACCGTGTACCTACCAAAGCGATCGGTGAAGTCATCGGATCCGTAGATATCTCCCGCCGACGTTTTCTGCTCGTGTTGGGTTATATATGCTTATTTTGAGTTATTTACTCGATATTTCAAAATAAAACATGTCGCCGTAGAAATGTTTTTGTGAAATTATTATCGTTCTCGATCCAAGATATGGTTCTATCATGGTTGTGCACGGATCTCTATTCAGTGGGTTGATCACCATCTCGAGTATTGATCATAAAGGATAGACCCCAACACGTGGTTATGGTTCCGGGATAGACCCCAAGTCCACACGGAAAAGGTAATGAGGTGGTTATGGTTCGATGGGATTTGATCAAGTCCACACCGAGTTAGCCATACCGGATACGCTCGCAATGATCGGATATGTTCCGGCCGAATGAATGTCATGTGACGGGTGGCAGGATACGCCCGAGCCGTGGTTCATGGTTCTATGATGGGAGTAACAAGAATAACGGATCGTATCGAAAATGAAAATCTATTTTGCTTACTTAGAAGTGGATTTACGCTTTAAAACCTTCTAAGGTAAGTGCTCTAAACACGGCTTCATGATTCTTTTCGATTTATGATAAAACCCCACCGAGTGCGCTAGTACTCACCCCAAACTCTTTTTCAAATCTTTTCACGGATGGAGGAGGTCGGAGGCGACGGGGTGGAGCTACGGGTTCTTCATGCTATGCTTCCGCGATGTCAGGTTATATACGCACTCGATAACTATGTATTCTTGTCCCTTATTTGCTTTTTGATTGGGAACAAGATTTGTTATGTTATTCTCACGCGAGTCTCGACACGAGCATGCTATGTGGTTGACCGGTCTAGTCGATGTGATGTAATGCTATTTTGCTTTCTTGCATTACTTATAATAAACCAAGATCATGTTTTTCGAGGTTATGTTATCGATATTATTCATTGGTGGATTGTTTGTGCACCCTCCCTTCGTGATATGTCCTAGTTATAGAAGAGATCGCCCGATTTCATGGTCTCATCTTCTTATCATGTATGTTATATGTATCCTTCTTCCCCGCTTAACCCTCACCCTAATCACACCCCGCATCGTGCCTTCCTGAATTGGGCGTGTGACTTGGTATCGTGAGCGGTTTTCGGCATTGGGTATCTAAGTTATCGATACCACTTGGCATCGAGCAACGATCTTTGTTTCGACATCTAGCTTTGTTATCGATACCACTTGTATCGAGCGAGGTTCTTCGCCCCGACATCTATCTTTGTTATCCGATATCAAAGCGCTTTGTTTGCTTTATATCATGTGCGTTTTGAAATCGAGTGTTTAGAACTTGTTCTTCTAAACTGCTTATCGTGCACTGCCTACCCCTCACCACCGTCATCCTCCTTTAAAAAGGGGATGAGGTATGTGTTTATTTGCTGATGCTTTATGTGGCTATGTGATGCTTGATGTGATCTTGGTTTCATGTGCTTTGGCATGGTAAGAGTTTACGCGATGTAAACGTGATGTGGATGAGGTATGGTTGAATGGTGATGTGGATGTGGAAGTGATTGTTGATGGAACAAAAGGGCCTGTGTGGCTGTGATATGAAAATCGTTTATATGATATGATGTGATTAATGTGATCACGTATGGTTGATGTAAGTCTATGTGTTTACATAGCAATATATTGTTGATTGAAAATCTTGTTTATTTTGATAAACGAGTGCTTGTAAGTGAATTCTGTATTTGCTTACGTGATTATATCGATATTGATATTGATATGTGTTGAAATGAACATGTGTATGAGACATGATTTCCCAGATGACTGGGATAGTAAAGGAAACATGAATATTTGTTGTTATGTTGATAAACTAACATGTAGGTTTATGGATATTCAGCCGCCGCATAACGTTGGTTAAGATCTCACTGAATGGATGAGCATATCCAGTAAAATCGTGGAATGTACCCGGATTATTCATGAGCCATTGGGAGTATTTCGGGAAGATTTGTTGGGTTATGGAGAAAGGTTCGAGGCAGTGGGAAAGTGTCGTATCACGAGGCCTACTATCGGATGGCGAAAGGCTACCGACGGATGGCAACCGTGGGCTAGAAAGCAAGGACATGTGTTGTTCGAGACGGGATCCTATCACGAGGCACCTTACCTTGGACTTTACCGAGTTCGCCGCCGAGTATGGAGACGATGGGACGCACCACCGAGGTATACCATCCGAGGAGGATGTGGTTGCGAGAGACTCGAGGACCGATCCGGATCGATGATAGGGATGATGTTCCCAAGAGCCATTGGGAGAACAACCATCAATCAGCGATCGCCAAAGGCAACAGATACACCAGTCACTACACCTCCATCAACGATCCTTACCTTCCGGAGGACCGGAATGACTTTGAGGAGAACTTCGTGACGAGGTATTGTCCGTCCGGCGGTGGCAACGAAAGCCCGTGATCGATCTTCATGCCACCGAACGTATGCCGATCTACCGCATCCAGGAAGACGACTACGAGGAAGAAGAGGAGGACCCGGATGAGAACGAGGAGGATAGTGAGGATTCGGAGGACCCGGTGATCCAGATAGCCGACGACTACGACGAGATCGGGCACATTGAGGAAGCGGCAAGCGCTGAGATGTGGACTCGAGCACGCTTTCACCGATACTCGAGCAATCGTAGCACGGCTTGATGGGATCATACCAAGAGAGGCTTGCTTCCATGCAGATCGCTTCAAGCGGCGGCCGACCAAGCCCCGATTGGAAGGAAAGGAAGATGAGGAGAGACAGAATGGAACCGCTGGGACGAGCGGGGAATAGTAGACGGATATGGAGGACAGGGATCTAGGTAGTCGGTGTGTACAGTGACAGTCGCAGAGTCTGCTAGAAGCATGGACAGAGCGGCATCTTTTGTGATGGACCGAGTCGATTCTTTTGCTCACATCGACCTTTTTCGATCGACATACCTTGATCTTGTATTTTGTGATCCTTCATGGACACTGAATATTACTGATACTAACGCTGTCTATGACAGGATGTTTATGTTTTGATGCTTATATGTGATATGAGCTATGCCATGATGATATATGATCTATGTGATGTGTGATGATGATGTTATGTGAAATGCATAACGATGATATGTTGACAGGATTGCATGATTATATGTGATCGTGCGTGATATGTGATATATGTGATGATATGTGATATGGGTGATGATATATGTTATGCGATGATACCCGGTTATCTATGCGAAAGCATTTCTAATGTTTCAAACGTCGGTACAGAATGCCGAGAACAAGGAACCAGAGGAACAATAATGTGGAAGAAGCCCAGAACCACCTTTGGTTCGCCGCATGCGATCGAGAGTTTTCGCAGCGTAATCCCCTACGTTCGACGGTCTCGCGAACCGATCGACGCCGAGAACCGGATACGATCCACGAAAGGATCTTGAATACATCGGCTGCGAAGCGTAAAAGCTGAATTGCGCGATCTTTCGCCTAACCGACGAGGCCGATTTCGGGAATCGGTGAGAAGGACCCAACACCGTGGCGATGGGCAAGGTATCGTGGGAAGATTTCAAGGAAGAACTCATGGAAAGTACGTGCTCGGGCGCTTACGCAGAGAAGGCAAAACGAGTTCCGGAATCTTCGCGAGGAAGAAGGACGGTCACCGAGTACGATCGCCGCTCAATCGCATCACGTTACGCCACGCACTGTTGGCAATCGAGGTCGCCAGGCGCATGTGTTCAGAGAGGACTCCACCGAGATCGAATTTCGCCGTCGATCGGGAGATCCGACGATGCGAGCCCTTGAACCGGGCATTAAACATTGAGTCAATGTTGCCCCAGAAAGAACGATGCCACCCGGACAGCCATCGGCGGAGGAAGAGGTAAGAGGAAATGGGAAGATCGAGGAAAGGCAATCAGTGTTCCAAGGGAACCAGAAGCGGTCCAAATGATTCCAAGGAATCAAGCGCATTCAAGAGAGAGAAAGCAACCTTGGGGAAGAATTTCCAACCCATGCGCAGTGAGTTGAAACCTTGGTGCCGTAAATGCGAAGGAATCATTTCGCGAGTGCGAGCAAGGTAGCACCGAAGTGCTATCGTTGTAAAAAGTCCGGACATTACGCTCGAGATTGTCCGTTAGGAGGGCGGCAGTCGGTACCGCCAGAAGGCATCCAGCCCGCAGAGGCGTAATCATGCTCGCCGAGACAAACAACGGAGGAGAGGTCACCCCAGGCCAAGAAACCAAAGGCCACCGCAGCAAGCAAGGGTGTACGCCTTGAATCGCCAGCAGCAGCTCAAGCTCCGGAAATCTTGCAGTATAATCCATATGAGTGATATACCCGCCGCTTTGTTCGATCACAGAGCCTCACATTCTTTTGTTTCGAGAATCGTGTGAGAGGTTGGGTTTGGTACCCAAGAAATCACAGAGTACCGAAATTAGCATCCCGTCAGAGAAGTGCTAAAGGCAAAAGAGATATGCGAGTAACCCGAAGTAGAAATCGTGAGCGTATGTCCTCACAATTTGCATGTCATCGAATGGAAGATTTCGATGTCATCTTTGCATGGATTGGTTGGAAAAGCACACGGCAACTATACGCTGTCTCGAGAGAGAAGTTGCTTTTCGAACAGCCGAAAGAGTGGAAGTTTGTTTCACGGCATAAGGATGGGTGTTTGCGTTAATGATCTCAACACCAAGGCGTGAGGATGATCGAAGGGAAGTCGCCAAACTTTTTGGTAAGTTTGACAGGCACGGCGAACAACGCAAACAGTTGCAAGAGGAGCGATGGTGTGTGAATATCCTGACGTGTTTCCGAGGACTTGCGGGTTTACCACCGATAGACAAGTGGAATTCACTATTGATTTGGAACCGTGAGAAGACTAAGATCAAAGGCACCATACGTAATGGCACCTAAAGAATTGTAAGAACGAAAGCGCAGCTTCTGGTAGGAGTGTTGGATCTAGGTTTTATCCGACCTAGCGTGTCGCCGTGGGGCGCCATTTGCTCACAAGAAGAAGGATGGGTCAACGCGGATGTGCATTGACTATAGAGAGTCAATAAGTCGACGATCAAGAATAGATATCCTCTTCCAAGGATCGACGATCCGTTTGACCACCAAGGGAGCGAGTGTCTTCTAAGATCGATTTGAGGTCGCTACCATCAGCTGAAGATCGTGAAGGAGACGGCGTGGCGACCGCGTTCAGACGAGGTATGGGCACTACGAGTTCATCGTGATGCCGCTTGGTTTGACCAACGCGCCGATCTTCATGGATCGATGAATCGAGTTTTCCATCAAGATCCGGATAGTTTCGTCTTGGTTTTATCGATGATATTCTCATCTATTCCAAGAATGCGAGTTGCATAGAGAACACCTCCGCACCGCTCGGAAACATTACGAGCGAGAGGTTGTATGCTAAGTATAGCAAGTCGCGAAGTTTTGGCTCAAAGAAGTGATGTTCCTTGGACATATCGTGTGCAGAAGGAATCAAAGTCGACCAGTGAAGGTTGAAGCGAGTAAGTAATCGAAGGTTCCGACTAATGCCAATGAGGTTCAAGCTTTCTAGGCTTGGCGGATATTATAGACGTTTCATCGGCGGTTTTCAAGTTGGCAAGGCCGGCGACGCAATGTACCGTGAAAGGAATCAAGTTTTCATGGTCCAAGCTTGTGAAGCAAGTTTCAAGAGTTAAAGAAGCTAACAACCGCTCGGTGTTAGCCGTGCGGAAGGAACGATGGGTTTGTGGTCTACACCGATGCATCCAAACTTGGTTTGGGTTGCGTTCTCATGCGTAACGGAAGGTTATAGCTACGCTGCCTCGTCGGTTGAAACCGCACGAGTTGAGCTACCCAACTCACGATCTGAGTTAGCGGCGATCGCTCATGCGCTGAAGATTTGGAGCACTATCTCTATGGAGTTAAGTGTGAAATCTTCACGGATCACAAGAGCCTCAAGTATTTCTTTGAACAAAAAGAGCTGAACATGAGGCAAAGGAGATGGCTAGAGTTGGTGAAGGATTATGATTGCTCTATCAGTTATCACCCGGGAAAAGCCAATGTCGTAGCAGATGCCCTTAGTCGCAAGTCGAGAGCGGTTAGGATATCTTCACGCAAAGAGAAAGAGCTTATTCGAGATTTCGAGAAGCTCACCGAAGTGATTCATCCGCCGAATCGCAAGGATTCATCGCACTTTGATACCGAACCGGATTTGAGAGAAACCATCGTGAGTGCTGCATGGTGAGACTAATTCTGGAGAAGATGCGTTTGAAAGCAAGGCTAGAAGATAGCAAGGGTTTCACGGAAGCAAAGGATAACGCGCTACTATTCCGAGGAAGGTTATGTGTGCCACTCAATAGGGAATTGAGAGATAAAATCATGAGTGAAGCTCATGAGGCACCGTGATACTGACATCCAGAAGCACCAAAATGTACAGAGACCTTAAGAGGAACTTTTGGTGGGAAGGATGAAAAAGGATGTAGCAGCGTTTGTGGAACGATGTTTCGCTTGTCGCAAGTGAAAGTCGCACACCAACGTCCGTCAGATTGTTGCAACCGCTACCAATCCCGAGTGGAAATGGGATCATATCGGTATGGATTTTGTGGTGAGTTTTCCAAGGTCACGAGAGGAAACATCGCTATGGGTTGTCGTCAATAGATCGACGAAGTCAGCTCATTTCACCGATTCGGATGACGACGGGTTAGATAAGCTTGCTGACTTTACGTCAAGGAAATCGTGACGGTTACATGGTGTGCGGTATCGACACGCCGATCGTGACCGAGATTCACGCCAAGGTTTTGGAGGAGTCTCAGAAGCCATGGGACCAAGTCAATCTTAGTACGGCATTCCATCCTCAAACGGACGGTCAGTCGGAAAGAACGATTCAGGTTTTGGAAGACATGCTGCGAGCAGTCGTGGCCGACAGAGGAGGAAATTGGGAAGAGATACTACCTTTGGTGGAGTTTGCCTATAACAACAGTTATCAGGCCACCATAGGAATGGCTCCCTATGAAGCGTTGTACGGAAGGAAGTGTCGATCGCCACTTTATTGGGACGAAGTGGGCGAGAGGAAGATGTTAGGACCAGAGATGGTTCAACAGACGGTCGAGGTTATCGATCAGATCAAGCGAAGGATCAAGGAAGCTCAGATGTGCGAGAAGTCCTATGCGGACAAGCGTCGCACGGATCTTGATTCATGATCAAGATCGCGTTTTCTTAAGGTTTCCGACGAGAGAGAGTCGCTCGCTTTGGGAACGAGGTGTTACGACCGAGGTTCGCTGGACCTTCAAGTTCTTGAAGGATAGCCCCGTTGCCTATAGGTTAGCTTTGCCACCCAAGATCGGAGATGTTCATGACGTGTTTCACGCTTCTCACCGAGAAAGTACGTGTTCGACCCAAAACACGTGATCAAGCATGATCAAGTGATTCTTGCTCGTGATCCGAGTTACGAGGAAAGGCGGTGGCTATCTTGGAACGAAGTCAAGGAATTGAGGAACAAACAGATTCCGTTGGTGAAGGTGTTGTGGAACCACCACGGAGAGGAAGAAGTTACGGGAGTTGGAAGACAAGTTCGTGGCTCAAGACTCGAGTTGTTTTCTCCACGTGTTTGAAATTTCGAGGACGAAATTTTTATAAGGAGGAGGATGTAATACCCCGCCTTTTAAGCTTCGCTTTGCATGGCACGCCGAGAAAAGGTCAAAGGTTGACTTTTGTTTCGGTGACGACCGCCACGAAACCTCGTGCGTTGTGAAGAGTGTCTTATGACTAATTCATAGACACTAAGTATGCAGTGTTTTCGACCACCCATGAAGGTTTCGCACCGGAAGTTATCGAAAACCGGACTTTTCATTGGTCTTTTAAAGCATATCTTGTTTATAGTCATTGTGTCCGTATTTTATTTCGTGTCCATGGGTACCAAGTTTGCTAAATTTGAGTCCGTTTGCAAAGTTGCGCCTTTTGCGTTTTGAAAAAGGGTCATTATGCAAGCAATTGCAAGTGACCCGAATTTTCCTATAAATAGGAGGCTAGGGCCTTCATTTTCAACGCTCATTTCTTCGCTCTCCGTGTTTACGGAAGAGCCGAGCAGCTCAGTGCACGCCGCGAAGCGCTGGAGGAGTGGGGATCGAGCCGGGAGGCTCGTGGCTGGCGCCATTGCTTGCCGCCGAGCCACCACCACCGATCAACCACCCCGGGCAGCCCGTTTTCGGTTTTGTCCTTTTCTTGTTTTGATTCCGCCTTTTAGTAGATCGTATAGCATAGAACTCGGATTCTAAAGGGACGAGAGGGAAAACGGCGAGGTCGGCCGACGGCTAAAACCGCCGCCGCCCCCACTCACGCCGCCGTGAGCTTGTGGTCACGATTTGGTGGCCACCGAGCCACCTTTGCCACGGGTCCTTTAGGTTTTGAGTTCCGCTATGCATTCTACTAAAGTACCGATTCCGCTTTTGCTTTTTCGCGTTTACGCATGTCGGGATGTTTTTCGTTGCTCGAGTTTTCTAAAGGAAGACATGCCGGGTTATCCATTTTCAACGCCGCTTGTCATTCCATGTTCGTCGTTATGCATATTGCTTATGTTTCCATTTTCATGCATCGATTTTGGATGGTTTATCCAGATCCGAGGATAGGCATCGATTTTGAAGCTTCTTCACGCTAAGATTTGAGTCAACTTGCATGCATGCATATTTTGAAGGTACCCTATTATAGATCTTGATGTCCCGAATATATTTCCTTCGCATCGAGTTGATTTGAAAACCCGAGAGTGCCAAATGTGGGTTCGTAAAGTCGAAAACCCTAGTTTTGCTACGATCGTCGTTTGATCACGTTGTTGCTTTGCTTTGTGGGAAGTAACCCCAAAAGTTGTTCCGTCTTGTTACGTGTACCTACCAAGCGATCGGTGAAGTCATCGGATCCGTAGATATCTCCCGTTGACGTTTTTCTGCTCGTGTTGGGTTATATATGCTTATTTTGAGTTATTTACTCGATATTTCAAAATAAAACATGTACGCCGTAGAAATGTTTTTGTGAAATTATTATCGCTTCTCGATCCAAGATATGGTTCTATCATGGTTGTGCACGGATCTCTATTCGGTGGGTTGATCACCATCTTGAGTATTGATCATAGGGATAGACCCGAACACGTGGTTATGGTTCGAAGGGGATAGACCCCTAAGTCCACACGAAAAGGTAATGAGGTGGTTATGGTTCGATGGGGTTTGACAATCAAGTCCACACCGAGTTAGCCTATTTGGATACGTTCCGGCGCAATGACCGGATATGTTCCGGGCGAATGAATGTCATGTGACGGGGTGGCGGGATACGCCCGAGCCGTGGTTCATGGTTCTATGATGGGAGTAACAAGAATAACGGATCGTATCGAAAATGAAAATCTATTTTGCTTACTTAGAAGTGGATTTACGCTTTAAAACCTTCTAAGGTAAGTGCTCTAAACACGGCTTCATGATTCTTTTCGATTATGATAAAACCCGGTGAAAGCGCTTAGTACTCACCCCAAACTCTTTTCAAATCTTTCACCGTATGGAGGAGAAGGTTGGACGAGCGACACCGGGGTGGAGTCGCGGGTTCTTCATGCTATGCTTCGCGATGTCAGGTTATATACGCACTCGATAACTATGTATTCTTGTCCCTTATTTGCTTTTGATTGGGAACAAGATTTGTTATGTTATTCTCACGCGAGTCTCGATACGAGCATGCTATGTGGTCGACCGGTCTAGTTGACGGGATGTAATGCTATTTTGCTTTCTTGCATTACTTATAATAAACCAAGATCATGTTTTTCCGAGGTTATGTTATCGATATTATTACATTGGTGGATTGTTTGTGCCCCTCCCTTCGTGATATGTCCTAGTTATAGAAGAGACGCCCGATTTCATGGTCTCATCTTCTTATCATGTATGTTATATGTATCCCTTCTTCCCCGCTTTCTTAACCCCACCCTAATCACACCCCGCATCCGTGCCTTCCTGAATTGGGCGTGACATCATTAGACTTAATTTTCTAATCGTCTCAAAACGTTGACGTTTGAAACGCCTCAAACGTTCATTATCGACTCATCTTAAAATGGTCATAATAAAGTTGATTACGGCTCTATTAAATGTATTCCAATAATAATGGAATTAAATTCTAAGCTTAAAACTTAGAAAATATCACGAGCATTTAATCATCGATACGTAATCGACGTAAAATAATATCGCTGAAATACGTTACATATTCGTATTCTCAATTCACATTCATTTGTGAATAAAATATAGGAATTTATTATTCCAACAATAATCGAAATCATTATTCGATATTTTAATAATCAAATTATCATAATAATACTCTAATTTACTAAATTAATATCGTAATTAGCGTTTAAAAAAATCGGGTATTACATTCCACCCCATAAAGAAATTTCGTCCCGAAATTTACATACATCAAAAAGTATGGGCATCTTAGCACCATAACATCATAAATTCACGTGATTTCCTTTTGTCCACGGTTTCTCCATCGACTTTCATCAAAGACCCAATTAAATTTTTAATCATTGAATCATACGATCAAATAGTCGAGATGTTCATCACAACTCATATTTGAGTTAAAGATCACGCCATTATGATGAATTACGTGATTTGGGTCATATTCACATTTCTTTAGTCGTGACACGTGGAAAATCATTATGTACATTCCCAAATTTTGGTGGAAGTACCAATCTATAAAGCTCTCGGGCCTTTTATTTCTGGATCCTCGTAGGTCCTATAAAATGTGATCTCGACATTCCTTTCACTTTAACTTTATAATTTCCTCTATGGAGAAATCTCAAAGAACTTCATTTTCGCATTCAAAATGCGGTTTTGATCTACGCGTACTAGCGTAAGACTTTTGTCTGTACTGAGCTTTTCTCAGTCTTTGCCTTATTTGGCAAATATCTTAATTATTTTATTTACGTTGTCAAGACCTTATACTTTCTCTCACCTACTTTATTACAATAAAGTGGTGGTCGATATTCTTTCCATATAATGCCACGTGGCTATGTCAATCGTTGCTCGACGCTTATAGTCGACGTAAACTTAATAAGTGGTAAAACATGTTCCCACTTGCACTCGATTTAACATGAATGTTCTCATCGTATCTTTAAATATTCATATTGTCCTTTTTATCGCCCATTTGTACGTGAGGGGACATCTACGATAAGGTTCAATATCGTGCATAACTCCCTTTTTGGTGAGCTAGCTCAAAATCTAGGGGTAAACTTGGAATCTCTATCTGAAGTGATAGGTATTGGGACCCCTTGTAAAGATACGATTTCCTTTGTGTACGACTGAGATAAATTATCAGATCTCTGAGTCATCTGAATAGGTAGAGATGAGCATATTTGGTGAGTCAATCCACTACTACCCATATAGTAGTGTTATTTCTTTATGACTGTGGCGAAACCTATCATAAAATCCATTGCTATGTCATTTCATTTTCATTTGTATCTCATTAGAGATTATAACCTCTTATAAGGTCATTGATACTATGCCTTCATCTCTTATAACCGAGACAATGCTCACAATGAGGTTATAGCTCATTTCATTCTTTACTATCTAATTTTTCTCGTGAAACATAATATACTTTAATGTTGCTTGGGTGGATTCAGATGAGGAATATCATGAGCTTCATTCATGATTTCATTTCTAAGCTTTTTATTGCTTGAAATATATATATAACATTTCCTTAGACAATATGACATTGTCAGTGCCTCTTTAAAACCCTTCATTTCTTCATAGGTGATAATTTATATCACAACCGGAATCTTTACCGATTCGAGTCCTCTTTTCTATCTCATTTTAAGTCTCTTGCTCAAGAAAATTCAAACTTTTATGGCTTGTGGAGATCTCACAACTTATTCCATATAGGAAGTGTCTCCTAAAATTTTGGTACGTACTCATCGTTGTTATTTCAAGTCATGAGTTGGGTAATTTATTCGTGAGGTTCAAGTCATCATGATGCGCTGACTATCATCTTTCTTACTTTAGTAAGTGGCCTCACATTCATTTGTCCATGTAAATTTGATTCTTCGGAAGACATCATGTGTCAATGAATATTCCTTCTTGTCGAAATTCATATATCGAACTTAGCAAAATTTTGCTTTCGACTCTAAAAGTCCGCAATGGGTCCTTCGATGTTCTTTATGTTCTTTCCGTCCTTCATATGGATAAGAACATCATTCATAAGGATTTAGACAAAATTGTCTAAGTAGATATGGAACGTCAGATTTGAGGTTCATGAATAGGTCGGTGTACTAGCTTGTTCGAATGGCATGACTATAATCTCATAGTAACCATATCTTATTCGTAACAATTTTGCTTTCGTACATCGATACCATTTACACATAAGCCACCATTTACCCATGAGTCTCATATTATCATAGGACTCTATGTCTCTCGAGTGGCCTTCGCCGTAATCGCACCTTTCGCTTAGAAACTCGCTATTTCCGTGCACGTTTTTACCCCATATATCCCACGATCTTTCTTTCAAATAGCTGTGGTCACATTGCTCCTCGTTACTTCTTTGATTCCGTAGTGTGTGTTACTTTTATCGTAAAGTAGGGTTGAGTTGATAATGTAATTCCTTTAATCCTTGAGGCGATAAGATCATGTCCTTTGCCATTCTTGTCTCTTTTCGGTCGTATAATAGGCCAAGACAGACGGGCGGCATTTGGAACATCGTAGTACAACCATTCCTTTATGCCTTGTCGTGTAACTTGTCGGACTAGGACAAGTACCCATAGGTGCCATTCCACATGCATTATATATACACTTGAGCCAACGACAAATCTCGATAAGTCCGCCCAAGTCTTCGAATTTTCTACTTGAAGAAGATATTCTCTCGATACTTCTTTTGCAAGATCCCGCTAACTGCTGGCAAACGATGGATAAGTTATTGAATGTCATCCGATCCATCTCTCCATAGTTACTAGCATTCATCCAAGATGTAGAAATTCTTCCAAAAGCGTCCCAAGTCATGCCCAGTTTATAATAAGAGAGTCGATATACATGTATGAACTCTAACTTGTAGCCTTGGGATTAACCTTCACTTGTCGGACTTATTTTCTTACCATCCAGTAGAGATAGTTCTAGATGAGCCAATCTTAAATTAAAGCAATTGTGGATTCAAAATCCCGTTGATAGAATTTCAAATGGATGCCCGTGCTTCTAATCACGTGAGTGACATCCATTTTGAAACTTTCATTTTTGAATTATATCTACGCTCCACATAGATATTATGATCTAACTCATTTGTTAGAACCTTAGCGATCATAGGCCCAATTTTAAACTTGAGCAATACTGCGATGGCCATAATTCTCGTATAAGATAAGAGATTTTCATTTCTATCGCTTACCCCGAATCGGGTTCTATCGCTTCTACATACTTGTGCGATGTTAGAAAACGAAACACCTATATCGAATGATAATTTTATAGGTATTCGAGAAATTTTCTCATATATATCGTGCCTTCCCGATTGTCGTCCGCATTCGGTGCGAAATATAGGCTCGGTCTACGGTGTTCTCGCCCTGCTCAAATAAATATCTATTTCATACATCATTGTCCTTTCCTGGGACATTATGTTCTCTCGCTATGGCCTTCGCTACCTCATTAATCATATCCTTCTCTTGTCAAGACTATTATGCTTTTATCAATAAAGATTCTCGTGGTTAGGTTTATATCGACCAACTCGATATTAATATCTCAATAACTTAATCTCATCGTAGGGGTCGTGATGTATCGACACTATCATTCATCTCGATCCAAGATGAATGATTCAATTCCCAAATCCTTTTCACTCTATCAATCTTAGGAATATATCTCATATATCCTTACTTTAAACTCTTTTCCAGAAAGTTCTTCAGATCGGCATTTAGTGCCATCGTTTGTAGTATCCTTCGTGATATACGCCATTTCTTCTAAATCTTTATTGATTCATTATGCAATTTTGCATAGGATCAAAATCCTTTGTCCGCTAGGGACGATTATACTTTGCCTTGACGTCAAATATCTTTACCATTTTCTCGACATTTAATGATTGCTTCATTTCTATGTCAGGTATACTTAATATCCCACTTTATTGATCGTCACAAAAGTATGAGCGGTAAGATTTACAATTAGATTCACCTTAAGATTCTTCCATGTGAATATCTTCATTTGTCCTCTTGGATGCATTTCCTTTTTGCAAAAGTTTATAGAAGCTATCTCGCTTGTTAATTTCTAAGACACACAAGACAAGCATTTTGTGTCCATACAATTTAGAGTACTAAGATCCATTTCAAATAATGAATCTGTTTCTTACTCTGCTTCTTTACTTCAAAGGAATTACTTTACTTATCGAAGTCATAATATCGCTGAAACTTATCTCATATTGTGGCTATCTCATAATTGTATAGCTCATAATTTCTTCAGCTATTTTGGACTTTTGTCCCTTTTCTCGAGCATGGTGTCGAAGGTAATATTACTTTCATTATACTTGGTTCTTACCTCGTGACTAGAACCGCTATTAATGTCATATAGCTTGGTAAGGTAGTACATTTGTACACCATAACTTAGATTCCAAGCATCTCATCACCATGTCTTCATTTTGGAGATATTTTCCATACTTGATTCACATGCTGGGGCTATCCTAGTGCTCACACATCTCCATGATTATGATTCCTCAATCTCATTATCATTGGTTTAACCAAGTCTCAATTATTGGAATTGATTATGCTCAAGCATAATCTCATTGATTGAGGTATAAAACTTTTTTGTTACCTGAGATGCTATCATTTCTTTACATATATATATCCTTTGAAAAGAATATTGTGCATCTCCATTCTTTAAACATGTCCAACCTACTAAGGAGGTTTTAAGGATAATCAACTATCTTAAAGATAAGTTGTAATCTCTCTCGTTATGTCATAATAAGGGAAATTATATCTCAAGGATATCATGCACTTCCTTTACTTCAACTCTTGCATTCTATGCTAAAGAGTATCTCATTCATAACATTTCATTATCATAACGATCACATGAAGATATAACTTCACCGTTATCAAAACTGTAAGCCCATCGTGGGTCATTGTATCCATGTGCATCATAGGAAAATATCTCGCCTCATCGAGATCTTATTTACATCATATCTTCTTGATGTCTATCACTCTACTGATCTGAAACTTTTAGGTTATCCAAAATAAGTCAACCTACATCATATCTGATGTTTATCACTTTACTAATTCAAAACTTAGGTGACAAGATAAGTCAACCTTCATCTCACCTATTGGTCTCCAGGATTGAAGAAATTGCATCATGTCGACTTCCAAAAGATATGGGTTCGGATTCAAAATAACATATCTTACTATTTGAATCTATATATTTTTCGAATCGATAATTTGGGATCTAGGTCCAAGACCGAATGACGACTCACCGAGGTTTCTTTGGTCATATGGGTGGCTGGACCGTCACAAATATTTTCTCAACACACAAGGATTTGGTTTCAAAGGAACATTTTGTAAATTCTTGGGTTGAAAATTTTCTTCTAAAAGTGAGAAACTCATGTGATTTCTCAATTTGAACTAGGTCATGTAGTTAAACTCAATGACGTAAATTGGGTAATGAATAGAATTTAAAACTTTATATACACATTATAGGTCATCATCAAATGTTCCTCTATATGTCATAGCGCCTCTTGTACTCATCGGGAATACTACTTTCTAGTATCATTCTAAGATTCTAATCGTGATCAAGATTTCCCGCTCTATAAAACTATAAACTAACTTCAACTGACTCTCGTCAATTTTTGTGAAGGAATCAGGGCTTTGGTTTTCATAAGAAGTATAGTACTCTGTGATAGGAGTACGTAGGCGAAAACTGTTCAGAATCGGAGCTCTAACGAAGGAGAACGGCTAAAACAAAACATTGCGCAAAACAGTTTTGTCGATGTCGAGCTCGGATACCGAGGTCGTAAGTAATACCGATGTCGGTTGTTGCGGTCATTTGCCAATGCCGAGGTCATTGCCGAGGTTATTGACATAATGACGAAGCCATTAAAGCCGACTTTGAAGCCGGGTTAAAGGTATCGACGCCGCAATCGAGGGCGCACATGTCAACGCCAAGTCGTACATGATAATGCCGACATCAAAGCCAGGCGCATGTGTCGACGCCGAGGTTGATTTCCGTGGTGGAGGTGATCCGACCGAGGTCAAGATAAATTGGCGAGGTGGATATCACACCGCCGCTTCGAGGTCGTGGCCGAGCTCATACCCACCGCTCGCTTCGCCAAGTCGCACCTACCGAGCTCGGCCGAGGTGGACAACCGAGGTCGCATTGCAAGGTCGACTAGACTTCGAGGTCGGACCGAACCGACCGGAAGCAAGTCAAATTTATACATGCTGGTGCCGTCAAGTCGATCGAGCATGATTGCGAAGTTCGATCTTTAATTGACTCTCACGAATTCTTCGATCACATTACTACTTCGCTTCCATCGAAGAGTCATAGTTGATTTGGAGTTCCGTCATCGTGAACTTCCAAATAAAAGACCATTCTCGTGTCACTTATCTCATAGTGACATCATCAACTTGACATCTTTCCATTTCGAGCTTGAATTTTTCTTCTCGCTCATCAATTCGAGATTCTCGTGATGGAATAAAATTCTAATAATCCATCTTCCTATGTTCTTCGCAATTGGGATCATACGCCTTAAGCAATTTCACGCCTTTTGGGATAACATACCCATCATCGTAAACATCTTTGGGATTTGAAATAAAATTTTCAAATATTCATAACAATAAATTTCTATCAATTACATGAATTCAAACATTTTATTCTAAAGAAAATTGTCAATACATTCTCATATGACATTATCATACGCTGGTAGCGAACCAACGACTTTCAATCAATTATCATAACTTTCATTTGGGATGACATAGTCATTAATCAAAACAATATTGAGAATTGAAGAATAAAATTTCAAATATGACGAACATAGTTCGTTTTAAACATACGCATTTCTTGCGAAAAATTTTCAATCAATCAATCAATCATGGTTATTTACAACCTTTCTCATTTCATTTGTCGATAATGTTCTATCGACACCAAATCAAATTCATAAATCATTTGTCGATAATGTTCTATCGACACCAAATCATTTGTCGATAATGTTCTATCGACACCAAATCATTGGTCGATAATGTTCTATCGACACCAAATCAAATTCATAAATCTCAAATTTTTCTTTTCAAATATGAGAAAATAATTTACCTTTTCCCAGTTGAGCTTGATGTGATGGAGTGTCAAGCAGTGTCGGCTGACCTCTAGAAGTCTAGTGACTCAATCTAGACTTAACTCTGAAAAGAGGTTTTGGATTTCAAGAGCGAACTGCTCTGATACCACTTTGTAACAACCCCTAAATCCTAAGTACGATTTAGCAGGGCTAATACTTGGAATAATAATTAAGGAAACTTTATCCAATATATATACAAGACTCATATGTTCAGATGTATTCAACTAATCAACATCATAAGATAAATTAATTCAATTGTAACGGAAAAACGTGTGAATACACATATGACGATGTGTATTCAAGGTTTCTAAATATATTGTATTCAAAATGGGTTCCGACTGCTCCGACGCATCTCCATCCATCATCTGCTCAACCTGCACATTTAAAAACAAACATGCAGGGCTGAGTACAAGATTGCACTCAGTGGCTCATGCCAAAATAATTTATCATATTTGAATTACTCTGCCCCATCACAGTAACACACGAGGTTTTAATTCAAAATACTCGTGCTTACTAAATATTTTCTTTCATTTTCCATAAAGATTCGTCTGCGCAGACATTTTCCTTGTATGTATGATCCATATCCACCACAATAATTCATTCCACAACATTTCTCTACTGGAGAGGAGGCCTCCTCACAGACGCCGTGACCGCCGAGCACCCTTTCAAAGACATAGTCACAAAATAATCCGTGCACAAAATCCGTGCCATCTCAAGACAGATACGAATTCTCCATCATCCTTGGGGTACTTCCAAGAATACGAATTCAAGCATGTCATAAAGTGAGCTACCCAACATTATGCATCAACAATCATGAATTGGATACATACATAAAACATAAACATTTTGGGTGTGTAATTAAATAAATCGGTTCATAAATATTTGCTTGCAATAAAGTATCATAAATAAATCATTTGATAAGTTCTATCAATTTGAGTATAGTAAAGCCCACCTTTACTTTTGAACTTCGAATTTCGATACACGTGTTCTCCTCGGTTGCGTGTGAGCCTTCACGTCCCACCTTACGCAAAATTTACGCTTAGCACGTCAGCACGCTTTTGAGATTTTCAAAGTTCATTCAACTTTGATAAATAGAATAATCCAAGTTTTAATAAACTTTAATATGTCGTTTCAATGCGTATTTCAATAAAATAATTTCGTATTTCGAGAGACGTAATATGATTTGGCCTCATTTTAACCTTTAGGTTAAATAATTAATGTATAATAACGTTATTCAATAAAATGATTTCAATTATGAAATCTTTTCTCACAATTGAGATATTCAAATAAAAGTAATACGCTTTTCACAGATTAGCGATTTAACTAACGATTTCAGACGTCAATTTCGAAAGTCAACCTCTTCGACTTTTCGTTATAAAACTTCAATAAACATATTTTAATGAATAATTAATATAAATCGATTTTCAATCGATTTCTTTTCATAAAGCTTTAATCCTCGATTTTTCACGTGAATCGATAAACTTGATTAATATTTTCTTTCAATATTAATCTTTTAATACTTTAAGCATTATTTTATGCTTTTAACGTTATTTGATATAACGCTTCATCGTAAACATAATATACTATGTTTAATAATCCTCAAAATTCAATTATGTCTAATATGATTTTTAGACATATAATATTTTATTTTTCATGATATTAAGGAATTAAAATCCTTAATATACTTAATCAAAGCTACGGTTTTAAGCTTAAATTTTCAATCATCTTCAAATTTTTTCTAAATTCATATAGTGTACTATATTATCATAGTATCACTAATATGTATTAACATTAGCTATAGGAAAATTGAACATCACCCTTCCTACACTTATGGTTCTCGATTTTTTTTTTCCAAAAATTTCCAAATAATTTTCTAAAATTCTAATTAAATTCATGCTACCTATAATTATCATCCTATATCATTAGTATAACATAATTTCCAACATTTACAATTCACAATTCAATTCCCAACCTTAGTAGGTCTTGAAAATTCTCCAACATGAGTTTATATTTTCTAAAAATTCTAACAAATTCCCATAACACCTAATTAAGGCCATACAACATTAATATGCTATAATCTTACTTAAACTTAATTTCTACCTTAACATATCATCTTTAATTATTTTCGGCAATTACAAAACAATTGCATATAATTTCTAAAATTTTCCAAATAATTCACTTGAGTTCTATTATCACCATAGATCACTAATCCATCAACAATTCAACTCTAGTAATTTTCGATCATCATAGAAAAATCATAACATGCTTAGCTTGCACTTAAATTATAACATATGATAATACTTAACAATAAAAACAATATTAACAAGCCACTAATCATTATAACATTATTCCTCTCATTTTTACATTAATAACCTATGCATATATATTAAAATCAAACGGTTGGAATTCAAAATTTTTAACGTATAAATAGAGCTCGTTCAATGCCTAACCTTTTAATCGGCTTGGATTATTTGTGCAAAGGATTTATGATCAAAGGATTGGGGTTTTTATTTGAAGAACTCTCTTTCTTTTACTCACTTTCACTCACGGCAGTAGCAAGTTTTTTTTTTTCTCTTTGGAAATGAGAATGCTTTGTTTGATGACATATTATCACTTAAGTGTTAAAACTAAAGAAATAATAAAACTTAGCACCCAACTCAATACCTCTCGGTCACTCTTCTCACAAACAATTGCAAGCAAAATTTTAATGCACTACTTTATGACTCACCACAATTATGTCATCATAGTAAGTGTTCTTACACCATTTTGAACAAAACAAAGAAATTTTCTTTGACTTGGATACATGTACCGTCGGTTCTCTCTCAATTTACCAAGGGAAGGCTTTTTAATTAGCCTCATACTACACAATTAATATCTACACTCTTATTCATGCAACACATCATCAAAAGGTGTTTTGATTTTTCTTCTAACCTATTTTGGAAGCAAACTCACGGTTATTTTCTCATCACAAGCCTCCACTTGATGCTCTCATTTAATTTACTTGGTTAGTGTGTAGAAAATATCTCACTTGGTCAATTAATTGCTTAACATGTCCAAAGGTAGCAAAAATTTGAAACATGTTAATACATGTTAAGTTCACGCACTTTTGGAATTATAAGCTCACATAATATATGCACTTTTGGAATTATAAGTGCCAAAATTTGATTTTCAAGCTATAAGTAGTTATATATCATAATATATGTCTTAGATGATAAATTATATCGTAGGAAAAATTATTAGAATTATTTCATGTGTGAAAACCCTAATTTTCAAATTAGGATTTTCGAAAATTATACTTTGTTCAATAATTATTCCTTAATTTCTAGCATTATTCTAATGAATTTAAAAAACAAACACGTAGAACCAAAACAAGTTCGACTCCAACAATCTCAAATATCCATAACAAAAAACCAAACTAAATTCATTTCAACAACAAAAGATATAAAGGAGTTCGATTTCAACATTGTTCACATGCCACAACTACCATCCCAAACCAAGTTTGTTCCAAACAACAGGATATATAAAAGAGTTCAATACCAACGATAATAACCATCTGCATTAAAACAAATGAACCACAAGAGTCGTTCACAACAAATAAGTATTTGCGAGCAAAAACCACAGTGTTCACTTCCAACTCCTTCTCCGAATTCGATAATAACCATCTGCATTAAAACTAAACCACGTATGTTTAGAAATACATGCAGGGCGTGAGTACATAAAACCAAACTAAATTCATTTCAACAACAAAAGATATAAAGGAGTTCGACTTCAACATTGTTTACATGCCACAACTACAAACCCAAACCAAGTTTGTTCCAAACAACAGGATATATCAAAGAGTTCAACTCCAACGACAATAACCATCTGCATTAAAACAAATGAACCACAAGAGTCGTTCACAACAAATAAGTATTTGCGAGCAAAAACCACAGTGTTCACTTCCAACTCCATCTCTAGAATCCCAGCTCAACCTGTATGTTTAGAAATACATGCAGAGCGTGAGTACATAAAGCACTCAGTGGGTATATGCCGAAAACATTTAAAACTTTGCTCTTAGAGCTATAAGATTGACTTGCCATAACGTTGCAACACACAAGGGTTTTAGTGAAATGACCTGTGTGTGCGTTTTTTCAATTAAACACTTACTTGATTTCATGTTCATAGTAACAAATATATGCAAATGCATGTCTCATGTCTGCAGACAATTTCTTTCTCTTTCTCTTCCCATATCCACGTACTTTCTATGTGTTGAGAAGTAGGCCTCCTTCTCAAACACGCTTTGACCCGAAGGTCACTATCCGATGTCGGTATATTCTTTCTTTCTTTCTTTCTTTCTTTTCTTTTCTTTCTTTCTTTTCGTGGATAGGTAATGCGTCATGCTCATGCTCAAAATAAGGCAAGTCAACATTTTTCTGAACAATATGCAAAATATAATGCAATAATAAGATTTAGCACGTGCTATGTTCAGTTCGAAAGCCCACTAGTAAACTTTACTCGATAAGTTTTATCAACATTCATTCCTCTTCTTCTTTGATTGCTTTGCCCTTCTTAGACGTACCTTAAAATAATCAATAATATCAGTATTCAAATAAAGGATATTTTTCATCTTTCACGTATACATGAATTCTTCTTATTCATTCTTTTCTTTCTTATATTTTGTTTAGACACTTTTGTCCAAACTTTCACCTATAAGAATTATAAGTCTTTCGGGTCATTGCATCCTTCTATTATTAAGACTTTCTTGACATATTTATCTTATTCGACTCACAAGAGTCTACTTTCGTAACAAATGAACAAATAATAATTATTTCATAATTACATTCTTAATGAACTAAATCATATTCTTTTCTTTACTTAAACACTTCATTTCTTATCATTAAGTTATTTATGCATAACTTTTCAATAAATCTTCTAATTCAAACTTTTATTAGAATTCAATTAGTGAGTAATCACACTCTTTAAATTCATCTCATTATTAGCTATACTTTAATGATATCAATCATGTCCAAACAATTTATCGTACATAACTCAACCAAATTATGAATACATATATAAGCCTCAAATTTTCACATTCTTAGCTCTACCATTTCCAATTAAGTTACATTAGTCTTTAATTACCTAATAAGTTCATAATCCACAAGATTTACAAGGAATAACATTAAATTTTACAATCCCCGTTATCTACCTAGTTTTCGAAAATATAGCAATATGTATATTTTTCTTCAACTTTCTTTCTAATTCACATCTAATTATCATATATCAATCCCAAACAACAATAATTATTTCATATATTAATTTTATCATGAATATAACAATTATACATACAAACTAAAATTTTCTACTTTCAACATATTAGTTTAGAAAATTCTAAATAATTCACATAATGCTTAAATCATCATATCAAACTCATATATCAAGTTAATTGAAGAAAATAAAATCAAAATAATGCTCCTCAAAATTTTTGAAATTTTTGAAAATTTATATATGTTTCATAAGTTTATTTTTGATAAATTTTCTTTCAAATCATATACCTAAACATGCTCAATCACATAATTACAAACTAATTCCCAACATATCATCACTTTAATTAAATTTCATAACCTAGGGTTTTTTACCCAAATTTTTATTTCACAATTAAACCATAAATATATCATTATTCATACTTTAATCCATCAAATATCATCACATACCAACAATAATAACCAAAGATCACTTAATTCCTCAACTTCATATCATCAACATCTTCACAAATTTTACCAACAATAATCAAGCTTAAGAATTAAATAAAAGATAGAAATATACCTTCTTTCCAACTTGAGAATAAGCTTGGAGGTGAAATTTTGGAAGTGGAAAGGCTTGATCAAGAAAATTTTCAAGTGTGTGTAAGTGTGTTGAAAATTTTAGAGAAAAATTGGGAGATTTTGAAGATAATGAATAGTAAGGAGGTTTATGTTTATATATATCCAAATTCTATTTCATTTTCGTTTTAATTTATTTAAGTGATTATTCATCATTTCTAGAATGCTCCAATATTTATCCTTGATAATAGGATTATAATTTATTTAATGTTATATTTATATACATATTGCTTTCTTTTCTTTAGGAAGTAAAAATAATAAAATAATAATCTTACATTAATAAAATCATACTTGATACATAACATTAAAATGTGGTATATATACATGCATAATTTAAATTTTCCATTGTTGTAGCATTTCTTTGATCATTAAGATCAAATAATCAATCTACGTAATAATTTAAATTTCTAAACAAAATCTTCTTCTCAAAATTTTTAGGATTCGGTTTATCGAACATATTTTATTTCACTAATTGAAATCAAATATTTTGGATCTTAAGCATTTCTATTTTCTTTCTTGTTAAGGATGCAATGCCATATTTAACCTTAATCTTTAATTAATTACTAATTAAAAGTTAGGGATATTACATTCCTCCCTCTAAGAAATTTCGTCCTGAAATTTAGTACCTTAGATAAATAATTCAGGATACTTCTGTTTCATTTGTTCTTCTAGTTCCCATGTCGCTTTCTCTGAGCCATGATGTTTCCACTGTACTTTGACTAAATGAATAGATTTGTTCCTTAGTTGCTGTTCTTTCTGATCTAAGATACATTCTGGTCTTTTTCATAGCTTAGATTTAGCTCAGGAACTAATTCTTTTTATGAATAATTTGTTTTGGATCAAACACATATTTTCATAATTGCGACACATGGAACACGTTATGTACATTGCCAAAATTTTGTGGCAATGCAAGCATGTATGCTATAGGTTCGATTCTTTCCAAAACTTCGTACGGTCCTATAAATCTTGGTTTTAGTCTTCCTTTTATTTCAAATCGATGTACGCCTTTGGTTGAGGAAACTTGTAGGAAAACCTTGCCTCCAATTTTGAAGCTGAGTTCTGTGCAGCGAACATCCACGTACGATTTTTGGCGATCTTGAGCTTCTTGAATTCTTTTCTTGATTTGTCGTACGATTTCGATCATTTCTTCGATTGCCTCCGGTCCCAATATTTTTCTTTCTCCGACCTCATCCCAATAGAGAGACGATCTGCATTTCTTACCGTAGAGAGCTTCGTATGGCGCCATGTTAATTGCAGCTTGATAACTATTGTTATAAGTAAATTCGACTAACGGTAAGGCTTGTTCCCATTGTTCGCCTCGATCTAGCACTACAGTTCGGAGCATGTCCTCTAGCGTTTGAATAGTTCTTTACATCTGACCGTCCGTTTGAGGATGGAAAGTTGTGCTAATATCCAATTACGTCCCTAATTCTTCTTGGAACTCGACCAAAATCGTGATGTGAATTTGGAGTCTCTATCTGAAGTGATAGAGATAGGTACTCCATGTAACCGCACTATTTTGTGAACATATATCTGGGCTAACTTGTTAGCTCCATAAGTAACAGGAATTGGAATAAAATGGGCGCATTTGGTAAGACGATCAACAATTACCAATATGGCAGTATTTTCACGCTTTGATCTTGGTAGTCCTGTTACAAAATCCATGGCTATGTGGTCCCATTTCCATTCAGGAATCTCTAAAGGTTTCAGGTTTCCATATGGTCATTGATGTAGTGCTTTGACTTGTTGGCATGCTAGATATCGCTCCACGAATGATGCTATCTCTTACTTCATTCCAGTCCACACAAATTGTTGTTTAAGATCTTGATACATCTCCGTGCTTCCTGGGTGCAACGTATAAAGCGAATTATGTGCTTCACTCATGATTTCATCCTTTATCTCCTGATTGTTGGGTACAACAATCCTATTTCGGAACATAATTGCATTGTCCCGAGCTTCATAATAATCTTGTAATCCTTCCGTTCTGATTTTAGCTCTCAATTTTTCTAATTGTTCATCTTGTCGTTGAGCGTTTACAATTCTCGTCCTTAAGTCTGGTATAACCACCAACATAGATATGATACTCTCAGTGGTGTCTGGTGGAAATACCACTTCTATTTTCAACTTTTCAAAATCTCTAATTAGCTCTTTTTCTTGGGTGAGGATCATTCCTAACTGTCCTTGACTTTTTTGACTCAAAGCATCCGCTACCACGTTCGCTTTTCCGGGGTGGTATTTGATTTCACAGTCATAATCTTTGACGAGTTCAAGCCACCTTCTTTGACGCATGTTCAAATCTTTTTGCTCAAAGAAGTACTTTAAACTCTTATGATCTGTGAAAATTTCGCATCTAGATCCATACAAATAGTGCCTCCAAATCTTTAGCGCATGGACTACCGCAACTAGTTCTAAATCATGTGTTGGATAGTTAAGTTCGTTAGGTCTTAGCTTCCATGAAGCATAAGCGATGACTTTTCCTTCTTGCATAAGAACGCATCCTAATCCGTTCTTTGACGCATCGATATAAAGAGTAAATCCTTGATCTGGTTCTGGTACCGTCAATACAGGTGTTGAAGTCAACCGCTTCTTAAGTTCTTGAAAACTCTCTTCACATTCTTTGGTCCATTGAAACTTTACTCCCTTCCGGAGTAATTGAGTCATTGGTCTTGCAATCTTAGAAAATCCTTCAATGAACCTTCGATAATATCCTGCCAAAACCTAAGAAACTCCGAATTTCATTCGGCGTTGTGGGTGACTTCCATTCTTGTACAATTTGTACCTTAGCAGGATCCACTTTTATTCATTCTGCTGATATGATATGTCCAAGAAAATTTACCTCTCTCAGCCAAAATTTGCATTTACTAAATTTGGCGTATAGCTTTTCAGTTCTCAGAGTTTCTAATACGATTCTTAGATGCTTCTCATGTTCTTGTTTGTTTTTCAAGTACACAAGAATATCATCGATAAATACTAAGACAAATTTATCGAGATAATCATGAAAAACACGATTCATTAAGTCCATGAACACGGCAGGAGCATTTGTTAATCCAAAAGACATCACTACAAACTCATAATGGCCATATCGTTTTGAAAATCAGTCTTAGGAATGTCTTCTGATCGAATTTTTAGCTGATGATACCCTGATCTTAAATCAATCTTAGAGAAAATACTAGCTCCTTTCAACTGATCAAATAAATCGTCTATCCGGGGTAACGGATATTTGTTTTTCAAGGTGAGCTTGTTTAATTCTCTATAGTCTATGCACATTCTTAGGGTACCACCTTTTTTCTTCACGAACAAGACAGGAGCTCCCCATGGAGACACAATGGGTCGAATAAACCCTAAGTCCAAAAGCTCTTGGAGTTGGATTTTCAACTCTTGTAACTCTTTGGGTGCCATACGATAAGGCGCTTTTGAAATAGGTGCCGATCCGGGTTCTAGATCAATTGTAAACTCCAATTGTCTATCTTGAGGTAATCCCAGTAATGTTTCAGGAAAAACATCTGGATATTCTCGAACTATCGACACATCCTCTAATCTTCTTTCTTTCTTGTCGTCAGTATCAAATATACCAAATAAGCACAAGTTTCCTTATTCCTTATCAGCTTTTCGGCACACAACGCTGAGATTATGTGAACTCTTCTTCCCTTCATCTCAACACCATAGAAATAGGTAGGTTCTTTTCCTGGAAGTTGGAATGAAATTTCCCGTCATTCGCATCAAATTACAACATGATTTTCTGTTAATCAGTCCATTCCTAATATAATATCCACATCCCACATTGATATTACTCGTAAGGATCTTGCTTTCAATTTAAGAGTTCTTAACTCAAATTCTAAGTAGGAACATACGTGAGAAATTATTGTGGATTTACCTAAAGGAGTCATCACTTTTAAATCTTGGTTACTTCGTTCTATGTTCAACTTAAAAACATCTACACATGCTGTAGAAATGAAATAATGCGAAGCTCCAGTGTTAAAGATAATTATAATAGGTATGCCATTTAATGTTCCCATACCTGCCAAGTTTTAAGTATTCTGTTCAGGTTGCCTTGGGTTCAAAGCAAATGCCCTTTGATATTAAGGTTGGGGTTGCTGAGGTTGAGGTGGTAAAATCATCTGATATTGAGGTGCCGACATCGACCGGATTTTCTGTTGGGAACTACCACTTATAGCTTTCATTTGTGGCACTTGTTTAACAGAAGTTGACTTCTTTCCACTTTCCAATGATCTTTGTCTAGTTGGGCAGTTGTTAGCATAATGACCTATTTGGCCACATTTGTAACACCTATTACTGCCCCATCTACAAATTCCAGTATGAGCTTTATTGCACCTCGGGCACAAAGGTATCCTGGGTGGATTTGGAATCATCCGTGGTTGATTTTGAAATGGTGGTCGAAAAGGGCTTGAAACAAACTGATTTGGTCTTCGCCAAAGTTTCTTATTCGGAAAATATCTTGTTTCCCATCTTCTTTTTCCTTTAAACCTTTGATTCCGGGGCATCATCTTTTGTGGAGTTTGCATTTGAGATGGTGTTGGATTTGACTCAGGGACCATATTTTCTGACTGCATCTCCAATTCCATGTTTAAAGCCTTATTTAACATCTTGGCATACGATAGGGCAGGCTGGCTTGCCAGAATGACTCTAAGTTCTTGACGTAAACCCGAAAGAAATAATTCGGCCATCTTTTCATCTGTTTCAATTTTGTACGGAGCATAGCGGGATAGATTACAAAATTCTCTATCATACTCTGCCACTGATTTTTTTCCTTGTTTCAAATTCATAAACTCTATTTCCTTTTGTTTCCTGTAACTTCGAGGAATATATTTCTCAAACAACTCTTCTTTAAATTGTTCCCAAGTGAAATTCTCTAATCTCTCGGGAGTGAGAGTCTTCTGGCGTGATTCCCACCAGAAATCAGCTGGTCCCTTCAGTTGAAAGGAAATGCACAAAAGGCCGAGCATTCTAAAAATTTAAAGATTCTTTCCATAGCCCGAATCCATTCCTCTACTTCGGCAGGATTACTAGTTCCACTTAAAGATGGTGGATTTTGTCGAAGGAACAATTCAGAAATTCTTCGAGTTATTTGAGGAGGGGTGTGTTCAAGTGAAGGTTGAGGTATATTTTCACTTTCTTGTTCTTCTACTTCAGGAATTTGGTTTCGACATCTTGGCGGCATACTGCATTTCAGGTTGATGAGAACAATATATGCAGTATGTAGGTAAGGAATTTATAAGAAAGCAGATAAAATGTCATTTTTGGCAAATAGGTTTACATGTAAATAAATTCACATAATTGTATAAACAATAGGTTCAAAAGTAAATAAGAAAAACAACAACACAATGTAGATATCTTTAAATTTGTACTTTTATATCATAAGAAAATTGCCTCTCAGAGGACATTTTACAAAAAGGAAAATTTTACCTCAGCAGAATGGCATCGGGATAACTATTCTGGCTAGTCTACCATACTACACACTAACTATGTTAAACTTTATGCATCCATAACTATTTACATTAGTACTATTTACATCATTCCTACTCAACTATTTGTCTACATATGTAACAGCCCTTAAATCCTAAGTACGATTTAGCAGGGCTAATACTTGGAATAATAATCAAGGGTGCTTTAATCAATATATATATACAAGAACTCATATGTTCTGGAAATATTTAACTAATCAACATCATAAGATAAATCAATTCAATTGCAGCGGAAAAACGTGTGAATACACATATGACGATGTGTATTCAAGGTTTCTAATATATTGTATTCAAGAAGGGTTCCGACTGCTCCGACACATCTCCATCCATCATCTGCTCAACCTGCACATTTAAAAACAAACATGCAGGGCTGAGTACAAGATTGCACTCAGTGGCTCATGCCAAAATAATTTATCACATTTGAATTACCGCCCATCACAAGAATAACACGAGGTTTTAATTTGAAATACTCGTGCTTACTAAATATTTTCTTTCATTTTCCATAAAGATTAAATGCGGCGGACATTTTCCATATATGTATGATCCATATCCACCACAATAATTCATTCCACAATAATTCCTTGTTGGGAGAGGCCTCTCTCACAGACGCCGTGACCGCCGAGCACCCTTCGGCACGATCACAAATAATCGGTGCACAAAATCCATGCCATCTCGACGGGATACGAATTCTCCATCATCCGTGGGGTACTTTAAGAATACGAATTCAAGCATGTCATAAAGTGGGAGCTACCCAACATTATGCATCGACAATCATAGATTGGATACATACATAAAACATAAACATTTTGGGCAGGTAATTAAATAAATCAGTTCATAAATATTTGCTTGCAATAAAGCATCATAAATAAATCATTTGGTAAATTCTACCAGTTTGAGTATAGTAAAGCCCACCTTTACTTTTAAACTTCGATTTTCGATATGCGTGCTCTCCTCTGGTTGCGTGTGAGCCTTCACGTCCCACCTTTACGCAAAAATTTACGTTTAGCACGTTGGCACGCTTTTCGAGATTTTCAAAGTTCATTCAACTTTGATAAATAATAATAATTCGAAGTTTTGATAAATCTTAATACGTCGTTTCTACGCGTATTTCAATAAAAATAATTCTCGTATATCGAGAGAGACGTAATATGATCTACCATCTCATTTTAACCTTTTAGGTTAAATAATTAACGATATAATAACGTTATTGATAAAATGATTTCAATTCAAATCTTTTCTCACAATTGAGATATTCGATAAAAGTAATACGTTTTCACGTATTAGCGTATTTAACTAACGTATTTAGATGCGTTAATTTGAAAGTCAACCATTTTGACTTTTCGTTATAATATTTCAATAAAATACATTTTAATGTATAAAATTAATATAAATCGATTTTCAATCGATTTCTTTTCAATTCTCGATTTTTCACGCAAATCGATAAACTTGATTAATATTTTCTTTCAATATTAATCTTTTAATACCTTAAGCATTATTTTATGCTTTTAACGTTATTTAATATAACGTTTCATCGTAAACATAATATACTATGTTTAATAAACCTCAAAAATTCAATTATGTCTAATATAATTTTTAGACATATAATAAATTATTTTTCTTGATATTAAGGATTTAAAATCCTTAATATTCTTAATCCATTTTCGGCCTTTAAGCTTTAATTTTCATTCTTCTTCCAAAAATTCTTCTAAATTCATATAGTGTACTATTTTATCATAGTATCACTAATATGTATTAACATTAACTATAGAAAATTTGGATATTACCTATTTTATTCTTATAGTTTTCGGCCATTATCAAATTGTACCCAAACAATTTTCTAAAATTCTTATAAAATTACACAAGGCCTATACATAATCATATACCATTATTCTAACATAATACACCACAATTTCAATTTGTACATCAATGTATTCATACTTAGTCATTCTCGGCCATTCAAGGAATATGAACACATGTGTTCTAAAATTTCTAATAAATTTATGTAGCAACTACTTTAGGCTATACTATATTAATATGCCATAATCTTACTTAAACATAATTTATATACCAACATATAACCTTCCAACATTTTCGGTTATTACAAATAAGTGGCATATGATTTCCAAAATTTTCAAATAATCCCTATGAACTCCATTATCAATATATATCATTAATCTATCATCAATTTGGCATTAAGAATTTTCGATCATCAAAGAGAAATCATAACATGCTTAGGCCTTTGATTTAACACAATACATATGCTTATAATTACATACTAAGAATATTTAAAAAAACAACAAACATGCTAGTGTAATTTATTCTATTTTTCACCTTAAGAACATGTGCATATTTAATAAAATCTAACGGTTAGAATTCGAAATTCTTAACGTATACTTAAAGAGCGTTCGATTCCTAACCTTTTTACCGTTGTCGATTAATTGTGCAAGGATTTTAATATCAAGCTTTGGGATTGGAAGATGAGGAACACTTTTCTTTCTTTCCTCTCAAACACTCTCGGCAGTGATGAGTTTTCTTTGGAGTGAGAGTGTTGTTTTTAATTTCTATCACTTAATATCCTTAAAAGAATAAAACCAATATCCTACTTAAATCCATACACACTCACGGTTCACACAATACAAGCAAAACCATTTAACTTGGTGACTCAACACTATTCAAAATATATCATCCTATGGCCTAGTAATACACATCACTTCAAATTAATTAAATGAAATCAATTCATTGCTTTGAATCAACAAAGCCGTCGGCTACCTCACACCACACACAAGGAAAAACACATGAATTATTGTATGATTCAACAATGAATATGTCATCGCTTACACACCATTTAATGTATTAACTCAACCCTTTTCTTGAACAAAACAATTTGTCTACTTTGGAGCTCATGTTACCGTCGGTTAACACTAAAAGGGAGGAAATCTTTATTTCATTTGTCATATACAAGATATTAAAACATCTACACCTTACTACATGAAAGCAAGTCAACAATGTCATGCCAATACATCATCATGCAAAATATCTCTTACACAAATTAAAGCTCTTACACCATTTTGAACAAAACAAAATTTGATTCCATTGGTGTAGTGAAGAGAAGCCGTCGGCTCTCTCTCTCTTGTGTACAAAGAGAAACATTTTAATCTTGTTTTAATACCATGTATTTAGATAATATACACATTCCCAAATGCAACTCACATCATCACAAGAGTTGTATGAAAGCTTCTTTCTTTACTTGGAACATAATACACGGTTCTAAGCCTTCCACCATGCACCCACTTGTTTGATCACTTAGTTTACTTGATAAGAGTGCAATCTATCCCATTAATTCATTAAATTTCATTACATAGTGATGCATGAAAAATTTTACACGTGAATCACTTATTTCATATATAAGTCACGGCATTCCCATAATGCAATAGGTACATATTTTATTTTCATGCCATTTATAGATATATATCATAATATATGTTTTAGATGATAAATTATATCATAGGAAAAATTATTGGAATTAATCCATAGGTAGAAAACCTAATTCTCGATTTAGGGTTTTCGAGAATCTTAAATAATCAAAAATATCATTCCAAAATTTTCTAGCATTATTTCAATGCTAAATAATATTCCAATTATATAAAATAATCATAGGAATTTAAATATCATAATTCCTTGATCGATAGACTTGATTCTCAAGTCATCTCTAAACGTTAACGTTTGAAACGTCTCAAAACGTTAAATATCGACTCATTTCAAAATGGTCGTAATAAAGCTTATTACGGCTTTATCAAATAATTCTAATAATAATGGAATTAAATTCTAAGCTTAAAAACTTAGAAAATATCTCGAGCATTAAAAATATCGATACGTAATCGACGTAGAAATAATACTGTTGAAATACGTTATATATTCGTATTTCTCAATTCACATTCATCTGTGAATAAAACATAGGAATTTATTATTCCAAAGATAATCGAAATCATTATTCGATATTTTAATAATCAAATTATCGAGACGAAACCCTAATTTACGATTTTTATTATCGTAATTGGGCTTTTAATAAATCGGGGTATTACAACATATGTACAACACTACTTAACTATTCCCATCTAGCGTCTAATCCATCCTCGGTGGTGAATTATCTCCATTGCCGTGGCCGGGCATATCATTCTCCTCATCCATTCCTTCAACCCCTACATCCGACTCTAATATATCTTCAATATCCTATAAATCTGATATCTCTTCAATATAATCATCCTCCAGTGGTAGTTCAGAAGAATGATTAATGAAGTAGAATGGGAATATCTAATCTCAGGATCAAGAGTAGAGGGGTCCGTAATAAACGGCATGTCACTTAATTGAAGGGGTTGTAGATGGGTGGTACCAACGGGTTGCAAAAACTCAGGTTCATATTTGAAAGATCGAGTGACTCCAGCAGGCCTGGATGGTCCCGCCTCAGTCTCTTCGAAAAGGAAAACATGTGAGGTTCCAGGTGGAGACTCATAGGGTACAGAATGGAGTGGGGTGATATATATGGCAATTAGTTGATCATACCATCCCAAATCATAAGCATACATATCAGAATCAAAATCAAGATGTTCAAGTGATTCAGAAGGAAACTCTTCTTCAAGAAGAGTCAAGTGATTATCTGGAATAATAGGGCTAAGCTCAAGTGAGATAGTAGTATCAACAGGTACAAGCTGATCTTCAAAAGTAGAAGCATCGAAAATATCCATCAAGGATTCCGAAGCAGCCGAATCTATTACTACAGAAGTACTAGATTCGCCAATCTCAAACTGAGGCTCATCATTCACAATAGAAATATCTGACAATAAGATATTATAAACTGATAAAATGAAACCTTCCACTGGAGGATAGGTACCAGGGGGAGGACTCTGTGTGGCATGATACTGTGTACGGATGATATCTACGAATCCTGAAAAATCTGCAAAGCTATGATACTCGGCAATGTAGTCTAGAGCAACTACAACGGCCCATTCTTGCTATCCAGAAGGCAGAACACGTACTAGCTGCATAATACCATCCAGGTCCGTTACCGCTGATCCTCTAACCTGCATCCACAGCTCCATGAATCTATCCAAGAATTCTTCTAGACTCTGATGCTCCTCCATCTGATACTCGTAAAATCGATCAGTTCGCCCAATCGTAAGAGGTCTCGGTGCTGTACTTTTTTTCGGCGTAGATCGAGTTCTTGCCATCCTAAAGTAAAAACATAACTTAAATACTAACTAAAAATTCTTATCTTAATGTACTTAAAAATACTCAAAGTTTAACAATCTTGTGCTTAACACAATTTAATACTCCCTCTATCCCATTTAAAATGTCTCACTTTCCTTTTTGGGTTGTCCCATTACAAATGTCTCATTCCATTTTAGGAAATAATTATCCCTTCAAAAAGTGTGGATCCTACCACTTTTTAACACTTTAACTACTTTATACATTTCTCCTAAATACCCGTACCCAAAAGAAATAGGACACTTTAGGTGGGACGAAGGGAGTATATAATTCACATAACTTTTTCATACACATAACTTGTCAACCATATGCATGACTTTGTCAAATATCTTCTTTAAATGAACACATTTTCAATGCTCATAATAAAATCTCATCTTACTTACTTGGTTGAGCTGGCGGAGATGGATTTGGAACACTGTGCTTTACTGACTCTAATTACTTTATGTATTAAAATAAACTCAAAATATTCGCAGATCCAGTAATAACATTGCTCTGATACCAAACTGTTACAACCCAACTTCTTAATCAAGAGATTAGACTGTAACAAATGACTAAATATGAACTATTGGGACTAATGACAATAGAAAGAATCCATAAGGCTTTATGATAATAATATATGGAAGGTAAATAATGGGTGACGCCAATGGATGTATAATTTCAATCAGAACGAAACAATTTATTTTCACAAGGTCGAATAAATAAAAGGAATAGCAAAGGTAGGATAATCAATAACATTCGACCTTTACTCTAAAAAGGGTTTTTTCAACTTTGCAACAACAACATAACGATCAATCAATTCAGAGTATGGCAACAGAAAGGGTAGTTGAGTTACATGTATGAGGACATATAACTCTAGGCAGCAAAATATAACAATACGCATGGGTTTCCAATTTAACAACAAGACAACAGGATTTGTAATGTTATATCAAGATAAACTTTCAAACACGTAGAACCAAAACAAGTCCGACTCCATCAATCTCAAATATCCATAACAACAAACCAAACTAAATTCATTTCAACAACAAAAGATATAAAGGAGTTCGACTCCAACATTGTTCACATGCCACAACTACAAACCCAAACCAAGTTTGTTCCAAACAACATGAGATATCAAAGAGTTCAACTCCAACGACAATAACCATCTGCATTAAAACAAAAGAACCACAAAAGTCGTTCACAACATATAAGTATTTGTGAGTAAAAACCACAGTGTTCACTTCCAACTCCATCTCCAGAATCCCAGCTCAACCTGCATGTTTAGAAATAAATGCAGGGCGTGAGTACATAAAGCACTCAGTGGGCATATGCCGAAAATATTTAAAACTTTGCTCTTAGAGCTATAAGATTGACTTGCCATAATGTTGCAATACACAATGGTTTTAGTGAAATGACCTGTGTGTGCGCTTTTTCAATTAAACACTTACTTGATTTCAAGCTCATAGTAACAAATATATGCAAATCCATGTCTCATGTCTGCAGACAATTTCTTTCTCTTTCTCTTCCCATATCCACGTACTTTCTATGTGTTGAGAAGTATGCCTCCTCAAACACGCTTTGACCCGAAGGTCACTATCCGACGTCGGTAAATTCTTTCTTCTTTCTTTTTCTTTTTTCTTTCTTTTCCGTGGATAGGTAATGCGTCATGCTCATGCTCAAAATTAGGCAAGTCAACATTTTCTGAACAATATACAAAATATAATGCAATAATAAGATTTAACACGTGCTATGTTTAGTTCGAAAGCCCACTTGTAAACTTTACTCGATAAGTTTTATCAACTTTCCTTCCTCTTCTTCTTCTTCTTTGATTGCTTTGCCCTTATTAGACATACCTTAAATTAATCAATAATATCAGTATTCGAATAAATGATATTTTTCATCTTTCAAATATACATGAATTCTTCTTATTCATTCTTTTTCTTTTCTTATATTTTGTTTAGACACTTTTGTCTAAACTTGCACCTATAAGAATCATATGTCTTTCGGGTCATTGCATCCTTCTATTATTAAGACTTTGTTGACATATTTATCTTATTCGACTCACATGAGTCTACTTTCGTAACCAATGAACAATTAATAATTATTTCATAATTACACTCTTAATGAACTAAATCATATTATTTTCTTTACTTAAACACTTCATTTCTTATCATTAAGTTATTTATGCATAACTTTTCAATAAATCTTCTAATTCAAACTTTTATTAGAATTCAATTAGTGAGTAATCACACTCTTTAAATTCATCTCATTATTAGCTATATCAAGCATGTCCAAACAATTTATCCTACATAACTCAACCAAAATATGAATACATATATAAGCCTCAAATCTTCACATTCTTAGCTCTACCATTTCCAATTAAATTACATTAGTCTTTAATTACCTAATAAGTTCATAATCAACAAGATTTACAAGGAATAACATTTAATTTTACAATCCCTTTTTTCTACCTAGTTTTCGAAAATATAGCAATATGTATATTTTTCTTCAACTTTCTTTCTAATTCACATCTAATTATCATATATCAATCTGAAACAACAATAATTATTTCATATATTAACTTTATCATGAATATACCAATTATACATACAAACTAAAATTTTCTACTTTCACCATATTATTTAGAAAATTCTAAATAATTCGCATAATGCTTAAATCATCACATCAAACTCATATATCAAGTTAATTGAAGAAAATAAAATCAAAATAATGCTCCTCAAAATTTTTGAAAATTTTGAAAATTTATATATGTTTATAAGTTTATTTTTGATAAATTTTCTTTCAAATCATATACCTAAACATGCTCAATCGCATAATTATAAACTAATTCCCAACATATCATCACTTTAATTTAATTTCATAACCTAGGGTTTTTGACCCAAATTTTTATTTCACAATTAAACCATAAATATCTTAGTATTCATATTTTAATCCATCAAATATCATCACATAACAACAATAATCATCAAAGATCACTTAATTTTTCAACTTCATATCATCAACATCTTCACAAATTTTACCAATAATAATCAAGCTTAAGAATTAAATAAAAGATAGAAATATACATTCTTTCCAACTTAAGAATAAGCTTGGAGGTGAAATTTTGGAAGTGGAAAGGCTTGATCAAGAAAATTTTCAAGTGTATGTAAGTGTGTGTGTCGAAAATTTTAGAGAAAAATTGGGAGATTTTGAAGATAATGAATAGTAAGGAGGTTTATGTTTATATATATCCAAATTCTATTTCATTTTTGTTTTAATTTATTTAAGTGATTATTCATCATTTCTAGAATGCTCCCATATTTATCCTTGATAATAGGATTATAATTTATTTAATGTTAATATTTATATACATATTGCTTTCTTTTCTTTAGGAAGTAAAAATAATAAAATACTAATCTTACATCAATAAAATCATACTTGATACATAACATTAAAATGTGGTATATATACATGCATAATTTAAATTTTTCATTGTTGTAGCATTTCTTTGATCATTAAGATCAAATAATCAATCTACGTAATAATTTAAATTTCTACACAAAATCTTCTACTCAAAATTTTTAGGATTCGGTTTATCGATCACATTTTATTTCACTAATTGAAATCAAATATTTTGGATCTTAAGAATTTCTATTTTCTTTCTTATTAAGGATGCAATGCCCTATTTAACCTTAATCTTTAAATAATTACTAATTAAAAGTTAGGGATATTACAACAACCAAGCTTTTAGCAACTAACATTTCGTTGTTTACTTCCTCAACTTCTACTTAAACTTGGAGGTTTTGAGTATAGGAATTTCCAGCTAAGGGTTGAGTTTTCAGAGACGATAAACTCAATATTTCTAGACTTAAGATATACAAAATTGTATCCTATAATTTAAATGAGTGTATACTGAAATCTTGAGCTGAATATATATATATATATATATATATATATTATATTTGAGCTTTGAAGATTTTCGGATAGCACTTTGTAATCTTCATGAATGTTGAGCCTCCACACCAAGAGACCATTACAGAGAGTAGTGTGGTTCTTCGTTGCGTATTTTTCGTAGATATTTTTAAGTTGAAGGGCTTATTCTCTACAGAGGTAAGTACTTTGAATTTTCTGAGTATTTTCAATTGTTTTAGTTAAAAAATACTTATTATTTCAATTGTTCTTATTGTAGCGATTGATCATTCATGATGAATTTGTAGAGTGAGGTTGATGGGGGGCGATATTGTATTGCCCAGCTTGAACGATGCAAATAAGATTATATTGAACACAGACTTCTATGTAAGTATCAATATTTTTCAATTTATATTCATATATTTATTGCTTAAACTAATTCTAATTTTAAAGTATTTGTGTCTCAATAGTGACTCCTTCAGATCGAATGGTCTGTTTGTACACTAGTTGGGAGGCTCGACCTTATTCAGCCTGATTCAAGTGATTCGTGCTCTAGTTGGAAGGTCCTCGAAGGTATTAATTCGTTAGTTATGGGCACAACAGGATCATCCACTATGAGAGGTTGGTCCGGCATGCAACATGTGATTTGTTAAGTTCAACAACGTACTGTATTAGTTTTTTTTTAATCCTAATTTATATATTTTATATTAATTGTATTATATAGGTCATTACTCATTGCCTTCTCGATGGAAACTATGCCGTCGCTGTTATCTGAGTGGTTAATTGAGAGCTTGACCTATATGACTGCATATATTATAGATTAGATGACGTTGTGAAGAGCAGACGCACAGAGCAGATTCTTCCACTAGTGTATTTATTTGGACGTGTCTTGGATGTTGGTGGCTATTGGAACAAAAATGATATGGGCCTACTACAAAAAGATAGGCCACTGAATTCATTTATCCCACCATCTAATCACTAGTTTACTCAAAGAGACGGCGTTGATTGTGGTTCAATTGCATGCATGTACTGATGTATGTAGATCGTTTAATATCCGAGTCATCGAGTATAACTTGGGGAAATACTCGTGTGATGGCATATAGAAGAACTATAACTACTTCAATTTATGAGTTGTGTGAAGAAGCTTAGATTTTGAGTTGTCAGTTTTTCTATAAGTTATTCATCTTTTCATATATTTTTTATGAGTTGTTTCTCTTTTTATATATTTATTTATTTTAGAATATTTATGAAAACTATACATAATAAAAACATGCAAGCACACGACTCAATTAACGACCAATATGAGGAAAATAAAAACATACAAGCACATGACTCAATTAACGAATCATAAGAGAACAAATGCAAAATTCACAAACACGCGACTCAAATTAACTAATAATAGGAGAAAAATAAAAACTTACAAACACCGACTCAATTAATGAATAATAGGAGAACAAATAAAAACTTACAAACAGACGATTCAATTTACAAACAATAGGATGACCCTAAAAATATACAAGTACACGACTAAATTAATGAACAATTGGATAACAATTGGACCAACTTTATTTAATTGTTTATGCCTTCATCCACTCGATTTGGACATATCCTTCGTGTGTGTAATGGTTTCCTACTATGGCTGCATCTCGTTGGTGCTCGGGTTCTACTGCTAGACGATTATCCCTCTTGGTTTGTATGTACTCTTCTTGTAGCCCTTTTACACCTGATCGAATACAACTTTTTCTAGGTCCTCAAGACTGCCTTAACATAATAGGAGGCTATACAATCGCTTGATCTACCTCCTGTGGAACCATCCACTCGTTTTATTAAGGGACGTGATTAACTACACCAACATACGTCTCAATAAAAAGTATTGATCGTGTAGTATGGTTCGACATACTTGTGGATGGGTTCTCCGGCCTCACTATCAACGTAAAATGTTAGTATGAATTACATAGGTAATTATGTTTAAATACTGAGTATTAAAACATACCTAATGACAACAATCTCATGTGAACACGGTATCTTGTCTAGATAGAATTCTCTACAATTACACGGTTTGAGTTGGAGATTGACCATGAAGTTCCTAACGCCAGATTGCACCCTAAACTTTGTATCTGTAGACCTCGTTGTAGTGTAACGATGACTTTTTTGACAATTATTCTATAAGCTTGTTGATTGTCTTCTCCGTAAGATAGATGTCCGACCTATGTCTTCTTTGCTTTCTTCTATCGTTGAACCACTGCTCAGTAACAAGTCTGATTGCCTCCAACATTGAGCATTTTAGAATACATCTCATCCACAATAGTAAAGAGTTAAATTACTCTGCCTTATTTGATGTTAGGAAACTATAAAGACTTACAGGGCACTTCGAACGAGCCCATTTTTCAGGTCCTATACAAAGCAATTTTTGGTATGCTTTATTGTTTATGCTCTTGATAGCAGACATAACACGTTGACATTGTCTGGGATCGTACGCATAAGCAGCTTCTTGGAACACTTCCACCATAGTCCCGTTCGAAATTGTTTGATCTTTTTTACTAAGTGATAAAAGCATAAGCCGTGATGGGCTAGTGAAAATACTCTCCCGGCGGAATTAGCTATGGACACATGTGCATCCGAGATAATTAAGAGGTCGTCAGTATTTTCAAATGCTCGATGGATCCGCGTCATAAACCATGACAAAGATTCATCATTCTCAATTCGCTTAACACCATATGTCAATAGGAATACTTGCTCATTGGCATCATTCGTTACTGCAACCAATAAAATTCTCTCATTCTTTCCGTTGAGATGAGTACCGTCTACTACGATCACCGGTCTCATACAAAAGTAGAATGAAGCAATAGATGCACCTAGAGCAATGAATAGATGTTAGAGTCGACCATCACCATCCACTTCAAAATCGGTAAATATACCGGGATACGTCACCCTCAACATGTGCAGATAACCTGACAGCATTTGGAATGACTCATCATGCCAATCATATATCAACTCAATTTTCATATTTCGGGCTCGCAATGCCACATCATAATTGATGCGGATACCTAAATCGTGTTTCAGCTCTTCCATAATTGATTTAGGCTTCATAATTTCACCTATTATGTGTATTTTTCGAGCATAATACGCTGCAACGATCTCTGAATGGATCTTTAGTGGACCAACACAACCCAAATCATGATTATATTTGTGTTCAGATGTAAACTTATAAACTATCCAAATATTACCTAATTGGATAGCATGCAACTCAATATTATACCTCATGTAGTGCTTGTATTTAAGTGTTAGTCGTGTTGTATTTGAACGACCAACAACGTATTTTGCCTCCTGGTCCATATACCACACATCAACATCAAGATAGAGGTCGTCTTTGCTATAGTAATATGAATTATTACTCAATTATCCATCCCTCGTTAGGTCCATTTCACGAGCCACGAATGAGGCGACAGCGTTGAGAGAAATCACCAGAACTAACCAATTAGTTAGTTCTTCAGCATCAGGTTGGATGACATCTTCTAGATAAGTGCTTGGATTGATCAACGATGATAGTTTGGGAAATTCACCTTCTCTTTGGATTCATCCTGCAAAATCAATAAATATATTATTTAAAATTAATTGTTTTGGATTGTCATCAAAGGCATTTGAGTCAGTCTCTTCAAGATCGTCGATCTCAAGTACATATTCTTCTTCATCGTCTTCTCCATCGACATCACCATTCTATATATGAGTTGTTGGTCTCGTTGTCTCGATATTGGTACCATGCTCTGCAATGAGTATTTGGGATTAAGGAAACCAAAAAGCATACTTTGAATATCTTAAAACTACTATGCCTGCATCTCTGTGTGGATCGAATGGACGTTGGGCTCTCCCTGGTATGATCCACTCGCAAAGTTTGTAATATTGTAAACTACATAAACGCGTGGATATTCTTCAGACATGCACAATCGAATAAATACTTTATGATCGATACTGATTTTATTATCTAACCATATCAAGATATGGATAGATAAAATAATTGATAATCTGTGCTCAATTCATGGGACTACAACGTGATTGATGTAGTATATGAGGCTGTAAAGAGAATGGTCTTAAATTTAGACAATTTGTTGATACTCACCAACATACATACAATCACTATCAAACTCTCCACCATAATTCATAGTGATGAATTTGCAATTCTCCACATACATAAGAAATAAAGAAAGAAATTAAAATAAATTTCTCAATCAAAATAGAATTTAAAATCATCAAAATGAATCAAATTATCTATGAATGTTTTCTTTGTGGTTTTCCTTCAAGTAGCTCCGTTTCAATTAGAAGATATAGTTGTTGGGTTTATTTTAAATGAACAATTTTTATAGACGAGAGCAACAAAGTGGTGGGTGTTCTATGAGCATTCACGTGAATTTTATTATAGCTAAATCGTACTCAGCTCATTTATTGTACGAGATTGTTGTAGCAACATCTTATTCAGGTAGGTCTTGCTTTCAATTTAACGTGATTGAAATGAATTTACATAATAAATAGTGTACGAGATTGATGTTACAATGTTGATTCAGGTAGGGCGGAGCTTCAGTCGGCTACGGTCAAAAACTGAATCGAACCGATGAAATCGATGGACCAAATGTTTTTGAAAAGCTTGATCGAACCGAACTGATCGAGACTTCAAAAAAACCGAATTATCGACCAAAATCGAATGCTTCGATTTGGTCGGGTTTGGGTCAAACCGGTAACTTGAGTAAGTGATTAAGGCTAGCTTTTATCTCATCACCATCGCGTACTTCAACGAAAGAGATGAGAGGGTGTTCAAGAATATAGAGTGATAAATCGAAGGAAAACAAAAAGAAAGGGAGTTCGCGATAGTGTTTGTTCCCTTTAGTCTCTTGAAGATGTGTCCATTTTTGTAGGCTTTGATGTACACGAGAAATTGAACTAAAGCTTGTTTTATACGGTAACCATGGAACATCTACCATATTTGAGAGAGAGAGAGAAAGATAAGAGAAAATAAAGATGAGACAGAGATATAGTTTGTTAATGTAGAATGAAATGAGAGAGAGAATATGGATGAGTGGAGTCTTGCATGCACATAGTAAAAGTGGGTTGAATCATGAATGGGTCCAATTAAGAGAAATAGAGATGTCACATCAATAAATGTTATTTTAAGAATAAAATAACATTTTCCCATTCCAGTGGAGAGAGAGAGAGAGAGAGAGAGAATTGTTACATTATTATTCATTTATAAATGTAGTTTTTCAACACTAAAGGCACCGTTTTCGAGAAAGAAAGGTTTGGGGGAAAAGAGATAAGGTCTGAAAATAAAAATGGGTGAGGGAAAAGAGAACATACCAATTTATGCATTTCAAATATTCAATCGGTTTCGGTTTGACCAAACCCGTTTTATTCAAATCTGATAACCGAATCGAATGAATTCGGTTATTGATTTTAAAATCGAACTGTTAACAGATTCTTTTAAAATCGAACCGAATTGACCAAAATTCTTCGGTTGTATGCAATTTTCCGATTTCGGTTCGGTTATACTCACCCCCAGATTCTGGTATATTGTAAATTTAGTTTCACGTTAGTGAATTGAATTTACAAATTGAATTTATTGTAGGTGGTACAATAATTGAGAGACAACTAAGGTAAATAGTAGAATTCATGCACTTATAAATAGGAAGAAAATAAAATAATTAAATTATAAAAGTAATAAAAATTGAGAATCATGATAAACAAACAAAACTATATTGAAATAAATTTAAAAAACAAAAAACCGATTGGATCCGATCAACTGCATATCAATCGGATTCTTCATCTAACCGAAAACCAATCGAAAGTGTTAAGCTCAAATACAAAATAAAATCCGAGTGAATTCAATCGAAATTTCATTTCATAAAGTTTCCACATCAAAACCGATCGATTATGACCGAAATTTCATTCGAATTTTTCCTAGGCACTGGGTTCTATCTTTCTTTAATTATCGTCACTAACTTTAATATGTCTTCAACAAATTTATCAAAAAAATTGACTAAATATCGTACTTTATACTAAAAACCAAGACAACTTTGTCAACATCTGAATGTATATATGTTCATTCAATATAAATCTATCCGATTCATATGTTTTTATCTAATTTGAATATTTCCATATATATCTTATGAGATATGGGTATTTTAATTTTCTCCTAATAAAAATTGGGTAGACTTCAATATTAAATGGAAACTAAAAGAAATTATAAAATGGCGTTGGCATACTCGTGCGTAGCCCCAGCAACAAAATCTAAATTGCAACTTGCAAGCATCCTCATTGAGTGTTTTTATCTTGTGGAAATTCATATATATAGTCAGTTAAGGAATGTCAAAAGTTAAGGAATGTCAAATTATAGACCAACTTAACTTGGATATTATATAAAAACTTTTCCTTTTATCTTCCAAATAGTACCAATAGGTCCAACTAAATAAATCATCCCCTTCTGCAGACTCCGCACCGACTTCCTCGTAGTCCTTCTCAAGAGCAGCCAGATCCTCCCTAGCCTCAGAGAACTCGCCTTCTTCCATACCCTCACCTACATACCAGTGCACAAAAGCACGCTTGGCATACATCAAGTCAAACTTATGATCGATCCTTGAGAAGACCTCAGCAACGCTAGTCGAGTTGGAAATCATGCACACAGCCCTCTGCACCTTGGCCAAATCTCCACCAGGGACAACAGTCGGTGGCTGGTAGTTGATACCACACTTGAAACCAGTCGGGCACCAGTCGACAAACTGGATAGTCCTCTTAGTCTTGATTGTGGCAACAGCTGCATTCACATCTTTGGGGACGACATCACCCCTGTACATCAGACAGCAGGCCATGTACTTCCCATGGCGAGGATCACACTTCACCATCATGGATGAAGGCTCGAATGCAGTGTTGGTGATTTCAGCAACGGAGAGCTGCTCGTGGTAGGCTTTCTCAGCAGAGATCACAGGGGCATATGATGAAAGCATGAAATGGATCCTTGGGTATGGGACCAAGTTGGTCTGGAATTCATTCACATCCACGTTCAAGGCTCCATCAAACCTCAGAGATGCAGTCAAGGAAGAAATCACCTGCATTTCAATGAAGTTTTAACCAGACATTTTCATCATCAAACTCCAAATCAGACCAAACATCAAAGAATTATTATACCTGAGAAATGAGCCTGTTGAGATTAGTGTAAGTGGGCCTCTCAATATCAAGCGATTTGCGGCAGATGTCATAGATAGCTTCGTTGTCAAGAAGCACAGCAACATCAGTGTGCTCGAGAAGAGAATGAGTCGAGAGCACAGAGTTGTAGGGCTCAACGACAGCAGTCGAAACCTGAGGGGAAGGATAAATGGTGAAGCCCAGCTTCGACTTTTTCCCATAGTCAACCGAGAGCCTCTCGAGCAAGAGAGATCCGAGCCCAGATCCAGTACCACCACCGACAGCATGGAAAACCAAGAACCCCTGCAGCCCAGTGCAGTTATCTGCAAGCTTGCGGATCCTATCAAGGCAGAGATCAACAATTTCTTTGCCAATGGTGTAATGACCTCTGGCAAAGTTGTTGGCAGCATCTTCCTTGCCACTGATAAGTTGCTCCGGGTGGAAAAGCTGACGGTATGTGCCGGTGCGCACCTCATCGATCACAGTTGGCTCAAGATCCACAAAGACAGCACGAGGTACATGTTTCCCAGCGCCGGTCTCGCTGAAGAAAGTGTTGAAGGCATCATCACCGCCGCCTACGGTGACATCACCAGGCATTTGCCCATCAGGCTGCAATACAAGTAAATCACAAAAGTTAAATTTGTGAGAAAATAGTGAACACCGGATATGAGATAATAACATTAAACTATGTGAGAAAGTTTTCCACATTATAAATTTTGACTTTCAAAATTCCATTAGATCTGATAAAATTATAAGTTAGGAGGGAAAATCTGTATTTCACACAACAAGATCTGAGAAAACATTATATGGAACACTGGATCTGAGATAATAACTTGAAAAAACCACACTGTCTAAAGGAGTTTGATCAGTTACACTACAAAAAACTGCACAAATTTCTATTTTCAAAATTTCATTAGATCTGATAAAAACATAGAGAAGTAACAACAAACAGATGCAGATCCGATTTAACTAAAATCTATAAAATGTAGCCAAATCTTACAAAACAATCAAAATTAGTAGCTCAAAACCAGATCGGATCTGACTACGCAAATAGGCATTTTCGACAAAATCCCCGTGGATGAGAGCATTAAATGTGAGTGAGGGAATAGAACATCAGATCTAATGGATGAAGACGGACCTGAATCCCATGCTCTAGGCAGTAGAGCTCCCAGCATGCGTTGCCAACCTGGATACCGGCCTGACCGATATGGATCGAAATGCACTCTCTCATTTTCGAAGGTTTTGGGAAGAAGAACTAGGAATTGAAATGGAAAGAAATTTGTAAATTGGAAAGGAAGAGAAGAGGGAGAAAAACCAGAGGCGTATACAAAGACGTCTCTGGATGAAAATTTTGGGAGTGAAGGATAGTGGAGGGAATTATATACTGAGGTCCGCAAGCGAAAGAGGAGGATATTCTATAAAATAACTAACGGCCGGTTGGTGTCCGTTATCGCTACGTTTCTAGGGACGGAAATTGTTTTTTGAATTTGAAATACAGGTGACAGGTGTAGTTCTCCTAAATCGGGCTGTTTTTCGTTATTATAAAAAGGTTATTAGCTTATAAATATTCAATTTTGAGTTTATTTTGATTTTTTTTATGAATTTTAAAAATTATCAAAAAAAATATAAATTTAATTATTTAGTGATTTTATCATAATTTTAAATTCACACCAAATTAGATCTGACTTGACATCTAATAAATTTACTATAGACAAAACGATTAGTGATATAAACGACACCGTAGAGAGATGACAACATCGATGTTTCATCAAAATAAATCATATTTTTTTATTTTTATGATTCATCGCATCAATCATCATTATAAAAATCACGTCTTTTCGTTTGTTTCATAGTCTGATTCTAGTTGGGATCAAAATAATTGATATCATCTTTCTTCTTTTTTTGTCAATTTAATACAGAAATTTAAAGGCCGCATCACGGTGGACTCGAACCCGAGACCTTTGGCCTCGAAAATTAACCACTCTACCACTAAGCCAACACACGCACACTGATATCATCTTTCTATGATGTTGTTTGTATCACTGACTGCTTTATCTATGGTAAATTTTTGAGATGTCAAGTTAAATTTAGTTTAGTTTGAATTTGAAATAGTGGTAAAATCACTAAAATGATTAAGTTTATGTATTTTGTGATAATTTTAAAATTCGTAGGAGAAACAAAAATATACTAAAAAATGATGTATTTATACACTAATAACCCTTATAAAAATGAGCAAATAATCGAGTTAAACTAGAATTGTCCAGAGTCCAGCTCGATCGTATTCAAACAATGTTAATTATAAGAATATAAATGACCATAATCGGTCATGGCTAAAAGCTAACGAAAAAAAATTAAAAGGAAAAAATTGTTACTACCCTTCATCTAGTCGTAATCATTAGGGCTGTTAAACGGTTCGGTTTCGATTAACCAAACAGAAATTTTCGGTTAACCGAACCGAATTTCTCCCAAAAGTGGAATCGAAACCGAATCGTTTTAAATTTTCGATTGACCAAAAATCGATCGGTTCCGACGGTTCGATTTTCGGTTAACCAAAAAACTGAAATAAAATTAATTAATCATAAAATTAAATAAAATAATAATTAAAAAATTGAAACTTATTAAAAATAAATAAAATATTTAACAAATAACTAAAATAATTAATAAAGTAATAATTAAAAATTAATTTTTCAAATTTTTAATTAATTAATTAATAATTAAAAATAAAAAAACAGATTTCGGTTCCGAACCGTTCGATTATCGGTTAACCAATAACCGAAACTTTTTTAACTCTGGAACAGAAACCGAACCGATAACCAAATTTGTCGGTTTTCGATTAACCGGATTTGTCGGTTTCAGTTCGGTTCCGATTCTAACCGAAAACCAAAAACCGTTTAGACACCCTAGTAATCATGATTGGCCTGCCAATCGAGTCCAATTATCTCACAATCCATTTCCTTTTGACACATGACAAAATATTGTTCGAGATTTTATTTTTAAGATATAATTTAAATAGATAGTATTAACTATAATTATCTCAAAAAAATTAAATTATGATTTGTAATTTTTAATTCTCTATAAATAGATCCAAATATTGAAAAATTGAAGCACAATCTAAAACTTTAATTTTTTTTTCTCTACCTATTTTCTATCATTTGAATTATGAATCTGAATAATCCAAATTAATTTTCAAACTCCTAAGGTTATCCCAACTTCCAAAATTATCTAAGCTACCAATCTTATCATAACTCTTGTTTCAACTAAAAGTACTCTTTTAATTGACTCATAATCGAATGAGGTAATCGTAGAGGAAAAGTCAACCAAAGTCGTCTCTCAAAGAAAACTTAACAGAGCTTATTGTTCGTGTCACACACAAAAAAGGTAAATCCTAAACACTCTAATATCAAAGGGGGTTTTGGAACAAACGAGAATTGAAATACGGAAAAGTAAATATAAATAAAAGCAAACCTAGCTAGGAGTTGTCAATCCCTAGTTGATACCTAAAGAAATCATGAATACGAAAATCTAAAAGCGTCGAACAAAATTAAGCTAAATTCATCAAATATAAAGAAATAAAATACGATGGAGAAATATTCAAAATAATAATAAATTCCAATATCAAAGTGCGTGAAACGTAAATTATCGAATGCAAAGGAAAAGAAAGATAGTACCAATATGAAAAAAACAATAATCTGAAATCAACTCTGAATCCGAATCCAATCGAGCTAACAATCTATGATGCATAAATTAAATGGAACGAATGGAAAGTTGAAGACATAAATGAAGAATAAAAGGTTTCTTTCTCTCGTATATCGTGTCTGTCTCTCAGAAGCTCTCTAGAAAAATAAACGAAATAAAATCTGACTACGTAAGTGAAAAACGGACCAACCCTAACTCAGCGTGCACGGCCTTTATATAAAACCAATGACTGAGCGCCGGTTGCATGCTGAGCGAGCGCTGTGCGGAGCCTAAAATTTAGGCTGAGCGCCGATTGAGGGTGAGCGCTTGTTGCTCGGGCTGTTTTGTTTTAAAGGTGAGCGCCGGTTGGAGACGAGCGCTCACTAATCGTGTGCTTCTGTCTCAAAGGTGAGTGCCGACTCAAAGTGAGCGGGCGCCGAGGCGAGTAGCGAGGCGAGCGGGCGGCGAGAGGTGGCGGTGGCGGGCGTGGCGGAAGTGAGATGGCGCCAGGGGCGGGGCGCGCGCACATGGTAGAGATGACACTGAGCCATTGCGCGGGTGAACCGATGCTCGGCTATGAGCACTGGATTGGTGCTGAACGTGCACGGAGGCCAGGTGAGCCAGCGCTATCACTGTGCTGAATGCGCGCGCACGGAGGTTGCCAGCGCCGGCGCACGATGGGCGACGGTGCGCCGTGTGCGACATTGAAGAAATGCTCTATTCTCCCTCGTCTGAACTCCGAATTGTGATCCGTTTACGCTTAGCGACTCTTATCGAGATGATCTTCAATATATGATAACTCTTGGCAGATCCATTGTAGGGAAATCTGATTTTAACCCTCTCCCGAGGATCTATCTTGGATGTTTAATTCACCATACATTGATTATATACCTAGCATGCACCTATATAATTAATTGCAACACGTAGGTGTTTTCTCGTGTTTACCTGCGAATTTGTCGGGAAATAATGGATCAAGACTCTTGCTTTGATCTTCTGGACTAGATCCCGATTGCCTAAACTCCAATGCCGAGTGAGGATAATCTATGGAGAATGCTATGAAAATTCGCCTTCTTCCTCCCTAGAGTTTTCGAAAATCCCACTATGTGGGTTAGTAATTTTCGAAAATTCTTCTCTTAGAATTAGGGTTTGATTTTCTCTCACCTTATATTTATAATGCAATCCTAAATCCTATCAAGATAGAATTTATGCATATCTAATAAATATAATAATATCATTTAAGATAGAGAGGATCACGTAGAGTCCCAGAGGGACTCTATAAGGAGGGGGGCGAAATTCACTAAGCTCTAGGCCTGGATGGGCCAGTCCAGGGATTAAATGCAAGGAATAAAGATGGGCCTCAAATGAATTAATTATCTTATGTTCAGCCCAGAACATAAACTAATTCATAAATATTTATTCATGCCACTAGAGAATAAATGCTGACTTACCCCTTTATTTCCGAAGTTGAGTCGGGCTTGCACTTAGACTTCACGAATCCCTGTATTTAAGATATCGTACATTGACACGCTGTCGTTTAGCGTTCAAAATAAATTTATAACCTATTGTCCATCACAGGCGTATCTAGCGATAAGTATAGAATTCGATCCCACGAGGAGTTGGTGTAGCAATCTCTGATGTCACGATGTCACTTAAAAGGAATGAGGGTGGTGTAATTATTTTGATCAATATAGGTATGGCTAAAGTAACACGAAACAAACTAAAAGGAATATCAAATAATAAGACGAGTGCGGCTTGGGCAACAACCGTGAAGGCGATTAATACTCGGTCCTAGGTGTAAAGGTTTTTCTATATGACACGCATCAACCCGGTTATAAGAGACATACGTCGTGACCTCGTTGTCATCGTCACGCCCACCACGCACCCCTCCAAATCTATCATTTTGTGTAAAGAAGGCAAGGGACACCCTATGCAAACTATCTAACCTGTAATGCCCACGCACGAGGACACCTCAAGACATGCAAGTCTACTGAGCGTTATGATCTAGAGCAGACCCGGTTTGGCAAGGCGGCAATGCTAGGACTACTCCAACTCGCCCACACCGGTCGTACTATTTGGGGTGCGGGACACCGACACCTTAATCCAATTATTACTTGCAACCTCCTTACCCACTATGTTATTTGCAACTAACACACCGAGTTTGGTTAAGTTATATAATGCCAGGACCTAGTGCTTGGGAACACACGCATGCGGATCGTAATGCCCTACTTAGACCTCTCGAGTTATATTAATCATGCTCCACTTAGTCACGCCCAAACCGAATAAAGACTTAACTAGACATAAAATAAACAAACATGCAACGCTTAATTGAAACCATAATTAAGCGGAAACAACTTACTATTACTGAGCGAAATAGAAACGGCGAGCCCAAAGTGTCACCGCAAAACATACGACAAAGTAAATATAAAAGGGTTTGCCCCGAAGGGACTTAATGTAAGTGATGTTGCTGGATGAATCAGATGCTAAAAGTATGAGAGTGAGAGACTGAACACGGAAGAGGGGAGAGAACGCACAAGTCGCGCCTTCATCCATATATATAGGCCGAGAGAGGCTGACGATGGTAATGGCCCATGGGCTGGACAATCTGGTAGGGTTTTCTTGTTGATCGACGCTCTTTCCTTGCCTAGACGGATTTGGGATGATCTCCTCCGGATTTCAGGGGATTTGGCCTGCGCGCGCATCCTTTCCAGATTTAGCGAGATTCACCCCGATCTCGCGTATCTTGCCCATCACCTCTCTCTCCGACTTCTCTTGCCCTCCTTCTTCGTCTTGGTCTCTGGTTGTTTCTTCACTCCGCTTGCCCATTAGCCTACCCTTCCGGAGATTGAACTCATGCGGTGCAGAAGGAGGTCACGCTGTGAAACGAAAGCAGCTCTGGGGTTTAAAGCCCGGTCAGTGAGCTAAGCTCCTTGTGCCCTCGAGGTGCATCGTATCTCTATTCATCCGCCATGCAAATTCCACTCCTTCTTGCCCATTTCTGCCCTGCCTTGCTCCCTGCAGACCAATGTGTCCTCCCAGACACAAAACACAACAAGAAAGACACAAACGACTCGATCTAGACCTAGACAAGACACAAAAAAAGAGCACAAAACTTGGGCTCGTCACACGCACACACTTTAAACATGCTTGTCCTCATGCATGCACGCTGCATTTGCCCAAGACAAAAGAAAGAAAGAAAAGACTCAAAATGAAAGGTTAGCACATTTCCATCGCAGGATATCTCGCCAATATAAGCTTCATTAGAACAAACTAGCAATTCAGGTAGACTCCATTCAAGCAACGACCATCAAACAAGTCAAAACACGAATTTGATCATATTGGGCATTTTTCTCACCAACACTCTGCACTCTTGTGTATAGGCTAGTGTATACACTCAGGACATTTTTCATTTCGACTATGCCATAGCTGCGTGTTCTCTACCATCTCCACCGTTTAGACAAAGTTTTAAACATTCATCCTTAGGTCTTTTATTTGGTTGTAATGGGGCTTAAGACATAGGTGGGAAATTTTTGGAACGAGGCTAAGGTCATCATGGACTCAGGTTCGAGGAATTTATTTTGTCCTCCATGGATTCTCCTTCGCTTTTTTCTTACGGGCCTCAGCACAACCATCTTAGGACTTCATCAATATATATTCTTTTATTTCAAGTCCTTCATTTTTCTTTCAATTCTGGGTACCTTCTTTATATTGGGCATTTTGCCCATTTCTTTGAAATTCTGGTAAACCCCTTTTTTTCTTGCCCATTACGAGGCTACTGTTCTTCCCTTTTTGTTTGCCCTTCTCTTCTATTAGCTCCTGAGTCTAATTGACTGGCAGCTTCTTTTTCCGTGCTAATTTAAGTGAGTGAAAGAAATTATTAAGCTCAAGGGGCTGAACGAGGATTAACATTAGGTAGGACATTTTGGCTCATGGGCTATTTGAAAAAAAAAATGCCTAAGTCATCTAAATGTTTTAGCTAAGTCAATAAGGCCTCGACATAAGAGTGCACGCAAGTTCTAGCAAAAGCCTAATGAAGATGTCGATAATCACACAAGAAAGGAAACTATGTTGATCAAGATACAATGAGTTTAAGCTCAAATCTCACCAAGTATGCTCAAATTCAATTCATTATCCTTATTTACATACGGTCATGCTCAAACAGAATTCCTAAAACTACTAGCATTATTCAAAACAAAGCAAAATACAGGCTAATCAATTCCACCAATTTAAACATGCCAACCGACACACAAAACGCGAAAAACCCTCCCACTCACTCACACACTGCGTTGAGCAAAGTGGGTGAACAAGGAGGAACACAAACAACAAACAATCTAAACGAGTGAGCAAGGTGGCGGTCCCCTACTCACACACTTCGCTTGGGCAAAGTGGGTCGATGGGACCTCTCTTAACTCAAACAAACAAAAGGCAGACGAACTCGATTCACACACTTTGCCAGGGCAAAGTGGGTGAGAAAGGGTTGACCACCAACAACAAAAAAACAAAACAAAAACAAACAACAAAACAAAACAAAACGAAACAAAACAGAAACAAAAAACAAAAGGAAGACAAAGGTCGAGGAAAGTTGGATACAGAATCCAGCATGGGCAAAGTAGGCTAGCAGGCATCATGGGTCACTACATTGTTCCTCTATCTCGTCAGCGGGCTTTGATGTCATCATCCTCCTCCGGCTATCTCGACTCTCTTCGCCGGCGGTGGGGGTGGCGAGGTTGCTCAGTCATCGTGGTTAGCTCAAGTGAACACCGGTTGCCGTCACCGGTCATAGTAGATGTCATTCATGCGCTCCAACATAGCCGTGTCGATATACACTCTGACTCGCCTGTGTCGGTATTTGCTTCCGTCCAAGACCTTTAGCCGTGGCAAGACGGTCACCAAATGGGTAAGAGATCCCCGACTGGGATGAGTCGGGATGTCCTTGAAGTAGGTTGCCGCAAACGCGGCAAAATTAATCTTGTGGCCACGCCCACGCACCATGTAATGAACAACTCCTCGCGGGAGATGGAGTTGTTGTTGTCCACCTTCCCAAGAAAGCAGAGACATGAGGCGATGACACATCCTAGCGCTGCTCCTCACTCATTGCCCTTAGTGTATCCCGACTTGAATGTTGTGCCCAAACCAATCGTTGCCCATTTTTCATTCCACCTCCCCTATGTGCTCGGGGCGAGGTGAAAGCCTTGTACTGTGGTCTTCGCCTCAAAACTTCATGCCATGAGTGCGTTGAAGTCGTTCACAGAGAAGCAGTTGTTGCCCATCGACCAAATTTGATGCGATCTGTGGTCGACTTCACTTTGCACGGGTTCTTTATTTCGAGAGTTTGAATAAACTCCCTCGCCCGATGTGATGTCTGATCGTCCGCCATTCCAAAATGCTCCCCATCAATCTTGCGAAAAACTTCTTCACCTCATCCTTAACCCCGGACTCTCCAACACCTCCATGTTCTAACGTCTTGGGCTTCACAATGCCCCTCATCGGTGGTCGATGGGTGAACTACGGGGTGGCCTCTCGTGGTCGGGATGGCTTTCCTTTTTGAAGATGGTGATGCCGTCTGGCGAGGTACCACCGGTTCTCTTCTCTTGAAGGCACTGGGAGCTCTGATGAGGCTTTTTCTTGGTGGTGGTGGTGCCCTGGAATCTTTCTCGGTAGGTCTCTTCTCTTCTTGCTTTTCTTTTTCGCGGTGGCCTCTTGCCTTGACCTGCCTCGAGGTGGATTCTCCGTCTCATGAGGGGTATCCTCCTTTCATCATTGGCTGGCTTTTTCCTTGATGCTTTGGCTTTCTTCTTCTTGGGCTTCAGCCGTCTCTCTCGGTGGTTCCTCCGGCGTCGCCTGACGAGGCGAAGGTGCCGGTCTCTCGATGATCTTCTCGGTCCTCGGAGTTAACTAGAGGCAGGCTCTTGGGCATTTCGGGGTATGAGGAGTTTCGGAGGGTCGCCATTGTTGTTTTTAGCTCGGTGGTTTCTTAGGTTTGGAGGAAGAATCGAAATTTTGTGGGGTTTTGGCTGCTGGTTTCTGGCAATAATTTTTTTTAAAATGGGAGGTTTTCTTCTTAAGGCTCATGTGAGAGAGGGGAAGTTGCGAGAGGTTGACGACGTGGGGGTTAATGATGGAGTGGTGGATTATAAGGGACGTTACGTCCTTTCTCCCGACAACCGCCCGCCACTTGTTCCGAACTCACCCTCTCGCTTATAGTGAATGTCAATCGTCGCCTCGCCCACTTTGATCATGATCACACTGTTCGCAGATTCACCTACACAACACCACACGCAAAGCGGGGCAAAACAAAACAAAAGAGAAAACAACAACGAAGCAAATAAAATACCGGGTTGCCTCGCGGCCGCTTTGTTATCGTCGTGGCTCGACTAGATTTCTCTTTTAATCTTTCCCGTTGAGGGCTTGCACCGATGCATTCCTCGATCTATCTCGTGATGCCCATAGTAAGCCTTCGATGTTGTCCATTGACCTTGAAGGTCTTCCCGTCTTCGGTCTGCGATCGACTGACAACCCATTCGAAATTGAGTTTTGACTTCATATGGTCCGCACTACTTGCTTGTTAGCTTGCCCGACATCAACTTGAATCGAGGCGGTATAAAGCACCAATTTCCCTTGCTCGAATGACTTGGCTTTGATAAGGCGGTCATGTGCCTTCTTTAATCTTTCTTTGTATAGAAACGGCATTGTCATACGCCTCTAGCTTTATCTCTTCCAGTTCTTGAAGTCAAGCTTTCTAGCAGCCATCACGGTCCCAATCAAAGTTGAGCTTGTTCAACGCCCAAAATCCACGTGCTCTAGTTCTCTTGGTAAGTGACGATCTCGCCGAACACAATTCGGTATGGTGACATGCCCAAGGGGGTCTTGTATGCGATTCAGATGCCCATAGCGTCGTCACAGAGGCAGTGCTCGATCCTTACCTATAGGTCCCACTACCTTCCTCAATATAGTCTTGATTATTACATTGGACAACTCCGCTGCCCATTAGCTGCGGATGGTAGGTCAGTAGTCACACGATGGGTTACACCGCATCTCGAACAATTTGGTGATAGTAGTGTTGCGAGAAATGGGTTCCTCGATCGGCGATAATCGCTTGGGCACCGAACCCTGTTGAAGATATTAGCTTTAAGAAAATTGAAACGACCTTTGAGTCATTAGTGGCACTTGCCTTGGCCTCAACCCATTTCGAAACATAATCCATTGCAAGCGGGATGTACGCATTGCCCATGAGCTCATTAATGGTCCCATAAAGTCCATCCCATACATCAAAGATTTTGGGGAAGGATATGTATCATGGGCATCTCATTCCTCTTTGTGATATTTCCTTCTTGTTGACACTCTTTGCATTGCTTACACTTCATAAGCATCTTTGAATATCGTGGGCGGAAGAATCCTGCCTAAACCTTTCGCCGTCTCTTGTGCCCAAAGTGACCTCCACACGGAGCGATGATTCGAATGTCTTTGATCTCGCCGCACACATCGTCGCAAAACTTGATCGGTAGCACTTTATCCATAAGTAGGATCATCCCATACGTAGGCACGGCAATCGCTTTGATTTTGTTTCTTTGATCGTAGTGAGTCCAACGGGGAGTTCTCCAAGAGTTTTGTAATTCACCAAATCGCATACCATGGCTCGAACTCCGTCGTGCCTCGAATAATCTGATGTTCTTGGGGAAGGTCTGCAATGGGCACCGGGTCCCCTTCAATATCCTACTCAGTGGTGGCCACAAGGTTTTGTGCTCCACTCTTGTCTTTGATTTACATCGAACTCTTGGAGAAGCAAGATCCATCGATTAGTGCGTGGCTTTCGCCATCTTGCATCTCGGTATCTCGAGGCGTTATGATCGGTGTAGGCGATTGTCTTAGCCCCGATGAGATATGATCGAAAATTTTCAAAGGCAAAGACGACCGCCAAGAGTTCTTTCTCGGTTTGTCAGTAGTTTCATTGGGCGGCGTTGAGAGTTCTCGAGGCATAGTATATAGCATGACTTTCCTTTCCTCTTCGTTGTCCCAAGACGGCTCCCACGGATATCCACTTGCATCGCATATAACTTCAAACGGCATGCCCCAATCGGGGTTGAATGATCGGTCTTTGAAATTAAGTTGTTCTTGATTATCAAAAGCTATCTTACACTCTCCATCGAATTCCCATGGTACATCATTCGGGGTAGTAGTGTCACGGGTGGCGATCTTTGCGAAGTCCTTCACAAATCTTACAGAGAACCGGCGTGCCCCGAAACCTCGACTCGCTTTAATGAAGTCTGGATAGGCAATTTAGCGATGATTTCTACTTTGGCTTTATCTACTTCTATCCTCTTTCGATACCACGTGCCCAAGAACAATCCTTTCTTTCCAATCAGCATTGACTAAATGAATAGATTTTTCCTTAGTTGTCGCTCTTTCCGATCTAAGATACATTCGGTCTTTTCATAGCTTAGATTTAGCTCAGAACTAATTTTTATGAATAATTTGTTTGGATCAAACATATTTTCATAATTATGCACATGGAACACGTTATGTACATCGCCAAAATTTTGTGGCAATGCAAGCATGTATGCTATAGGTTCGATTCTTTCCAAAACTCTCGTCTCATAAATCTTGGTTTTAGTCTTCCTTTATTTCAAATCGATGTACGCCTTTGGTTGAGGAAACTTGTAGGAAAACCTTGCTCCAATTTTGAAGTCGAGTTCGGCAATGAACATCCACGCACGATTTTGGCGATTCGAGCTTTCAATTCTTTTCTGATTTGTCGCATTTTCGATCATTTCTTCGATTGCCTCCGGTCCCAATATTTTTCTTTCTCCCGACCTCATCCCAATAGAGACGATCGATTTACAGAGAGCTTCAGATGGCGCCATGTTAATTGCGCTTGATAACTATTGTTATAAGTAAATTCGACTAACGGTAAGTGCTTGTTCCCATTGTTCGCCTCGATCTAGCACTCAGCTCGAGCATGTCCTCTAGCTTTGAATAGTTCTTTACATCTCGTACCGCTTGAGGATGGAAAGTTGTGCTAATATCCACCATCCCTAATTCTTCGAACTCGACCAAAATCGTGATGTGAATTGGAGTCTCTATCTCAAGGATGAGATAGTACCCATGAACCGCACTATTTTGTGACATATATCCGGCTAACTTGTTAGCTCCATAAAAATGAATTGGAATAAAATGGGCGATTTGGTAAGACGATCAACAATTACCCATATGGCAGATTTTCACGCTTTGATCTTGGTAGTCTGCTCAAAATCCATGGCTATGTGGTCCCATTTCCTTCGTGAATCTCTAAAGGTTGTGTTTCATATGGTCATTGATGTAGTGCTTTGACTTGTTGGCATGCTAGATATCGCCACTAATGATGCTATCTCTACTTCATTCCACCACACAAATTGTTGTTTAAGATCTTGATACATCTCCTGCTTCCGTGCAACGATAAAGTAATTATGTGCTTCACTCATGATTTCATCCTTATCTCCCGATTGTTGGGTACAACAATCCTATTTCGAACATAATTGCATTGTCCCGAGCTTCATAATAATCTTGTAATCCTTCCGCTCGATTTTAGCTCTCAATTTTCTAATTGTTCATCTTGTCATTGAGCTGCATACATCTCGCCCTTAAGTCCGGTACAACCACCAACATAGATATGATACCTCGGGTGTCCGTGTGAAATACCACTTCTATTTTCAACTTTTCAAAATCTCTAATTAGCTCTTTTTCTGGGTGAGGATCATTCCTAACTCCTCGACTTTTTGACTCAAAGCATCCGCTACCACGCTCGCTTCCGGTGGTATTTGATTTCACAATATAATCTTTGACGAGTTCAAGCCACCTTCGAGCATGTTCAAATCTTTTGCTAAAAGTACTTTAAACCTTATGATCGTGAAAATTTCGCATCTAGATCCATACAAATAGTGCCTCCAAATCTTTAGCGCAGGACTACCGCAACTAGTTCTAAATCATGTTGATAGTTAAGTTCGTTAGTCTTAGCTTCCATGAAGCATAAGCGATGACTTTTCCTTCTTGCATAAGAACGCATCCTAATCCGCTTTGACGATCGATATAAAGAGTAAATCTTGATCCGGTTCTGCAATACACATAGTGTTGAAGTCAACCGCTCTTAAGTTCTTGAAAACTCTTCACATTCTTCGTCCATTGAAACTTTACTCCTTCCGAGTAATGAGTCATTGGTCTTGCAATCTTAGAAAATCCTTCAATGAACCTTCGATAATATCCCCGCAAACCTAAGAAACTCCGAATTTCATTCGCTAGGTGACTTCCATTCTTGACAATTTTACCTTAACAGATCCACTTTATTCATTCACTGATATGATATGTCCAAGAAAATTTACCTCTCACCAAAATTTGCATTTACTAAATTTGGCGATAGCTTTTCTTCTCGTAGTTTCTAATACGATTCTTAGATGCTTCTCGTTCTTGTTTGTTTTTCAAGTACACAAGAATATCATCGATAAATACTAAGACAAATTTATCGAGATAATCATGAAAACACGATTCATTAAGTCCATGAACACGGCAGAGCATTTGTTAATCCAAAAGACATCACTACAAACTCATAATGGCCATATCGTTATCGAAAATCGTCTTAGGAATATCTTCTCGATCGAATTTTTAATGATGATACCCGATCTTAAATCAATCTTAGAGAAAATACTAGCTCCTTTCAACCGATCAAATAAACGCTCATCCGGTAACGGATATTTGTTTTCAAGGTGAGCTTGTTTAATTCTCTATAGTCTATGCACATTCTTAGGGTACCACCTTTTTCTTCACGAACAAGACAGAGCTCCCATGGAGACACAATGGGTCGAATAAACCCTAAGTCCAAAAGCTCTTGAGTGGATTTTCAACTCTGTAACTCTTCGTGCCATACTAAGGCGCTTGAAATAGGTGCCGATCCGGTTCTAGATCAATTGTAAACTCCAATTGTCTATCTTGAGGTAATCCCAGAATGTTTCGGAAAACATCCGGATATTCTCGAACCATCGACACATCCTCTAATCTTCTTCTTTCTGTCGCCGATCAAATATACCAAATAAGCACAAGTTTCCTTATTCCTTATCGTCTCACACAACGCGAGATTATGGGAACTCTTCTTCCTTCATCTCAACACCATAGAAATAGGTGGTTCTTTTCCGAAGTTGGAATGAAATTTCGTCATTCGCATCAAATTACAACATGATTTTCTGTTAACACCCATTCCTAATATAATATCCACATCCCACATCGATATTACTCGTAAGGATCTTGCTTTCAATTTAAGAGTTCTTAACTCAAATTCTAAGTAGGAACATACGTGGAAATTATTGTGGATTTACCTAAAGGAGTCATCACTTTAAATCTTGGTTACTTCGTCTATGTTCAACTTAAAACATCTACACATGTAGAAATGAAATAATGCAAGCTCCGTGTCAAAGATAATTATAATAGGTATGCCATTTAATGTTCCCATACCGCCAAGTTTTAAGTACTGCTCAGTCGTTGGGTTCAAAGCAAATGCCCTTTGATATTAAGGTTGGGGTTGCTTGAGGTTGAGGTGGTCAAAACATTCGATATTGAGGTGCGACATCGACCGGATTTGTGTTGAACTACCACTTATAGCTTTCATTTGTGGCACTTGTTTAATGTATAGACTTCTTTCCACTTTCCAATGATCTTTGTCTAGTTAGCGCTTGTTAGCATAATGACCTATTTGGCCACATTTGTAACACCTATTATCGCCCATCTACAAATTCCAAGATGAGCTTTATTGCACCCTGCACAAAGGTATCCTGGTGGATTTGGAATCATCCGTGGTTGATTTTGAAATGGTGGTCGAAAAGGGCTTGAAACAAACGATTTGGTCTTCAAAGTTTCTTATTCGGAAAATATCTTGTTTCCCATCTTCTTTTCCTTTAAACCTTGATTCCGGCATCATCTTTTGTGGAGTTGCATTTGATGGTGTCGATTGACCGTGGACCATATTTTCTGATCGCATCTCCAATTCCATGTTTAAAGCCTTATTTAACGCCTTGGCATACGATAGGGCGGCTGGCTTGCCGAATGACTCTAAGTTCTTACGAAACCCGAAAGAAATAATTCGCCATCTTTTCATCTGTTCAATTTTTGACATAGCGGGATAGATTACAAAAATCTCTATCATATTCGCCACCGATTTTTTCCTTGTTTCAAATTCATAAACTCTATTTCCTTTGTTTCAGAACTCGAGGAATATATTTCAAACAACTCTTCTTTAAATTGTTCCCAAGTGAAATTCTCTAATCTCTGGGAGAGTCTTCAGTGATTCCCACCGTAAATCACCGGTCCTTCAGCTGAAAGGAAAGCACAAAAGGCGAGCATTCTAAAATTTAAAGATTCTTTCCATACCGAATCCATTCCTCTCTGCAGGATTACTAGTTCCACTTAAAGATGGTGGATTTTGTCGAAGGAACAATTCGTAAATTCTTCGAGTTATTTCAAGAGGGTGTTCAGTGAAGGTTGAGGTATATTTTCACTTTCGTTCTTCTACTTGGAATTTGGTTTCGACATCATGGGCATCGCATTTCGTTGATGAGAACAATATATGCGATGAGGTAAGGAATTTATAAGAAAGGATAAAATGTCATTTTGGCAAATAGGTTTACATGTAAATAAATTCACATAATTGTATAAACAATAGGTTCAAAAGTAAATAAGAAAAACAACACAATGTAGATATCTTTAAATTTGTACTTTTATATCATAAGAAAATTGCCTCTGAGGACATTTTACAAAAGGAAAATTTTACCTCCAGAATGGCATCGGATAACTATTCTCGCTAGTCTACCATACTACACACTAACTATGTTAAACTTTACGCATCCATAACTATTTACATTAGTACTATTTACATCATTCCTACTCACTATTTGTCTACATAATGCTCTTAAATCCTAAGACGATTACGGTGGCTAATACTTGAATAATAATCAGGTGCTTTAATCAATATATATATACAAGAACTCATATGTTCGGAAATATTTAACTAATCAACATCATAAGATAAAATTCAATTCAATGAAAACGTGTGAATACACATATGACGAGTGTATTCAAGGTTTCTAATATATTGTATTCAAGAAGGGTTCCACGCCCACACATCTCCATCCATCATCGCTCAACTCCGCACATTTAAAACAAACATGGGTCGAGTACAAGATTGCACTCATGGCTCATGCCAAAATAATTTATCACATTTGAATTACCTCGCCCATCACAAGAATAAACGAGGTTTTAATTTGAAATACTCGTCTTACTAAATATTTTCTTTCATTTTCCATAAAGATTCGTCTGCCAAACATTTTCCATATGTGTATGATCCATATCCACCACAATAATTCATTCCACAACTCCCACGGAGAGGCCCTCTCCACGCCGTGACCGCCGAGCACCCTTTCAAAGACACAATACAAATAATCGCACAAAATCCATGCCATCTCAACCAGATACAATTCTCCATCATCCTGGGGTACTTCCAAGAATACGAATTCAAGCATGTCATAAAGTGGACCAACATTATGCATCGATAATCATGATCGATACATACATAAAACATAAACATTTTGGAGTAATTAAATAAATCGCTCATAAATATTTGCTTGCAATAAAGCATCATAAATAAATCATTTGTAAATTCTACCACTTGAGTATAGTAAAGCCCACCTTACTTTTAAACTCGACACACGCGTCCTCCTCGGTGAGCCTTCACGTCCCACCTTACGCAAAAATTACGCTTAGCACGCTCACGCCGAGATTTTCAAAGTTCATTCGACTTTGATAAATAATAATAATCAAGTTTTGATAAATCTTAATACGCCGTTTACCGTATTTCAATAAAAATAATTCTCGTAATCGAGAGACGTAATATGATCTACCATCTCATTTTAACCTTTAGGTTAAATAATTAACGATAATAACGTTATTCAATAAAATGATTTCAATTCAAATCTTTCTCACAATTGAGATATTCGATAAAAGTAATACATTTTCACGATTATGATTTAACTAACGATTTCGACGTTAATTTCAAAGTCAACCATTTGACTTTTTGTTATAATATTTCAATAAAATACATTTTAATGTATAAATTAATATAAATCGATTTTCAATCGATTTTTTCAATTCTCGATTTTCACGCGAATCGATAAACTTGATTAATATTTTCTTTCAATATTAATCTTTAATACCTTAAGCATTATTTTATGCTTTTAACGTTATTTAATATAACGCTTCATCGTAAACATAATATACTATGTTTAATAAACCTCAAAATTCAATTATGTCTAATATAATTTTTAGACATATAATAAATTATTTTTTCGATATTAAGGATTTAAAATCCTTAATATTCTTAATCAATTTTCGGCCTTTAAGCTTTAATTTTCATTCTTCTTCCAAAATTCTTCTAAATTCATATAGTGTACTATTTTATCATAGTATCACTAATATGTATTAACATTAACTATAGAAAATTTGGATATTACCTATTTTATTCTTATAGTTTTCGCCATTATCAAATTGTACCCAAACAATTTTCTAAAATTCTTATAAAATTACACAAGGCCTATACATAATCATATACCATTATTCTAACATAATACACCACAATTTCAATTTGTACATCAATGTATTCATACTTAGTCATTCTCGGCCATTCAAGGAATATGAACACATGTGTTCTAAAATTTCTAATAAATTTATGTAGCAACTACTTTAGGCTATACTATATTAATATGCCATAATCTTACTTAAACATAATTTATATACCAACATATAACCTTCCAACATTTTCGGTTATTACAAATAAGTGGCATATGATTTCCAAAATTTTTCAAATAATCCCTATGAACTCCATTATCAATATATATCATTAATCTATCATCAATTTGGCATTAAGAATTTTCGATCATCAAAGAGAAATCATACCATGCTTAGGCCTTTGATTTAACACAATACATATGCTTATAATTACATACTAAGAATATTTTAAAAACAACAAACATGCTAGTGTAATTTATTCTATTTTTCACCTTAAGAACATGTATATTTAATAAAATCTAACGTTAGAATTAAATTTTAACGATACTTAAAGAAGCGTTCGATTCCTAACCTTTTACCGTTGTCGATTAATTGTGCAAGGATTTTAATATCAAGCTTTGGGATTGGAAGATGAGAACACTTTTCTTTCTTTCCTCTCAAACACTCTCGGCAAGGATGAGTTTTTTGGAGTGGAGTGTTGTTTTAATTTCTATCACTTAATATCCTTAAAAGAATAAAACCAATATCCTACTTAAATCCATACACACTCACGGTTCACACAATACAAGCAAAACCATTTAACTTGGTGACTCAACACTATTCAAAATAAATCATCCTATGCCTAGTAATACACATCACTTCAAATTAATTAAATGAAATCAATTCATTGCTTTGAATCAACAAAGCCGCTACCTCACACCACACACAAGGAAAAACACATGAATTATTGTATGATTCAACAATGAATATGTCATCACTACACCATTTAATGTATTAACTCAACCCTTTCTCGAACAAAACAATTTGTCTACTTTGAGCTCATGTTACCGCTTCGTTAACACTAAAGGGAGGAAATCTTTATTTCATTTGTCATATACAAGATATTAAAACATCTACACCTTACTACATGAAAGCAAGTCAACAATGTCATAATACATCATCATGCAAAATATCTCTTACACAAATTAAAGCTCTTACACCATTTTGAACAAAACAAAATTTGATTCCATTGGTGTAGTGAAGAGAAGTGTCGGCTCTCTCTTGTGTACAAAGAGAAACATTTTAATCTTGTTTTAATACCATGTATTTAGATAATATACACATTCCCAAATGCAACTCACATCATCACAAGAGTGTATAAAGCTTCTTTCTTTACTTGGAACATAATACACTGTCTAAGCCTTCCACCATGCACCCACTTGTTTGATCACTTAGTTTACTTGATAAGAGTGCAATCTATCCCATTAATTCATTAAATTTCATTACATAGTGATGCATGAAAAATTTTACACGTGAATCACTTATTTCATATATAAGTCCCATTCCCATAATGCAATAGGTACATATTTTATTTTCATGCCATTTATAGATATATATCATAATATATGTTTTAGATGATAAATTATATCATAGGAAAAATTATTGAATTAATCCATAGGTTGAAAACCTAATTCTCGATTTAGGGTTTTCGAGAATCTTAAATAATCAAAAATATTATTCCAAAATTTTCTAGCATTATTTCAATGCTAAATAATATTCCAATTATATAAAATAATCATAGGAATTTAAATATCATAATTCCTTGATCGATAGACTTGATTCTCAAGTCATCTCTAAACGTTAACGCTTGAAACGCCTCAAACGTTAAATATCGACTCATTTCAAAATGGTCATAATAAAGCTACGGCTTTATCAAATAATTCTAATAATAATGGAATTAAATTCTAAGCTTAAAACTTAGAAAATATCTCAGCATTAAAAATATCGATCACGTAATACATCGCTGAACACGTTATATATTCGTATTTCTCAATTCACATTCATCCGTGAATAAAACATAGGAATTTATTATTCCAAAGATAATCGAAATCATTATTCGATATTTTAATAATCAAATTATCGAGACGAAACCCATTTACGATTTTATTATCGTAATGGGCTTTAATAAATCGGTATTACAACATATGTACAACACTACTTAACTATTCCCATCTAGCCTAATCCATCCTCTCTGGTGAATTATCTCCATTGCCGTGGCGCATATCATTCTCCTCATCCATTCCTTCAACCCCTACATCCGACTCTAATATATCTTCAATATCCTATAACTGATATCTCTTCAATATAATCATCCTCCAGTAGTTCGAAGAATGATTAATGAAGTAGAAGGAATATCTAATCTCGTGATCAAGAGTAAGGGTCCGTAATAAACGGCATGTCACTTAATTGAAGGGTTGTAGATGGGTGGTACCAACGGGTGCAAAACTCGTGTTCTATTTGAAAGATCGAGTGACTCCAGAGTCTCGGATGGTCCCGCCCGCCTCTTCAAAAGGAAAACATGTGAGGTTCCGTGGAGACTCATAGGTACAGAATGGAGTGGGTGATATCTATGGCAATTAGTTGATCATACCATCCCAAATCATAAGCACATATCGTAATCAAAATCAAGATGTTGATTGTGGAAACTCTTCTTCAAGAAGAGTCAAGTGATTATCTCGAATAATAGGGCTAAGCTCAAGTGAGATAGTAGTATCAAGTACAAGTGATCTTCAAAAGTAGAAGCATCGAAAATATCCATCAAGGATTCAAGCAAATTAATCTATTACTAGAATACTAGATTCGCCAATCTCAAACCGAGGCTCATCATTCACAATAGAAATATCCGACAATAAGATATTATAAACCGATAAAATGAAACCTTCCATCGGAGGATATGTACGTGGAGGACTCGTGGCATGATACGTGTACGGATGATATCTACAACTCGAAAAATCTGCAAGCTATGATACTCGGCAATGTAGTCTGAGCAACTACAACGGCCCATTCTGCTATCCGATGTAACACGACTAGGCATAATACCATCCGTGTCCGCTATCACGATCCTCTAACCTCGCATCCACAGCCCATGAATCTATCCAAGAATTCTTCTAGACTCGATGCTCCTCCATCCGATACTAGTGAAATCGATCACCGCCCAATCGTAAGAGGTCTCTGTCGACTTTTTCTCAGATCGAGTTCTCGCCATCCTAAAGTAAAACATAACTTAAATACTAACTAAAAATTCTTATCTTAATGTACTTAAAATACTCAAAGTTTAACAATCTTGTGCTTAACACAATTTAATACCTCTATCCCATTTAAAATGTCTCACTTTCCTTTTGTTCCATTACAAATGTCCCATTCCATTTTAGGAAATAATTATCTCTTCAAAAGTGTGGATCCTACCACTTTTTAACACTTTAACTACTTTATACATTTCTCCTAAATACCCGCACTCAAAGAAATAGGACACTTTAGGTGGGACGAAGGAGTATATAATTCACATAACTTTTCATACACATAACTTGTCAACCATAGCATTGTTGTCAAATATCTTCTTTAAATGAACACATTTTCAATGCTCATAATAAAATCTCATCTTACTTACCGGTTGAGTCATGGAGATGGATTTGGAACACCGTGTTTATCGACTCTAATTACTTTATGTATTAAAATAAACTCAAAATATTCGCAGATCCAAGAATAACATTGCTCGATACCAAACCTGTTACAACCCAACTTCTTAATCAAGAGATTAGATCAGAACAAATGACTAAATATGAACTATTGGGACTAATGACAATAGAAAGAATCCATAGGCTTTATGACAATAATATATGGAAGGTAAATAATGACGCCAATGGATGCATAATTTCAATCGTAATCTAAACAATTTATTTTCACAAGGTCGAATAAATAAAAGGAATAGCAAAGGTAGGATAATCAATAACATTCGACCTTTACTCTAAAAAGGGTTTTTCAACTTTGCAACAACAACATAACGATCAATCAATTCGTAGTATGGCAACAGAAGTAGTTGAGTTACATGATGAGGACATATAACTCTAAAGAAAATATAACAATACGCATGGGTTTCCAATTTAACAACAAGACAACAGATTTGTAATGTTATATCAAGATAAACTTTCAAACACGTAGAACCAAAACAAGTCCGACTCCATCAATCTCAAATATCCATAACAACAAACCAAACTAAATTCATTTCAACAACAAAGATATAAAGGAGTTCGACTCAACATTGTTCACATGCCACAACTACAACCCAAACCAAGTTTGTTCCAAACAACATGAGATATCAAAGAGTTCAACTCAACGACAATAACCATCTCGATTAAAACAAAAGAACCACAAAAGTCGTCACAACATATAAGTATTTGAGTAAAACCACGTTCACTTCCAACTCCATCTCCGTATCCACCAACCCGCATGTTTAGAATAATGCGTGGAGTACATAAAGCACTCAAGGCATATGCGAAAATATTTAAAACTTTGCTCTTAGAGCTATAAGATTGACTTGCCATATTGTTGCAATACACAATGGTTTTAGTGAACTGACTGTGTCGCTTTTTCAATTAAACACTTACTTGATTTCAAGCTCATAGTAACAAATATATGCAAATCCATGTCTCATGTCCGACAATTTCTTTCTTTTCTTCCCATATCCACGCATTTTCTATGTGTTGAGAAGTATGCCTCCTCAAACACGCCAATTCAAGGTCACTATCCCATCGGTAAATTCTTTCTTCTTTCTTTTCTTTTTCTTTCTTTTCCGTGGATAGGTAATGCGTCATGCTCATGCTCAAAATTAGGCAAGTCAACATTTTCTCGAACAATATACAAAGTATAATGCAATAATAAGATTTAACACGTGTATGTTTAGTTCGAAAGCCCACTTGTAAACTTTACTCGATAAGTTTTATCAACTTTCCTTCCTTCTTCTTCTTTCGATTGCTTTCCATTATTAGACATACCTTAAATTAATCAATAATATCAAGATTCGAATAAATGATATTTTCATCTTTCAAATATAGATGAATTCTTCTTATTCATTCTTTTCTTTTCTTATATTTTGTTTAGACACTTTGTCTAAACTTGCACCTATAAGAATCATAAGTCTTTCGGTCATTGCATCCTTCTATTATTAAGACTTTGTTCATATTTATCTTAGTCTACTGTAACTAATGAACAATTAATAATTATTTCATAATTACACTCTTAATGAACTAAATCATATTATTTTCTTTACTTAAACACTTCATTTCTTATCAAAGTTATTTATGCATAACTTTTCAATAAATCTTCTAATTCAAACTTTTATTAGAATTCAATTAGTGAGTAATCACACTCTTTAAATTCATCTCATTATTAGCTATATCAAGCATGTCCAAACAATTTATCCTACATAACTCAACCAAAATATGAATATATATATAAGCCTCAAATCTTCACATTCTTAGCTCTACCATTTCCAATTAAATTACATTAGTCTTTAATTTACCTAATAAGTTCATAATCAACAAGATTTACAAGGAATAACATTAAATTTTACAATCCCTTTTTCTACCTAGTTTTAAAATATAGCAATATGTATATTTTTCTTCAACTTTCTTTCTAATTCACATCTAATTATCATATATCAATCTGAAACAACAATAATTATTTCATATATTAACTTTATCATGAATATACCAATTATACATACAAACTAAAATTTTCTACTTTCACCATATTATTTAGAAAATTCTAAATAATTCGTGATAATGTTTAAATCATCACATCAAACTCATATATCAAGTTAATTGAAGAAAATAAAATCAAAATAATGTCCTCAAAATTTTCAAAATTTTGAAAATTTATATATGTTTATAAGTTTATTTTTGATAAATTTGCTTTCAAATCATATACCTAAACATGCTCAATCGCATAATTACAAACTAATTCCCAACATATCATCACTTTAATTAAATTTCATAACCTGGGTTTTTGACCCAAATTTTATTTCACAATTAAACCATAAATATCTTAGTATTCATACTTTAATCCATCAAATATCATCACATAACAACAATAATCATCAAAGATCACTTAATTTTTCAACTTCATATCATCAACATCTTCACAAATTTTACCAATAATAATCAAGCTTAAGAATTAAATAAAAGATAGAAATATACATTCTTTCCAACTTAAGAATAAGCTTGAGGTGAAATTTTGGAAGTGGAACTTGATCAAGAAAATTTTCAAGTGTATGTAAGTGTGTGTGTGAAAATTTTAGAGAAAATTGGGAGATTTTGAAGATAATGAATAGTAAGGAGGTTTATGTTTATATATATCCAAATTCTATTTCATTTTTGTTTTAATTTATTTAAGTGATTATTCATCATTTCTAGAATGCTCCATATTTATCCTTGATAATAGGATTATAATTTATTTAATGTTAATATTTATATACATATTGCTTTCTTTTCTTTAGGAAGTAAAAATAATAAAATACTAATCTTACATTAATAAAATCATACTTGATACATAACATTAAAATGTGGTATATATACATGCATAATTTAAATTTTTCATTGTTGTAGCATTTCTTTGATCATTAAGATCAAATAATCAATCTACGTAATAATTTAAATTTCTACACAAAATCTTCTACTCAAAATTTTTAGATTCGTTTATCGATCACATTTTATTTCACTAATTGAAATCAAATATTTTGGATCTTAAGAATTTCTATTTTCTTTCTTATTAAGGATGCAATGCCCTATTTAACCTTAATCTTTAAATAATTACTAATTAAAAGTTAGGATATTACAACAACCAAGCTTTTAGCAACTACATTCGTTATTTACTTCCTCAACTTCTACTTAAACTTGGAGGTTTTGAGTATAGGGATTTACTAAGGGTTGAGTTTTCGAGACGATAAACTCAATATTTCTAGACTTAAGATATACAAAATTGTATCCTATAATTTAAATGAGTGTATACTTGAATATGATATATATATATATATATATATATATATATATATATATATATATATATATATATATATATATTGAGCTTTGAAGATTTTCTGATAGCACTTTGTAATCTTCATGAATGTTGAGCCACACCAAGAGACCATTACAGAGAGTAGTGGTTCTTCGTTGCGATTTTTCAGAGATATTTTTAAGTTGAAGGGCTTATTCTCTACAGAGGTAAGTACTTTGAATTTTCGAGTATTTTCAATTGTTTTAGTTAAAAATACTTATTATTTCAATTGTTCTTATTGTAGACGATTGATCGCTCATGATGAAATGTAGAGTGAGGTCGAGGGGATATTGTATTGCCCGACTTGAACGATGCAAATAAGATTATATTGAACACGACTTCTATGTAAGTATCAATATTTTTCAATTTATATTCATATATTTATTGCTTAAACTAATTCTAATTTTAAAGTATTTGTGTCTCAATAGTGACTCCTTCGATCGAATGGTGTTTGTACACTAGTTGGGAGGCTCGACCTTATTCACCGATTCAAGTGATTCGTGCTTTGGAAGGTCCTCAAGGTATTAATTGTTAGTTATGGGCACACAGATCATCCACTATGAGAGGTTGGTCCAAGATGCAACATGTGATTTGTTAAGTTCAACAACGATCGTATTAGTTTTTTTTAATCCTAATTATATATTTTATATTAATTGTATTATATAGGTCATTACTCATTGCCTTCTCGATGGAAACTATGTCGTCATATCTCGAGTGGTTAATTGAGAGCTTGACCTATATGACGCATATATTATAGATTAGATGACGAGAAGAGACACGTAGCGCATGCTTCCACTAGTGTATTTATTTGGACGTGTCTTGATGTTTGTGGCTATTGGAACAAAATGATATGGGCCTACTACAAAAGATAGGCCATCGAATTCATTTATCCCACCATCTAATCACTAGTTTACTCAAAGAGACGGCGTTGATTGTGGTTCAATTGCATGCATGTACGATGTATGTAGATCGTAATATGAGTCACCGAGTATAACTTGGGAAATACTGTGTGATGGCATATAGAAGAACTATAACTACTTCAATTTATGAGTTGTGTGAAGAAGCTTAGATTTTGAGTCGCTTTTTCTATAAGTTATTCATCTTTTCATATATTTTTATGAGTTGTTTCTCTTTTATATATTTATTTATTTTAGAATATTTATGAAAACTATACATAATAAAAACATGCAAGCACACGACTCAATTAACGACCAATATGAGGAAAATAAAACATACAAGCACATGACTCAATTAACGAACCATAAGAGAACAAATGCAAAATTCACAAACACGCGACTCAAATTAACTAATAATAGGAGAAAATAAAACTTACAAACACCGACTCAATTAATGAATAATAGGAGAACAAATAAAACTTACAAAGATTTATTCAATTTACAAACAATAGGATGACCTAAAATATACAAGTACCGACTAAATTAATGAACAATTGGATAACAATCGACCAACTTTATTTAATTGTTTATGCTTCATCCACTCGATTTGGACATATCCTTCGTGTGTGTAATGGTTTCTACTATGGTCGATCTCGTGGTGCTCGGGTTCCATCGCTAGACGATTATCCTCTGGTTTGTATGTACTCTTCTTGTAGCCCTTTACACCGATCGAATACAACTTTTCTAGGTCCTCAAGACCGCTTAACATAATAGGAGGCTATACAATCGCTGATCTACCTCCGTGGAACCATCCACTGCTTTATTAAGGGACGTGATTAACTACACCAACATACGCCTCAATAAAAGTATTGATCGGTAGTATGGTTCGACATACTTGTGGATGGGTTCTCCGCCTCACTATCAACGTAAAATGTTAGTATGAATTACATAGGTAATTATGTTTAAATCCGAGTATTAAAACATACCTAATGACAACAATCTCATGTGAACACGGTATCTTGTCTAGATAGAATTCTCTACAATTACACGGTTTGAGTTGAGATTGACCATGAAGTTCCTAACGATTGCACCCTAAACTTTGTATCTCAGAGACCTCAGGTAGTAACGATGACTTTTTGACAATTATTCTATAAGCTGTTGATTGTCTTCTCCGTAAGATAGATGTCCGACCTATGTGCTTCAGCTTCTATCGTTGAACCATCGCTCAAGAACAAGTCCGATTGCCTCCAACATTGAGCATTTTAGAATACATCTCATCCACAATAGTAAAGAGTTAAATTACCGCCTTATTTGATGTTAGGAAACTATAAAGACTTACGTAGGCACTTAACGAGCCCATTTTTCGTGTCCTATACAAAGCAATTTTGTGTGCTTTATTGTTTATGCTCTTGATAGCGTACATAACACGTTGACATTGTTCGGGATCGACGATAAGCAGCTTCTTGGAACACTTCCACCATAGTCCGCACAATTGTTTGATCTTTTTACTAAGTGATAAAAGCATAAGCCGTGATGGGCTAGTGAAAATACTCTCCCGGAATTAGCTAGACACATGTGCATCCGAGATAATTAAGAGGTCGTCAAGATTTTTAAATGCTCGATGGATCCGCCATAAACCATGACAAAGATTCATCATTCTCAATTCGCAGCACCATATGTCAATAGGAATACTTGCTCATTGGCATCATTCCATCGCAACCAATAAAATTCTCTCATTCTTTCCGCTGAGATGAGTACCGCTACGATCACCGGTCTCATACAAAAGTAGAATGAAGCAATAGATGCACCTAGAGCAATGAATAGATGTTAGAGTCGACCATCACCATCCACTTCAAAATCGGTAAATATACCGATACGCCACCTCAACATGTGCGATAACGACAAATTTGGAATGACTCATCATGCCAATCATATATCAACTCAATTTTCATATTTCGGCTGCAATGCCACATCATAATTGACTGCGGATACCTAAATCGTGTTTCACTCTTCCATAATTGATTTAGCTTCATAATTTCACCTATTATGTGTATTTTCGAGCATAATCCGAACGATCTCCGAATGGATCTTTAGTGGACCAACACAACCCAAATCATGATTATATTTGTGTTCAGATGTATACTTATAAACTATCCAAATATTACCTAATTGGATAGCATGCAACTCAATATTATACCTCATGTAGTGCTTGTATTTAAATGTTAGTGTGTTGTATTTGACGACCAACAACGATTTTGCCTCCCGGTCCATATACCACATCAACATCAAGATAGAGGTCGTCTTTGCTATAGATATGAATTATTACTCAATTATCCATCCTCGTTAGGTCCATTTCACGAGCCACAAAGAAGCGGCGTTGAGAGAAATCACCGTAACTAACCAATTAGTTAGTTCTTAAGATCGTTGGATGACATCTTCTAGATAAGTGCTTGGATTGATCAACGATGATAGTTTGGGAAATTCACCTCTCTTTGGATTCATCCGCAAAATCAATAAATATATTATTTAAAATTAATTGTTTGGGATTGTCATCAAAGGCATTTGAGTCGCTCTTCAAGATCGCCGATCTCAAGTACATATTCTTCTTCATCGCCTTCTCCATCGACATCACCATTCTATATATGAGTTGTTGGTCTCGTTGTCTCGATATTGGTACCATGCTCGCAATGAGTATTTGGGATTAAGGAAACCAAAAGCATACTTTGAATATCTTAAAACTACTATGCTCGCATCTCTGTGGATCGAAGGACGTGGGCTCTCTCGTATGATCCACCCAAAGTTTGTAATATTGTAAACTACATAAACGCTGGATATTCTTCGCATACGCACAATCGAATAAATACTTTATGATCGACATCGATTTTATTATCCAACCATATCAAGATATGGATAGATAAAATAATTGATAATCGTGCTCAATTCATGGGACTCGCAGTGACTATTGTGTAGTATATGAGGTCAGAAAGAGAATGGTCTTAAATTTAGACAATTTGTCGATACTCACCAACATACATACAATCACTATCAAACTCTCCACCATAATTCATAGTGATGAATTTGCAAGTCCACATACATAAGAAATAAAGAAAGAAATTAAAATAAATTTTCAATCAAAATAGAATTTAAAATCATCAAAATGAATCAAATTATCTATGAATGTTTTCTTTGTGTTTTCCTTCAAGTAGTCTGCTTCAATTAGAAGATATAGTTGTTGGGTTTATTTTAAATGAACAATTTTATAGACGAGCAACAAAGTTGGTGTTCATGAGCATTCATGTGAATTTTATTGTAGCTAAATCGCATTACCATTTATTGTACGAGATTGTTGTAGCAACATCTTATTCGGTAGGTCTTGCTTTCAATTTAACGTGATTGAAATGAATTTACATAATAAATAGTGTACTAGATTGATGTTACAATGTTGATTCGGTGAGGAGTCACGCACGTCAAAAATCAATCGAACCGATGAAATCGATGGACCAAATGTTTTGAAAAGCTTGATCGAACCGAACGATCGAGACTTCAAAACCGATTATCGACCCAAATCGAATGCTTCGATTTGGTCGGGTTTGTCAAACCGTAACTCGAGTAAGTGATTGAGGTAGCTTTTATCTCATCACCATCGCATACTTCAACGAAAGAGATGAGAGGTGTTCAAGAATATGAGTGATAAATCAAGGAAAACAAAAGAAAGGGAGTTCATGATAGTGTCTGCTCCTTCTCCTCAAGATGTGTCCATTTTGTAGCTTTGATGTACACGAGAAATTGAACTAAAGCTTGTTTTATACGGTAACCATGGAACATCTACCATATTTAGAGAGAGAGAAAGATAAGAGAAAATAAAGATGGGACGAGATATAGTTTGTTAATGTAGAATGAAAGAGAGAGAATATGGATGAGGAGTCTGCATGCACATAGTAAAAGTGGGTTGAATCATGAATGGGTCCAATTAAGAGAAATAGAGATGTCACATCAATAAATGTTATTTTAAGAATAAAATAACATTTTCCCATTCCAGGAGAGAGAGAGAGAGAGAATTGTTACATTATTATTCATTTATAAATGTAGTTTTCAACACTAAAGGCACGTTTTCGAGAAAGAAAGGTTTGGGGAAAGAGATAAGGTCGAAAATAAAATGGGTGAGGGAAAAGAACATACCAATTTATGCATTTCAAATATTCAATCGGTTTCGGTTCGACCAAACCGCTTTATTCAAATCGATAACCGAATCGAATGAATTCGTTATTGATTTTAAAATCGAATCTAATGATTCTTTTAAAATCGAACCAATCGACCAAAATTCTTCTGTATGCAATTTTCCGATTTCTGTTCATACTCACCCAGATTCGGTATATTGTAAATTTAGTTTCACGTTAGTGAATTGAATTTACAAATTGAATTTATTGTAGGTACAATAATTGAGACAACTAAGGTAAATAGTAGAATTCATGCACTTATAAATAGGAAGAAAATAAAATAATTAAATTATAAAAGTAATAAAATTGAGAATCATGATAAACAAACAAAACTATATTGAAATAAATTTAAAAACAAAAACCGATCGATCCGATCAACGCATATCAATCGGATTCTTCATCTAACCGAAAACCAATCGAAAGTGTTAAGCTCAAATACAAAATAAAATCCGTGAATTCAATCGAAATTTCATTTCATAAAGTTTCCACATCAAAACCGATCGATTATGACCGAAATTTCATTCGAATTTTTCCTAGCACTGGTTCTATCTTTCTTTAATTATCGTCACTAACTTTAATATGTCTTCAACAAATTTATCAACAAAAACTGACTAAATATCGTACTTTATACTAAAACCAAGACAACTTTGTCAACATCTAATGTATATATGTTCATTCAATATAAATCTATCCGATTCATATGTTTTTATCTAATTGAATACTTCCATATATCTTATGAGATATGGGTATTTTAATTTTCCCTAATAAAATTGGGTAGACTTCAATATTAAATGGAAACTAAAAGAAATTATAAAATGGCGTGGCATACTATGTAGCCCCGCAACAAAATCTAAATTGCAACTTGCAAGCATCCTCATTGAGTGTTTTTATCTTGGAATTATATATATAATATCCGTTAGAATGTAAATTATACAAACTTATCCCACCAAATAGCACCAATAGGTCCAACTAAATAGGGCCAAGAAATTGACTATAATTGACATTTTTACGCATTATAATTTACATTCCTTAACTTAGACTATATAAAAACTTTTCTTTATCTTGTCTAATCTTATACTCTCTCCATTCTCCAATGAGTGTCGCATTACTTTATTCGACTTCTATAAAGAATATGTCACTTTTTGTGATACTCGATCTTATAATCTCATAACTACTCACTGCTTACTAAAAACCACTCAAGTGACTTAAATTTAAGTTTTATAATTCAATTTCAATGACTCATTTCTTATATGATGGAACACTCTCCACTCAAATAATCTACAAAGAAAATTTTAAACCCATACCATCCATCGAGTAATATACCTTGGTAAATGATAAAATATAGGATTATATCATTTTTTTAATGTTAGAATTGATTACACAAAACTCCGAAGTACCTATGTTTCATGCATCACTTTCTAGAATATTGAATATATTCGACTTGTTGGATGATTTGCGATCGATCGATCAACTATAGAATTTATTTACTAAGCCAAGGAAAAGCAGCCGACACTGGTAGAGAATAACTGGTAAAGAAACATACGGAAATAGTTCAACACAAATAACAGCATAAATTTTAAGGCATACAAACCAAACAAGTCACTGAAAACACACTTTAAACCAACAAGGTAGTGTAATTCATAACAGAGCTTCTTCAGACTCGCTCATCATCATCCCCTTCGCGACTCCGCACCGACTTCCTCGTAGTCCTTCTCAAGAGCAGCCAGATCCTCCCTAGCCTCGAGAACTCGCCTTCTTCCATACCCTCACCTACATACCAGTGCACAAAAGCACGCTTGGCATACATCAAGTCAAACTTATGATCGATCCTTGAGAAGACCTCAGAACGCTAGTCGAGTTGGAAATCATGCACACAGCCCTCTGCACCTTGGCCAAATCTCCACCAGGGACAACAGTCGGTGGCTGGTAGTTGATACCACACTTGAAACCAGTCGGGCACCAGTCGACAAACCTGGATAGTCCTCTTAGTCTTGATTGTGGCAACAGCTGCATTCACATCTTTGGGGACACATCACCCTGTACATCAGACAGCAGGCCATGTACTTCCCATGGCGAGGATCACACTTCACCATCATGGATGAAGGCTCAATGCAGTGTTGGTGATTTCAGCAACGGAGAGCTGCTCGTGGTAGGCTTTCTCAGCAGAGATCACAGGGCATATGATGAAAGCATGAAATGGATCCTTGGGTATGGGACCAAGTTGGTCTGGAATTCATTCACATCCACGCTCAAGGCTCCATCAAACCTCAGAGATGCAGTCAAGGAAGAAATCACCTGCATTTCAATGAAGTTTTAACCAGACATTTTCATCATCAAACCCAAATCAGACCAAACATCAAAGAATTATTATACCTGAGAAATGAGCCTGTTGAGATTAGTGTAAGTGGGCCTCTCAATATCGATTTGCGGCAGATGTCATAGATAGCTTCGTTGTCAAGAAGCACAGCAACATCAGTGTGCTCGAGAAGAGAATGAGTCGAGAGCACAGAGTTGTAGGCTCAACGACAGCAGTCGAAACCTGAGGGAAGGATAAATGGTGAAGCCCAGCTTCGACTTTTTCCCATAGTCAACCGAGAGCCTCTCGAGCAAGAGAGATCCGAGCCCAGATCCAGTACCACCACCGACAGCATGGAAAACCAAGAACCCTGCAGCCCAGTGCAGTTATCTGCAAGCTTGCGGATCCTATCAAGGCAGAGATCAACAATTTCTTTGCCAATGGTGTAATGACCTCTGGCAAAGTTGTTGGCAGCATCTTCCTTGCCACTGATAAGTTGCTCCGGTGGAAAAGCTGACGGTATGTGCCGGTGCGCACCTCATCGATCACAGTTGGCTCAAGATCCACAAAGACAGCACGAGGTACATGTTTCCCAGCGCCGGTCTCGCTGAAGAAAGTGTTGAAGGCATCATCACCGCCGCCTACGGTGACATCACCAGGCATTTGCCCATCAGGCTGCAATACAAGTAAATCACAAAAGTTAAATTTGTGAGAAAATAGTGAACACCGGATATGAGATAATAACATTAAACTATGTGAGAAAGTTTTCACATTATAAATTTTGACTTTCAAAATTCCATTAGATCTGATAAAATTATAAGTTAGGAGGAAAATCTGTATTTCACACAACAAGATCTGAGAAAACATTATATGGAACACTGGATCTGAGATAATAACTTGAAAACCACACTGTCTAAAGGAGTTTGATCAGTTACACTACAAAAACTGCACAAATTTCTATTTTCAAAATTTCATTAGATCTGATAAAAACATAGAGAAGTAACAACAAACAGATGCAGATCCGATTTAACTAAAATCTATAAAATGTAGCCAAATCTTACAAAACAATCAAAATTAGTAGCTCAAACCAGATCGGATCTGACTACGCAAATAGGCATTTTCGACAAAATCCCCGTGGATGAGAGCATTAAATGTGAGTGAGGGAATAGAACATCAGATCTAATGGATGAAGACGGACCTGAATCCCATGCTCTAGGCAGTAGAGCTCCCAGCATGCGTTGCCAACCTGGATACCGGCCTGACCGATATGGATCGAAATGCACTCTCTCATTTTCGAAGGTTTTGGGAAGAAGAACTAGGAATTGAAATGGAAAGAAATTTGTAAATTGGAAAGGAAGAGAAGAGGGAGAAAACCAGAGGCGTATACAAAGACGTCTCTGGATGAAAATTTTGGGAGTGAAGGATAGTGGAGGAATTATATACTGAGGTCCGCAAGCGAAAGAGGAGGATATTCTATAAAATAACTAACGGCCGGTTGGTGTCCGTTATCGCTACGTTTCTAGGGACGGAAATTGTTTTTGAATTTGAAATACAGGTGACAGGTGTAGTTCTCCTAAATCGGGCTGTTTTCGTTATTATAAAAGGTTATTAGCTTATAAATATTCAATTTTGAGTTTATTTTGATTTTTTATGAATTTTAAAATTATCAAAAAATATAAATTTAATTATTTAGTGATTTTATCATAATTTTAAATTCATCAAATTAGATCCGACTCGACATCTAATAAATTTACTATGTATAAAACGACAGCGATATAAACGACACCAGTAGAGATGACAACATCGATGTTTCATCAAAATAAATCATATTTTTTATTTTTATGATTCATCGCATCAATCATCATTATAAAAATCACGCTCTTTCGCTTTGTTTAGCCGATTCTAATGGATCAAAATAATCGATATCATCTTCTTCTTTTTGTCAATTTAATATAAATTTAGCCGATCACGGTGGACTCAACCCGAGACCTTGGCCCAAATTAACCACTCTACCACTAAGCCAACACACTGCAATCGATATCATCTTTCTATGATGTTGTCAGATCATCGATCGCTTTATCTATGGTAAATTTTGGAAGTACGTTAAATTTAGTTTAGTTTGAATTTGAAATAGTGGTAAAATCACTAAAATGATTAAGTTTATGTATTTTGTGATAATTTTAAAATCAGAGGAGAAACAAAATATACTAAAAATGATGTATTTATACACTAATAACCCTTATAAAATGAGCAAATAATCGAGTTAAACTAGAATTGTCCGAGTCCAATCGATCGATTCAAACAATGTTAATTATAAGAATATAAATGACCATAATCGGTCATGGCTAAAAGCTAACGAAAAAATTAAAAGGAAAAATTGTTACTACCCTTCATCTAGTCGTAATCATTAGGTCATAGAACGCTCTGTTTGATTAACCAAACGAAATTTTCGGTTAACCGAACCGAATTCTCCCAAAAGTGGAATCAAACCGAATCGTTTTAATTTTGATGACCAAAAATCGATCGGTTCCGAGCTCGATTTTCTTAACCAAAACCGAAATAAAATTAATTAATCATAAAATTAAATAAAATAATAATTAAAAATTGAAACTTATTAAAATAAATAAAATATTTAACAAATAACTAAAATAATTAATAAAGTAATAATTAAAATTAATTTTCAAATTTTTAATTAATTAATTAATAATTAAAATAAAAATAGATTTCGTTCGAATCGTTCGATTATCTAACCAATAACCAAACTTTTAACTCGAATGTAAACCGAACCGATAACCAAATTTGTCGGTTGAATCGATTTGTTTGTTTCGCCGTTCGATTCTAACCGAAACCAAAACCGCTAGACACTTAGTAATCATGATTGGCCCGCAATCGAGTCCAATTATCTCACAATCCATTTCCTTTTGACATGACAAAATATTGTTCGAGATTTTATTTTTAAGATATAATTTAAATAGATAGTATTAACTATAATTATCTCAAAAAATTAAATTATGATTTGTAATTTTAATTTCTATAAATAGATCCAAATATTGAAAAATTAAGCACAATCTAAAACTTTAATTTTTTTTCTACCTATTTTCTATCATTCAATTATGAATCAATAATCCAAATTAATTTTCAAACCCTAAGGTTATCCCAACTTCCAAAATTATCTAAGCTACCAATCTTATCATAACTCTTGTTTCAACTAAAAGTACTCTTTAATCGACTCATAATCGAACGAGGTAATCGTAGAGAAAAGTCAACCAAAGTCGCCTCAAAGAAAACTTACATGAGCTTATTGTTCGTGTCACACAAAAAGGTAAATCCTAAACACCTAATATCAAAGGGTTTTGGAACAAACGAGAATTGAAATACGGAAAAGTAAATATAAATAAAAGCAAACCTAGCTGAGTTGTCAATCCCTAGTTGATACCTAAAGAAATCATGAATACGAAAATCTAAAAGCCGAACAAAATTAAGCTAAATTCATCAAATATAAAGAAATAAAATACGATGGAGAAATATTCAAAATAATAATAAATTCCAATATCAAAGCGTGAAACGAAATTATCGAATGCAAAGGAAAAGAAAGATAGTACCAATATGAAAAACAATAATCAAATCAACTCAATCCGAATCCAATCGAGCTAACAATCTATGATGCATAAATTAAATGGAACGAATGGAAAGTCAAGACATAAATGAAGAATAAAAGGTTTTTTCTCAGATATCGGTCTGCCTCTCGAAGTCTCTAGAAAATAAACGAATAAAACGACCACGTAAGTGAAAACGGACCAACCCTAACTCGCAGCACGGCCTTTATATAAAACCAATGACCGAGCCCGTTGCATGTCGAGCGAGCACGTGAGCCTAAAATTTAGCCGAGCCCGATCGGAAGTAGCGCTTGTTGCCGGGCCGTTTTGCTTTTAAAGGCGAACGGTTGAGAGCGCCACTAATCGTGGTTCTGTTCAGCCGCAGCCGACTCAAGTGAGCGGGCGCCGAGGAGCGCGCGCGAGGCGAGGGGCGAGCGGGCGCGGCGGGGTGAGCAAGGCCGAGCGCGAAGTGAGCCATCGCGCGCACATGGTGTAGATGACATCGAGCCATTGCGCGGTGAACCGATGCTCGCCATGAGCACCGGATTGGTGCCGAACGCACGGAGGCCAGCGAGCCATCAGGTCAAGCGCCAGACGGAGGTTGCCCGCGCCAAGGCGACGGGCATGCGCGACATTGAAGAAATGCTCTATTCTCCTCGCCGAACTCCGAATTGTGATCCGCTTACGCTAGCGACTCTTATCGAGATGATCTTCAATATATGATAACTTCGCGATCCATTGTAGGAAATCTGATTTTAACCTCTCCCAGGATCTATCTTGATGTTTAATTCACCACATCGATTATATACCTAGCATGCACCTATATAATTAATCGCAACACGTAGGTGTTTTCTCGTGTTTACCCGCGAATTTGTCGGGAAATAATGGATCAAGACTCTTGCTTTGATCTTCGGACTAGATCCCGATTGCTAAACTCCAATGCCGAGTGAGGATAATCTATGGAGAATGCTATGAAAATTCGCCTTCTTCCCTAGAGTTTTCGAAAATCCCACCATGTGGGTTAGTAATTTTCAAAATTCTTCTCTTAGAATTAGGGTTTGATTTTCTCACCTTATATTTATAATGCAATCCCAATCCTATCAAGATAGAATTTATGCATATCTAATAAATATAATAATATCATTTAAGATAGAGAGATCACAGAGTCCCGAGGGACTCTATAGGAGGCAAATTCACTAAGCTCCAGCCCGGACGGGCCTCAGGATTAAATGATAGGAATAAAGATGGCCTCAAATGAATTAATTATCTTATGTTCACCCGTAACATAAACTAATTCATAAATATTTATTCATGCCACTAGAGAATAAATGACTTACCCTTTATTTCGAAGTTGAGTCGGCTTGCACTTAGACTTCACGAATCCTCGATTTAAGATATCGTACATCGACACGTCGCTAGCTGCTCAAAATAAATTTATAACCTATTGTCCATCAAGCGATCTAGCGATAAGTATAGGGTCGATCCCACGGGAGTTGTAGCAACTCGATGTCACGATGTCACTTAAAAGGAACGAGGTGGTGTAATTATTTTGATCAATATAGGTATGGCTAAAGTAACCTCAAACAAACTAAAAGGAATATCAAATAATAAGACGAGTCCGGCTTGGGCAACAACTCGTGAAGACGATTAATACCGGTCCTAGGTGTAAAGGTTTTTCTACGACACGATCAACCGGTTATAAGAGACACTCATGGACCTTCGCCGTCACGCCCACCACGCACCCCTCCAAATCTATCATTTTGTGTAAAGGCAAGGGACACCCTATGCAAACTATCTAACCTGTAATGCCCACGCACGAGGACACCTCAAGACATGCAAGTCACTGCAAATTATGATCTAGACAGACTTGGCAAAGGCAATGCTAGACTACTCCAACTCGCCCACACCAGACTATTTTGGGGCGGGACACCCACCTTAATCCAATTATTACTTGCAACCTCCCTTACCCACTATGTTATTTGCAACCTAACACACCGAGTTTGTTAAGTTATATAATGCCCAGACCTAGTGCCGGGAACACGCATGCGCATCGTAATGCCCTACTTAGACCTCTCGAGTTATATTAATCATGCTCCACTTAGTCACGCCCAAACCGTAATAAAGACTTAACTAGACATAAAATAAACAAACATGCAATGCTTAATCGAAACCATAATTAAACGGAACAACTTACTATTACTGAACATAGAAACGGCGAGCCCAAAGTGTCACCGCAAAACATAATGACAAAGTAAATATAAAAGGGTTTGCCCAAGGGACTTAATGTAAGTGATGTTGATGGATGAATCGATGCTAACAGAGTGAGAGACCGAACACTAAGAGGGAGAACGCAAGTCGCGCCTTCATCCATATATAGCGAGAGGTCGACGATGGTAATGGCCCATGGCTGACAACTGGTAGGGTTTTCTTGTTGATCGACGCCTTTCCTTGCCTAGACGGATTTGGGATGATCTCCTCCGATTTCGGGATTGCCTCGCCAGCATCCTTTCCAGATTTAGAGATTCACCCCGATCTCGATCTTGCCCATCACCTCTCTCCCGACTCTCTTGCCCTCCCTTCGCCTTGGTCTCTCGGTTGCCTTCACTCCGCTGCCCATTAGCCTACCCTCTCGAGATTGAACTCAGGGTCTCAGAAGGAGGTCACGTGAAACCAAACCATCGGGTTTAAAGCCGGTCGAGCTAAGCCTCGGCCCTCGAGGTGCATCGATCTCTATTCATCCGCCATGCAAATTCCACCTTCTTGCCCATTTCGCCCGCCTTGCTCCTCGCAGACCAATGTGTCCTCCCGACACAAAACACAACAAGAAAGACACAAACGACTCGATCTGACTCTGCAAAGACACAAAAAGAAAGCACAAAACTTGGGCTCTCACACACACACTTTAAACATGCTTGTCCTCATGCATGCACGCTGCATTTGCCCAAGACAAAAGAAAGAAAGAAAAGACTCAAATGTAAAAGGTTAGCACATTTCCATCGCAGGATATCTCGCCAATATAAGCTTCATTAGAACAAACTAGCAATTTGTGTAGACTATTCAAGCAACGACCATCAAACAAGTCAAACACTAATTTGATCATATTGGGCATTTTCTCACCAACACTCGCACTCTTGTGTATAGGCTAGTGTATACACTCGTGACATTTTTCATTTCGACTATGCCATGTATGTTCTCTACCATCTCCACCGCTTAGACAAAGTTTTAAACATTCATCCTTAGGTCTTTTATTTGGTTGTAATGGGGCTTAAGACATAGTGGGAAATTTTTGGAACGAGGCTAAGGTCATCATGGACTCGTTCGAGGAATTTATTTTGTCCTCCATGGATTCTCCTTCGCTTTTTTTCTACGGCCTCAAGACAACCATCTTAGGACTTCATCAATATATATTCTTTTATTTCAAGTCCTTCATTTTTCTTTCAATTCGGTACCTTCTTTATATTGGGCATTTTGCCCATTTCTTTGAAATTCGTAAACCCTTTTTCGCCCATTACGAGGCTACCGTTTTCCCTTTTGTTTGCCTTCTCTTCTATTAGCTCCAGTCTAATGACTGGCAGCTTCTTTTCCGTGCTAATTAAGTGAGTGAAAGAAATTATTAAGCTCAAGGGGCTGAACGAGGATTAACATTAGGTAGGACATTTTGGCTCAAGGCTATTTGAAAGAAAAAATGCCTAAGTCATCTAAATGTTTTAGCTAAGTCAATAAGGCCTCGACATAAGAGGTACGCAAGTTCTAGCAAAAGCCTAATGAAGATGTCAATAATCACACAAGAAAGGAAACTATGTTGATCAAGATACAAGCTTTAAGCTCAAACTCACCAAGTATGCTCAAATTCAATTCATATCCTTATTTACATACGTCATGCTCAAACGTAATTCCTAAAACTACTAGCATTATTCAAAACAAAGCAAAATACAAGCTAATCAATTCCACCAATTTAAACATGCCAACCGACACACAAAACGAAAACCCTCCTCACTCACACACTTTATGCGAGCAAAGTGGGTGAACAAGGAGGAACACAAACAACAAACAATCTAAACGAGTGAGAAGGTAGGCCCCCTACTCACACACTTTGCTTGGGCAAAGTGGGTCGAGTGGGACCACTCTTAACTCAAACAAACAATCAGACGAACTCGATCACACACTTTGCTAGGCAAAGGGCGAGGGAAAGGGTTGACCACCAACAACAACAAAAACAAAACAAAAACAAACAACAAAACAAAACAAAACGAAACAAAACAGAAACAAAAAACAAAAGGGAAGACAAAGGTCAAGGAAAGTCGGATACTGAATCCAACATGGGCAAAGTAGGCTAGGGGCATCATGGGTCACTTGTGTCTCTATCCTCGTCAGCGGGCTTTGATGTCATCATCCTCCTCCGCTATCTCCCACTCTTCCCCGCCGACTGGGGTCGCGAGGGTTGCTCGTCATCGTGGTTAGCTCTGAACACCGGTTCGCTGCCCCGTCATAGTAGATGTCATTCATGCGCTCCAACATAGCGTGTCGATATACCTGCTCGCTCTGTGTCGGTATTTGCTCGCCCAAGACTTTCAGTCGGCCAAGACGGTCACCAAAGGGTAAGAGATCCTCACTGGGAGAGTCGATGTCCTTGAAGTAGGTTGCCGCAAACGCGCAATTAATCTTGGGCCACGCCACGCACCATGTAATGAACAACCCCGCCGAGACGGAGTGTCGTTGTCCACCTTCCCAAGAAATCAGAGAGTGAGGCGATGACACATCCTAGCGCTGCTCCTCACTCACGCTCTTAGTGTATCCCGACTGAATGGCCCAAACCAATCGCTGCCCATTTTTCATTCCACCTCCCCGGTGCTCCTGGACGAGGTGAAAGCCTTCGACTGTGGTCTTCGCCTCAAAACTTCATGCCCGAGTGCGCTGAAGTCGCTCACACAGAACCAGTTGTCCCCATCGCCCAAATTTGATGCGCGTGGTCACTCACTTGCTCGGTTCTTATTTCGAGAGTTAATAAACTCCTCCAATGTGTGACGCGTTCCGCCATTCCAAAATGCTCCCCATCCAACTTGCGAAAAACTTCTTCACCTCATCCTTAACCCCGACTCTCCAACACCTCCATGTTCAACGCCTGGGCTTCACAACCCTCATCGGTCCACAGGTGAACCACGGTGGCTCTCCGTGGTCGAGGCTTCCTTTTTGAAGAGTGCCATCCCGCAAGGTACCACCGGTTCTCTTCCAAAGACCGAGTCTGCGAGGCTTTTCTTTTGGTGGTGCCTCGGAATCTTTCTCGGGGTCTCTTCTCTTCTTCGCTTTTCCGGTGGCCTCGTCACTGCCTGAGGTGGATTCTCCGCCTCCGTGGGGTATCCTCCTTTCCGTCCTGCGGCTTTTTCCTGAGGCTTGGCTTTCTTCTGGCTTCACCGGCCTCCTGGTGGTTCCTCCGCGCCTGACCGAAGGTACGTCTCCCAAGAAATTTTGTCCGAAATTTAGTACCTTTTCAAAAAGCTCGGTCTAACTTTCTCATCGATCTTCTAGTTCCCATGTCTTTTCTTCTAAACCATGATGCCTCCATTGGACTTTAACTAAAATTGATTTGAGCGTTAGTAACTCTACTCTGAGATAAGTCGTCTTTACGAGATACTCGGTTATACATCACGAGTGCGATGTAGATCTTACAGTTTGATTACTCTTATCTCGATCTTGAGATGTTTCCTATTGACCTAGATTGGTATAGTGCATCTTTAGCATCTCGAGATCCCTACACGATTAAGTCTATTCCTTTCTTTCATGTTCACGAGACTTCTTCTTTAGAGGTCCCGAGAAGAGACTTAAGCTAGTTCGTGAGACCTTGGGCGTCTCGAGATCTTTCATGTATGAACACGAGTTTTTACTAGTTGTTGTACGGCCTGACTCTGATCCTAAATATCGATCAAATGCCTTTTGTGGTGATCCTCATATCCTTATCTTTGAGTAGTTCCTTGTACTCGTTTCACGAGTTCACTGTACTCGTTTCAGGCGTCTATTGATCCACTATCTTGAGATTGAGAAGATGTGAGATGATAGACTCCATGAAGTGTCGTTGATGATAGTGAGAATGGAGTATTAGAGATGGAATAAGGAAATGATGATGATGGTGATGACAACCTTTTGTGGGCAGGTGAAGCTAGTAGCGACAAGAGTGGGCGGCGGTTTGTAGATAGTATGGATGCATATATGTATATATATGTATATATAGACTAGTGGTGCTATAGATATCTTATGATGCGGTGGCGTGCTTGAGAAGCCGTCTGGGATGTGTTTTGCCGAGATACCAAAGCACTATATGCTGAAAACCTTGATTTGAAAAAGTTTTCCTAGCTTTTGTAAATATCACGAAGAGGAAAAACAAGAAAGTGCAAATTCTCCTCAAGATTCACATGCGCCTTGCTCCTCAAGCGGATCGTAGAATTGCGAGCTTTTACTGCGTCAGAATCCTCCATCTTTCAATGAAGTTGATAGTCGACTTATGCTAAAGAATGGGTTTGCTTTGTAGAAATTTTCAAGTTTTGGGTGCTACGATCGAGAGTGTCTCTATGCATATCCTTCCAATTAAAAGGGTGCAGTTCACTGGTGGGAATCACGTCGGAAAGTTCTTTCTCTGAGCAATTCGAGAATTTTACGTGGGAACAATTGAGGAGAATTGTATGAAAGTATATACCTTGAAGTTACCATAAGCGAAAGAGATTGAAATTACAGACACGGAGTAAGGTAAGAAGGCGTGGCGAGAATATGATCGTGAATTAGCTGATCTAGCCCGTTATCTCTCCTTTTAAAGTCGAGGCAGAGATGAGAAGATGGCGGAATTGTTTACGTCTTTAGATTACGCAGCGAGAGATGAGAATCATTTTAACAAACCGACCTCAGCGTCGTATGCGAAGCGTTAAATCGTGCATTGGACATGGAGATGGAAATGCTTCTGAGACAAAGTGGCGCTAGATCTAAATCCGATACCTTTTTTAGATTCAAGCATCGCGAGATTTCTTCTTCTGATCAGAAGTCGAAAGGAAAAAGAATTGGGAGAATAAGACCTTTCCAAACAAGAGGCGATGAAAGAAGCTGAGAGTCATTTCTGTGAGACAATTTTCCCAGTGCATCGAGAATGCGGGCGTGCCCCGGATGAGAGACTACGTTACGGGTTTGCGGATGGGGAAGTAATGATTGTTATGCATGTGAACAAGTGGGCCACTATGCAAGTCGATGTCAGAACAGTCAGGAGAACAACTAGTGACGGAGAAAAGCAAAATCATCCAGAGGCAGGGCGTAATCAATGAAAGTCGTAAGTGGATATCAAAGTCGCCATTTCGTCGGATCAAAATGCCGCTACATCAGCTGTAACCACAGCGTCGTCGTCATCGCATGACGCATAGCCGTCGCCATCGCCACGGCCGCAACCACCGATGCCTCGATCGCACAACCTCTATGTCAAAGCGCATCGCCCTCTCTTAAAAGCAACACAGGAAGAGCATGACAACAGCGGTATAGGTACATTGAAGGTGTACCTATCAAAATCCTTTAAATCTGAAGCTTCGCGTTCTTTATTTCGGCATCATGTGTAGATGTTCTTAAGCTCGGCAATGACGTGCCGCACAAGAATTAAATGAGCTTACCCTGTTGGGTGGAGCTACCGTTATCATGCATGTGTGTTTTAACCTATATTTCAAACTAGGATCCCTTAAGCTTAGAGCAAGATCATTGCAGCTATTGCACATGAAGACATGGATCTAATATTAGGAATGGATCGGTTGACAACGCGTTATGCAGCGATATGATCTTGACGAGAGAAAAGGCGTTTCACCACGGAAGAGAATCTACTGTTTTTTTATGGTATTGAGAAGAGAATAAGCCATGTTCCTATGATCTCGACGCTTACAAGCGAAGGCGATGAAGAGCGAGGAAGCTTATGCTTACCTGTATATCTGAATGTCGATGTTAAGTCAGAGAAGAAGGTTGGAGATGTACCCGTGGTTAGAAAATTTGAGTTGTTTTCACGAAACATTACCGGCTACCTCCGGACGGACAATTAGAGTTTTCCATTGAGTTAGAACCGGGATCGTTTTTGTTTCAAAAGCACCTTATAGAATGGCCCCAAAAGAATTGCGGGAGTTAAAGATCTAATTGCAAAAGCTTTTGGACCTAGGTTTTACTCGGCACTAGTGTATATCCTTGGGGGCGCCAATTCTATTTGTCAAAAGAAGGATGAAACTCTAAGGATGTGTATTGATTCTGAGAGTTGAACAAGTTAACCTTAAAGAATAGGTATCCTTTACCGGGATCGATACTTGTTCGATCATTTGAAAAGTGCCGATGTTTTCTCAAAGATTGACTGAAGTCGAGGATATCATCAATCAAAATTAAATCGGAAGGACATAGCAAGGCCGCTTTTGAATGCGGTATGCCCACTCTGAGTTCGTAGTAATGCCATTTAACCCAGCGAATGCACCAAGCGTATATATGGATTTGATGAATTATGTTTTCCACAATTATCTTTATAAATTTGTTACGGTATTTTGATGATATTCTCGTGTACTCGAAGAGCGAGTAAGAACATCAAGAAACGATTAAGAATCGTTCTACAAGCGTCGAGAATTGAACAATTGTTTGCTAATATTAGCAAATGTGAGTTTTGGCTAAGGAAGTGAATTTTCTTGGACATATCATTACTCTGAGCCGGAATCAGTCGACCTGCTAGAGTTCAAGCGATGCAGCGATTGGAAATTACCGACGACATGAGCGAGATTCGAAGTTTCTTGGGTTTAGCGGGACATTACAGAAGGTTCATAGAAGGATTCTCCAAGATTGCGAGACCTGTGACTCAATACCTTGAAAAGAATTAAGTCCCGATGAACGAGAATGTGAAGATAGTTTTGAAGAGTTAAAGACAGTTGACTACGGCGCGAGTTTGGTAATACGAGAATCGAGACAAAGGGTATACTCTATATACGATCGTGAAAGAGTGGACTAGGATTTATCACGATGCGAAGGAAGAGTGATAGCTTATGTTTCTGACAGTTGAAACCTCTCGAGCTCATATATCCTACCACGATCTAGAATTGGCATTTATTGTTCATGTTACGAAGAATTGGAGACATTTTTATATGTGTAATACCCGTCCTTCATGAGCATCGGGTTTGCATGGCACGTTTTGAGAAAGGTCAAAGGTTAACTTTTGTTTGGTGATCGACCATCATGAAACCTCGGTGTTGTGAAGAGTGTCTTATAATGAATTCATAGACACTAAGTATCTGAGTTTTCGACCACCATGAAGGTTTGGCACTCAGGGGAGTTATCGGCTGGACTTTTCATGGGTCTTTTAAAGCATATCTTGTTTATAGTCGTTGTGTCCGGTATTTTATTTGAGTGCTGTGGGTACTAAGTTTGCTAAATTGAGTCCGGTTGCAAAAGTTAAATCGTTTTGCATTTTGAAAAAGGGCGTGTTAAAACCAAATTGTTCTTTCGATCGCTTTCGCAATAGTACGAGGTCCTTATAGGCGGTAAGGTCGACCCAGTCGAATCTCTAGGAAGGCTTAACAGACTACGGTTCTATGTCGAACACGAAAGCAGAAAAGAAATACTAACGTCTAGAATACGGGGGTTGTCACGGAAGGACGACGGCGAGGAAATAAAATAAAGCGGGGAAAAGCGGATGCACTTGGACAACAATAGGTGTGAGATACGGAATTGGAGCGGTGTTCTAGGGTTCGAATCTATCCTCGCTATTAATAAATCAGGACCGGTACAATGCATAAAAACCCCGCCTCACGCAAGCGGTCGACACTAACTAATCTCTCGATTACGTCGGCGTTAGACTCGAACTTAATGACGGGATCTCAATCAACCAACCATCAACTCGAAGGATATTTTACTACAAGGCATACAATAGCAAAAACCTAACCACATATATCATTTATTGACAACAAACCAATCTCGATCACTTTCATTGTCGAACTTATATTTAATATAAATCTGCTCTTGCATATCTTTATAATCAAACATAAGCATCTGATCAACCTACACTCTTCTTTGAACACCATGCATGAAGATCATAAAATAAACAATTTATACGGATGAAGAAATCGCAAATCATTGGTCCGATAATCACAATTCGAAGATAAAACGATTAAACATATATTTCCCAACAATTCGATAATTTATCTCATGGTAGAAATCATCTCCATCGTAATTACATAGACATAAATTAATGAGAAAAACTTACAACCATTCATAGACAAATTCTTCTTCAAAATCCGGAATCGCACAACCCCAATTATTAATCAAGTCACGAATTAAAAAGGAAAATAAAGGAAAAGGCGGAGAAAAGAAAAAGAAAGAAAGGAAAGAGCGAGAATGCGTGTGTGAGTCTAGAATGAAGGTGTGAGCACAGGTGGTGGCTAATTTCTATTAATTCAACCTTGAAAAGCCCATGAAAAAGCGAATTGGGCCTCAAAAATAGGATCGGTAGCAGACGAAATGAAGCGCGGACGCGAGCTCTCACTGGAATGAGCAGTGAGTTGAACCCGGTAGCGGACGGAGACCAAACACGGGCCTTACGTGTCGAAGGCATCCAGCCACGGATGGAAGCTAAGCTTTGGGCTGGATGGTGAAGCGTCACGAGGAGGTGGAGGCAGGGTCTTGGGCGATGAAACGTCTTATTTGGGAGGCGGTAGCATCTTTGAAACGTCGGTGGGAAGCATAAGCGGGCGCTGGCGATGAAACGTCGTTGGGAAGCATCAGCGAGCGGAGTGCCCAGCATGGTGGAGGCTAAATGCGAAACACTGCTGGAGGCTGAGCGCACGCTGGCTGGGCGTTCCGGCGCAGACGGCCTTGTGCGCCCAACGCTCGCAGCGTCTGGCGTCTTGTGACCGGCGTTTCGCTCAGTTCTCTCTCGTCCAGAACTCCAAATTACGATGCGTTTGCGCTATAGACTCTATCGAGATACTCTTCAATATAGGATAGATTTTGGAGCTCCATTTCATCCTATTAAATTTCATTTTCTACAAAACATCGAAACAAACAAATAAGTCGATTCGATAAATACTAATCAAACCAACGACATAAATAGGACAAACCACGGAAGCGGTATGCATAAACATATGAAAAATATGCACAAAATCATACTAAGCAGAGCCACTTACATGGCGGTTGCGCTTACCTTTTCTATAAATAGGAGACTAGGGCCCCGTTTTCAGCGTTCGTTTCTTCGTCTCTGTGTTTACGGATGGGCGAGCAGCTCAGTACAGCTGCGGAGCGCTGGAGGAGTGGGGATCGGCGGGGAGGCTCGGTGGCGGTGCCATTCTTGTGCTTGCCGGCCAGCCAGCCGTCGACCCTCCCGTTAGCCCGTATTTCAATTTTGTTATTTTCTTGTTTGATTACGCCTTTTAGTAGATAGCATAGCATAGAACTTCGGGAGTCTAAAGGGACGAAATGAGAAAGCAATAGGCCGGCCGATGGCCACCTTGCCGCCGCCTGTAGCCAGTCGCCCGCCGTCAGCCTCTTGGCCGCCGATTGATGGTCAGCAGACCCGCACAGCTCTGGTCCTTTAGGTTTTGAGTTTGGGCTATCATTCCACTAAAATCCGATTCCAGTTTTACATTTTTTTCGCGTTTACGCATCGGGATGTTTTAGTTGCTTGAGTTTTCTAAAGGAAGTACATGCGGGTTATCCATTTTCAACGTAGTTTGTCATTCCATGTTCGATCGTTATGCATATTGCTTATGTTTCCATTTTCATGCATCGATTTTGGATGGTTTATCCTAGATACGAGGATAGGCATCGATTTTTAAAACAACGTTGCTAAGATTTGAGTCGACTTGCATGCATGCATATTTTGAAAGTACCCTATTATAGGTCTCGATGCCAGAATATATTTCCCTTACTGCGTCGAGTTGATTTGAAAAACCGGAGGTGCGAATGTGGGTTCAAAAGTAAAAACCCCGTTTTGCTTGATCTTCGTTTGGATCACGATATTGCTTTGCTTTGTGGGATGTGACCCCAAAAGTTGTTCCGTCTTGTTACCGGTACCTACGGTCACGATCGGTGAAGTCATCGGATCCGTAGATATCTCGGTTAATGTTTTAAATGCATTAGGGTTGGGTTATATATGCTTATTTTGAGTTATTTACTCGATATTTCAAAATAAAACATATGCGTCGTAAAATGTTTTGGTGAAGTTATTCTTGTTCTACGATGCGAGATGTGATTCTATTGTGATTGTGCGGATCTCTATTCGGTGGGTTGATCACCATCTTGAGTATTGATCGTAAGGGGATAGACCCAGAACACGTGGTTATGGTTACGAAGGGATAGAACCGGAAGTCCACGGAAATGGTAATGAGGTGGTTATGGTTACGGCGAGTTTGACCACAAGTCCACACGCGAGTTAGCCATTGGATACGTTAGGGCATGGGCTGTTGGATATGTTCGGGCGAATATTTGAAATTGGTTGGATATGTTCGGGCGAATGAGATGAGATGGGGTGGCGGGATCGTTTGAGCCGTGGTTCTATGATGAGAACAACGATAATAACGGATCGGTGTCGAAAAACAAAAAATCTATTTTGCTTACTTAGAAGTGGATTTACGTTTTAAAACCTTCTAAGATAAGTGCTCGAACACGGCATCATGATTCTTTTGATTTATGATAAAACCCCATTGAGTGCGCTAGTACTACTTTAAACTCTTTTCAAATCTTTTCACGGATGGAGGAGAATTTGGGCAGGCGGCCCGAGAGGTGGAGTTATGGGTTCTTCATGCTATGCTTCATGACGTTGTGTTATATCGTACTACGATGTCGATATATTCTTGTCCCTTGTTTTGCTTTACGATTGGGAACAAGATTTGCTATTATGTTATTATCTTGTGAGTCCGATATGAGCATGCTACGTGGTTGTGGGTCTAGTCAGCGGTGTAATGCTATTTTGTTTTCTTGCATTACTTATTATAAGCGAGATCACGTTCATTGAAGTTATGGTATCGATATTATTACTGTTGGTGGATTGTTTGTGTATCCTAAGCCCGGGATATGTCCTAATTATAGAGGAGATCTTTGTCGATTTCATGGTCACATCTTCTTTTACGTGTATATTATATATATTCCCCTTCTTCCCTGCTTAACCCCACCTCAATCACATCCGGCATCAGTGCCTTCCCTCGGGAATTGGGCGTGACAATGTAGTATCTGGCGATTTTACGGCTTTGGGTATGTGTCATATTGATTGATATCAAGCGATTCGTTTGCTTTATATCTTATCGTTCTTGAAATTGAATGTTTAGAACTTGTTCTTCTAAACATTTATCAGTCTGACTACCCTCATTTCACCGTCGAGGCCCACCTCCTATAAAAAGGGGATGAGGTATGTGTTTATTTGCGGATGCTTTATGTGGTTACGTGATCTTGATATGATCTTGGTTTCATATGTTTGGCACGGTAGAGTTTCGTGATGTAAGCGTGATGTGGATGAGATGTGGTTGGATGGTGATATGGATGTGGAAGTGATTGTCGATAAGATGAAAGGGCACATGTGGTACGTGATATGGGAACCATTGATGTGGTATGATGTGATTGATATGATCATGAATGGATGATGTGAATCTATGTGTTTACATAGAAATATGTGATTGATTGAAAATCTTGTTTATATTGATAAACGAGTGCTTGTGAGTGGATCTTGTATTTGCTTACGTGATTATTGTTATGAATATCCATATCGATGCCGATATGTGTTGAAAGTGAATATGTGTCTTGAGACATGGTTACCCAGATGACTGGGGCGGAAAGGAAACGTGAATATTTGTTGTTATTTTGATGAACTAACATGTAGGTTTATGGATATTGATGGCGGACAATGGTTAAGATCCACAGGATGGATGAAGCGGATCAAGTAAGTTAGGGAATGTCCATGAGCCGTTGGGAGTGTTTACGGGAGATTTGTTGGTTTGTGGAGGAAGATTCGAGATAGTGGGAAGGTATCCGAGTGCGAGGCTTACTATCGGATGATAGAAAGGCTGCCGGCGAGTTAGCAACCATGGGCGAAAAGCAGTGCGTGATGTTCCGTCGGGATCTATCACGAGACACCTTACCTTGGATTTCACGAGTTCTTTGCTTGAGTGTGGAGATAGTGGACCGATCATCGAGGCATACCATCCCGAGGTAGATGTGATCGTGAGGCACCTCGAGGACCGATCCAGTTGATAGCGAGGATGATGTTCGAAGAGCCTTTGGGAGGCGACCATCGCTCGAGACGATCACCGATTCATCGGGATACACAAGTCACTACACCTCCATCTCGATCCTCGCTTCAGACGGACCGGGGAATGATTTTGAGGCGGGACCTCCCAGTGAGAGAAATGATCCACCGGCCGTGGCGAGAGAAGAGGCCCAGTTAGAATCATAGTGCCACGAACAGCATCGGGTTGGCCTCGGGAAGGAGATTACGAGGAGGAGGAAGACCGGAGGAGGATGAGGAGGCAGTGAGGACTCGAGGACGGTGATCGAGATAGCGGATGACTCGGGGCAGGTTGATCATGTTGAGGAAGGCAAGCGCGGAGAATGGAACCGAGCAGCATTCACAGAGACTCGAGGCGATCAGGGCATAGGTTGGATGGGATCATACCCACAAGAGACTTGCTTCCATGCAGGATCGCTTTACAAGCGGCGGCCAGATCGAGCCACGATAGGAAGGAGAGAGAGGATGAGGAAGGCACAATGGAACCATTGAAACAAGCGGAGAGTAGTGGACGGATATGGAGGGCGAGAGATGGGTAGTCGGTGTGTCTGATGTGAGTCATGATCTGCTATAAGCATGGACAGGCGGCGTCTTTTGGAAATAACGAGTCGATTCTTTGCTCATATCGACCTTTTTGGTGACATACCTTGATCTTGTATTTTGACAGTCCTTTATGGATATCACGATACTACTTGCATCTATGACCCGATGTTTATGTTTGATGCTTATATGTGATATGAGCTATGCCGATGATATATGATCTATGTGATGTGTGATGATGATGTTATGTGAAATACATAATGATGATGTGTTGGCGATTGCATGTTTATATGTGATCGTGATATGTAGCATATGTGATGATATGTGGTTATGGGTGATGATATATGTTATGCGATAATACCGGTTATCTATGCGAAAGTGTTTATAATGTTTCAAGCGATCGATGCGAGAATGCGAGAACAAGGAACCATAGGAACAATAGCGTGGAAGAAGCCCAGAACCACCTTTGGTTCGTGACATGTGATCGAGAGTTTTCACAGGCGAGAATCCCCTCGTTCGACGGTCTCGGCGAACCGATCGACGGCGAGAGCGGATCGATCCACCAAAGGATCTTGAATACATCGGTGCGAAGAAGCGGAAAAATTAGTGCATGATCTTTGACTAACCGATGAGGGCGACTTACGGTGGGAATCCGTGAGGAGAACCCTAACACCGGGGCGATGGGAAGGTATCGTGGGAAGATTTCAAGGAAGAACTCATGGAAAAGTATGCTGGCGTTTCTGAGCGCAGAGAGAAAGGTAACGAGTTACGGAATCTTCGTCGAGGAGAAGGGCGATCATAAAGTACGATCGCTCGTTCAATAAATGCTGTCGCGTTATGCTACGTGCAGGTGATCTTGAAATTGCCGAGCGAACAGTTCGAGAGGACTCAGGCCGAGATCGAATTTAAGCTCGTCGATCGGGAGATTTGACATATACGGTCCTTGAACCGGGCTTTAAACTTTGAGTCAATGTTGCCCGGGAGAAACGATGCCACCGGACGACCGGTGACGGAGGAAGAAATAAGAGGAAATGGGAAGATCGAGGAAAAGCAATCGGTGTTCAAAGGGAACAGGCGGTCGGTGATTGAGGAATCACAGGTATTCGGGAAGAAAGCGACCTTGGGAAGAATTTCTAACCCATGCGGCGGTGGGGGCGGGGTGTGGAAAAACCACGGTGCGAAATGCGGAGAATCATTTAGGCGAGTGCGAGCGAGTAGCGTTGAGTGTTATCATTGTAGGAAGTCTGGACATTACGCTGAGATTGTTCATTAGGAGGTCAGCGGTCGGCCTTGGTGAGATAGCATCCAGCTCCGCGAGCGAGAACCGAGCCGCCGAGGACAAACCACGGAGGCGGGAGGTCACCTAGGCCAGACAAACCAAAGGCCACCATAGCAAGCAAGGTGTATGCGCCTTGAATCGGCGGCGACGGCACAAGCTCCCAAAAATCTTACAAGTATAATTGATAACTCTTGTAAAGAGTTATTATAGATCTTTAATGATAAAAGCCTCGGTTGTTGTATATTACGCTTTCGCTGTTTGTCCTTGTCTTGCTTGTGTTTCTCTTGTTTGCGTGTGTTTGTGTGAAGGATTGAGTCGATGAAAATAAAGGGTTTTAGTTGTTTTTAGCGTTATTTATATAATTATAGCATGTTGCGGGAAGAGCGGCGTGAAGGCGAGGGCCGAGCTCGTGGCGAGCTTGACTTTGATGTGAGGAAGGACTGAGCGAGTAATACTAAAAATGCGGGGGCGGTCGGGCTACTAAGGCGAAATCAGCGCCGGAAAAGTGGCCTTGAGCTCAAAATTGCGAGCTTGTAAGTGGAACCAAACTCAGGGAGAAAGAGAGTAGGGGCGAGATCGCGTCCTTCCGAGCTCAAAGATTGAAAAGTTCACAAGTATGAAGGCGACCTCGGGGTCGGGCTCGGGCGAAGAGCACGAGCTCGGGCGAAGCCTTGAGCTCGGGCGAAGTGTTGAACTCCTCGGTGGATTGAAAGTGGGCGAGCTCGTAAATGCGGTCGAGCTCATAGCGGAATCGGCTCATAAGTATGGATGAGCTCGTGTTGAGAGTAAGGTCGGGACTCATTTGGCAAAGTAAAGCCCGTGGCGAGGCCAGGGCTCAGTGAAGAGAAATCGGCCGTGCTTACGGAAGGGCAGTAGCATGGAAAGTGCAGGTTAATTCTCGAAGAAGAAATCGGTAGGGACCACGGCCACGTGGCGGTGACTCTGATGGTGAAAGAGACACGCTCTGCATGCGGCGGAGGCGAAAAAGAAAAGGATCGGGGAGCGAAGTATTTGGCGGTGCACGATCTGTACCTCTGAAAAAGCGCGGGAGGTTGTTATTAAAAGGAGTTGGCAACAATCAAAGAGGACTACGGATATCGACATTTTGGGGATTCTGGAGGATGAGAACATCTGGAGTAAGGAAGAAGGTGCGAATTCTTGGAGAGGAAGTCATCGGAAGAGGCAGCGATCGAGAGCTTCATCTGATTCCGATAACTAATTCTTTATCTTTTCTTAAACCTTGTTGTCTGTTATGGCGTTGCTTATTTCAATGTTGTTAAACAACTCGCTATGAGCTAAACCTTTATGATTTGATTTTTGAGAAACCCATTACTCGCGTGTGGCTTGTGATTCTCAACTTGTCTTGCTAAATCACCATTGTTTTATTGGGGCTGTTTTATCTCACTTGTGATTGATCACCATTAGTCGGATCGTAGTTCTATAATTCTTTGGGAAGTTGTTATAGAATGGAAAACAATAGGCGGACGTAAGAACATGATTTTAATGTTATGTGTGTGAATAGCATAGGAATATGCATTTACCTTGCGTGGCAAATATGAATGGATTAGTAATGATATTCTAAGAGCGATTCGATATAGGAATATATGGTTGGATCTATAGAATATAATCTTAGATTTGGGAAAATACTAAGAATCGAAGAAGTTCATGTCGTAGTGATAATGCAAGATAATGTTGTATGATATTTAGAAAAGAGCATGGGTGGAATCGAAAAATCAAGTATGTTTCTCTTCCTTGATATGGTAATCTCCTCGTTGTCTATGTCCAACATCCCTTCGCCGTGCGAAGTCATTTTAATTCGGTTCGTTGGTGTTATATTCTAGTTCGTGTCAGTTCGTTCATCTCCCATATTTTACAAAATTACAATCTCGTGATTTAAAAGTGCATTCCACGTGGATTCGATCTCGAATACTTAGTGTATTACTTGTTGATTCGTGCACTTGCGTATAGTATATTCACATCAAAGAAATATTTGACAACAAGTTTTTGGCGCCCGTTCTTGAACTACCAATTATAAATTACGAGTTGAAATTTTTGTTTCTTATGTCGTGACTCACTCTGGTCATTACCTTTTGTGTGAGCAGGGGTTCTAGGATTGTGGTTTTATGCGCAAAAGCGCAAGTGACCCACCGATTAGATCCGGACATTGAGCGCACCTTTCGGAGAGAAAGGCGCCGACAACGAGTTCGCGAGCATGAGCCGAGATAGCGCGGCGGGGAGAAGAGGCACCTGATGGCGAAATGCCATTGTCATCGCTGATGATTGGGAAAGGGGTATCGTGACTACGCTAACCCAGTTATGGTGAATCCGGGAATTATAAGACCCGAGGTGCCAGCGAACCGGTTGACTGAAGCGGTCGTGTTTGGATCTCCAAGCGGTGGGGCAATTTGGTGGTCGAAGCCACGGAGGATCACATCTCCACCCGATCATTTACGGAGGTCGCGACTCATTTAAGCTACCGGGTGTTCGGACCCGAGCGGCGAGACTTGATTATTCCTTTTTCGCTCACGAGATCGTGCAAAAGCATGGTGAGCGGTCTTCGTCAAATTCCATCACCTCGTGGAGCAGGCTCGTGAAAATTTTTTGATGAAGTCTTCCGCCCGCCAAGAATGTAAGATTCGAAATGACATCATGTCATTTTCGTGAGAATAACGAAGAGTCGGTGTGCGAAGCTTGGGAGCGATATAAAGAAATGCTACGAAATGTCCTCATCTGCGTTCCACTTGCGCATTATTGAAGACCTTCTGATGGTCTCGATGCGTCGACACGTTTGGTGCTTGATGCCTCTGCAAATGGAGCTATTCTTTGAAGTCATACAGCGAAGCATACGAGATCTTGGAAAGGATCGCGGATAACAATTGCGATGGTCAAATTCTGTGCGTGATAGGAAAGAAATCGATTATTTGGTGTGTTGGAGGTTGATGCCCAGCGGTATTAACAGCCGGTAGCATCCATGAGTAACATGTTAAAGGGTTGCAAGTACCTAATCCGGTGCGGTAAGCGGAGTAGTCGATGGTCGCACCTACCATGCAAGTAAGCGGTGTCGTGCGTATATTGTGGAGAAGGCATACCTTGAGAGTTGCCGTCAAACCCGGCCTCGATCATTATCACGAAATCGGAATGGACGGAGGAACAACCCTTATTCACAAGCGTACAATCCGGGTGGCGACAACATCATAATTTCTCATGGGAGGCGGTCCGGATCAACGATGGTGGAAATTTTGAAAACCACATATCCACAAAATTACCAGCAAAGCAACAAGCGCCCCACGCGAGACTATTGAAACCTTGATGAAGGAATACATGGCTAAAGCAGATCTTTATGTCTGAGGGCAATCGACTTGACTGCGAATTTGGAAGTCGGATCGGACAATTAGCGATGAGATTAAAACCGACCTCTTGGAAATTTGCCAGTGACCACGAAGAATCCATGAAAAGATAAAGAACAGGTCGAGGCTGTCATGTTACGAAATGGAAGCGGATCACGGGGCAGGAGCTGCGGGCCAGAAGAAAAGGTGAGTCCTCAACAAGTAACAACAGTCGCTACCACGGAAAATCGAAGCGGTCTCGTAATGCGGGGTGCTGCGACGACAAATCCGTTACCAAACCTTACGGACGAAGTGGTGTATCGTCCACCACCTCCTTTTCGAAGGTTGAAGAAGAAGAAGCGAGGATACCCGGTTTGAAGATTCCTTGATGTTACGAAGCAATTACATATCAACATCCCTTTGGTAGGCGTTGGAACAAATGCCGAACTATGTGAAGTTCTTGAAGGACATCGACCAAGAAGAGCGGTTGGGCGAGTTTGAAGCGGTGGCGGCGAAAGTAGTAGTGCGATGCTAAAGAGCAAGCTCCTCGAAGTTGAAAGATCCGAGGAGCTTTACAATTCCATGCTCGATTGGAGGGCGGCGTCGGTCGTCGTTATGTGACCTCGGAGCAAGCATAAATTTGATGCTGCTCTCAATATTTAAAAGCTCGGGATAGGAAGCGAGGCCCTAGCGGTGACCTTGCAATTGGCGGACCGATCTATGGCTCATCCCGAAGGAAAATCGAGGATGTATTAGTAAAAGTGGACACATTCGTCTTTCCGCGAGACTTCATTATCTTGGATTATAGGCGGATCACGAGGTGCCAATCATTTTGGGACGTCCGTTTACGCATTTGGAAGAACTCTAATTGATGTTTAGAAGGCGAGCTCACCATGAGGGTAAATGATCGGAAGGTTACCTTCAATGTTTTCAATCTTATGAAGTATCCGGACGAAGTGGAGAAATGCTCGTGTCCGAGTCATGGGCAGTCGTCGCGGATACAATCTGAGATCGCACCTCATGGTTCGGAGTTAATGGAAGGCTATGCGAACTCGTAGAGTTGGAGAAAAGCGAGGTTGTGTCAGCATCTCTCAAGAAAATGTCGATTTCACTTGACGGCGAATTCGAGTCGGGGGCTCGCCGATAGGGTAACTCGGGCACCCAAACCATCAATCGACGAACCTCCGGTGTTAATCCTAAAGACTTTGAACCATCTCAAATATGCATATATGGGCGAGGAGGAAACCTCCCGTAATTATCTCGCTATTCTCAAGCCCGATCGGGAAGAAGCGCTTGCTTGGTATGTAAAAATCTGCGAGCTATTGGATAGTCAATTGCGATATACAAGGATTAGCCCGTCCTGTGCATGCATAAAATATTCTTTGGAAGATTGCCACACTTCCATAGAGCATCGTGACGTCTCGATCCGGCGATGAAAGAGTACTAAAGAAAGAAGTTATCAAATGGTGGATCCGGAATCATATATCAATTCGGATAGCTCGTGGGTGAGCCCGGTTCGGTGTGTTCCTAAAAGGCGGAGTCACGGTGGTTTCAAGCGATCGGCGAGGCGAGTCAGCGGGTGATAGCAGGATGGCGTGTACGTGTTGACTCTGTAAACTAAACCGACAACCGGAAGGATCATTTCCTCTACCATTCATGGATCGGATCTTTGGATAAACTAGCAGGTAAGGAGTTCTTCTGCTTCCTCGATGGTTATTACGGTTATCACCAAATTGTCATTCGCCAATGATCAACACAAAACACCTTCACTTGTCCTTATGGCACTTTCGCATTTAGAAGAATGCCTTTTGGGCTCTGTAATGCTCTGCAACATTACGGTTGCATGATGGCCATATTCTCGGATATGGTGGAGAAATCGATAGAAATCTTCATGGATGACTTCTCCGTCTTGGAGACACCTATGGGATATGCTAAGTAATTTGGAGAATGTTGCGGGCGTTGAAGCAACCAGCAGTTTTAAAGCGGGAAAAGTGCCACTTCATGGTGCGAGGGCATCGTTTAGGTCACCACATATCGAAGAAGGGATCGAAGTGGACAAAGCAAAGATCGAGTAATAGACAAACTTCCACCTCCCACTCTTGTAAAGGTGTGCGAAGCTTCTTGGGACATCTGAGGTTTCTCTGAGAAGGTTTATAAAGTTTCTCAAAGATAGCTAAGCCCTATGTGCCTTGTTGGAGCAAAATCATGATTCGACTTCACTCACGAGTGTTTTAAGGCATTCGAAGTCTTGAAGCGAGCTCTTGTAACACTCGATAATTGTTGGGCGAATTGGACATCGCATTTCGGTGATGTCGATGCAAGTGATTTTCTTTGTAGGGGCCGTCTTTGGGCCAGCGGAGAAGATATTCACTCGATCTACTATGCAGTAAGACCACGGTGGAAGCCGGATAAATTATACCACGACAAAAGGAGCGCTTGCATGGTTTTGCACGTGAAAGTTCGAGCCTACCTCGTAGGAACAAAAGTGATAATCTACGGATCATGCGACTATCGGGTATCTTGTCGCGAAGAAGATCGAAGCCACGGTTAGTCGGTGGATATTGCTCACTGCGAAATTTGATACGGAAATAAGAGGCGGGAAAGAGCAGAAAATCAAGTGGCGGATCATTTGTCTCGATTACCGGCATCGGAAGGAGAATCGACTCGAGCCAGTTCGGGACATGTTCCCGGATGAGCAACTAATGAGCATGCATCACGGTGATGCGCCATGGTATGCAGATTTTGTTAATTTTACGGTATGTGGAATACTACACTGAGTTCTCGTCCGTCAAAAGAAAGATTCTTTCTGAGGTCAAACATTACTTACGGGACGAGCCCTTCTTATATAATGTTGTCTTGATGGATTAATGGTATTGTGTTCCGCATGAAAAGTGGAATCAATTACGGAAGGATGCCATGCCACTCCATATGGTGGTCATTTTGCGGGGCAAGGGCGGCGACTAAGGTGCTTGGTCGAGTTATTTTGGCCGACCTTGTTTAAGGATGCACATGCTTTTGTGCAAGATGTGATCGATGCCGTGAGTTGAAACATATCCTCTCGAAATGAGATGCCGATGAATTTCATTACGGAAATTGAACTCTTGATGTATGGGGCCTCGACTTCATGGGTCCTTTTCCACCCTCGTTCGGAAACCTTTACATATTGGTGGCGGTTGATTACGTGTCCAAATGGGTGGAAGGCTGTAGCAAGTACCACGAATGATGCAAAGTGGTGATCAAGTTCTTGCAAAGAACATTTTCACCGGTTTGGTACTCGCCGTGCGATCATTAGTGACGAGGGCACACACTTTGTCAACAAGGCGATAAGTTACGTACTAGCGAAATACAATGTTAGCCATAAGATCGCCACAACATACCATCCATGAGACGAATGGCAGCAGACTTTCAACAGAGAGATTAAGGGTATACTAGAAAGGTGGTGAATCCGGGCGTAAGGATTGGTCCACCTTGTTGGATGATGCGGTATGGGCCTCTGAGCGACTTTCAAAACACCATTAGGGATGTCACCCTATCGCTTGGTATATGGAAAAGCTGTCACCTCCCTTTGGAGCCGAGCACCGAGCCTATTGGGCGATTAAGAAACTAAACTTTGATCGTCCAATTCTTTGGAGAAGCTCATTGTTGCGACTAAGTGAGATGGATGAATTAGTTGGTTCGCCTATGAAAATGCTAAGTTGTACAAGAGAGAACTAAAGATGGCATGATAACAACATCTTGCGCGGGAGTTCTTACGGGTCAGATGGGTGTTCTTGTTCAACTCGAGGTTGAGGTTATTCCACAGGAAACTAAAATCGAGATGGTGCGGACCTTTTACAATTCTTCATGTAGCAACCCGTGGTGCTATAACACTTGAAGGAAGTCGGTCGTGAATTCGGTCGATGGGCGTAGCGTCAAGCATTATTGTGGGGCGAGGTCGATCGCGAAGACCTCTACCACTTTGAAAGATGCGACCTCGGGTACCATGGGTCGCCATGGTGATCGGGCGCTGGCGACTGATTGTACATATTTGTTTATTCCTTCCTTCCTTGTTTGTTTTGGGTTTAAATAAATTGCTATAACATGATTATAAGAAACTAGGTTGTTTTGGTAAATTGATATCTTGATTTTTGGATTGCGGTGTGTCAGAAGATATTACGAGCACCGTGCTTATATGTGCTCCAAAGAGGATTTGCAGCAGGTAGATAAAGGGAAATTTTGGCGGGAATAGTGGTCAGAAAGGCGGAATTAATTCTTAGCTATTTGGGTTAAAAGCCGTTCCATATTCTTAAGCTTATATCCCACAACTACTCAACTTCCTTTGCTCTTCCTTTCTTGCAACATTGCTCTTACTACCCACGTCATCTCCCAAAATCCTCATAGCGATCTCACTCTGTCATTCTCTCTCGAAATTTTCTTGCAACCATGGTCAATCTCGAAGCGAGCCGGGAAGTTTGTGAAGGTCCCAAATAATGATCCGAACACGCCCCTCATCATATCGGACGAGGAATTATCACCAGCAGCCTCGGCGAATCGTCACGTTTATTTTGCGTTCCCTCAATCTTAGCGGACCTTTGCCTCGTCAAAAGGAAAGTTAGCCCGGAGGAGAAGGGAAAAACTAAGGTTCTGTAAGAAAGCGAACACAGGGCTGCTACGCCTTGAAAGCAAAGTTATCACACCCCAAACTTAGAAAAAACTGGCGCATTGAAACTTAGGAATGTTTGAATAGATTGGTGGCCTTAGATTTGGAGGTGTATCTACCCTTGGACGTCGATCCATTAAGGCGTCGACATTAAAATTCGAAGCCCATGTGTGGCTCCATTTCATTAAGAGCCGCGTCACGCCCACTACCCATGACTCTTGATGTCGAGGCGGATCTTGCTCTGTCATGCATTTTCACGGGAGATCGGTTAATGTAAGGCTAATTTGGTGTGAGGTGGGCGTGCGAGAAGAAGAAGAATGGAAGGTTATTTTCCCTTCACGATATCCCAACTATGCATAAAGCTGGAGTCCCTATGATGACAATGAAGACCGCCCAACGGAGAAAGCTTTCATAGACATCGAGGCCACAGCGTCGTCATGTTCGGGGCCCGACGACTCTCAATGCCCACGACATCTGCCGCTCCTGCTGAGCCATACGCTCCGGTCACGAGAGCTACTCGTCCAACAATAGCGAGACATCTTTGAAATGTCTCTGGTGCAAGTCAACATCCTTATCTTTGCGTTCGGTGCTTGCGAAGATGACATCAAGCGATTACGGGTGTCTTGCCATAATAGGGACCGTGCATTAAGGGATTTCTTGGGATCGTCATCTTACAGACGGACCTCGTCTTTCCGGTTTCCCAAAATGGTTGTTCACTCCATGGCGAATCCTGCGAGACCTTGATGAGGATTTTAAGGCGCACTAAGAGCGAGCAAGTTGGTGCATACCACGCCATAAAGGCGGTCTAGTGGAGCTCGGTCAAATGAGCCCGCATTTGCAGCTGCCGGTGATGAGAAGTCCTTCATGCGACAACTTCACTGCTCTTGCATCTCCCTCGCCTTGGGTCGTCCGATGCATAAATTGGGCGTATCTCTCAACTCGATCCTTGGTTTTGTTTTGTTCTCGTTGTTTTTATCTTTTGTTTGTTTGTTGTTTGTGTTGTGCGTCCTTGTTGAAATTTTGTTGTGATGTTTTAATAATGACTAAGGGTGATGCGAGTTGGCAAAGGCGCTTAATGATGATGTTTTTCTTATTTTGTTTGAAAAGGAAATCGTCTTGACTCGTTGTTTATCTAAGTTTGATCCTTATTTGAGTAAGGAGTACCTCGATGGTTTGGTATTTGCATATTAGCTTTTATAAGAGTTAACCATTGCATAAGTAATCCTCGGTTGACCTACGTTCTTGTCACGAGTGCTATCTTCCATTTTGGTTGGAAGTTCCCATGAACAATTTACATGAGTATGTTAATATGGATAGGATGTAGGCCGTCTTTTGAATCGTTTGTGCCTTTCTTAGCCTACGTATATCATGATTTCCCTAGAGTCCCTTTTGAGCTTCTGACCTTTTCTTTTGAACGACCATATAAAATTCCCTGTGCACTCTCATATATGTATCCATGATTCCCTTGACCTCGGCGAGAATTACTTAGAGTTCGACTTATCACCGTATCTTACAAGTGATCAATCTCCAATTTTTGTTATAATGTTCCAACATTGGGGACAATGTTGAGTTTTAAGTTTGGGGGTTGAGAGGTAACCTCTTAAGGATAAGGGACAATATTATAATAGCGTTTCTTGTTCTACGCTAAAAAACGCCCCTAGCCTATGTTTCTTGTTCTACGTAAAAAAAAAAAAAAAAGGAAAAGAGTCTTTGAAATTTTGTTTATGAGGCGGAAAATGAATTAACCAAGAAAAAGGAACAATCTCCTATAGGAAAGAAGAGGAAGTTATAAAGCGTGTTGAAAAGAGGAAGAGTAGGATGCTCGGGTGTTCTGAGCTACATTATCCCAAATAATCCTCACCACACCCGAGCCCAACGTTATAAGCTTTATAAAGACCTCTTGATTCATTATTGATATCACTCATGTTAAGCGAGGGGATGACTAAATTGAATTTGTGGAGACACAGGTGCACTTGATAATCAAGATATGGTCATATTAAGGAGAAAGAAGCATGGGAAGATTCAGTAAATGCTAATCGCTTTGTACTGTTAATAATTGTAGTGTGATACTCTTACAAAATGAGGTGAGTAATTAGATTTACAACGAGAAGGAATGAATGATTCTTTTGTTTTAAAAATTTTTGGCTGAAAGCAGTATTCTTAGTTGATTAAGCTATCACCTCGGTACGTTGTTATGAGCATCCGTTTGTGTTACATTTGTTTTGTATCTTGTGGTAGAGCATCACTCGAGGACGAGTAATGAACTAAGTTTGGGGGTGTGATAACTCTTGTAAAGAGTTATTATAGGTCTTTAATGATAAAAGCCTCGGTTGTTGTATGTTACGCGTCACCGTTTGTCCTTGTCTTGCTTGTGTTTCTCTTGTTTGCGTGTGTTTGTGTGAAGGATTGAGTCGATGAAAATAAAGGGTTTTAGTTGTTTTGAGCGTTATTTATATAATTATAGCATGTTGCGGGAAGAGCGGCGTGAGGCGGGCCGAGCTCGTGGCGAGCTTGACTTGATGTAAGAGGAAGGACCTGAGCAGTAATGCTGAAAAATGCGGGGACAGTCGGGCTACTAAGGCGAAATCAGCAGGAAAAGTGGCCTTGAGCTCAAAATTGTGAGCTTGTAAGTGGAACCAAACTCAGGGAGAAAGAGAGTAGGGCCGAGCTCGCGTCCTTCCGAGCTCAAGGTTGAAAAGTTCACAAGTATGAAGGCGACCTCGAGGTCGGGGCTCTGGCGAAGAGCACGAGCTCGGAGCAAGGCGCAAGCTCGGGCGAAGTGTTCGAACTCCTCAAGAAGATTGAAAGTGGGCGAGCTCGTGGCGGTCGAGCTCATAGCGAAGTCCACTGCAAGTATGGATGAGCTCGTGTTGGAGAGTAAGGTCGGACTGTTGGCAAAGTAAAGCCCGTGCGCAGTCGAGCTCGAGTGGCGAAATCCCGAGCCGTGCTTACGGAAGGAAGCAGTAGCATGGAAAGTGGGTTAATTCTCGAAGAAGAAATCGGTAGGGACCACGGCCACGTGGCGGTGGCTATAGTAGGTGAAAAGAGACCGCAGCTGCATCCGCGAGCTAATGAAAAAGAAAAGGATCGGGGAGCAGTGATGGCGGTGCACTGTCTGTACCTCACGAAAAAGCGCGGGGAGGTTGTTATTAAAGGAGTTGGCAACAATCAAGAGAGGACTACGGATATCGACATTTTGGGGAGTTCTGAGAGGATAGAGAACATCTGGAGTAAGGAAGAGGTGCGAATTCTTGGAGAGGAAGTCGTCGGAAGAGGCGACGATCAAGAGCTTACATCTATTCCGATAACTAGTTTCTTTATCTTTTCTTAAACCTTGTTGTCTGTTATGGGCTGTTGCTTATTTCAATGTTGTTAAACGACTCGCTATGAGCTAAACCTTTATGATATGATTTTTGAGGAAACCCATGCTCGCGTGATTCAGTGAGCTTCACGCTTGTCTTGCTAAATCACCATTGTTTTATTGGGTGTTTTTATCTCACTTGTGATTGATCACCATTAGTCGGATCGTAGTTCTATAATTCTTTGGGAAGTTGTTATAGAATGGAAAACAAGAAATGACGTAAGAACATGATTTTAATGTTATGTGTGTGACTAGCATAGGAATATGCATTTACCTTGCATGGCAAATATGAATGGATTAGTAATGATATTCTAAGCGATTCGATATAGGAATATATGGATTGGATCTATAGAATATAATCTTAGATTTGGAAAATACTAAGAATCAAAGAAGTTCATGTCATAGTGATAATGCAAGATAATGTTGTAGCAATATTTAGAAAAGAGCATGGGTGGAATCGAAAAATCAAGTCTGCTTTCTACCTTGATAACGGTAATCTCCTCGTTGTCTATGTCAATCATCCCTTCGCCGCGTCAAGTCATTTTAATTCGATTCATTGGTGTTATATTCTAGTTCGTGTCAGTTCGTTCATCTCCCTTATTTTGCAAAATTACAATCTCGTGATTTAAAAGTGCATTCCACCGTGGATTCGATCTCGGAATACTTAGTGTATTACTTGTTGATTCGTGCGCTTGCGTATAGTATATTCACATCAAAAGAAATATTTGACAACAATAATCCGTATGAGTGATATACCGTTTCGCTTTGTTTGATATGAGGAGCCTCGCGTTCTTTCGTTTCGAGAATCGCGTGTGAGAGGTTGGGTTTGGTACCCAAGGAATCACAGTAGTACACGGAAATTAGCATCCCATCGGGGAAGTGCTAAAAGCAAAAGAGATATGCCGAACCGGAGGTAGAAATCGTGAGCGAAGGTCATTGTCAATTTGCATGTCATGAATGGAAGATTTCGATGTCATCTGGCATGGATTGGTTGGAAAAGCACAGGCAACTATCGTTGTCTCGAGAGAAGTTGCTTTTGAGCGGCGAAGGAGTGGAAGTTTGTTTCCACGGCATAAAGATGGGTGTTTTCGTGCCTATGATCTCGACATTGGCGGTGAGGATGATGAGGAAGGAAGTCGTCAAACTTTCTTGGTGAGTTTCGCGAGGCACGTTGAAGAGCGCAAGCGATTGCAAGAGGAGCCGATGGTGTGTGAATATCCGGACGTGTTTCGAGGACTTGCCGGGCTTGCCGCTGACAGACAAGTGGAATTCACTATTGATCGGAACCGGGGCGGCGCCGATATCAAAGGCACCATCTGAATGACACTAAAGAATTGCAAGAGCTGAAAGCGCGATTGCAGGAGTTGTTGGATCTAGGTTTTATCCGACCTAGCGTGTCGCCGTGGGGGCGCTAGTTACATTCGTCAAGAAGAAGGATGGGTCAATGCGGATGTGTATTGACTACGAGAGTGAATAAGTCGACGATCAAAACAGATATCCTCTTCCAATGATCGACGATCTGTTTGACCAGCTCAAAGGAGCGAGTGTCTTCTCTAAGATCAATTTGAGGTCAGGCTACCATCGGTGAAGATCGCAGGAGGACGCTGCGAAAACCGCGTTCGAGCGAGGTATGGGCACTCGATTTCATCGTGATGCCGTTTGGTTTGACCAATCGCCAGTAGATCTTCATGGATCGATGAATCGAGTTTTCCATCGATGTCTGGATAGTTTTGTCTTGGTTTTATCGATGATATTCTCATCTATTCCAAGAATACGAGTTGCATAAAGAACACCTCCGCATTACGGAAAGCGTTACGAGCGAGAGAGGTTGTACGCCAGTATAGTAAGTCGAGTTTTGGCTCAAAAGTGATGTTCCTTGGACATATCGTGTCTGCGAAGGAATCAAAGTCGACCCGTGAAGGTTGAAGCGATAAGTGGCTGGAAGGTTCCGACTAATGCCAATGAGGTTCAAGCTTTCTAGGCTTGGCGAGGATATTATAGGCGTTTCATCGAAGGGTTTTCGAAGTTAGCAAGGCCGATGGCGCTTGACTCAACAAAGGGATCAAGTTTTCGTGGTCCAAGCTTGTGAAGCAAGTTTCAAGAGTTGAAGAAGAAGCTAACAACCGCTCCGGTGTTAGCCGCACGGAAGGGAACGATGAGTTTGTGGTCTACACCGATGTATCCAAGCTTGGTTTAGGTTATGTGCTTATGCAGAACGGGAAGGTTATAGCTTACACATCTTGTCAGTTGAAATCGCACGAGTTGAGCTACCCAACTCACAACCTGGAGTTAGCAGCGATCGTTCATGCGTTGAAGATTTGGAGGCACTATCTCTATGGAGTTAAGTGTGAGATCTTCACGGATCACAAGAGCCTCAAGTACTTCTTTGAACAAAAGGAGGTGAACATGAAGCAAAGGAGATGGCTAGAGTTGGTAAAGGATTATGATTGCTCTATCGCCTATCACTTGGGAGGCCAATGTCGTAGCAGATGCCTTTAGTCGCAAGTCAAGAGCGAAGTTGGGATATCTTCTTACGCGAGAGAATGAGCTTATTCGAGATTTTGAGAAGCTAAGCCTGGAAGTGATTCACCCGTCGGAATCGGTCTGCAAGGATTCGTCATGACTTTGACGGTGAACCGTACACGAGAGAAGCCATCGTGAGCAGCAAGCGAGGAGGCGAGTTCTTGGAAAGGATGCGTCGAAAACAAGGCTAGAAGATAGCAAGGGGTTCACGGAAGCGAAAGACAACGCGCTATTATTCCGAGGAAGGTTATGTGTGCCACTCAATAGGGAATTGAGAGATAAGATCATGAGTGAAGCTCATGAGGCACCATATCTGACTCATCTGGAAGCACCAAAATGTATGAGACCTTAAAAGGAACTTTTGGTGGGAAAGGATGAAAAAGGATGTAGCGCGTTTGTGGGCGTTGTTTGGCTTGTCGACAAGTGAAAGCGTGCACCAACGTCCGTCGGGTTTGTTGCAACCGCCACCGATCCCCAGTGGAAATGGGATCATATCGGTATGGATTTTGTGGTGAGTTTTCCAAGATCGAGGCGAGGAAACACCGCTATATGGGTTGTCGTCGATAGACCGACGAAGTCGACTCATTTCACCGATTTGGATGACGACGGGTTAGATAAGCTTGCTCGACTTTTACGTTAGAGAGATGCGGTTACATGGTGTGCGGTATCGATTCGTCGGATCGTGACCCGAGGTTCACGTCGAGGTTTTAGAGAGTCGAAGGAAGTTATGGGGACCAAGTGAATCTCGATCACTTTCCATCCTCGGGACCGACGGTCGATCGGAAAGAACGATTCGGTCTTGGAAGATATGTTGCGGCGATCGTGGTCGACGGATGAGGAAATTGGGAAGAGATACTACCTTTGGTGGAGTTGCCTATAACAACAATTATCGTGCCACCATAGGAATGGCTCCCTATGAGCGTTGTATGGAAGGAAGTGTCAATCGCCACTTTATTGGGATGAAGTGGGCGAGAGAAAGATGTTAGGACCAGAGATGGTTCAGTAGACGGTCGAGGTTATCGATCAGATCAAGCGAAGGATCAAGGAAGCTCAGGACAAGTAGAAGTCCTATGCGGACAAGCGTCGTACGGATCTTCAGTTCATGATCGGAGATCGCATTTTCCTTAAGGTTTCCCCGACGAGATGAGTCGTTCGTTTTGGGAAGCGAGGTAAGTTGCGACCGAGGTTCGTTGGACCTTTCAAAGTTCTCGAGAGAATAGGCCCCTTTGCCTATAGGTTAGCTTTGCCGCCTAACATCGGAGATGTGCACGACGTGTTTCACGTTTCTCAGTTGAGAAAGTACGTGTTCGACCCAAAACACGTGATCAAGCATGACCAAGTGGTTCTTGCTCGGGATCTGAGTTACGAGGAGAGACCGATTCTTTGTTTTGGAGCGAGAAGTGAAGGAGTTGAGGAACAAGCGATTCATTGGTGAAAGTGTTGTGGAATCACCATGGCGAAGAGGAAGCTACGTGGGAGTTGGAAGACAAGTTCGAGGCTCAAGACACGAGTTGTTTCCTCCACGTGTTTGAAATTTCGGGACGAAATTTTTCTAAGGAGGAGGATATAATACCCGTCCTTCCCGAGCATCGAGTTTACATGGCACATTTTTGAGAAAAGTCAAAGGTTGACTTTTGTTTCGATGATCGACCATCATGAAACCTCGAGGCGTTGTGAAGAGTGTCTTATGACGAATTCATAGACACTAAGTATCTGAGTTTTCGACCAACCACGAAGGTTTGGCACTCGGGAGTTATCGAAAAGCCGGACTTTTCATGGGTCTTTTAAAGCATATCTTGTTTATAGTCGTTGTGTCCGTATTTTATTTCGAGTCTATGGGTAATAAGTTTGCTAAATTTGAGTCCGTTTGCAAAGTTGCGTCGCTTTTGCATTTTCAAAAAAGCGCTCATTGCAAGACATGCTGCACCCCTTTTTCCTATAAATAGGAGGCTAGGGCCTTCATTTTCAACGTTCATTTCCTTCGTCTCTCTTTGTTTACGGACGAGCCGAGTAGCTCAGTGCTGCTGCGAAGAGCTGGAGGAGTGGGGATCGGTAGGGAGGCTCGGAGGCGGCGCCATTGCGCCGCTCCGCCACCACCGCCGACGCCCTCCCCGACAACCCGTTTTCCATTTTGTCATTTTCTTGTTTTGATTTCGCCTTTTAGTAGATAGCATAGCATAGAACTCGGGATTCTAAAGGGACGAGGCGAGAAACGGCCGGGTTACCGACCACACCGCCGCCGCAAGGCCGCCGCCGTCGCCCCTCTTGGCCGCCGATTGGTGGTCAACGGGCCACCTTTTGGCTACGGGTCCTTTAGGTTTTGAGTTCCGGGCTATGCATTCCACTAAAGTACCGATTCCGTTTTTCTGTTTTTCGCGTTTCTGCATGTCGGGATGTTTTCGTTGCTTCGAGTTTTCTAAAGGAAGTACATGCCCGGGTTATCCATTTTCAACGTAGTTTGTCATTCCATGTTCGTCGTTATGCATATTGCTTATGTTTCCATTTTCATGCATCGATTTTGGATGGTTTATCCTAGATCTGAGGATAGGCATCGATTTTTGAAGCTTCTTCGCTGCTAAGATTTGAGTTAACTTGCATGCATGCATATTTTGAAAGTACCCTATTATAGGTCTCGATGCCCTGAATATATTTCCCTTCTGCATCGAGTTGATTTGAAAACCCGGAGAGTGCCAAATGTGGGTTCAGAAAGTCGAAAACCCCCGTTTTGCTTCGATCTTCGTTTGGATCACGATATTGCTTTGCTTTGTGGGATGTGACCCCAAAAGTTGTTCCGTCTTGTTACCAGGTACCTACCAGTGTGATCGGTGAAGTCATCGGATCCGTAGATATCTCCCGGTTAACGTTTTCGTCTGTTCAGGTTGGGTTATATATGCTTATTTTGAGTTATTTACTCTGATATTTCAAAATAAAACATGTGCACCGTAAAATTTTTGGTGAAGTTATTACTGTTCTCTGATCCGAGATGTGGTTCTATTGTGATTGTGCACGGATCTCTATTCGGTGGGTTGATCACCATCTTGAGTATTGATCGTAATGGGATAGACCCCGAACAAGTGGTTATGGTTATGAAGGGGATAGACCCTAAGTCCACATGGAAATGGTAATGAGGTGGTTATGGTTCGACGGATTTGATCCACAAGTCCACACCGAGTTAGCCATTGGATACGTTCGAGGCATGGGTTGTTGGATATGTTCGGGCCGAGATATTGTGAAATTTGGTGGATATGTTCGGGCGAATGAGATGAGATGGGTGGCGGGATACGTCCCGAGCCGTGGTTCTATGATGAGAACAAAGTAATAACGGATCAGGTATTGAAAACCGAAAAATCTATTTTGCTTACTTAGAAGTGGATTTACGTTTTAAAACCTTCTACGGTAAGTGCTCTGAACACGGCATCATGATTCTTTTGATTTATGATAAAACCCCAACTGAGTGCGCTAGTACTCACCCCAAACTCTTTTTCAAATCTTTTCACAGATGGAGGAGGGCTGGACGGACGACGCTGAGGGGTGGAGCTGCGGGTTCTTCATGCTATGCTTCCGCGATGTTGTGTTATATACATACTCTGATGTCGATATATTCTTGTCCCTTATTTTGCTTTCTGATTGGGAACAAGATTTGCTATTATGTTATTATCTTTGTGAGTCTCGATATGAGCATGCTACGTGGTTGACCGGTCTAGTCAACAGGGTGTAATGCTATTTTGCTTTCTTGCATTACTTATTATAAACCGAGATCACGTTCATTGAAGTTATGGTATCGATATTATTCTATTGGTGGATTGTTTGTGTATCTCTCCCCCTTCAGGATATGTCCTAATTATAGAGGAGATGCTGCCCGATTTCATGGTCACATCTTCTTATCGTGTATATTATATATATTCTCCCTTCTTCCCCGCTTCTTAACCCCCACCCCTAATCACACCCCGACATCCGTGCCTTACCTCGGGAATTGGGGCGTGACAGTATGGATCCAAGTATGCGATCTTTACTGATCACAAGATCTGAAGTATTTCTTCGAGCAGAAAGATTTGAACATGCGCCAAAGAAGATGGCTTGAGTTGGTAAAAGATTATGATTGTGATATCAAGTATCTCCTTGGAAAAGCGAATGTTGTCGCTGATGCTTTGAGTAGAAAAAGCCAAATCCAGCTAGGATTCGTCCTTACTCAGAGAGATGAGTTGATCATAGAGTTTGAAAAGATAAGTCTGCAAGTGGTTTTACCACCTAAATCTACGAAAGAGATTATAGCCGCTCTTGTCGTTACCCCCGATTTGAGAGCAAGAATTGTGAAAGCTCAAAGACAAGATCAACAGATAGAAAAGCTACGAGTTAAGACCAAAACAGAAAAGTCAGAAGAATATCATGAAACTGGGGATAACGCAATCATGTTCAGAAACAGGATTTGTGTACCCAATGATGATGATTTAAAGAACGAGATTATGAGTGAAGCTCATAACACGCCCTACACCGCACACCCAGGAAGCACAAAGATGTATCGAGATTTAAAGCAAAGGTTTGTATGGGTAGGAATGAAGCGAGATATAGCCTCATTTGTTGAACGATGTTTAGCATGTCAACAAATTAAAGCTTTGCACCAGCAGCGTATTGTAAGTTGCAACCACTGGAGATTTCTCAATGGAAATGGGATCACATAGCCATAGATTTCGTGACTGGTTTACCCAAATCAAAGCATGGTAATACAGCTATTTGGGTGATAATCGATCGACTCAAGAAGTGTGCTCATTTTATCCCGATCTCTATTATGTATGGAGCTGACAAGTTAGCTCAGATATATGTTCGAGAGATAGTGCGTTTACGTGGAGTACCCGTCTTAATCACCCTAGACAGAGACTCCAAGTTTGCATCTCATTTTGGACGAGTTTTTAACAAGAGATGGGTACAAGATTGAATTTCAGTACAGCGTTTCATCCGCAAACAGATGGTCAATCCAAAAGGACCATTTAGACGCTAGAAGATATGATCAGAACAGTGATATTAGATCAAGGAGATCAATGGGAGCGAATTCTACCATTGATTGAATTCGCATACAACAACAGTTACCAAGCAACGATTGATATGGCGCTCTATGAAGCCCTTTATGGCAGAAAGTGTAGATCATCGACCAGAAGCGATTGAAGAAATGGTCATAATCGTACGACAAATAAAGAAAAGAATCTAAGAAGCTCAAGATCGTCAAAAGTCCTAAGCAGATAAAAGACGTACGGAGCTAAGCTTCAAGATTGGAGATAAAGTATTCTTGAAAGTAACTCCTTCCAAAGGAATACATCGCTTTGGAATCAAAGGAAAGCTCGAACCGAGATTCATTGGACCATACGAGATTCTAGAGAAGATTGGGTCAGTCGCCTACAGATTAGCATTGCCTCCAAGTTTCGACAATATCCACAATGTGTTCCATGTGTCGTAGTTACGAAGATATGTGTTTGATCCAAAACACATCATATATCAAGAGAATATTGTTCCTGAACAAAATCTAAGCTACGAAGAGAAGCCATAGCGAATCTTAGATCGAAAAGAACAAAAACTAAGGAATAAATCAATTCCTTTAGTTAAAATCCAATGGAAGCATCATGGTTTGGAAGAAACGATATGGGAACTAGAAGATCAGATGAGAAATAAGTACCCTGAGCTTTTTTCAAAGGTACTAAATTTCGGGACGAAATTTCTTTTAAGGGAGTGGGAATGTAATAACTCATACTCTTGTAGCAGAGTTTAGCTTTTGTCTAAGAGCTTATAAGAAGGGCATCGCATCCTTAAGAAAGAGTTGTTTAAGTTAAAAGCTTTTATGTTAAGCTTTGAGTCGAGTAGATAGAATCTGAGATAGATTCGAGATAGAATCTAAGAAAAGATTCTTAAGTTTTTATTAGCATGAGAAGATCTAGATTTCAAAAGTCTTGATATGATAAGATATGTGTTCATAGAAGTCTTGATCCAAGACTCATGGAATTTCAGAGTCTTTGCCCTTTTTGATATCTGTGTTTGCTAAATAAACCCGGATCAAGAGCAATTGCCCAAAATGGTTTTTGAGACCAAAAATACTTTTAATAGTCAAAATATGATGTTTATTTTAGAAAGAGAGATTTATGAAAAATTCCAACTTACTAACAATTTCTATATTTCTATTTATTTATTTTTGATTTATTAATTTCAAAGGATATATTTTTTCAGGATATATATATATATATATATATATATATATATATATATATCCGGATGAGGACATAACGTCCCTAAATAATTGGGCCTAGCACCAATATGTAGTAATAGGCCCAAATGGCAATCAAAACTTATAAGATAAGCTAAAACAATCGAAGCTTATGAGATAAGCTAGAGTAAGCTTATAAAATAAGCTAAGAACAAGCTTATGAAGTAAGCTAGGAAATTTCTAGAAAATCGATAGCTTCTCTCGAAAGAGTTGAATAGTGAGAAATGATATATATATATATATATATATATATATATATATGCTTAAGCTTCCAAAGCACTTCATTTTTACCATCTTCATTCTCTCTCTCAAAATTTTCGAAACACACACACATACACACACCTCCATTTTCAAATCATTCAAACTCATTTCTAGGAAGATCTAACCGTTGAATTCATGATCCGTCTTCGGATAAAGGTAAATCTTCACCTCTAGAACATATTTATGGTTTCAAAATTCGAAAATCATGAACTTTTGAAGCTCTAAATTTTCGATCCTCTTGATTTTGTTTGAAGGAGCATGTTTTGTTCCATTATCTCTTGATATTATGTTAGATCTATCGCCTATGAGTTGTTTAATGTTGAATTTTCGAGCATGAGTTCATCCCTTGGAATTCTTGAAATTTTCAAAAATATGAAGGCCTAGATCTTGAACTTATGTTGTTGATATGCTTGATATGCCTTCATATATGTGTTGTTGGGTAGATATAAACATGTTTTGAGCAAGAAAAACGATTGAAATCGAACATATGCAAAAACCCCCAAATGGCCGAACCCTATGTCTCACATAAGGTTGGATTTTGATTTTATTTGATCATTTTGACTCCATATTTGGATTCTATGATATGAATAAAGCTTAAAATGATTTATTCGGATTTTTCGGCCGACGTATTTTAAAGATGAAAATTTTTAGTTTGACGTCAAATTGGATTTTCAACGCTAAAGCTTTGATCTTTGGATTTTGATGATTGATTGATGATCTTTGATGATAGTTGAGCATGTATAGAGGTTCGTTTATATTAGATGATGTCTCACGTGATTTTTCACGTTGGTCATAAGCTATGTTTGTAAAGAGTTGTTGGTTTTTGATTAATATTAGATGGCTTAATTTTGTTATTAAGTCCTCTATGCTTGTTTAGTCATATGAGGCTTAGTTAAGTCTTGTTATATGTTTAGATTTTAGAGGATGCAATGACCCAAGTGTTCATACACTATAGAGTCTTGAATATCAAGAAGTTATAGTCGTGTTGACGACTTAGATAAGATAAAGAGTTTATCTTCTTGTTTGGTTCCTGATATGCTTATATGATACTCTATGTTGATGAAGGGCCAAGTTTAAAGAAGAGAGAAGTGAAGGACAGAACGTACAGTCCACTTGAGTGATGGTTGCCAGGTGGGTATACCTTACTAAAAATGTGAAATGATATGCTTTTGCATACAAAATGATATGATATGCATTTTATGAAAAGTTGTCTGACTTGCCAAGTTTTTGAGCATGGTGCATGTTGCCTATCTATGAGAGATGGACGATATCGGTCCTATGCTGGACGAGCTGCCAGTAAGGGTTTGTGTACACAGAGTAATCGTGCGTAAAATGACCGATCATGGTGTTTGAGAAGGAAGCCTACTTCTCAACACAAGAGTGCGTAGATATGGTTAATGAATGTGATGATGTCTGCAGACGCATGTTAAATGTTGCATTATGAATATATGTGCATGAAAGCAAGTAAGTTTATTTCAGAAGCATGCACATGTTATTTAACTAAAACTCATATGTGTTGCAAATGTTATGGCAAGTCAATCTTATAGCTCTATGAGCAATGTTTCAAATGTTTTCGGCATATACCCACAGAGTGCATCTAGTACTCACGCCCTGCATATATTTCTAAATATGCAGGATGAGCTCGAGAGGATGCTGGAATCGAATGTTGTGCAAAGAAGCTTCTCTAGATGTTTTGTATCATGATGGGGTTGTTAATTTGTCGTTGTCATGTTTTGTTTGCCCAGAGTCTTATGTCATCATACATGATTCTCAGCCACACTTCTTGTTGCCGAACTTTGGCCTTTGCTTGTTTGTGTTTTGATATTTGCCCTGATGACAGTTTCGTTTTGTTGTTAGGATCTTAACATTTCTGTTAAGATGTCGACTTGCTTCTATGAACAAGGACTTATTTTGAATGTCCAGAATTGTTTTGTTGGATTCAATATTGTATAAAATGCTTCGAAGTATTGATGAATCATGCTTTCATCCCTAACTAACCAAAGATTTTATTTTGGTGAAAGCATGTTTGAGTTCTTACATTCATTATAAAATTAGTTTAACCTGTGATATCAGATCAATGTCGTATTTGATCTTGATTATCTTATTTTGATTATTCATCCTCAGCCGTTGTTCTTCTTTGTTCGATTACTCTTTGTGGTTTGAGGACCTAGAATCATCCTTTGTCAGGCCCCATTCTACCTCTTTTGACTATAAACATTTGATTCTTTCATGATGAAAGTTGATGTTACAGATTGTTGTTAATAAGAATTATTGGTCAAAATTGTCAGAGTTGTTTCTTACCCCATGTCACGGCCTAATTACTTAACTAATTACTTGATTAAGTAGTCGGGCTGTGACAGCGCTGATAGCGACGATGTCATTGGCCGGACCTGGCACAACAACGACATTTCACCAAGAGAGACAAGGGTGTGCGCTGTGTGTGTATGTTCCACATTATTATTTTTATTTTATTTTTTAATATTGACGTGGAGTCTAACGTGAAACTTCGATAACCAATTAAACATTTGTACGTTGAAAATCGATCTATAAGATATTAATAGAATTTTTATGAAACATTAAGAATTAAAATAATAATATATTTAGATTGAGCATTAAATAAAAAATTATAACAACTTGAGATATAATTTGATATTTACTCATATTTTATGGAAGAGAAAAAAAATTGACTTATAAGATAGGGAACCCACACTCTTCTTCCCACATTGAAATTTTAAGTGGAAATATGTATGAATGTCCACTTTTAAAAAATTGGATGCCGTGTACATCCATTTGAAAAAAGGAGTGCAGCCTATACCCAAACATTTTTTTAAATATATTTTTGGAGCATTTGCACAGAACTTAATACAATCATTTCAAATATCACATAACATTATATCACAAAACGGTAAAACTGACATGTTGTTATCAATTTTTACTTTTTTATAATTCTGTATAAATTAAAGTAATTAAATTAAAAGGGTCAAACTATCGATTTAATTAATAATATAAATTCTGTAAAATTGATTCGACAATTACAAAACCATGTATTTAATTATAAGGCTAAAAATGTTGGCCGCCGGGTTGGGGGTTGGCCGTCGGGTTTTGGGGGTTGGCCATCGGAAATTGCATTCAATGCGTGTAGTTGTGCGTGTAGTTGAGGTTGGCCGCGTGTAATAAATATCTTTTTATTTATTTATATATTTTGATTTTAAATCGTGACACAAATATAAACACAAACAATTGACACACACAGACACAAACTCAACATAAAATAGAGAGAATCGTTTTGAGAGAGGCGGGGGAGAAATTTTTTCGATTATTTGAGGAACACTTAAGCAATTTTTCTCAAAGAACCAGAAAAAGGTAAATAAATTATTGATTTAATGTGTTTATTATTAACTTTTGTCATTATGTTTTAATTATTGAATTATCATTATGTTTTATCGTAAGATTTATTATTAGCTTTTCTCAAAGCAACTTATGTTTTATCATTATGTTTTATCGTATGTTTTAATTATTGAATTATGTTTTAATTATTGAATTTGTGATTGAATTATGTAAATAATAATAATAATTTATTTTAACATGTTTAAAAATAAAAACCACAAACACGCATAAAATGGCGGTGACTTTCGGAAAAATAGGTTGGCCGCCGACGAAGTGCCGCCGAGAGGTTAGCGCCGTTGAGTGCTCAAGCGGCTAACCTCTCCCGGCGGCACTTCGTCGGCGGACAACCTATTTTTCTGAAAGCCGCCGTCAGTTTATACTTGATTATGGTTTTTGATCTTCTGTTTTGTTAATATACGATTTATTAATAATTAATTATAAATTGCCTTACTTATGAAAATTAAATAAACCAACAACTTCAACAAAGTACGAAGACCACTTAAATAAATTATCGTTTGATGAAAATTAAATATACCAATAACTTCATATTTAATAGACATGATTTTTTGCAGTGAATTTACTTCACCATTAATGACATGATTTGTGCAGTAAAATTTTTGCAGTGAATTTACTTCACCTATATAATTCATTCTTTCCTTTCGTTCACTGAAGCACTCATTTTCATCTTGTGTATATCTATACTTGCAATCGTTTTTCTCTATCAAATATCGTCGCTCTCACTCAGCGGATCATAAAAGGTAATTTCAATATTTTGGTGTATTTGTTATATATATGTTTCCTTAATTATTGTTAGATGAATTTAGGTGAATTTTTAATTAATTTCAATCAATAATTATTTAGGGGCATCGTGTAATTATTGTTAGATGAATAATTAATTAACCATTGTGCATTTGTATGATTTATTGTGTATTATAAATTTTTAGATGAATTAAATACGTCTCAATGCAGTTGAATTAAATTATAATATTTAATTATTATTTAGTTTAGTTTGGCAGTTGAATTAAATTATAGTTTTGCAGTTTAATTTAGTTTAGTTTAGTTTAGTTTAGTTTAATTATTATAAATGCATCCCAATGCAGTTGAATTTTTCATTTAGTTTAGTTTAGTTTATAATATTTTGTTGAGTTTTAGGTAAATTATTATTTAATTTAGTTTAGGTGAATTATGGTTTAGATCCGTCCCCGATGAATTATAATATTTAATTATTATTTAGTTTAGAGATTTATTTTATACTTAATGTTAGATTATTTATATATGTTCATTATTGTGCATTTGTATTATTTATTTAGTTTAGGTGAATTATTATTTGATTTAGTTTAGGTGAATCATGATTTATACACGTTCATTATTGAATTTTTCATTTAGTTTAGTTTAGTTTATAATATTTTTTGTCGATTCCTTCAAAGTTTAGGTGAATTGAGGCAATGAATTATAATTTATTGTTCTTATTATTAATGTTATTGTTTTTATATTTAATTTGTATTATTTAGTTTAGATATTTGTTTTATAATTAATGCTAGATGAATTTTTAATTAATTATTGTGCATTTTTAGGATTTAATTAGATGACGGAGTGGAAGAATATTATCATTAGATATGGAGGATGTTGGGATGATTGTTTGAACTACTACGGCGGTGCATCATCATATACCTTGTTCGGACTGATAATGTACTTATTTGGGAGTTAAGAGAAAACATTAATTCCCTTCTGGGACCAAATTCTTTTGACTACCAAATACATTATATATCGAGATCTCAAAGTGGTAGACTTATCAAATCACTTTTGACTACTAGTGATCAGTTAGCTCGATTGTACGAGGTTTATGCCCAACCAGAGGTGTATGTGACATACGGAGGCGTCAGCTCCCAACCGGAACCTGAAGCATATATGCCACAATTCGAGCAACCACGTGATCCAACAGATGACTACATTTCACAATACTCATATTTGGATGAGTCATTCACACAACAATTTGGAGTATATGATTGGTTTGCAAGATATACCTCGAAGTGCCGCAACATGTGCTGAAGTGGTCGACGCGATCGTTGATGGCGGTGATGATGACGAATCGTCGTCGACGGTGAAGAACAAGCGAGTCTAATGAAGAAGAGGAGGAGGAGGAGAATGAGCGTGCTGCTGCAAATGTGATCTCTAGCACGTTTGTAGAATTTGATGCGTGGATAAGTCGAGATGGTGGAATAGAAAAGTTGCTTGGGATGATTATGCAGAGTAACACGCAAGGGGTAACCGAGGGACTCGAGGTAGAACAAATGGAAGAGATGAGCAATTGGCTAGTTCCTGTTATTCCTCATGAGGCTTCGAACAATCTTTTTGCTAGTCCTCTTGACTCTATTCCGAACCCCGATGAGCTGAGCGAAGGTTCCATCTTCGACAACAAGGTGGACCTTAAGATATCAGTCGGGTTGTGGCACTTGGAACAAAGAGCAGAATTTGTTATTCCGCGATCGGACCAAACCCGGATTACGTTCAAATGCAGATATCATGATCAGTGTCCGTTTCTATTGCGCGCATCGCAACAGGGTGGTTTTTGGTTTGTGCGCAAGTTTGATGCCGTACACACTTGTGTAGATGATCTCGTGAATATCGGAACGCGTAAGGTTAATGCCCGTGTGATTGCAACATACATAGCGCGAAAAATACGCGAGGACGGTGAAGTCATTAAGCCGAGATCGATTATGGCCGAGTTACAACAAGAGTATGGCGTGCAGGTGTCATATACTGTCGCGGTGAGAGCTCGTAATAGGGAAATCGAGATGATATATGGTGGGCATGAACAATCCTATCAGCTGCTACTGGGTTATCTTCACATTAGGGGTGAGCAAAAACCGAACTGGACCAAAAAACCAAACCGGACCGAACCGAAATTGGCGGTTTGGTTCGGTTTTGAACAGTAATTCGGTTCGGTTCGGTTTCAAATTTTCAAAACCGAAATTAATTCGGTTCGGGTTCGGTTTAGTTAAAAAATCGATTTTAAACCGAATCGCCTAATTAATTATTATTATATATTTTTATATATATATATATATATATATATATATATATATATATTATTTATATTATTAATATTTAAATTGGTTAATATTATATATATTTTTATATATATAATTATATTTATATATTATATTATATAGATTATAATATTTATATTAATTTTAATTTTAATTCGGTTAAAATCGAACCAAACCGAATATTTTGGTTTGGTTTCGGTTCGGTTTTGTACAGTAATTCGGTTCGGTTCGGTTTGAGTTTTTAAAAATTTAGGTTTTCGGTTTTTCGGGTTCGGTTCGGTTTTGAACCGAACCGCTCGAATGCTCACCCCTACTTCACATGTTGCGGATAACTAATCCTGGTTCGTTGATTGACTTGGATATTTGACCAGATGGTCGTTTTCGCCACCTTTTTGTAGCGCTCGATTCCAGCCGACTCGGTTACACGTTGTGCATGAGGCCTGTTATTGTTGTGGATGGCAAACACTTGAAGGGCCGCAATAAGGGTATATTGTTTGTTGCTGTTATGAAGGACGACAACGAGCAAGTTTTTCCATTGGCTTATGGAATTGGTCCGATCGAGAATGATTTATCATGGACTTGGTTTCTGCAATACATGAAGGCGCTTACGATCGAATTCGAGATCTTGATTGTGTCGATGCGCGTCAAGACATCCAATCTTGTGAAAATGTCTTTCGGAGAACGCCCACCGCGACATGCTACTACCATCTCTTGAAAAAATCACGCTTTTGAGAAACCGTCGTGGCATTGTACGTAAGGCGGCTTATGCATATCGGGAGATGGAGTTTGACAAAGCAATGAACATGTTAAAGTCCTCGTGCTAAAGATAGACCCTCTTGGTGGTTCATATGGCATGTTGATAGGGGTCGGAGTTGAGAAGTGGGCGGATCAAAGTGCCCCGTGAGGCGCTATACCTTTTTACTTCCAACATTGCGAGTCCTTCAATGCTCGGTTGTTGTGGGCAAGACGATTGTCCATTTGCTCTATGGTTGAAGCGATTCATCATATCATAGAAAATGGTTCGATCAAAGACTTGAGAAGCAAGAACATACCCACCGACCTAACCCCGAAGTCATTAGCAAGATACGGGCGAGTGAAGAGATCACGCCGATATACTATAGTGCCCAAAAGTAACGACACATTCAAAGTCAAGGACAGAAACCAAACCTTCAATGTCAATCTCGAGACGGAATCATGCTCGTGCTTGGAGTGGGACATGGATCTGATACCGTGTTCTCATGCAATTGCAGCTATACGGTATGGAGCTACATACTAAATATAATTTTTTTAGTACGGTTTGCTAATTTATAACTAACAACTTTATCATTGTTTTTTATACTGAATTTTAATTTGTGCAGGCATAAAGATGACCAAATTTCCAGCTATGTGGGAGAATACTACCACGCCGAGAAGCTAATACAGGCCTACTCATACAGAGTAAATCATGTTCCACCCCAATCCAGTTGGATGCTTCCTATAGATGTCGCAGGCGTTGAAGTACTGCCACCTGTTGTGGTCCGACAGACGGGTCGTCCGAAAGTTGGGCATCATCCAACCGAACGTCCCCATCGAAGATCTGGTGGAGGAGAAATGGGGTCAAGCAGTACAAGTCGTGCACGTAGGAGGTGTGGCTTGTGTGGTTCCGCAGATCACACGCGACAATCATGTCCTTATTTACCATCCCATTAATTGAATGTGATAGTGTCTTGTTCAAGCGTTGTAACGCCCTCATTCTTGTATCAGGGATATTACCTAAGACGTTGACTTATACAGAAGTAAACCTTTAATTTTTTACGATTCAAGCATCGAAGATTATAATAAAAATGGGTGTCGGTCGCCTGTGGGGTCAAAAGATAGAAGCAGCTATATATGTTCAATCATTAATTCAAATATTACAATATTCAAGAAAATACACTCAAATACAAATAAGGTTATTACATAATAATTAGTAACATGTTTTGACCACTTTCTATGACTCTCGTTCACATAATTCAAAGATAGAAGCAGCTATTTTCTTTCGGTAGCCATATACCGACTCATTACCCTACTCAATGCTCGGGAAACCTGAAATAATGCTTTCGACGTACATGCACATAAACGTTCGACATCGGTTACATCTTCTTGATCGAGGCGGTCATCGAGCAGCCATTCTAAATATCACCTCATGCGGAAAGGCACGAACACCGAGTGAGTTTTCTTCAAACCAACGAGATCTGAGTAAGAACTGTGGGCATAATATCTTCAAGCCATACCAATGCATCATCCGCTGCTCTTGTTTTCGGGGGTCTAATGAATAATATACTGAATCGAAAATTTCACTCACCCCGTTACTCATGTGCATTCGAGCCAAAATGATGCGACCTCTGCTAAAATAAGGGATGATGATCTGTAAAAAGAGATTCAATTTTGTAAAAGCACAAACAAAAATCTATTTTATAATTAGTCACTATATAAATAAATTACATGTTCAACATGAAGCCATGGTCTATGACTTTGGCCCACCCTTCTACCACGGGTTGCCCGATACCAATTATTAGATGGAGCCCATGTAGATATAGCATGATCTAGTGACTGCTGTGATTGATTATTCTAAAAAATATGCAGCCATAATCGACTAATGTACAACTGTTCAGCAATAAATAGAAATTCAATATATATATAGAATATATACATATATGCCCATATCTATAAGAAATACGAAATATATACTTACAAAGAAATCGGTGTCCAAAATAATTGTGTTCGCACTATTGACCTCATCCAACAAGTCCTGCTTGTTTATTAATCTGATCCTCAGATGCATCATGTACAAATCAAGATCCTGCAATAAATAATTTGTTTTTTAAATAACGATTTCATATATGAAAATAGAAATAGAAGTGATACTTACCCCCACGTCAAGATCGGCAGAAAGGTCTTCGATGCGAATAAAATCACTGTAGGTTAGCGTGCAGCCACTGTCTCTAATAATCACTGAATCCGTCCTTGCCTCAAGAAAATTTTCATATAAAGCGAATACACTATCGGGGATAGGACGATGCATAGGACTATTCACGTACGGTGACCTCAATGCAGGCGCAGCGAACCTTACTCGTTCGCTTCTACGAGTTGGCTAATTTTTGGTTTAAGCAACAGAGTTAGAAAAAGTAAACATATCAAATATGATGCAATAATATAAAATAAGATAATTTACCAATTGTCTCGGCTGTTCCATATGCATCTCTGGCATGGAATGACGAGCTGGATCCTCACTTTGTGATGGGCTAATGAATCCAGAGCTAGATCCATGCTCCTGTAGAGACTGACGATGAGGTGTATAATCTGTCTGGGGTACAAGAGACGTCAGATCTGCTAGAGGAGTCTGCTGGGTACATCTGAACCCGACGTAGGAGTACGAGTAGAAAGCTACCGTCCCTGATCGTCACTCCGCATCATCGGTGGGATAGTTCCACAACGGGACGGCGTATATGCCTCAGTGCTATGCGAACATCTACATCGAGTCTTCTCTAGCATAGACTCAAACCACGTCTTGAGTCCTTGAATATTCTCTCTAACCACATCATAGATAGTGTCTGTGATCTAACGACGATCCCCCCGACTCAGACGTCTGTGGTGCTCACCGCCACTACTAGATGAAGAAGAACGTTGTTGTCTCGCATGCTTCCCCGTATCCTGTCTGCGTCTCCCTATATCAGATCATCGTCCCTCGTCCAACGCACGCTCTATCTCCACAGACTGACGTTGTGGCTCCTCAGGCTCTGCATCAGTCTCTTCAATAATAGAAGTACGTGCCCTCGTACTACGTAACGATCACCGACTAACCCCCACGTCAAGATCAATAGAAGGCTCTGCTCTAGAACGATGGTGGGGCTGTGCTCTAGTGCGGGGCGGGGATTGTTCCCCGGCATACAGATGGGAATGAATCTCCTGTAGTTCACGCCTAGTGCACCCGGATATAGAGATGACGTATAGTATGACATGCTCCTCTCATAGTCGTCCGGGACTAACCCCCCCAAAACGGTTGCCCCTACAATAAACCAAAATGTATTACTATATATTTGAATAGAAAACATATAATATAATGAATAAATAGAACTTATTGAACAATAATAATACCTCATGATCGAACAAGGGCTGTGTATCATCGTCAATCATCTTTGTGAACTTCCACCTCATGCATCTAGGATATGCATCCCCCCGGACATACTTCGCAACCGTCGTGCCAAGATCCGGAATGATCTCTAGTGACCAAATATATAATGCCCACGACGGTCCATAGAAGTGATATTTGGCCTTGGTCTTCATATTCCACATGTAGTATTGGAGAATTTTATATGCATATGCAGCCCATGGAAATCTGGCAAATACGTCCAGATCGTCAACTAAGACCCAAATCCACGGATCCACAGGTCGTGGCAAGTCGATTCCAAGAACGAATGCGTAAAGAACTATGATGTGGGCCACACGGAGATATAGATGATCGTCATTATCATCAATCGGACGGTCCGTATCAAAGAATCTCACACCTAGATTCTCTATAATAGTCCCTCCGCCACCAACAAACCTTCGATAAACCTCAACAGATCGCGGATCGTACTCGGCTATAGGATCGAAAGATGACGTCCCAAAACTCAAACCCGTCACGAGCGCAAAATCCGAGAAGAAAAAACAAATTCTCCTCCCATTGATAAAAAATCATATCTCCTGATCTTCAGCACTGGGGGGCTTAATCTGTCGGGATACCATATGGTGCAAACTCATGTTTGACTTGGATCCAGGTTCCCAACCAACTAAGTGACCGAAATACCCTTGCTTAAACCTATCCACCAGCTCTTCACCGCCTATATCTCTCAATATCATAATGACCCTTCTGAAATAATTGGGCTTGAAGTATGTGCTGATTGTGGATGGACGATTGATGGTCTCGTGCCTTAAGAACTCGATGATTTCCTATTTATTAAAAAAATTAAACTATGTTTAATTAAGAAATATGTCAATTTATCCTATATTTCTAGTGAAGGAAAATGACAATTTTCTCTGCCAGACTAGGAGTTATAAATTTTTTATTTTACTAGGGTAGTCTGAATTTGTATCATTATTGGTGGTGAACTTCTTTGTGTCTTGATGTAACATAGAATTGGAAATTTTTGTTCCCTATGAGAAATTTTAAATTAGAATGTAGTTTTTATTTTTTATTTTTTTGTGTCTAAGAAAAGGGTCTTATATCTTTTGCCTAAACTAGATGGACAAAGAATCTGGCTGTTTCACTGAAGAAACATTGAGAGTTTCTTTACCAAATGAGTTTTGTTTGTTTTCTTTTTGATTTTATTCTCATTGAATTTGGAATCAATGATTGGTGTGTGAAGCATGCTTTTGAAATTTCATAGAAATACTGTTGAATTTTACTATATATGATTGACCATTTCCAGGTTAGGAAGTTGAATTATGGCCTTTTTTATGTCTCTTGACAAGAATATTTCCAGTTGTGTTATCATCTTTGATGTGTTTGAAAGCGATTTCATCTAAAAAAAGCTTTTGTAATATAGTAAAATAATAAAATTCAAACAAATTTTATGGTCGTTGATTTTGTTTTAATTCGTTCAGAGGCGTGTTGTGTAATCTTATATTGCTTTTGTGCATTTGTGCTTATGAAGTCCAAATTAAATAAGGAAAAAAATCTTATGAAGTACAAGATTTCATAGCAACCATTCATCCAACAATTCGAACCATAAACATAATGAACATAATGAACAATAATTAAATATAACCATAAACATAATGAACAATAATTAAATATAACCATAAACATAATGAACAATAATTCGAACAATAATTCAAATACATCAACAAAAATATACAAACAATAAACAATTCGAACAATTCGAAACAATAATTCAAACAATTCGAAATACAAACATAATGAATAACTTGAAACATAAACATAATGAACAATAAACATAATTCAAACATAAACATAAACATAATTCAAACAATTCGAAATAAAAATTATTACGTAAAATATATATAGCCGTAATTTGTAAGATGTAAAAATTCAAATTCAAACTTACATGAAAGGTCGAGCATGTCGTGGGCTAGAACTTTCCAACTACTATATATTCCAAAGGTATTACATTAATATAAATAAGATATTTCATCAATATACTATGTTTCCGGGTATCTTCTAATTATCCTAATGCAAGCATAATGAAAGTTCAAATATGACACACCATTGATAATTTCGATCTCCTCAAAGTAAGTAGCACTTGGAATAATATTAATTAAGGCACATCAACTCTCTTACCTCAAGCTATTTTTATATTGGGAGAGGTCAAATTCAAAGTTTGGGTGACATTTTTGTATAGGTTGCTTCTACATAATTTATCATAACCAAAATCACAAATATAAAATTAACAAAGAATAATAAATCTTACAGTATTAAAATATTACAAATTGTAATAAAACAAAGATTATACTAAAAATATGAAGAAAACATAGGCTCGTCGATAAATAAATCTATCAAAATGTAATCAAATAATCATATATATATATATAATATTAGAAAAACTTTTAATAAAACAAATGCAATAAAAACAACTATATTGCAAAAATTCTTATAAAAATAATATATGGAAAACAAGTTCAAAGAACAATATTGTATATACATCCTCGCTAAAGTGAGTTTTTATTCATCTATTCATTAATTAATATTAAACGAAAATATTTACACATGCAAATATGAATTAAATAATATTAATCGGGCCTATCATAGTTTAACTAATTGTGTGATATTAAACTTCAAAATTTAAAATTACAAAATCAATTATAGACAGATTTTGCGCAAAATACATATCATTTAAAATTATTGTTCAATTGAACTTTTTTAAAAATAATTTAATTACAAATAAATACAAATAAAAAGAATAATAAACAATTATGTTGTGAAAAATGAGTCCAACAATTTATTGAAATCCACATACCAAAATTATCAGCCTAAATTGATAGTATCGAAACTTGACTAAACGAAGCCCAATGCAAATCTTTCGAAGTATACATCAACAATAATTCAAACATAAACATATTCAAACATAAACATAATGAACAATAATTCAAACAATTCGAAACAATTCGATATAACCAAACAATAAAACAAAAAAAGTACATGTTGTGGTGAAGAAGAAGCCATAGCCGCGGGGAGAGAGGAGGGTTGGCACAGGGAAGAGAGGGCGTTGGGTCAGGCGAGAGGGCGTTGGTTGGCGAGGCAGAGAGAGGGCGTTGGCCGTCGGGCGGGCACACCGGGTTCATGGGTGATGGAGGGGTTTGGCCGCCGGGTTCACGGGTGAGGGAGGGGTTTGGCCGCCGAGTTCACGGGTGAGGGAGGGGGTTGGCCGCCGGGTTCACGGGTGAGGGAGAGGTTGGCCGTTGGGGAGGGGTTGGGGTTGGCAGCTAGAGAGGAGGTGGCGTAGGGAGAGTAAGGAGGAGGGTTGGCCGGTGAGAGAGAGAGAGGCTTGGCGGTGAGAGAGAGAGATAGAGCTTTAGCCGTTGAGAGAGAGAGAGAGAGCGCTTTAGCCGTTGAGAGAGTATTCGATATTTATAACAAAATTTGATCTGTATAGAACGACAAAAGCCTACATTTTTTGTTGAAAAGTTTTGCATTCAACCACATCATTATGGTATGACAAGATTCTTACGCAAATTCATGGAAAACTCATGTAAATATATTAAAATATTGTATTAGATATACACGAAACTTATTATTTGAATTGGGTATATATTACACCAATTTTTATAAAATTGGGTATTTAAGCCACGCACCCAAATTTTAATGGATTCCTAGAAAACGGAGCGGCAACGGACACCAACCGGCCGTTAGTTATATAATTGCCCCCCTTTACGATCCTTGTTCTGCACTCCTAAAAATTTTCATCCGGAGACGTCTTTGTATACGCCTCTGGTTTTCTCCTTTCCTCTTCCCATTTTCAAATTTCTTTCCATTTCAATTTCTAGTTCTTCTTCCCAAATCCTTTGAAAATGAGAGAGTGCATTTCGATCCACATCGGTCAGGCCGGTATTCAGGTCGGAAACGCATGCTGGGAGCTCTACTGCCTGGAGCACGGAATTCAGGTTCGTCTTCTTCCATCAGATCTGATGTTTATTCACTTACTGTCATCTATGAAGATTTTGGCACGCTTTGTCGAAAATGCCTATTTGTGTAGTCGGATCTGATCTGGTTTTTTTCTCGTAATCCTGACTGTTTTGTAAGATTTGGCTACAGTTTTTAGATTATCCATGTGGCATCAGTTAAACTGGAACTGCATCTGTTTGTTATCCTTCTTTTCTTGTATAATTTGTCAGATCTGTTGAAAACACCTTCCTTGGTATGAGAAGTAGTAATGCTATATTTTTTATGTTTTCTTAAATCTCGTTAGATCTAGTTATTTACTTTATGTTCTTTGCTGGAAGTTGCTTAAACATGGAAATGTGTCAAGGAAAGTTGATACTTTTTTTATAATTTTATCAGATCTAGTGAAGTTTCGAATAGTAGAAATTTATAACTGATCAAACTTTCTTAAATGTTGTGATTTTTTGATGTTATTATCTTGGATCCGGTGTTCCACATAATGTTATAACTGATCAAACCTTGTGATTTGCTTGCATTGCAGCCTGATGGGCAAATGCCTGGTGATGTCACCGTCGGCGGCGGTGATGATGCCTTCAACACTTTCTTTAGTGAGACTGGCGCTGGGAAACATGTACCGCGTGCTGTCTTTGTGGATCTTGAGCCAACTGTGATTGATGAGGTGCGCACGGGTACATACCGTCAGCTGTTCCACCCAGAGCAACTTATCAGTGGCAAGGAAGATGCTGCCAACAACTTTGCCAGAGGTCATTACACCATTGGCAAAGAAATTGTTGATCTCTGCCTTGATAGGATCCGCAAGCTTGCAGATAACTGCACTGGGCTGCAGGGGTTCTTGGTTTTCCATGCTGTCGGTGGTGGTACTGGATCTGGGCTCGGATCTCTCTTGCTCGAGAGGCTCTCGGTTGACTATGGGAAAAAGTCGAAGCTGGGCTTCACCATTTATCCTTCCCCTCAGGTTTCGACTGCTGTCGTTGAGCCCTACAACTCTGTGCTCTCGACTCATTCTCTTCTCGAGCACACTGATGTTGCTGTGCTTCTTGACAACGAAGCTATCTATGACATCTGCCGCAAATCGCTTGATATTGAGAGGCCCACTTACACTAATCTCAACAGGCTCATTTCTCAGGTATAATAATTCTTTGATGTTTGGTCTGATTTGGAGTTTGATGATGAAAATGTCTGGTTAAAACTTCATTGAAATGCAGGTGATTTCTTCCTTGACTGCATCTCTGAGGTTTGATGGAGCCTTGAACGTGGATGTGAATGAATTCCAGACCAACTTGGTCCCATACCCAAGGATCCATTTCATGCTTTCATCATACGCCCCTGTGATCTCTGCTGAGAAAGCCTACCACGAGCAGCTCTCCGTTGCTGAAATCACCAACACTGCATTCGAGCCTTCATCCATGATGGTGAAGTGTGATCCTCGCCATGGGAAGTACATGGCCTGCTGTCTGATGTACAGGGGTGATGTCGTCCCCAAAGATGTGAATGCAGCTGTTGCCACAATAGAGGACTATCCAGTTTGTCGACTGGTGCCCGACTGGTTTCAAGTGTGGTATCAACTACCAGCCACCGACTGTTGTCCCTGGTGGAGATTTGGCCAAAGTGCAGAGAGTTGTGTGCATGATTTCCAACTCGACTAGCGTTGCTGAGGTCTTCTCAAGGATCGATCATAAGTTCGACTTGATGTATGCCAAGCGTGCTTTTGTGCACTGGTATGTTGGTGAGGGTATGGAAGAAGGCGAGTTCTCTGAGGCTAGGGAGGATCTGGCTGCTCTTGAGAAGGACTATGAGGAAGTCGGCGCTGAATCCGCTGAGGGAGATGATGATGAGAACGAGGAGTACTGAAGAAGTAGCTCTGTTGTGAACATACCTACCCTGTTGGTTTTTTAAGTGTGTTTCCATGCGGCTTGTTTGGTTTGTATGACCCTAAATTTCTATTGTTTGTGTTGAACTATTTTCCCATATCATGTACCAGTGTTGGCGTGCTTGCTCTTGGCTTAGTAAATAATGTTAGTTCTGTTGGCGTTATAAACTTATAATCTCATTATTGATATGAATGGTGCTCGATCGCTAATCTGTCCAATCTTGATTCTGTATTATAATCGTGTGACTTTCCTTCTCCATTTAAAATTTCAAGTGTAATAATCATAACTTGATTCGATTCTAAAGAGAGGATAATTGGTATTAAGCGACGTAACGGTAACGGAGCATCTGATATTAATGTAATACGAGATGAGACGCAAAAAGTAAAAAGCACTCGATGAGAAGTTGTGGGATCGTGCAGGTGCGGAGAAGTTAAAAACAATTCAATTCGAAATCTTAATATTGGAATTAAAAATTTTATGATTTGAATTTCAATATATTTTATTTATATTCAATTAATATTTATATATAACAACAAAATTATGATATTCTGTATAATATTCGTAAATATTCGATTGAACTTTTTAATATATAGCTAAAAGACTCCATCTTTAGTTTTAGCCTGCTATTGAATGTTTGGCGCCTGGTTTTCAGCTAGTTCCAATGATTGAAACCGCAACAATTCATCCCGTGAATTAAACGCCAATATCAAAAGAATTAACCTCTTTAAGAGATGCCCAAATCCAATAAAGGCTATCGTGTGCAAGTTAGGTTGTGCTGCAAGCGGAACATAGGCGCTTTAGGAGTGTGTTGACCATGCACTCTCGCTTCGTGTACCGATCCTGCCCCTGCTACCACATTTGCACATTTAGATGCTACTACCGTACTATCAAGAGGATTGGCTGTCAAAGGGATCTATTCTGCAGTAGATCTTTTAGATTCAACCTCAATCTCTTATTCTGCTCGTGAAGATCCCACCAGAGTGTCTTCTACTTCTAATAGGTCATGAACAAAATCCGAATCATTCTCAACGAGTCCATAAAGTGATCCCATTTTTTTCATTGGGTCCGTATAGAGACCAAAGATCTTGAGTGTTTTGCATGAGTATCACTTTTTTTTATATAAAAGAACTATCACATCATATAATAATTGATGATTTTTAAAAAGAAAGTTTGAAGAAATAAAGGAGGATAAGTACCAAAGAGAAATTCTTTAAAAAACAAGATTTTATGATTTATACGACTGATAACACTAAAGTGATTATGTGGTTATGGAAGTGGGTTAAGGATAATCTATTTTTTAATGGCCTAGCTTCGAAAATTATCTTATGCCATTTTTTAATATTTTTGTCTGATGTCTTGAGAGGCTCGCAGACAGGCTTGATTAGGCTCTGAGTTTGAACATCTTCGTCAGTTTTTTGGGTTGAGAATAATGAGTAAAATATTTTCTCAATCTCAACTAATCTCAACTCGTTTACTAAACGGTCAAATCTCTAATAAATTCTTTTTCAACGGATTTCGAATAATTCACGAATAATTTGATTCATTTACAGTTCTAGTTTGTGGAATTAAGCATGGTAGGACGAGATTTAAAGTCAATTATTTCCATATATGTCCTGGAAGATAGATTGAGGAAATTTGGATGGAAAGACTTGGTCGAGCAAGAATCTCCTCCCGCGCCCCCGCTAAAGAGATAGTGCAGAGTATGAAAACTTTCTAGGCATCTTCTTTTTCGGCCTAGAATTTGTAGAGGACTCAATACAAGAAGTGTAATATGGTGGGTTTTATGTAAAAATATTTTAGTAATTCTATATATAGTTTTCATTTTACTTATTATAACCTTTTATTTAAAAAATTAATAAAAATATTAAAACATCTATTATTTTATTTCAATAGCCTCCAATTTAAATGATAATAAAATAAATCCTAGCAAATATAGCCCTTGTTAATATTTCTAGAGTACATCTTCGAATCTCTCCATTGCGCCAAATTGTATAGCTAGCTAGAGCTTACCCAGCAAGCGCTAAGACAGACGAGGAAGATAATTCACAAGAACAACACTGATTCAAGAAAACTGACTCTTAACATATTCTTCAAGGAAACAAAATGAACAGATGTCAATGTTAATAGTAGTTTCCGTAACTAAAATCCTAGAGGCGCATGATGTGGTTGGATCAGTGGCTGCAAATTGGGATGGCGTTGTTGGGGAGCGGCGGGATTCGCCGGCGCCAGAGAGAAGAGGTTGAAGATGTCGGAGGAAAAGAGGAATAGGGCAAACCCACCAACAGAAGTTGTGCCACATCCATAATTTGTGCCACTGTTGAATTAGAACAAAGGCCAAATTTGAATACTTGTGTAGTTTTTCTTGGGAGCAACACTCGTGTCTTACTTGACTAATATTGACTGAATCATTCTGATTGGTGAAACAAAAACATTTTTCAGTTATTCGAGGTAATAATCCAATTCGTCGAAATTATAAATAAAGATGAATTTTTGGATGCAGTGAAGAGATAGAAAGATATGCTTTCGAAATATCTATGGGGGGCTATTTTCTCTAGGATTTTTTTATTAGAATTTTGAATTGGAGGCTATAGGGATATATTAGTAAATATTTTAATATTTTTATTGTCTTTATAAATAAGGGATTATATTGAGTAAAAGAGGGGTGATGAATAGAATCACCCTAAATAGTTTGGTCTCCATGCAATGCGGTTATATGTTCATGCTTCGTGCATTTTATTTACGCACGACTTATAACACTTAAAAAATTAATCACTTAAAATAGATGATAATAATAATAATGATGATGATGATGATGATGATGATGATGATGATAAATTAATAACATGCTTAAGATCAATTTTATTTTAAAAAACACGAGAATAAATTTTTTGAGTCGCTAGAATTTGCATGTGGATAATTCAGGTAATTTATTCACACAAATATAATTTATTAAGTAACTTATTTAAGATGTAAAAATCCAATCACGAATAAGATTGCAATTAGATTAAAGATGATTATAAGCCGGTGTATAACAAATCAAAGTAGCTAGAATATTTTCTTAGAGCAACTATATAAAAGTGACCGCTCAACACATAATGAATTCATATAATTCAAAGTAGCTAGAATATTTTCTTAGAGCAACTATATAAAAGTGACCGCTCAACACATAATGAATTCATATAATTCAATAAAAGTGATGCCACAAATAACGATGAAAAATGGACCGATAAGAAAAAAATATTAAACAACTCAGGCACAATTGGATTAAAAATAAGGATGTTTATCGTATCAATCCTTGTTGGAAAAATTCTATTTTAATTGTGTGTTTTGATTAGATCCTAAAACCTGCTGATAATTGTTCTGGTAATGTAATTTAGTGTTGCTCACATGTTAGGGAGTTAGTATTTTTGGTTACAGGTTTCAGCTGAAGAATTATTAGTTTGGACATGCCTAAGATTGAAGGAGTTCAAGTAATACTGAAATCAGTCGTATTGATAGAAGTATCAGTATCAGTATAACTGAAGAGAAGCACTGCTAAAGAGTGAAGTCAAAAACTGAAGACTGACGTCAGAAACTGAAGATCGGAGACTGAGGATTCGACGCTGCTAAAAGCAAATAGTCAGGAATATGACAAAGTGCAGTGTCATACAAGCAGCTGGATAGCCAAAGCTGACTACCAGAAATCAAAGCTACTGATAAATAGTAAAAAATGGTGACAAGTAGTCAAAGCTGTCTATATTAGGGGTGGGAAAAAATATTGAAAAATCAGTATACCGGACTTACCGTGTCGAAAAAATATCAAATTTTTGGTATACCGTAATTTTCGGTACGGTATGATACCGCACATCATATCCGTCTTTCTTAATAAGATTAGAAGGACTTTCGAACTTAGAATTTAAATGATTAGGTGCTCGATGAAAGAAATTTTAAATTCCAACAAAAGAAATTTATTTCATTAAAGCGATTACGAGAATTATTATATATAATATAATAATTGAATATGATTTATACATATATTTATAAATCATTGTATAAGTAATATATGTCAAGGTTTAATTAATTTATAATCTCTAAGATCGGACTTGAGCCCGTACGAATAATATATTTAATGGGCTTTAGTTTACAAAGCCCAAAAGTGAAGCCCATGGGACAACCAAACCCTACACTATATAAGCTTGCCTCCTCCCATTTTTGGAACCCTAGCCTCCATTTTCAGAAATTCACTCTCTCTTTCTGGGTTGTGTGAGGAAATCCTAAGGTTTAAAACTTTTAAAACTTCTATGAAATTTTAATATTTATGTATGTATACGTTGTTGTATATGTTTTGTGGGTTGTGTGAGTGTGTGGTTTGAAGACAGACGTGAGTGAGGGAGATGGGGTCGCGGCGGCGTGGTGGCTCCGGCCATCGGCGTCCGGCCTAGAAGAGGAATGGCGGCGGCGCTGCGGGGGCAATGACGTGGCGGCGGTGGCGGCTGCCGCCACGGCGCGTGTGTGTCCGTGTGAGTGGGGCGTGAGTGAGGAGAGGAGAGATGGAGCAACGGCAGCGGCGGCGGCGGGCGAGGACGCCGAGTCTGCGTCGGCCGTAAGTGTGCGTCGTCGCTGTGTGTGTGCGTTCGTGTATGTGTGTGAGTTGTGGTGTTGTGCGTGCGTGTGCGTGTGTTCACCGAGAGAGGAGGAGGGCCGGCCGGCGACGACTAGCCGGAGACGACGGCGGTTCGCGTGTGTGCTTGCGTGTCCGTATGCATGTGTGGTGTGTGTATCCGAGAGAGAAACGAGAAGAGGGAGAAGAGAGGGTGAAAGGAAAAAAATAAAAATAAAAAATGTGTCGCGGAAAGTTGGCCATTGCGACAACAATGAAAAGAAAAGCCGGATTGTGGGAGGAGAATTAGGTTTAGGGTTTATAAAATGGGTTGGATCCTTAATTTTTTTAAATGTTTGGGTGATGTTTTATTTCATTTCAAATGGTTGGGCTTATGTTTTTAAAAATCAAATGGGCCTGATTTTATTTAATGTTGGGCTAAGTTGGGTTGCTGTTTGGGCCGAGAAAATAGGGGAATGGGCTGAATTTATTTAAGGTTTGGGTTAGGTTTTATGTTTGGCTGAGCTTCTGTTTATTTATCTATTTGAATGCAAATGGATTATTATTAATTTGAGGCCCAAGTCTTAATAAGGAACATGTTTTATATATTGTTTTAATTTTGGGTCCAAAGAATAATAAATAATAAGATGGGCTGATTTATTTAAATTAATGTGATGGGCCGATAGAAAAAAAAATGATATGGGCTCTGAATTTATTCTAAGTTTTGGGCCAGAAGCATAATAAAGGAATGGACCGATTTTATTTTTGTGTTGGGCTCAGTTTATTTTAATTGTTGGGCTGAAAGTATTTTAATTCATAGGTTGGGCTCCAATGAATTAAATAATGTTTGGGCTTAGATTTAATTAATGGTTGGGCTTTAAATTAATTAATGACTTGACTTGCTTTAATTAATTAAATCTTTGGACTTAAATTAATTAAATAAATAAGGTTTAACTTTAAGACTTAATTAATTAAATTATATTAAGTCTTATTAATTAAATAATTAACTTAAACTTAAATATAAGTTTAAATTATTTAATTATGGTAAGATAATTAATTAATTAATTAATTACTATTAAGTTTAATTAATTGATTGATTAAGATAAGGTTAAGTCAAGTTTAAATTATCTTAATTTATGATTGAGACCTCTTTAATTAATGTAATTAATTTCTTTTAATGAAATTAATTAAGTTAGAATAATTAAATAAATTAAATTATGCTAGTCAGTGCATAATTTGATAATTATATTATGTGTTATATTAGCGAGAGTCCTTAATATATATATATGATTTTAGTGTGCAATTTAATTGCATTATACTTTTGTAAAAAGTATTTAACAAAAGAAGATTATGAAATTAATTTGTTTTTAAGCGAAAAGTCGAGCAAGGGTATTGTTGGTGCCTTAGCCGATATAAATTAGTTTTCAAATCTAATTATATTTTGAAAACCGCTTAACGAATCATAAGCTAGTATCCTCCTTTACTTGAATTTAAGGCTAGCTTTTGAGACCTATTAAGATTAGTGCTTCTTGTAGGTTTTATCGATCAAGGGATTAGCGCTTTCCCGAGGGCATATTATTGTGATTTCTTGAGCTTTGTCCTATCAAGGTGGGCTTACTTTACAAAAGTATATTTGAGTTATATGCTCGATATTTCATGAAATCTGTTGTTTATCGATAAAATATTTTTGTGCGCTCTACTACTGTTTAAGGCTCGTATAAGAATCGATCGAGATTCTCTTTAATCTAATACATTAATTGAGAATTGTGTACATTGTTAGTTGTTTCGGTGGGTTGATCTCCATCGGGCACTAACCAAGTCGTGAGGCGTTATAAGGGTGCTTGTGCGGATGTGTTAGGATGCGTCATGTTATTATGGTGCTTGTGCGGATACGTTCAAGTACATCATGAATTGTCCGGTTCGTCCCGATGACAATAATGGGGCATGTGATCCGAGCGGTGGCTAGAGGTCCGGGATCAAAGCGAGTAATGAAGAGTCGTGACAATGGGCCCAAATGAATGAAATATTTTTGCATGCTTAGAAGTGGTTTCTCTTTTAAAACCTTCTAAGTTATGTTATCATGATTGGATAAAGCGCTTTACGGTTTATGAAATGTTTATGAAAATGCATGCTTGAGTACATTAGTACTTAGCCCAAATATTTTCCAAATGTTTTCGGGTTGATCAATGGGGCGACGGGCGAGGTGAGATTAGAGTTCACTCCGTATTTTTGTGGATTATTCCGCATTTAGACTTCATTGATGAATTAACTCTAATTTTATTTTCCTTCTTGTCTATGACTTGAATTGTACCTTTTGATGAGCTTAGACTACGAATCCTTGATGTTTAGCATTTTGGCGTATTTTGGCTATTAGAAGCACGAAACTAAACTTGTGATCCCGAGGATAAATATTGTTTTGATTGGATTACATCCTTCGATGTCTTTCATTTTCATTTAGGAAGCTATTCCCAAATCTGAGGGTTTATTGCCTCGATCATTCGAGTCGACTCATTTACTTTATATTTTCATTATTTTTATTCGTCGCGCCTCGATTTACGAGCTTAGTTATATCAGAAATCCGGGCGTGACAGTGGTATCGAGGCGTAAGTTTTCTTTCGTGTCTCATCGCCAAAACCTTTTCATGTCGAGTCTAGAATAGTATCCCTAGACTTCTTGAAATCTCGATGACTCTCATTTCACGTCATGTTGATCAACAAAGGTATGATTTTAAAAGTTTCAAAGTTTTGACTATGAAATCATGTATGCCATTGATGAAAGTTGTCATGTGAATTATCAAGTTATTTTCATATATTATTTTGTGAATTGTTTAATTGTTTTCACAATATCATTGTGAGTCGTTGTACTCGGATAAGCTAAGTTCATTGTCGTGTTAGGGACAACCCGAACCATAACGACAAATGAAATTGATTGTCGAATTAGATTTTCAAATCTTTTCGATCATGCATGAGGCTGTTATCTAAGTTCATTGTCGTGTTAGGGACAACCCGAACCATAACGACACAAAAGAAATTGATTTTGAATTAGATTTTCAAATCTTTTCGATCATGTATAAAATGTTGGAACCTACATGATAATAGCTTCCACAAAAGCGAAAATGATTGATGGCGATATTTTGGATTCATATCACGAAATGATCGAAATAAGGTATGGGTTCTATCCTGTTGTGTGTACCCAAGGATTGTTTTGAAATGTAAGTCATGATAGCTTCGCTATAACAACGTAGAAAGAACTAGTTCTTTGTTTCACATAGAAGCGTTTGAACATAGAAGTCACATGAAAAGGATTGAGGATTCACTTGAGTTACACCATTATGGTTATGATTAGTTCTCATGTAGGTGTTAACTTATCAAGAATGAAAGGCGCACCGATAGAGAATGTTGGGGCCGAGGGCGAGGGCGATGGCGATGGCGTGGTCGTGTACAAGGAAGAGGTTTTGTCCATCGGGAACCTAACCCACAAGTAGCACCGAACCGTGCGGTGAGAAAGGTTCCACAAAGAGAAACCTCAGATGTTCGATGGACTAGGTGATCCAATGGATCTTGAGAAATGGATACGAGTACGTGGAGCGGATTTTCAACTATATCCGATGTGAAGACATGGAAAAGTGAAGTCGCCACCTACCGACTTGTGGAAGAAGGCGACTTCGGTGGGAGTCGGTGAGGCGCACCATGGTGAGGAGGAACTCGAGAACCTCACGTGGGAAGAATTCAGGCGCATGCATGCGAGAAGTACATACCGAGGATGCTACCGTCGGAAGAAGCGAGCGAGTTACGGAATCAAGCGAGAATTGGAGCAGATCCTTTGAATATGACATGAGCTTTCAACCAGCTGTCAAGGTATGCACCACATCGGTGGACAACGATGCAAAGCTACGAGAAGTTCGTAAGCGGATTACGTCACGAGATAGCGATTTCCTAGCAAGTCAAGGTGATTTTACATATGCACGACGCCGCGGCGGGGCTCTTACCATCGAGTCATACGCGAGAGAAAAGAAAACTCCCTGCGGTGTGCATGCGCCATCTCGAGACAATGGCAAAGGAAGAGAAAATGGAATGAGGATAATGGAGGAAACTTTGGAAGCGGAAAGAAACCACGAAACCAACAAAGGCAAATCCATGGTCCCTAGAAACCAAGGACAACCACCAAGCGAGGGCCTACGCTCAGAACCGAAGCAAGCGCCCGAGCACAGAAAATCGGCCGGTATGACCAATGTGGTGGTATACTGTTATAGCTTTGTTCGATCACGGGGACATCACATTCTTTCATTTCACATGCTGCTTGTAAGGCTTTAGACTTAACTCCGAACCATCTAGTGAAGCTTTAGTGATTAGCACACCGGTGGAGAAAGAATGTCTGCTGAATATATCGTCTCGAACTTAGAATTGAACATAGGTGCTGAAGAATTTAGGGCAGACTTATATGTCATCTCTATGATAGAATTTGACATCATCTTAGGAATGGATTGGCTCACCAAAGTCAATGCCACAATCTTTGTAACGAAAGAAAGATCTCATTCGGACCCTTGGAAATGAGGGACAAATTTTCATGGGATAAGAATGGAAAAAGAGTATCGGTGATATCTCGCCATGAAAGCCACCAAGATTATGAAGAAAGGAGGTTGCTATGCATTTCTCGTCGGTTTGACAAGAAAACCGAGAGGTGGAGAAAACAATTGGAGGAGTTCCGGTGGTTCGAGAGTACGAAGATATTTTTCGAAGAATTTCGGGTATGCCACGGATCGGCAATTAGAGTTCATAATCGACTTAGAACCCAGGCGACTCGGTGTCAAAAGCACCGTATAGGATGACCCCACCAATTACAAGAATTAAAGATTCGATTGCAGGAGCTGTTGGACCTAGGTTTCATACAACCTAGTGTATCGCCATGGGAAGCACCGGTCTGATTCGTCGAAGAAGAAAGCGGAACATTAAGGATGTGCATCGATTACGAGAGAGTTGAACAAGCTCACTATTAAGAATAGATATCCTCTCCCGGGATAGAGCGACTTGTTCAACCAACTGAAAGGAGCTGGAGTATTTTCCAAGATAGACCTAAGGTCTGGATACCATTAGCTCAAAATGAGAAGTGAGGATATTCCTAAGACAGCATTTAGAACACGTTACGGACATTACGAGTTCACAGTGATGTCGTTTGGGTTGACAAATGCCCCAGCTGTTTTTATGGATCTGATGAATAGAGTCTTCCATCAGTATCTTGATAGTTTCATCTTAGTGTTTATCGATGATATTCTCATCTACTCTAAGACGAGGAACAACCGAAGAGCACTTGCGTGTTGTACTCGAGATTTTGCGAAACGAGAATTATATGCCAAATTCGGCAAGTGTGAATTTGGTTAAAAAAGTGATGTTCCTCGGACATATCGTGTCGGTGAGGGAATCAAAGTAGATCTGCTAAAGTGGGAGCCGTCGAAGGATGGAGGACACCATCAAGCCTTGATGAGATCGAAGTTTTCGCGGCTTGGCGGGATACTACGACGATTCATTGAAGGATTTTCAAAATTGGCTGACCAATGACACAACTTCTAAGAAAAGGGACCAAGTACTTTTGGACGAAGGCGTGAAAAGAGTTTTCAAGAGCTCAAGACAAAGCTAACCTTCGCTCGGTGTTAGCAATCCCAAAGGAGAATGAAGGATTCGTAGTTTACACGGATGCATCAAAGTTGGGACTGTGTTGTGTACTAATGCAAAACCGGAAGGTGATAGCATACGCATCTCGTCAATTAAAGCCCCATGAGTTGAATTATCCGACTCATGACTTAGAGTTAGCTGCAGTCGTACATGCTTTGAGGATCTGGAGACACCACCTTTATGGAGTCAGGTGTGAAATTTTCACAGATAATAAGAAGTTTAAAGTACTTTTCGAGCAGAAGGATCTGAATATGAGATTTCAAATTTTATTTATTACCCAAGTTACGTCATTGAGTTTAACTCATGATCTAGTTTCATTGGGAATCACTTGAGTTTTCACTTTTCTTGAAAGAAGTTTACAAACAGAAAATTTCATAAAAGCGTCATTTTGAAACCAAGCCTTCACGTGGTCGAGGAGTATTTGTGTGGTCAGCCAGCCCATATGACCAAAGACATCTCAAGAGTCGTCATTCGATCTTCGGATCCTATATCCCAATTATTAAATTCGAGGAAAATATTGGTTCAAACTCTCAAAAGTACGATCACCTCAATTTCAAACTCTTACCCTTGTAAGTTGTTTTGATAAGTTTTCTTCAATCCTCGGAACTAATAAGTACGATGTAGGTTGACTTACCTTGTCACCTAAGTTTTCAGAATTTGTAAATGATAGACATCAAGTTATGATGTAGAGAAGTTCTCGATGAGAAGAGATATATTCTTTCCTATGATACACATAAATACGATGACCCTTGAGGGTTTTGCGAATCTTGATGACGATAAAGTTATACCCCCATATGAGTGTTATGATAAGAAAGTTATGAACGAAATACTCTTTAGCATTGAGTGCAAGAGTAGAAGTAAAGGAATATATATGATATTCTTGGAGAATAATCTCATATTAATATTTTCTAAAGAGAGAGATTTCAACTTATCTTCAAGATAGTTGATTGTCCTTAAGACCTCGTTAGTAGGTTGGACATGTTTAAAGTTGGTGATGCGAGACTCTTTTCAATGGACATATAAGGAATGATAACATCTTTGTTAACAAATCTCTCGCGTTATACCTCAACCCTTAGAATTATGCTTGAGCATAATTGATTTCGAATATCTGAGACCTTGTATGGTCGAAAATGTCGATCACCACTTTATTGGGATGAAGTGAGTGAAAGAAAGTTACTAGGTCGGATCGAGTACAGCAATATTGGAAGGTCGATCACACCAAGCAAAGAATCAAAGAAGCTCGGGACAGACAAAAGTCTTACAGCGACAAACGTCGATCGGACTTAGTATTCAATTTCGGGATCGAGTTTTCTTAAGGTTTCTCCTTCAAAGGGAGTTATACGTTTTGGCAAGAGATGAAAGTTACGACCCGCTATATAGGACTTTTCGAGATCTGAGCAGAATAGGCCTTGTAGCTATAGGTTGGCTTTGCCACCAAGCATTTGAGGCGTGCACAATGTGTTTCATGTCTGATTAAGAAAAATACATGTTTGATCTGAAACATGTAATCAAATACGATGAAGTAGTCTAGCCGGGACTTAAGTTATGAAGAAATACTGTCCAAATTTTGGATAGAAAGTTCAAGTTTTACGGAACAACAAACAAATTGTTCTCGTCAGTAAAGTGGAATCATCACGATGCGGAGGAAGCCACGTGAGAACTTGAGAAAAAAATGAAAACTAAGTATCGATTTAGATTACCAAGGTATGGAATTTCGAGGACGAAATTTTTATAAGGATGGAGGATGTCATATCCTTCTTTCTTAATAAGATTAGAAGGACTTTCGAACTTAGAATTTAAATGATTAGGTGCCGATGAAAGAAATTTTAAATTCCAACAAAAGAAATTTATTTCATTAAAGCGATTACGAATTATTATATATAATATAATAATTGAATATGATTATACATATATTTATAAATCATTGTATAAGTAATATATGTCGAGGTTTAATTAATTTATAATCTCTAAGATCGGACTTGAGCCGTCTGAATAATATATTTAATGGGCTTTAGTTTACAAAGCCCAAAAGTGAAGACCATGGGACAACCAAACCCTACACTATATAAGCTTGCCTCCTCCCATTTTTGGAACCCTAGCCTCCATTTTCAGAAATTCACTCTCTCTTTCTCCTGCAATCATCAACAAGAGGAAATCCTAAGGTTTAAAACTTTTAAAACTTCTATGAAATTTTAATATTTATGTATGTATACGTTGTTGTATATGTTTTGTGGGTTGTGTGAGTGTGTGGTTTGAAGACAGACGTGAGTGAGGGAGATGGGGTCGCGGCGTGGTGGTGGCTCGGCCATCGGCGTTCGGCTAGAAGAGGGAATGGCGGCGGACGGCTGCGCGATGAGTGACGGCGTGGCGGCATGGCGCTGTGTGTGTTGTCTGCGCGTGTGTGTGTGTCTTGTGAGTGGGGCGTGGTGAGGAGGCGAGAGATGGAGCAACAGCAGCGACAACGGCGGCGCCGGGCGGCGAGGGCGCCGGAGTCTGCGTCGGCCGTGAAGTGTGTGGCGTCGTCGCTGTGTGTGTGCGTTCGTGTATGTGTGTGAGTTGTGGTGTTGTGCGTGCGTGTGTGCGTGTGTTCACCGAGAGGAGAGGAGGCGCCGGCCGCGACGACTAGCCGGAGACGACGGCGGTTCGCGTGTGTGCTTGCGTGTCCGTATGCATGTGTGGTGTGTGTATCCGAGAGAGAGACGAGAAGAGAGAGAGAGAGGGTGAAAGGAAAAAAAAATAAAAATATAAAAATGTGTCGCCGGAAAGTTGGCCTCCGGTGACAGCGGCCTGAAAAGCGGCCGGATTGTGGGAGGGAGAATTAGGTTTAGGGTTTATAAAATGGGCTGGATCCTTAATTTTTTAAATGTTTGGGTGATGTTTTATTCATTTCAAATGGTTGGGCTTATGTTTTAAAAATCAAATGGGCTGATTTTATTTAATGTTGGGCTAAGTTGGGTTCTTTGTTTGGGCGAGAAAATAGGGAATGGGCTGAATTTATTTAAGGTTTGGGTTGGGTTTTATGTTTGGCTGAGCTTCTGTTTATTTATTTATTTGAATGCAAATGGACTATTATTAATTTGAGGCCCAAGTCTTAATAAGGAACATGTGTTATATATTGTTTTAATTTTGGGTCCAAAGAATAATAAATAATAAGATGGGCTGATTTATTTAAATTAATGTGATGGGCCAGTAGAAAAAAAATGATATGGGCTCTGAATTTATTCTAAGTTTTGGGCCAGAAGCATAATAAAGGAATGGGCCGATTTTATTTTTGTGTTGGGCTCAGTTTATTTTAATTGTTGGGCTGAAAGTATTTTAATTCATAGGTTGGGCTCCAATGAATTAAATAATGTTTGGGCTTAGATTTAATTAATGGTTGGGCTTTAAATTAATTAATGACTTGACTTGCTTTAATTAATTAAATCTTTGGACTTAAATTAATTAAATAAATAAGGTTTAACTTTAAGACTTAATTAATTAAATTATATTAAGTCTTATTAATTAAATAATTAACTTAAACTTAAATATAAGTTTAAATTATTTAATTATGGTAAGATAATTAATTAATTAATTAATTACTATTAAGTTTAATTAATTGATTGATTAAGATAAGGTTAAGTCAAGTTTAAATTATCTTAATTTATGATTGAGACCTCTTTAATTAATGTAATTAATTTCTTTTAATGAAATTAATTAAGTTAGAATAATTAAATAAATTAAATTATGCTAGTCAAGTGCATAATTTGATAATTATATTATGTGTTATATTAGCGAGAGTCCTTAATATATATATATGATTTTAGTGTGCAATTTAATTGCATTATACTTTTGTAAAAAGTATTTAACAAAAGAAGATTATGAAATTAATTTGTTTTAAGCGAAAAGTCGAGCAAGGGTATTGTTGGTGCCTTGCCGATATAAATTAGTTTTCAAATCTAATTATATTTTGAAACCGAGACTTAACGAATCATAAGCTAGTATCCTCCTTTACTTGAATTTAAGGCTAGCTTTTGAGACCTATTAAGATTAGTGCTTCTTGTAGGTTTTATCGATCAGGGGATTAGCTGCGCTTTCAGGGGCATATTATTGTGATTTCTTGAGGCTTTGTCCTATCGAGGTGGGCTTACTTTACAAAAGTATATTTGAGTTATATGCTCGATATTTCATGAAATCTGTTGTTTATCCAATAAAATGTTTTTGTGCGCTCTACTCTGTTTAAGGCTCGTATAAGAATCGATCGAGATTCTCTTTTAATCTAATACATTAATTGAGAATTGTGTACACTGTTAGTTGTTTCGGTGGGTTGATCTCCATCGGGCACTAACCAAGTCATGAGGCGTTATAAGGGTGCTTATGCGGATGTGTTCGAGATGCGTCATGTTATTATGGTGCTTGTCTGGATACGTTCCGAAGTACATCATGAATTGTCCGGGTTACGTCCCCGATGACAATAATGGGGCATGTGATCCGACGGTGGCTAGAGGTCCGGGATCAAAGCGAGTAACAGAAGAGTCGTGACAATGGGCCCAAATGAATGAAATATTTTTGCATGCTTAGAAGTGGTTTCTCTTTTTAAAACCTTCTAAGTTATGTTATCATGATTGGATAAAGCGCTTTTACGGTTTATGAAATGTTTATGAAAATGCATGCCCACTAAGTACATTAGTACTTAGCCCAAATATTTTCAAATGTTTTCGGGTTGATCAATGGTACCGACGGCAGGAGGCGAGATTAGAGTTCACTCCGTATTTTTGACGGATTATTCCGCATTTAGACTTCCGCTGATGAATTAACTCTAATTTTATTTTCCCTTCTTGTCTATATCTTGAATTGTACCTTTTGATGAGCTTAGACTCTGAATCCTTGATGTTTAGCATTTTGACGTATTTTGGCTATTAGAAGCACGAAACTAAACTTGTGATCCTGAGGATAAATATTGTTTTGATTGGATTACATCCTTCGATGTCTTTCATTTTCATTTAGGAAGCTATTCCCAAATCCTAAGGGTTTATTGCCTCGATCATTCGAGTCAACTCATTTACTTTATATTTTTCATTATTTTTATTCGTCGCACCTCGATTTACGAGCTTCCGTTATATCAAGAAATCCGGGGCGTGACAGTACCATTAATTTTCGATACCATGGTATACCGATATATACCGTATCGTAGTATATATCGAAATTCGGTATATACCGGTATATCGATATATACCGGTACCGCGGTACATACCTATTTTTTGGGTATGAATTCCGGTACGGTATACCTATATACCGTACCAAAATATAATACTTATTTATTATATATAATTTGTATTAACTTTAAAAATATTTATTCATAATTATTGATAAATTATAAAATATGTTATTATGTATAATTAAAATGAATAAGAACTTTTATACTTAGTAAAATTATAATTATAAACTAACTCACATCTATGTTATATAACTAATTTACGATGAGTTTAAAATAATTATAACTTTTAAATAGATTTTGAAAAATAAATAAATGGAGTAAATATAAATTATATAATAGATTATGTTAAATAGTATATTCAATTTATAGTATAGTCTATATTACTATTAAATAATGAAAATAAATTAGGTTTTACATACATTTTAAACTTTTGATAACAATATTTGATTTTTTAATTTAATCAAATATTAATATATTTTATGTATATTATGATGTAAAAAAAGAATTAATGCAATGAGATACCAATTGGTTAAACTCAAAAATAATTACATGATCTACTAAGTTATTATATGAAACTATAATATCAACATATAATATTATAAAATTAAATATATAAGTATGAGCTATATAGTTATTTTATATATTTATATAACTAATTTACATTGAGATACTGAATAATTGTAATTCATAAGTAGACTTTGAAAATAAATGGGATAAATATAATCAAATGATATTAAATATAATATTAAATTCATACATTGTATAGTAGATATTATTATCGTAATGAAAAATTCTTATGTTCGCATATACTTTAAACTTTCAATAACTATATATGTTTTTATATTATAATCAAACCTTAATATATATATATATATATATATATATATATATATATATATATATATATATATATATATATATTTTCATGTACATTATAATATGGGTAAATATCAATTTAAATTTGAACTATACATGTTTTATCAAAATATCATGAACTTTCAAAATATCTATTAAAACCCCAAACGATCATATATTTGTATCAAAAATATGATAGTTTGGGGTTTTAATAGATTTTTTAAAAGTTCGAGGATTTTTTTTGATAAAATATGTATTGTTTAGAATTTAAATTGATATTTACCCTTATAATATCAATGTAGTTCGTTAATAACACTAGATTAGAACAATATAATATCATTATAATTAATTATAAAACTAGAGAAGTAATAACATGATTTACTAGTTGTTGTTTTTTTTAAAATTAGAATATCAATATAGTTAATTATAATAAAAATATATAAATATACAAGTACGAGTCACATAGTCATATTTATACACCTATAATTATAATTAAGTAATTTTTTATAATTTCGGTAATTTTTGATAATTTCGGTATACCGAAGTCCGGTACGGTAACGGTATAAATTTTTAGCATACCGTAATCTTCGGTTTACCGACTTTCGGTATGCCGAATAGTTCGGTATGGTATCAGTATGAAATTTTTTATACCGTAATTTTTGACACGGTATACGGTATGGCAAAAAAAATTCGGTATACCGTACCGACACACCTCTAGTCTATATCAAGTCAAAGCTGGCTGATTCAAGTTGAAATTGACTATTTCTACATCAAAGCTGAAGCGTCATACTGACTTAGATTTTCAAACTGACAAAAGACGAAGTCCAGTTTGCTGATAAAAGACGAGCAATCTCGACTGACCGAACCTAAAGTTAACATACTGATAAAACACGTTTCAACTCAACTGAAAAAATACAGAGATATTAAGTTGAGTGTTTGACTCGCCACGTAACGTAGCATATCTGTAGAAGATCCTGACATGTCAGATAACATTTTCAGAGTTATAGAGCTAAAGTGTACGATGATGCAGACTTTGACAACGACGTACGAGGATTCAAACGAAAAGAATTCAAACTACAAATAGAATGAATGTGAATGTTGCTCCCTCCAATGATACTATTCATCATCCTCTCTATAAATACGCACAAAATCCAATATTTAAAAGTTACCGAAACACTGCGTATTCTAATTTTCTCAAGTATTCAAAGCTCAAATCTCAAGAACTTATACCCAACGATTTCGAAGAAATGAGTTTACAAAGTTATCAGTAAACCTTCAGAGTTCAAATATATTTATCAACTCAAGGTTTTAGCATACACTCCTTTAAGTCTAGGATATTTTTCTTGTATATCTCAAACCTAGATATTTTGAGTTTGTCGCCTATAACAACTCATATTTAGTTGGAACACCCCTGTATGAAAATCCCACAGTGTGAGTAGAAGTTTGGACAAGTAGGCAACGATGCGTTAGTTGTTGAAATCTTGGTTATCTTGCACTTGTCAACAAGAGGTTAGGTCGACTGCACCCGTAAGCAGTCAGATGTTTCTTAGCACTAGTAAGCGTAGGATTAATTCCTATTTCTGCTCGTGGATGTCCGTGCACTATAGCTATGTTTATATCTTGTACCTATAATCAAACCCAAATCTCAGTTAGTGGATTGACTGAGCAATCAGTCCATGGATGTAAGAGCTGATCTATCTGAACCACGTAAAAACAAAGTGATGTTTACATTCAGTTCTTTACTTTCAGTATCATATTTATATTGCATATTATTGTACTGACATCACCAGCACACAGTAGCACAACATTATTTTGAAACACTATATCAGTATCAATTTGATTATGAAGAGATAATATTGAAAATAGACTAAGCCTATTATATTCGACTAAGTCGCCAATTTGAGTTTTCAGTAAAGGAAAACTCGTAACCACAACATTCTACAAGCAAATCAGTTATCAGTCCAACTGACCAGATGCTTCAACAGTCAATATGTTTGCTAATTGGTATCACTCTGAACAAGACTCCCCTAATCTGAACTGACAAGCAATACTAACATCAGTACTGAACTGTTATCAGTTAATTGACAGCTACTGCCAGAGTAGCTAGTCTAGTAAAAAGAAAAAAAATTAAGTTTTGCCTAACAAGTGTGTTCCCCTCCCACCATACACCAGTACGTACCCTAAGGGACCATCAATTGGTATGAGCAAGTTGTTTTCAAGAACTACTGACTCCACTAGAGATCGTTGTTTTCAAACAGATCTTTCAAACTAATATATTTCTGCATACTGTTGCATATTTGTTATGATGGAAACTAACTATAGCAAGTCGACTTCTCTCCCCAAGTTCACGGTAGATAATTATGAGATCTGAAAATTCAAACTCAAAAGCTACCTCACTGCAAAACACTGCCACATGTGGGAGGTCATCACCTACAGACCAATCATAATCAGAGAGAAGATTACAAAAATGAGCACAAAACTAGAAAATGATCCGACCTACGAGTACAGGCCAAATGATCGAGCTTACTTTATGTCAAAAGAGCGAAAGCAGGATAAGCTTGATAACCTGGCTAAGAACATTATCTCTGGAATAGTTTTCAACTCTCAAATTGGAAAGCTGATGAAATACGAGACAACCAAGGAAATGTGAGATACACTAGAAAGCCTATGTGCAGGCTCTGAATAAATAAAGGAGAACAAGTTGATGATAGCTTGTCAGAAATTTGATAATTTCAAACAGAACAAGGGAGAATCCATTGATGACATGAAACTCATATTCGCTACCATCATCAATGAGATCTCAATCCTGTGGAAGGACAAGTATACACAACGCGAGATGAACCTTAAAGTCCTATGGGCGCTCCCAGCTACTGATTGGAAAGTATATGCAATAGCGCTTCATAATAAAGCTGGATTCAATAAGATGTCAATGAAAAACTTTTCTCAGCTTTGAAAGCTGATGAATACGACATCAAATGTATCGAAGAGTCATCAAAGCTGATGCATCTAAAGAGGAAGCTCAATTCAACAAGAGCAAAGACGCTGCAATTAAAGATAGCAAGAACGAGGAAACCAAGAAGACATCCAAAGATAAAGGTGAGTGCAGCAATGGTGAATTGCTGACTCAATACACGCTTACGACTGAAAGATTAGGGAAGATGAAAGCCCGACTTAAGAGGTACAACAAGTATCGAAATGAAAAAAATGATCATGACAGGAGCCACAAAGATAAATCAGGCAAGGATCAGACTGACGAGAAGCCTAGCCGACCTGAGTACAAAGATGACGAGTGCTTCAACTGTGGAAGAAAGGGCACTTCAGACACGACTACCATGAGCTAAGCCACAAAGAAAGAAAAGCACTGCAAACCAAGTGCGACAAAAAGCTGGACGAACGTAAAGCTATGGTTGCTGAGAAGACTAGTACTTCAAGCTCATCAAGCAGCTCTTCCAGCAACTCATCCAACACTGACGATGAGAGCCAATGTTGATGGTTAGAGAGATTAGCAACTACGATGATAGCTGCATGGTGGGAATTGACAATGGCCTCGACAAACCTGAGGAAAAATCCGGACTCTCTACTAAAAATCTCTCCCAAACTATTGTATTATCTGAATAGGTATAGACTCCGAAGACACCTCAGTCAAGTGGGACGAGATGGAGAAAATCATGCTGATTATAAAACAGTCATGAAGATGTATGAAAGAGCTATGACTGAGAATTACAAGTTGGCTGAGAAGCTTCAGATTACTAAAAAAGGTCACCAGTTAGTTGCTCATTCTGAAGCTGAACTAAAGCTCACTGCTGAGCTGACTAAGCCAAAAGAAGAACAATTTGATCAAGCAAGCATGATAAAGGAACTGAAGGCTGAACGATCTTAGTAAGGAGAAGAAATAGTTAAGCTGAGAACTGAACTAACTGAGATTAGCCTGGAGTTCAACATACTTCAGCAGAGTGAAACTTGACTTCAAGAAAAGATCAACACTCTGAACGAAGCAACAAAAAAACTAGACTTCATCCAATTAGTTCGAAGATGTCTATTGATTAGAATTGGATTAGGATAAGAGCCAAATTTAACGGTGAATGGTGCATCCACCATTGGCACCAAAACTTTGTTTGTGAAGTCTATTGAGAAGTTGAAAGCTCTAATAATTGAACATAAGGACACAAAGCAAGCTGAGAAAATCTAATTATTTAGAAGAACGGATCCTATCACACAATCCTAGGGTACCCAGCTGGGTGGTCAGTTGGACTGATAACGAATGTGAGTGCAAAATGTGGTGGTTAAGTTATACCTTTACTGAAAACTGATTCTGGTTAAAGATATTTAGTGGATATTTGTTTAGTCAGTTTCAGTTTTCTCTGCAGTATCAAACTGATACTAATAGAGGGTTTCAAACAGTATGTTGTGCTGCATGTACTGATGATGATCAGTTCAATAATATGTAATTTAAACGATACTAAAAGTAAAGAACTAAAAGTAAGTAACACTTAGTTTTTAACGTGGTCCGGAGAGATCAATTCCTGCATCCACGGACTGATAACACAATCAATCTACTACTTGAGATTTTGTCTTGTTTACGGGTACAAGAGTAAACCTAGATAAAGCCAGTTGAGTTGAAGCCGATAAAGGCATGTTAGCTGCCTAAATTTCATCCTCCATATGTAGAGTCTTACTGAGATTCTGTTATGATTATTATATTTATACATCTCCTATATATAGATAGATATTATCTGATATTATTAGATATCAAGAGATAATTATTCTATTTATAAATTATTCAGAGATTGAAGATAATTATTGTATTTATTGGATATGCAAGAGTCCTATCTAAATAGGATTCTAAGGAAAACATTATAAATATAAGGCGAAAATCATATAAAGCTATGCTTGTTGTGATTTTCGAAAATCACATAACCAGATATAGAAGGTGAAATTTTACAGTATTTTCATAGATTACTCTCACTCAGTATTAGAGAATAGACATCCGGGATACAGTTCAGAAGATGAAAGTTGGAGTCCGCAATTGATATGTTATCCCAGAAATTCACAGGTAAACACGAGAAAACACATATATGTTGCAATTAATTATGTAGGAGTATGCTAGGACCATAATCAATGTATGGTGAATTAAACATCCAAGATAGATCATCGAGAGCATGGGTAAAATAAGATTTTCCTCCAGGTTCCCACATTTGAGAGAGAGAGAGAGAGATATCACAAATTTTTTTAACTGCAACATAAAACATTATTTCGATGCTTAGGTGGAAAACAATTAACGTATAATCTACTTAAAAATCTGATAAGGTAATTCATCGTTCTACTATCGGATTTTGTAAGGAGGACATAAATCAATTTTTTCCAAAGTTGAGGATTTTTAAGTGAAATGGTTAGTTGGAGATATTTTTAAAAAAATACTGAAAATATGGAACATTTTCTAAAAAGTGCTGAAAGTTTAAAACATAAAATATGATTAATCTTTGTTTAGGTGAAAAACAATCACGTATGATCCATAAAATGGGATCGAAACCTAACCCAATTATGCTCAAATGTATTCCCCTGTCCACCAAAAGCTTGCATAGCTTTTGGTATGAAGAGTTTTAATAAATTGTAATTAGTATAAAATGAATGACGATAATAAATGAATATATTAATGAATAGTGGTATTAAAATACGGGTCATGGAGATATTAAATGAATATATTAAGGGATAGTGAAAGTAAAAAAGTGGATCATGTGTTGTTTTTTTGTATATAAGTAGGTGGATTGAAGGTAAAAATTATGGAGTTGGTGTTTTCTAAAATGTAAAATGCAAGCTTTTTGTGAATATATAGAAAATGAATAAAATGCAAGCTTTTGGTGAACGGATGAATACTAATAAATAATTTTGTTGCAAAACTATATCTCCAATTTTTCAGCAATGATAAGCTCGCCTAAAAACTTATCAAATAGTCTTAGACTAATCCAAAATATACTGGCTCTTACAGTTTAACCCCAAAAAACCTATTGAAATTGTGATTAAATTAAAAGAAAAAAATAAGTTATGAACTCGCATAACAGGTAAGGAACTCTTCTAAGATTAGGAAAAGGCTCCTGAACTTCTACTAGATTTTAGTGAGCCCGTGATTTCCTTAGTAATTCCGTGAAGGTTCTGGAGCTAAAATTAAAATTATTTCAAAGAGCTAAGAGCATTACAACTAGGGCTTCTGGAATAATATCTACGCCCGATTTCAAGCATCTTGTGTATGCTACATTTCTGTAAGACTCTAACCATGTTGGCGATAACCCAAATTTAAAAGAAGATATTCAAATTTATTTGCGATGTTCAACTGTTGGTTAATTTATTTGTATCAGCAGGCGATAGCCCAAATTTAAGAACAGCAAGTTAATCGGTCGATAGCTAAGAATGTTATCCTAAAATTGTTCAATTTAGGTACATATCGACTATACTAGTAGTTTGGCTGAATTTCTTATGAAATATCAATACTTTGTGGATGCATATGGGCTTGTTTTGGTAGCAACTCATCTTAACAAGATTAATTTATTTACGTAAACTATACATTCTTTATCCTGAACATTTTCACATATTTAAAAACAAAAACAACATAAACAATTATTGAAGGCCTCGCTTATTACTAACTCTAGCTGTGAACAGCTTCAGCAATTAACCCATGAACAAGATAACAAGTAGGTAGATTCAGGTTGAAACCTCCAAAAGAATCCCAAGTTTTACTGGCAAAAAACAAAGGTGCACAATACAAACATGAACAAGAACAAGAAAAATAGAAAGAAAGGTCTTCATACGAAAGCGACAAGAATGGGTAGCAAGTGATTTCAGTATTCTATCGGCAGGTCGGAGATCCAACCACGAATAATACACTGCAACTTAGCCTTTTAATTTTGAATCTCAAAAGATTAAGGGGCAAACTTATAGTTCCATATGATCCCATGCGAATTCAGTACAAGATATGGTTATGTACATAAATGCTCCAGGAGCATCAGAACAAACCTGAAAATAAACGATCATTCATAACAATATTTTTCCAACTATGGAAGTTGCTAGCTTAGAAATTGGTAGTAAAAAGACATTTCTTGACACGGAACATCATCTACCAGGAGAAGGGATTGGAAACCGAGCTCATCAGTTACCATCTCCTGTAATAACACACTTCAGATAGCCAGATTAGTCAGCTGTCCAACTCTGTTCGACAATTTCACGCACCTTCCTGTTGTATTCACGTTTGTTCTCACTAAACAACCTTGCAGCTTCAGAGTTTGCAGGCGAATTTGGATTTGGATCACAAAGCAGCGACTGTTATTCAGAAATGAAGAATCAAAATGATTAGCAAATCCCCAGTGTCAAGGAAAACATTTAGCATGAACATATAGTTTCCTGCGGAAAGAACTCAACCATGTCGATAACTTTTAGATTCTTTAATAAGTTATAACAAAAGAACTTGATTGCATTTGTAATTTTAACCTGATACTGCCAATGAGCATTGTTAAACTAAAAATTGATAAATTATAGATTAAATCACACCGGATAACCAATTTATTTTACCAACACAAAGCTTATATTATAAACTAGCAGTCTTACAGAAGACAACTTGTAGCTTCTTAGAAGAAATCTCCCACATTCATTTTAGTTTTTTTTGTCATTCCATTCTTTCAGGGAATAAACTCTTTATTATTGATGGTCAATTGATAGGCAAAAGAGACAACAAAAGCAATTTTTAGCCCTACTACAGCACCTGGATAGATGTAAGTATAGCGGCTACATCATATATAGGACTCCACTGATTTTGCAAAATATCCAAGCAAATGCTTCCATCTGCATAAACTGATTAGAGAAAAGTAAATCAGATGAACAAATATGCCCAGCCATACTTTCTGTAACACATGAATGACTAGTTTTTTTATAAAAAAAGACCGAGTATCCAGCAGGAGTTTGACTATACTATATACATGGAAAAAACACATCCATCGAATTATCGTTTATGCTCAAACATATTTATAAGGTAAGTGTTACTACATCCCCGTTCACTGATATTACAAACACAATGTCAACAAATGGTAAATGAACTTTACCAGTTAGTGAAGGTCATGCATGCAAGAAGGATATGCAAACAAATATACGTGTTCTTTGATTATGAAAGCTAAGGTAAAACTGTCAACCGAACCAGTGACTAAATCTAACTGGTGGTTGGTAGTTTAGCTGTAACTGAAACCATCAAAATTTTGGTTAGTTACAGTCAGAGGATTCAATAGCCAGAGTGTTTTTAGGTTTTAACATTTCATTTATTTTAATTACATACATTATATATTTCTACTTTTGATGTGTAAGTTATAAGAAATATTTTTGTAAGATTGTAAACTTGTAACTTTACAAATTGTAATTTGTAATTCGAATTTGAATTATATATTACTATCAAATTTAAGTATTATACATTGTTTTTCGAATTTCTACTTTCTTTAACTGATATTTAGCTCAAAATTATCAAATAAATGAATGATAAAAAAATTTGGATCATTAAGATTTCTCTGAACAGTTGTCTTAGCAGAATGTTTGTTGGATTCAGCATATCAGAATGCAAGACAAAAAAAGGAAAGGCATGTAAACCTGAAAGAAATCAGGAACTTTTCCATATATATATATATATATATATATGAAAATTCAGCATATACTATGAACTATGAAGCACGAATACGAAATACGATACGAATATGAAAATAAATCCATCTTCCAAAAATCAAAATACGAATACGTTTAAAATGCGTTTATATTTTTATTATATTTTTATACTTTATTAATAATAATTTTGTGAAAATTATATAAAGACATTCATATCAAAATAAAGAAAATAAGTAGTTAATTAAGACTTAAAAATCTTAAATACAGCCCAATAACTAAAGGCCCAACACCAATAATAAATAATTAATTAAGACTTAAAACAGTATTAAATAAAGCCCAAAAGCTAGGCCCAACATCAATAGTCACTTAATAATAAGAAACCCTAAATATGAGTAGAAGTTGGAAAGTGTGAGGCTCATAGGCGGCAGCGGCCCAGGCCAGCGACCCAGGCGGCAGTCCACAGTCGTGCGACCAAACCGGAGCGTCGCGAGGATGATGGGCGTGAGTTCTGTAATTTTAATGTATTTTGGCTTCAAGGAAACATATTTTGACCGTATTTTAAATGTATTTTAATTTAAAAATTAATTTAAATTAATTAATAAAATAAATACGCATTAAAAACGTACTTTAGACATTTTTTTCCGTGTTGTATTAAATACGTTTTTTGCACATATGCTGCCTTCCCATGAGTATTCGTGCTTCATAGTGTGTGTGTGTGTGTATATATATATAATGATAACAAAACCACATTAAATGAAATAGTAATTACTAAATCCACCAAGTATAAAAGTTACACGCTGCACAGATAAAATAAGAAACCACTAACAACACGGCCGTCTCTCACACACATTGTACTAGCACCAAATAGTCAGGTCAGGGGTTAACTATGTGGATTTGCAATGTGAATAAGAAGCTTTGCCATAAAATACTTAACAATGTCGTGTATATACCAGAGTAGCAAGATAGGCATAATACATGCAGGACAATGTAGAGTAAATATTTAGGACTTAAACTTCATATATCTACTGAAAGAGCAATCTAATACTCGTGTCTTTGTAAAATTTATTAACAGATTGTCTTCTCAATACAGAGCAAGAACACATTAAGATCAGCTGATGGATAGTTTTGCTCAAAACCATAATAACCATTGAATAGTTAAGTTACAAACTAAAGCAAGTAGACAACACAAAATCATCCAGGTTCGCCCTAATTTTTTCTAGGGAACATTCTGTTATATCTTTGTTTACAAATCATGGAACCAGAAAAAATTGAGCTTGCTACTAGCTGTAGAGCAATTTACAATTTACAGTGTCCGCTATTAGTTTTGACTTAGCAAACAATGTAACGTGACAAAAGCAAGGATAAAAGTAAGCAACTATAAATAAAGTCAAAACTACCATATGTATAAATGGTTAACTTACTATTGGGATGAAACATTCTGGATATAAACCGAACAGTTGGAGGCTTATTTGGGTAATCCTCACTGAACTGAAGAGTCAGCTTAAACGTGCCTAAAAACAAACAGCACTACCATCAATATAAACAGAGAGAAACACAAACAATAGGAAAAGAAAGAAAGAACGAAAATGCATGCTACAACTGCACATTAGCATTAGCATCAATTTAGAAATAGATTCGAAGGAGTAATCTTCCACCTCCATCCCAAGGAGTATCATCTGGGCTGTAATTCAGAAATAATGAAAAACATCAGCAAAATATATAGCCTAACTCCTTCATCATCAGTAACAACATACAGATTACTTCACATAACATACCCAAATATTACTGCGTTCCAGAGCATAATGTTATTATCATACGGCGCCCCGCTGATGCCAGCTGGAGGATCATGCTGCAACCGCTTGAAATCCCTCATTAACCGCTTCCTCGCTGGCGTTGACATCTTCACTCCCTAAAACTAACAGTCTAACAAAAGTCAAAATGCACCTTTTCCCCAAATATGAGTTACACCCAGCTTGGACCAATTGAAATTCCCCAACAAATCATGAACTGACAACAAATCAAATTATTCAAATTTCATAAAGTACCCTTTATTCAAAGTCGACCAAATTAATTTGCCCATATTCAAAAGACGAACATTGCCCTAATTTAGAAGATTTTTTTTTCACAGAATAGAACATTTGTCCCACAGAAAGCAATACCTTAACACAAAATCAACCGTAAGGACTACCCGAGATCCTAGATCCACGAACCCAAAGCACAACAACACAAATACAAACAAGTCAACACCGAAAATTATAGGGTTCTTGTGCAGTGCAAATAATTAAATCATATGGGGAAAATGGTTACCGAAATTGACAACGGCAAGAGAAGTTTGTCCTCTCTCGGCTATATTTTACAGAGATGTAGAAAAATAGGAAAACTAATCTGTAAATTTTGGCGTTCGCCGCCGCGTAAGGAATTTGATGTAAGGAGAAGGGAATAATGGAGAGAGGAATTGAGTTGGCGTCATATGTAAGCGAAGAATTTGTGTGGGAAATTTGTATACTAGTTGAGATCCAACTCATATCTGACGTGGAAATTCTGGACTCTTTGTTGTGAATTTTTAATTATCTATTTCAGTGAGCGACACCCCTTTGATCTGTGTTGCGTCTTACCAATTTAATTAATAATTCAAAACAGATAAAAGTATCATTTATTATAAAAAAAATATCATTGGTTTAAATATTATTTATATTAAAAAATTGTATCAAATATCATTTACACTAAATAAAAGTATCAAACTCTGAATATACGAACAGATGTATAGGAAACCATCTCATTTAGTAATAAGTATAGTTTGTATTCCCAAATTATAATATTTGAAAATTATTTTTAATTTAAATTAATATATTTAAATATCATTAATTTTAATGAAATTTTCAAAAATATCTTTAACTTAAGTTTATATATTTTAATATTCTAAATTTCGATGAGATTTTAAAAAAAATACAGATATATAAATTCCTATAATGGAATGATGAGCCATCTCGCCGAATTCTAGCAAGGATTATAATTTAAATGAGGTAGAAATTTTTTCCATCTCACAAAACGATGTCATAAATAAATTGATGTGAAAACCATTTTTATCGTGAGAATATAAGAACTAAAAAAATGATGAATTTATTGAAAAGTTGATGATACCGACTAGAAAGTTACTGAATCAAAAAAAATTTGCCTACACTGGATTCGAACCCAGACAAAAATTCAGAATGTTGTAGATCTAATAACTTTCCCGACGGATTCATCAACTTCCATAACAAATTTATTTGGTTCTCACATTTATATATTAGATGTTTAATGTAGTTACATTAAACGAAGTCGTTTTTGGTGGTGAGGTAAAAAAAACCTCTCATTTAAGCTATAATCTACCTTAGAATCCACTTAGGTGACTCAGTACTCCGACATCGAAATTTCTATAACCAGACATTTCCAAAAATTTCGTTAAAATTTGGGACATTTAGATAGGGTAAATATTTTTTAAACCTCATATTATTTTGCAACTCTCAATTATATCATGAACAGTCAAAAATATTCGAACTATAGATTTTATATCAAATGTATCCTCCGTCCATATGTCGATGCTGGAAAGTTGGCTTGGCTTGTCGAATTGTCATGGTGTATCTCACAATCTAGCAATGTTGTTCGTGCCATGTAAGTTTAAAAAAATATTAAAATATAGTGGCAATTCGGCAAGCCACATCAACATTTCAAAGCCGAAAAATGGATTGTGGCACAATTGATATAATTGATTTATTCATGTCATTAAAAATATTTCTAATAGTTCAAAATATGATTGATAGTGCTTTTGGGGTTAAAATGATATTTGTCCCATTTAAATATATAAGCTTAACTTGAAGACACTTTTCAAAATATATTAGGATATTTTTCAAAATATCGTCAAAGTTTGGAACATTTAAATATATTAACTTAAATTGTGGACACAAAAAATGTACTTATGCCATTTATTTGTGGGTAAATATCACGTTAAACCCCAAATTATTAGACACAATCAATTATATCTTGAACTATCAAAATTGATTCTTTTAAATCCTGAACTATCATTTTCTACCAATTGTGTTCCAAGACTATTTTTCAACTCTGAAAAATTGACATGGCTTGATTGATTTCCACAAAGTAGTATTTAATATATATTTTTTAAAAACTTACATGACACAAATGTCGTCATTAGATTTTTAAATACGATGACAATTCAGTAAGCCACGTCAATTTTTTGGAGTTGAAAATTGAATAGAGACACATTGATATAGAATCTATAGTTAAGGATTTATTCCAATAGTTCGGAATATAATTAATAGTGTCAAAATAGTTTGAAGTTTAAAGTGATATTTACCCTTTAGTTATCTAAATCCATGGGATGAGATCTAGTGTCCCGTAATTTTGTGTGTTATTGTGCCCCACTATTATATCTACTATTTTAGTAATACTTTTTATAAAAACAAAATTTATTATAATATTATGCATCACATATAACTTTTATTTCAAAAAATTGAAATTTTTAAAAACTATATACCCTAACTTTGGATTTATCAACTTTAATAACGAATTATTAACTAATAAAAGTGAAAATAAAATGATAAAAAAATAATTATATACCCTAACTGGGTGGAATAAAACCTAGGTAATAAATACAAAATGAAACTAAAGCAAACAAAATTGAGATTGAAGAAAAAATATATGAAAAAAAGATCATGAAAATTAAAAGTGGAACACAAAGTAAGATATCAATTATGAGACACTGAATTTCAACTCATATATCCATACACTCCTTTAATCAGGACTGTAGGGTGAGCATTCAGGCGATTCGGTTCAAAACCGAACCGAACCCGAAAAAATGAAAAATCAATTTTTTTTTAACTCAAACCAAACCGAACCATTTTATATATCCAAACCGAACCAAAATATTAGGTTTGGTTCGGTTCGGTTCGATTTTAACCGAATTTAAATTATAATTAATATAAATATTATACCAATTTAAATATTAATAATATAAATAACATATATAAAAAAAATCGGGCGATTCGTTTGAAAACCAAATTTTTTTCCCCAAACCGAAACCGAACCGAATTAATTTCGATTTCAAAATTTTGAAACCGAACCGTTTCTTGTACAAACCTAACTAAATCGTTAGTTTCAGTTCGGTTCGGTTCGATTTTTCGATTCGATTTGGTTTTTGCTCTCCCCTACAGACTGCATCAATAGAATTATTGGTGAAGCCAAACATTTTATTTAGAGGGCCAACTCATCGTAATTTAAATAAGTCTTTAAAAAATTCAAATTACAAACAAAGGAAAATTTTAATGCAATCCTAATACCATTTATGTCACATTACAATATTAAAAATAGAAGTTAATGCTTAGAACTAAATTCATTTTCATGACGTGTCTTGATATTCATATTAAATAACTAAATGATCTTTAATAATATAATAGATTGTGAAGAAGTCAAAAGTATATATATTGAAAAAATTGGATAATTTCATAGAACGATATGGATGGAGAAGATGGGGAGGCAGACCACATTGCAACACGATCGGAATAATCCGAGGACCCGCACGACTACACGTAGACAATTTAGAGCTACTAACACATTGTACGTTGCTTCTTCAGATTTGCAAGATTAGGGGTGTTGCTTTCTTGGTATATTTTCACGGACTTTTCCCAGTGTACAGGCTTCACAACAAAGGATCGATGATCTTCAAATGCGATGAGGAGGATATGGACCTCCTTATTTACTGGGAGTCTCGCAAAGGGAAACAAGTTGTTACTTGAAGATAAGTCACAAACAAACTTACGCAATAAGACTCATTTATGTGTGTGTGTGTTGGCCTAGTGGTAGTGTGGTTAATCTAAAAGCCAAGAATGTCTCGGCTCGAGTCACCGTGACGCAACCTTTAAAATTTCTGTATTAAATGACCAAAAAAAAGACTCATTTATATATGAAACTTCCAAAATCTCCATTCATTGTAAAATGCTAGAAGTGTGTGCACCACTCATAAATCATAATGTTTAAAAAAAATACATCCATGGATGTTGAAGGTCAGCGCCTCGAATCCGTACATTGTGTTGCTGAGGATCTGAAGCAAATTCGAGAAGATGAAGCATAAACTGCGATCGGCAACGGAATAATTTGGTATCGAAGCAAGCAATGAGCAAATTTGAGTGTGTCACGAGTAGACACGTTTGATTTGTTATGAAAAAGTCAGAGATAGTTTGTTAGAAAATTTAAATATATTCCTTGAGTTTTAATTCGAAAATTATTTGTTTTGATAATAGTTTTAATTAATATCATGACAGCTTAGAGTTCAAATTTTCTATTTTCATTTTATCCAGCAAGTATCAGGACAATTTCATTTTGATGTGTTGTAACGGATTAAGATTATTGAACAATTAATAAACAAAAAACGTAAAAGAAACACAGATTTACGTGGTTCACCAACAATAAGTTGGCTACGTCCACGGACAGAAAAGGAGAACATATTTTATTAGGCGACTAGGGTTTAAGATTACAATTACAGCTCTCAAAGACCATATATATAGTACAAGAGGATACACTAATTGGGCTCCGCCCAACAACGAGTATTAAGGCCCAATACTGCATACCCCCGACTAACTCTTAAAAGCGAGAGATAGTTTCAAAGCATATCAACAAATCTCCACCTTGACTTGAATCCTCCTTGCAGATGCATCATTACAATGTCAAATGAGCAGATTCCTCATTTTCTGCCTCAGAATTGTCCTCATTGGGCAACTAACAGCTTGTGACATTTAGCAAGTCCAAACAATATCGAAACTTGCTATGAGGGACCGGCTTGGTGAACATATCAGCAGGATTATCAGCAGTACCTACTTTCATCAACTTGATTCTCTTCTTATTTCTCAGAAAATGATACCTCACATCAATATGTTTGGTCCTCTAATGGTGGACCTGATCTTTGGCTTACCAGATTGCAGTCAAACTATCACAATACACAATAGCTTGATCATGATGTAGACCAAGATCACCAACTAGCCTTTTCAGCTAGATTCCCTCCTTAGCAGCTTATGTCAATGCCATATACTCTGCTTCAGTTGTAGACAGAGTAACTGTAGTCTGCAAAGTTGCCTTCCAACTAACAACAGAACCACCAAGAGTTAATACATAACCAGTCATAGATCTTCTACTATCAACATCACCAGTCACATATCTTCTTCCCAGTCTGATTTTCTACCAATGTCTTCCACTTCTTGAACCTCTTGAAAGCTTCACTTTTATGCTTCATCGTAATTACCCAAGTCATCCTTAAGTAGTCATCAATAATAGATACAAAATATTTGTGACCTCCAATAGACTCAACCCGTGACAGATCCCAACAATCCATATGAATATAGTCGAGTGTTCCCTTGGTCTGATGAACATCCTTCTTTGGGAACTTGCTGCGATGAAGCTTCCCAAACGCACAATGTTCGCAAAATTCAAGATTCTGCACTTTATGCCCAGAAAGAAAATCCCGCTTTGATAAAATATGCATCCATCTTTCTCCCATATGGCCGCGCCTCATATGCCATAACCTGGTCATATCTTTGGTCTGAACCTCGGATGATGCAATACCAACGGAACTTGTCACGGTAGAACCTCGTAGAAAATACAAAGTACCACGTTTCGAGCCTGTCAGAACAACCTTTGAACCTTGACAGACATACATAACTCCACCTTCACCTTTTGGCGAAACCGCTGGCGTCGAGAAGACTCAATGATATCGATTCTTTGTCATCTGTGGAACATGCCTGACTTCACTCAAGGTGCAGAATACTCCATCATGTGTTTGTATCCTGATCGAGCCAATTCAAGCCATCTTGCAGATAGCACTGTTGGCCATGGAAACATTACCTCCATCTATCGCTCATAAGTCGAGAAATACTCCATGTTAGGACAAATATGATATGATGCCCCAGAATCTAGAATCCACACATCATTACGATGTGACTATTCATCTGCAACCAAGGCAGATCTTCTTCAGAATTCGTATCAATTTCTGCCACAACTGCAGAACCGTCGATACCTTCTTTCTTCTCCCGCTGTTTCTTCTTCTTAGGACAATCATTCTTCCAATGCCCCGGTTCTTTACAATAATTGCAGATGTCTTCAGGTTTAGGACCTTTTGAAATTTTATAGTTCGGCTTCTTCTTTCCAAATTTCTTATGTCCCTTACCCGTAACATATAGCCTCGATGCCTGATTTTCTGTGGCCAAGCTAGTTTCCTGTTGACGATCTTCTCTGTTGTGGAGGAGAGATCGAACATCTTCCAGAGACAAATTATCTTTCCCAATAATAAAAGATTCAACAAAATTCTCATACGATTCAGGCAAAGATACTAATAGAATTAAAGCAGCATCCCCATCATCTACTTTGACATCAATATTTCGCAAATCAAACAAAATTTTATTCAACTTATCTAGATGATCCTGGAGAGAGGTACCTCCCTGCATACGTAGCCTGAACAGACGTTGCTTCAGAAGCAACTTATTGGTTATAGATTTCGTCATGTATAAACTCTTTAACTTCTTCCAGAGACCGACAACAGTTTCCTGATCAGCAACTTCGATGATAACATCATCAGACAGACATAGCATGATTGTCGAGTGGGCCTTCTCCTCTGCGGTATTCCACTCTCCATCATCTATTTCTTCACCTCTCGGTTTTTCAGATAGTGGATCCACAAACCCTGTCGCTTCAGCAAAGATCGCATCTTGATTTGCCATAAGCCAAAACTATTTCTCTCAGGGAATTTGTCAACCTTCACGTTGAAAGCAGACATTTTTTTAATCGACTCAAAAAACCCTAACAATGCGAAAAAATTCAGAACCCTGATCGAATGGCTCTGTTACCAGTTTGTTGTAACGGATTAAGATTATTGAGTGTAACACCCCAGATTTTAGAAAGTCAAATCAATAATAATAATAATAATAATAATAATCTTAAGGATAATCATGATATATATTGATATGTATTCTATTTCAAATCAAATTCTATGTACTTATCAAACTCTAATATTTTATTTTTAAAAAAACTTGTTTGAGCCCTAGATTTATTTTATAGAATTAAGATTTAATTAACACGCACACATCACACACACACACACACAATATTTTTCGCTCCAATGCTCAATTGACGAAAGCATATTTTTATTTGTTGTGCTTAACAAAAAAAAGGTGGGAAAATTTATGCTTGTGGTTATGTTATCCCTATTGTTTTATATGTTTTTATATTCATATTGATTATATGACTACATGTTTTTATTTTAAAGACTACATGGTGTTTATGTTAATATACATGTTCTCATATTATACTATATGTTATTATTATATTTAAGACCTCACAGAATATTAAGGTCTCATGTTATTATTATATTTAAGGCCTCACAGAATATTAAGGCCTCATGTTATTATTATATTTAAGACCTCACAGAATATTAAAGTCTTATGTTATTATTATATTTAAGACCTCACAGAATATTAAGGTCTCATGTTATTATTATATTTAAGGCCTCACAGAATAATAAGACCTTATGTTATTATTATATTTAAGGCCTCACAGAATATTAGGCCTCGTGTTATTATTATATTTAAGACCTCACAAGTATATTAAGGTCTCACGGTTATATATATATATATATATATATATATATATATATATATATATATATATATATATTTTCATGATATTAAATTCTATTTATGTGACAATATGAAAGATTAACATGTATTACATATGTGGATAATTGCATTGTTCCTCACTGAGTATATTTATGATATGATCACCCCTCTCTACTTTCAGTTTTGCAGTTGAGGAGTCGAAGCAGCCATGAAAGTCGAGAATGACTAGTATAATAAGAAGTCGTTTATTTATTTTAGTTTAAGTTATGAGATTTTCGATATTGACTAAAATCATAAATTTAGTTTTCTTTATTAAGTCGTTTTCAAATTAAATATATATTTTTAGACACGTCTTTTAGTTTATTATTTTGTTTAACATGGTTACTTGTGAAAACAAGATCGATTGAGTTTACAAGTTTGTCATTTGTTGTTCAAGTTTAAATTAAATAGCAATATATTAATATTATTTTCTCTTAAAAAAATTGGGACGTTTCATTGAGCAATTAATAAACAGAAACGTAAAGGAAACACGATTTACGTGGTTCACCAATAATTAGTTGGCTACGTCCACGGGCAGAAAATGAGAACATATTTTATTAGGCGGCTAGGGTTTCAGATTACAATTACAGCTCTCAAAGACCACATATATAGTATTAAGAGAATACACCAATGGGCTCAGGGTCGCCCCTGAGGGTAGGCCACCCTGGGCGATCGCCCAGGGCCCATCGTCTCAGGGGGCCCAAATTATTTTTAAAAAGTTTTATTTATAGATATATAAATTTATTTGGATTCAAAATATTATATCATTTAAATATTTTATTTTATTTTAAAGTTCAAAGTATTAAATCTTTATATATTTTACTTATAGATATATGTTTTCATTTGGTCCCAAAATATATTAGAAAATATTGATGTTGATATGATTATTAATGGTTTTGCATCTGCAAATACTCGAATAAATTATTTTTTATGATATCGTATCGTAGATAAGAGTTGAGGTATAGAAATATAAGGATGATAAGTAAATTGTATATGTTTTTCACAATTTTTTATTATCTATTTCTATTTTTAGATCACTTGAATTTTACGTAAATTTACAAATTTGATTTATTTTATAAGTATAATACAATTGGACGGTCTAATGGTTATGTGGGTTCATGTGATCAAAGGTCACAAGTTCAAACCTCACTATCGTCTCTATATGTTCAAGCTAGTCACATCCGATTTTTCAAGTGTGGTTTAGTCGTTGATAGGATATGGCCCAACTGCCAGGCCCAAGCATCAGGCCCAATACAAGTAAAAATGACATCAAGCTCGGCACGGACAAGTTCGTGAAGACCCACAAACCGGTGGGAGCAGAAGGCTCGGCCATATCTAAAGGAATCCTAATTCCGAGAGGGATAGGATTAAGATCTATCAAGATCTCGAATCCTATTTAGAAGACCTCGGATTTAAGATCTAGGTCTAAATAATTGTGTATAAATAGAGGCTAGATTAGGCGAAATAGATTCATTCACACTCTTTGTAATCGCTTCTACACATTCGATACGAATACTCTCTCCCCGTGGACGTAGATCTTATTCATAGATCGAACCACGTAAATCCTAGTGTTCTTGCGCATTTATTTCCTCACGAAATTAAGATCGATCCTTTGGCGCCGTGCGTGGGAAGCGAAATTTTGTGTTTTCGATCAACCACCGTTTATAGGGAAGTAATCATGACCGGTACACGAAGCCATCATCCGGGACCGTCGCCGGCAACAACAACGCGATGGCGAAGGGCGCGAGCTCGACTCGGGAAGAGCCAATCGAGAAGAAACCCCGAAGGATATGTCCAAAGTCTCGACGGGCACGGACACCCGCCTGCGGGAGGCGGTGACCATAGCGAAGGAAATCGCAGCAACAATCCGAGGGAACATCCGGCTCAGTAAGTAAACCTCGAGCGCCGTCGAGGGTTTCTCGAGAAAAATAAGGAGAGCTTTCTCCGATTACCTCGGTGAAACACGAGGTCGACCATGTCTTGAAGACGAAGCGCGAAGCCTCGTCTAGGTACGAGGCATCACAAAGGGAAGTCGGGGCCCAAATCGACCGCGCAAGGAGCGAGCGGCGGCGGAGGACGTCGTGACCGTCGCGAAGCCAGCCCGATCGCGAGCGAATCCATTCGTGAACTCCGCCCGCTCTCCAAGGGACGAGCGGCGGGAAAAGGCATCATGGCCGTCGTGAGGTCGGTCAAGTCACCTAAATGAGTTCGATCGTCGAACTCCGTCCCAATCTCGGAGGGCGGCTTGATGGAGTGCAGCAAAATAGTCACCCGTTCTCAAGCAGGATACTCAACACTTGCTCCGGATAAATACGGGTACCAAGCATACCCCTATGACGGGTGAGGATCCACATAACTTCCTCTGGCGGTTCAATACAACATGATCAACCAGCGTCTCGATTCGGTTCATATGTGTAAACTCTTCCGGAGTTACTCGTCGACAACAGCCGCGGTGGTTCGACGGTCTACCTCACGGAAGCATCGGCTCTATCGCGACTGATGGCGCCTTCCATCGAAGGTTCTTCCGTAGGCGGTCAAAAACATCGTCGCACACCTCCTCACCATAAGGCAAAACCGTAACGAGTCCATCGGTGACTTCATGGCGAGGTTTAACAAGGAGTGTTTGAAGGTCGAAGACGTGAGCGACACTGTTAGTCATCTCGGCATTCCAAAGCGGTATCTTGCGGGGCCTTATACCGAGATCGTCTGGCACGAACCCGTCTCATGACAGGCTGTGGCGCATAGCCAACCGGTTTGCCAAAGCGGACGAGGCGAGAGAAAGCGCGAAGCGAACAAGCGAGGCCCTCGGAAAAGGAAGAAGAGATGAAGGAAGGAAGATCGGAACCAAGGCGTGGCGCCTTGGAAAGGTTACATCGCCTATAAGGTCCGAGGCTCGATCCGCGTGACACCTCGGGCGACCTCAATACACCCGTGACGGCCGAGGGCGTAAATTCTCGCACTCCATATGAACTGTTCGAGAGGCCTCGACCGATGAGCGGGGAGGAAAGAGGCGCCGAACCGAGGATAAATCTTGCTCATTCCATGAAGACTATGGGCACAACATCGAAGAGTGCAAAGAGCTCATGGGAGAGATAGAGATGTTGGTTCAAGATGGACCCCGAAGAAGTACCAAACACGGTGCCAAGCCGGGAGAGAAGAAGAAAGAAAGGAAGAGGGGTGCGCCCCAAAAAGCCAAGCGACAACGATGAGGAAGGAGATGGCGAGTCCCGATATGACGGGGTGATCTCCACTCTTACGGGCTCCTCATGGAGTCACGAAGTCTTCCTCAAGGCCGAAGCCGAAGTCCTAGAGCCGTGAGCTAACAACAAGAGGTTCGAGAAAGGACGAGGCGATCACCTTCTCCGAGGACGACCCGTACCATAATAGTACCCACCGGGATCTGTTGGTGATCCATGCGATGGTCAAATAAGTTGGTGAAGCAGCGTGTACATTGACAAATGGCGTCGGTAAGCATCCTTTTCAAGGAATGTTTTGACAAGCTAGGGATAGAAGAAGCGCGCCTCGCCTGGCGCCGCTGCTCTCAAGCTTCGCCCAAGAAGAGGCAGCCGGAAGGGATAATAGAGCTACCCGTCACGGTGGGAAGTCACCTGAGCTCCACCAAGGTGGTGCAATTCTTAGTAGTGAAGGCCCACTCGCCATATAACATCATACTAGGCGAGGCCGGCTGAGCAGTTGTAAGGCGGTATGCTCAACGTACCACGACAATGAAGATACCACCGCGAGGGAACAGCCGTGATCCGAGGCGATCAAAAGCAAGCCAAGGAATGTATGCGGGTTGCCTTACGAGTGCGGGGACCTCGGTCCAGCACCCACAGGCATAGCAATTAAAGGAACCGAGGAGTGGAGTCGAAGTACACTCCCGATAACCCGGTGGAAGAGGTCGCATTATGCGAGGATGAGCCCTTAAAGGTCGTCAAAGTTGGTCTCACCAAGGCACGAAATAAAGAACGGATCATCCAACTCCTCACGGAATTCGAGATGTGTTTGCTTGGTCTCCCCGACATGACCGGAGTCTCACCAGTATCATCACTCCTGGCTCAACATAGACCGAACATAAAACCGGTTCGGCGAAGCGAAAGAATTTTACTGACGAGCGGAACCAAGTCATTCACGACGAGGTGAACCGGTTGTTAAAGATCGCATCTTGTTCGAGGTCAAATATCCGACACGGATAGCCAACCGGTGATGGTGAAGAAAGGAGGAGGGATGGCGAATGTGTATTGACTACACCGACCTCAACAAACATTGCCCAAATGATTGCTATCCCTTCCCAACATTGACAAGAAGGTCGACGCGCTGGTCGGATCTGAAGTCTTGATTTTGGACTTATACAAAGGTATCACCAAGTCACGATGGACGGCGAAGACGCTGCCAAGACGACCTTCATTACCGACTTCGGAGTCTTTGCGTATAAAAAGATGCCATTCGGCCTCAAGAATGCAGGGGCCACCTATCAAAGGATGGTGGACAAAATATTTAAGCCCTACATAGGTCAGAATGTGGAGGTATACGTAGACGACATCGTCGTCAAAAGCAAGGAGGAAGCCGCATGTGTTGCCGACCTCCGGATCGTCCTCGGCCTTCTCCGAAAAATCAACCTAAAACTGAACCCCCAGAAGTGCACATTTGCAGTCCGGTCTGGAAAGTTCTTAGGGTGCTGGGTTTCACAAGAAGGGCTAAAGGTCAACCCGTCCAAGGTCAAACCATTTTGAAATGAACATGCAAAGACCATCCATAGCGTACCTGGTGACATTTTGCATAGCCAAGATTGAGCCGCTTTCTTTCAAAAGCAGCGGATAAGCAGACTACCTTCTTCAAGATACTCAAAAGGCCGAAATTCTCATGGGATGATGTACACAAGTCCGCCTTTGAAGATCTCAAGAGCTATCTCGCCAAACTCCCACTCTGTCCGTCCAGAAAGAGGAGGTCCTTTTCTCTACCTCGCCGCCTCGGACGAATCCATAAGTGCGATCTTGAGTACGAGAGGAAGGACGTCGGCTCCGATGTATTTCATCGGTCGAGCACTAAAGGCCCGAAGCAGGTATCGACCCTTGGAAGCTTGCCTTAGCATTAGTAAACGCAGCGAGGAGACTACGTCCATACTTCCATGCACGTCCCATACAAGTCCTCACCGACTACCCCTTGGCAAGTATTGTGAGCCCAAGCTCTCGTGGAGAATCGCGAAATGGGCAATCGAACTAAGCGAGCACGATATATCCTTCTACCCCGCCAGGCCATCAAAGGTCGAGCCTAGCGGTTTCTGGCGAGGCTAACTTCGTCGAAAAATCGAAGCCCACCGAGTCCGTGTCGAGCGATGCGAAGCCGAACCAATGGATGAAATACCAAAGGTCTTGCAACTCGTTGCGGGGCTTGGGGAAAGCAGGTAGCGGGCGAGAATCTTACTCCTAGGCCCGGACGGCGAGATCACCTACTCACCGGTTCACATTCAAAATCTGAACAGAAGTAGAGTATGAAGCTTGATCGCGGGACTTCGCCTAGCTCAAAATCTCCAAATCACGAGTCGTGCAAGTTCACAGTGATTCTCGGTCGTAGTAAGCCAAATGTTTGGGAAATCTGAAGCAAAAGCAGCAGGATGAAGAAATACCTTGAAAAGCAAAAGCCTACAACGGATTTTCTCATACTTTCGGATAGTTCGCATCGAGGGCAAAACAACCGGTGACATCTTAAGTAAATTGGCCTCGTCGTCAGCGAGCCCTTGATGAAGAAGTCAAGCGAAACATAGGCGATGCCGATGGCGGGCCGAGGTCAGCGTAGTCTCGGATGAAGAACCCGATTGGATGACTCCCATTCGAAAGTACCGGAGAATGGCGAAGCGCCCAAGACAAGCCGGAAGCTAGGAGGATCTGAACAAATCTATGCGATATACAATTGAGCGGGGGTCCTATCTGAAAGTCATATCTCGGCCTCTCTTAAGGTGCTTGGGTCCGAACCGAGCTGATTACGTTGCGAAGTGCATGCGGGATCATGCGGAAGTCACATCGGACCCCGAGCCTTGTCGAAAAAAGTCGTGAGATGGGGATACTATTGGCGATGATGTTCCGGGACTCGATTGACCTTGTGAAAGGTGTCAGAAGTGTCGACTCCACGGGAGCGCACGGGGCTACCGCAGACCGACCTCACTTCAATCTGAGAGCCTTGGCCGTTTATGCAATGGGGATCGACGCCGAGGCCCCTTTTGTAAAGCACCAGGATAGCTCCAATTCCTAATTGTTGCGATAGACTACTTCACGAAGTGGGTGGAAGCGGAGCCTTTGACAAAAATCACAAGCAAGAACGCCCTCAATTTCGTCTGGAAGAACATAGTGTGTCGACGGCATCCCTCATATCCTCCTTTCGGACAACGGAACACAATTCACTGATAAGACATTCAGAGAGTGGTGTCAAGAGCTTCGGATCCAACAAAAATTCACCTCGGTGGCCCATCCTCAAGCAAATGGTCAGACCGAAGTCACCAACAGGACCATCGTGAAGGGACTGAAGACTCGTCTCGACCGAGCTAAGGGTCTTTGGGTGGAAAATTTACCACAGGTCTTATGGTCATACCGAACAACACCTAGGACCTCGAGCGGAGAACGCCTACATTTTGGTGTATGGGCGGGCGGTGATCCGGTAGAAATTGGAGTACCGAGTCCTCGTGCCATTGACTTCTCTGCGAAGCAAATGAGGATAATCTACGAGTGATCGGATCTACTCGAGAAAAAGAGACCTCGCCTACATCAAGGAAGCTCGGTACAAGCAACAAGTAGCTCGGAATTACAACCGGTGTGTTAAAACCCGACAATTCCAGTGGGCGACCTCGTACTCGAAATAATGAAGTCGACAAAGCCGTGCAGCTCGGCAAGTGGAAGCCACATGGGAAGGACCTTCAAGGTCGACGAAGTCCTCGGCAAAGGGGCTTATAAGCTCGCCCAATTGTCCGATGAGCAATTACCCAGCGCATGGCACATCATTCATACGAAGAGATATTATGCATAAGTGTCAAAGGTCGAGTCTTGTTCGGTCGTGTTTTCAGAGTCCTGTTTAATCGAGTCTAAGTCTTACTTTGTTATGTCGTCTTTTATCAATAAAATTCTATTTTTTGTGCATGTTTTATTTGTCACTAATGCATAATTAATCTTCGATATTATTCTATACCCTCTATGGAGGACAAATTCCCTCGACGGATGTCAGATTACCTTCGTTTCATACGAGGATGAATTTAAATGCGGCGTAGGGGACCACCCTCCCGATGACCTCGGCAAAAGCAGGAACCATTCCTACATACGAGATCAGTTACCTTCGTTTATTTGAAGGCGGTTCTCTCTATGTAGAGCGGCGTAAGGGACCACCCTCCCGATAACCTCGCAAAAGCAGGAACCATTTCTACATACGAGATCAGTTACCTTCGTTTATTTGAAGGCGGTTCTCTCTATGTAGACGAAATAAGGGGACCACCCCTTCCGATGACCTCGGCAAAAAACAGGAACCATTCCTACATACGAGATCAGATTACCTTTGTTTATTTCGAAGACGGTTCTCTCTATGTAGACGAAATAAGGGACCACCTCTCCCGACGACCTCGGCAAAATCATTAATTAGAAGGCGGAACTCTCTACAAGGACGAACTACCCTTCTACGAGCGGATTCCTTGAAGACTTCATATATTACTTTAGTTCAATATAAAGTCGTCTGAAGCAAATACATCTTTCTTATTTCAAAATAAGTTATCAGATTACATATTACGAGGCGGAGGAGACCGGAAAAAGCGAGCCAATCTCTAGAAAATCGCGATTCAATGGCTCATCTATACTAATCCTACCTCTACCTCGTCCTCGATCTACACTATGGGCTCTGTGGCTCGACCTCGACCACTCGATGGCCTGGGCCCGCCCGCGAGGATCCACGTCGTTCGAGGGCCATAGCGCCTCTCTTGAGCTATCCACGCGGATCGTCAAAATTTGGCTCATTTATTGTAGACCGAGAAGCTCGGCGAGAAGAAGAGGCCTCTGCATCCCGTCGAAGCGTTCATCGAGCTGTGGTTGTCGGCGATAACGGTCTTGTATATACCTCCGAGCCTTTTTAATTCACCGTCTTTGCTCCGTGGTGCCGGAGGTCCGACCATATTCACGCCGGTACCCGCACAGGCGAGGCGTGACCTCGACAACCAGCTTCAACTTCCGAGATAGTCATCCCACCATTTCGATGGATGGCCTCCTCGTACTCGGCATGCTCCTCGGCTATTAATTTAGCCTTCTCCTTGGCGACCTCGAGCGACTCCTCCAATGCAAAAGGCGAGCACGGAGCTCGTCACGCTCTCTGGGCGCTCTATGCTTGATATGAGACTCCGCTTGCACATGGCCCAATTGTCCCTTTATATGGAGAGTTCGACCTCTTTAATTCGAGCTGCGACAAGTCTTCAATTCGATTCAACGAGGAGAAGCATCAAGCATTTCGGTGACAAGCGAATAAAAGATAAGTGTTTTCATATAAACTTGTGATTCTATTAATCGCCCTTAGGCGAGAAACCGATGTACATTTACATTCAAAAAAAAGGATCAAGCGGCCCTCTAGAAGCTTGGGCCTATCCACCTCAACCGCCCCGGGCTTGGAAAGCCTCGACCTCTACGCCTAATCTCGCTTTAGTCCGCCGGCCTCCTCAGAGCTGCCGAGACCTCGTCGCCATGAAACCCCAGTGCAGCATCCCCGACCCATTTGTAAGATCGGCCATTAGAGCATCGGTCAGGGGATCTCGGTCCACGGGGCAGGCGCGAACGGACTCCACGGTCAGCAGAACCGAAGATGAAGTCGGTCCGCGGCACGGAAGCTCGCCGGGCCGCGGACAAGGACATGAAATAGGCCCGCCTCGGGACATCATCCTCTATCTCCTCATACCCATACTTGGATTTATCAATTATGGGTAGTCTCAGCGACTTCTTGATTGCATACGAGATGGCGCGCTTATTGAGGACCTCGGCCGCATCACCAACCATCCGGAGAAGCCCCAGAGGAATAGCCTCTCGCAAATGCCCAAGCATCTCACTGCGAGCTCGCTACCTCGGCCTCCCGGCGCCGAGCCTCCTCAACTCTGCCTTCATGCGGCGACCTCGGCCTCCGCCGCGGCTTCAGCCGCCCTATCCTGCCGCCTCCATCGCCGCCGCCGCCGCCCGCCTCGCCCGCTTCGCCAGCGCCTCGATAGCCGCCGTATCCGCCGTACGCTTGCGAGGTCCGGATCTTTGCCTCGGCCTCGCTAATCTCTTGGACGAGGAGAGTCTTCCTCCTCCATTCCACAGGCATCTTGGGCCACCCGTCAAGCGGCTAACGGCCCCTTTCAAGAAGTCCGTTATGAAACCGGACATCTGGGCCATCCCGGCGGACATCTTGGCCACCTTGGCCGACACGACCTCAACCCCCTATACAGAATCCCATCAAGTCAGAAGAATACATTATTTACATCACAAGGAAGAAGGATAAGTGCGCTACCTCGGGAAAGGAAGGGGGAGCTCGCTGAGAGCCAACGACGACGCATTCCGGGTCGGCAGCAACCGCTGCCTCGGGGATAGCACGCTTTAACCTCTTAAAGCGCCTAAGAGGCTGCGACTCAGGAGACTTCGAAGCCTCCTCGCTCACTTCAGGGATAGCCTCGACATCCTTCAAAATCGGGAGGAGGCTCGACCTCCTTCAAAGCAGAGGAGGGAGCTCGACACCGGCTCGACTCCTTCCTCTTTTCCTCTTATCCACAGTCAAGTTCATTGCAAATAAATCTGAAGTCAAGCATGTACACACAAATAATCATGCAACAAAGGACGAGAAGAAGGAGGGCCTCACCTTCACCGACTCCACCTCGGTGGCGGGATCATAAGGGCTAAGCCCGCACCGCAAGCTCGGTCTCGGTAAAGGCCTCGTCCACGAGACCTACTTTGTCGGCGCCTCCTCCGGGCCCCATCAATCTCATCAACCACCACATCGGCGATCTTCTCCGATCGCCATGTAAACTCAAGAGATCCATCAAACCGCGAAAAAAAAAACTACTTCGCGATTCGAGATCTTCGACTTTATCTTCGCTTTGAATTCTGACGGGGTGATAAATAATACCACCGAACCACCCTTCGATTGCAAAAAGCGGAGAACAAGCCCCAGTAAAGGAAAATTATGCCGATAGGCATAGACACCTAGGCCCACCAAATGCCGAAAGAATTTGGCGTAAGTTGGGCAAGTGATATCCGAACATCTGTTGAAGTTCGACATATACGAGGATAGGGAATACGAAGACCAGCCCGAGGTGTCTTCGTACGATGATCAAACCCTTCGGAGGCACAAGCCCTATGCTCGGGATGGGGGCAACATAAATTATATCGAAATACGGTGTGGGAGACAATCTCCTATATATCGGAGGTTGTTAAAATGGAAGAAAAGAAGACACTTTACCGAAATCCCGAAAGGGAGACATAAAATCGCCGCGAATCCGACGCGGACGCACACGATTACTGATCTGAGCTCGGAAGATTTAGAAGAAGAGAAGCCATAACTTACTTTTGGTTTTGAAGATGATGGTGATGAACTCCGAGACAACAATGGCGATGGTTATCGTTTTGAAGTTTTGAAAGTCGAAATTTTGAAATAGCAAAAGTGATATGAGAAATGGCGTATTAAGGAAGATATTCCCCATTATCGCTTTATCGGGAATCGACGTTGCCGCGTTAAATGCGTATCGTATCCTGTACTCAACGACGGCGAGAAAAATCCCGTGTTGGCCTCAAACGCGCCTCGACAGGTGAAGTCAGCCAGGAGACCTCGGCATAACGCCTCGATAGGTGAAGTCAGCCAGGAGACCTCGGCATAACGCCTCGGCAATTGAAGTCGGCCGGAGACCCGGCTAACGCCTCGCCGGTGAAGTCGGCCGAGAGACCTCGGCATAGCGCTTGACGGTGAAGTCGGCCGAGACCTCGGCATAACGCCTCGGCGGTGAAGTCGGCCGGGAGACCTCGACGCGCCCGCCCGGTGAAGTCGGCCGGAGACCTCGACTTAATGCCTCGCCGGTGAAGTCGGCCGGAGACCTCGACCGCGCCTCGTCGGTGAAGCCAAGCGAAGACCTCGACTTAACACCGGCAAGAGATAGCACAGTGCACAACCTCGGCGGATGCCTCGCAAACGCGGCATATGACTTGAAACATTGACACATACCAAGTCGGATCGATCACGCCCGCCTCGGCATAAACAACCCAAAACCGTCGACCTCGCCTGCGTCTTTTGGGGGTTGTGATAGGATATATTATTGCCGAGCCCAAGCATCGGGCCCAATCTGAGTAAAAATGACATCAAGCTCGGCTGGACAAGTTCGCCCAAGAAGACCCACGAAACCGGTGGGAGCGAGAAGGCTCGGCCATATCTAAAGGAATCTAATTCGAGAAGGGATAGGATTAAGATCTATCCAAGATCTCGAATCTATTTAGAAGACCTCGGATTTAAGATCTAGGTCTAAATAATTGTGTATAAATAGAGGCTAGATTAGGCGAAATAGATTCATTCACACTCTTTGTAATCGCTTCTTACACATTCGATACGAATACTCTCTCTCTCCCGTGGGCGTAGATCTTATTCATAGATCGAACCACGTAAATCCTTAGTGTTCTTAGCATTTATTTCCTCACGAAATTAAGATCGATCGATCGTCATGTGTCGTTTGCAAGCTATTGTAAAGAAATATAAGTTTTACCAAGTACGCAAAGAAGATAATGATTGAAGGTTTTATATGAATTTTAAAAATGGGGGTCTATATTCATTATTTTGCCTAGGACCTATAAAATATCAGGAACGGGGCTGATTGGGCTCAGCCCAATACGAGTATTAAGGCCCAATACTACATACCCCCAACTAACTCTTTGAAGCGGGAGATAGCTTCAAGGCATATCAACATGATGTTTAGGTGTGAACAAAGTTTCACGTAAAATATACACGAGAATCTATTAAGATGATTCGTCTTTTCATTGTCGGATTCTTGATATCGAGTCAAAAATTACAAAAAAAAAAAATTCAAAGTTCGATTTTTTTAGAATATGATTTCTGGCCCGAACATTTGTTTCTTTAAAAAAAAAGAATTAGAAAAATACCAATGTTATGGTATATTGAAGTTATAGCCTCGAATGGAAGTGAAATTTGGATCTTAATTAATAGAGTTAAATATCACGTATATTAGATCGGAAATCATTTGGTGCTTTTTTCTTTAAAAACTTTTTGTTTCATTCTCAAATTAAACCTGCCATATATAACATTTGCATGTTATGGTGTGCTCAACTGATAATATAAATCATGAAATTAATCCACGTCTGAATTTACAAAATAAGTTAATCATTCGAGAAAATGAGGGAATTAATCCTATTATATTGTTGTGTAATTATGGAGTGGAGAATATAGATTGAGCTAGTCAAATAATTGTGAATCAACGCAACGATCTAGGAATTTGTGTGTAACAGAAAACTTCCCCACCATCTCTATATTAGGACGAATAAAGCTTGACTGATGGTTTGAAAACTGTATTACCAGATCTCAAACAGAAACCATCAAATATACTATACCTTGGAAACTCTCGCATCTATAATTCTATTATACATGCAAACACAAGTAAAAGGAAATAGGTTATTGTTAATTTTCAACAAAGCTTCTGTAATTTCTTACCTACAAAAGGTCCACATATATATACATGAGCCTAGCTCGATCGGAATATTTGCTGAACCCGAAAAGCTAACGTGTAGTTGGAGCGAGCTAGGTCGTATCCATATCAAAAACAAAGATTTTATATAGGAAAGAAATAAAGATGAAATCGTGGTTGTTAATGGCGTTTTTTGGTTTTGGTTGGATGTCACAAGTGGTTAATGGTAATATTGGAGAATGGGATGAGGTGTGGAAGAAGCGAGCCGAGGAGTCTTGGAATCGGACTCTCGAGACGTATGAGCCCATTCCGGAACACGTAGTCAGTCATTTGAATGTGCATGCAAACAAGTAAGTCTTTCTTATATTAATATATACCGTACGTCCATTCCAATCATCTTTTGCGATTTGTTGGTGTAGAGAGTTGTTATTGAGTGATGCAAGAGACATTACATATGCAGGGCAGTGAAGGAAATAGAAGAATTAAATTCAGAAGCAAACAGCACGAGAAGGGAGCTACTAAAGGGTTACACGGGTCCGTGCATGGTGACGAACCCGATCGACCGTTGCTGGCGGTGCCGGCGAAATTGGGCGGAGAAGCGGTTCAGGCTGGCCGACTGCGTGCTAGGATTCGGCTATAAAACCACCGGTGGCAAGAACGGCGCCTTCTACGTGGTGACGGACCCTTCGGACCACGACCTGGTGAACCCTAGGCCGGGAACCCTGCGCCATGCCGTGATTCAGAAGGAGCCGCTGTGGATCATCTTCGAGCGCAACATGCTCATCGTCCTCCAGCAAGAGCTGATCATGCAGGGCGACAAGACCATCGACGGCCGCGGCGTCCGCGTCGACATCGCCTACGGCGCCGGGATCACCATCCAGTTCGTCAGCAACGTAATCATCCACAGCCTCAGGTTCCACAACATCGTCAGCAAGAACGGCGGCATGATTAGGGACTCCGTCGACCACTACGGCTTCCGCACCGTCAGCGACGGCGACGGCATCTCCATCTTCGGCTCGCAGAATATCTGGATCGATCATGTCTCCATGAAGAACTGCTCCGATGGCCTCATTGACGCCATCGAAGGCTCCACCGGCATCAGCATCACCAACAGCCACTTCACCGATCACGACGAGGTACGGTCCTTTTATTTAGCTTTTCAAGTAGTGAAGTCTCATGAAAAATCAATTAATAGGAGTAGAAAATCCTGAAATAAGAAATTAAATTGAAGAAACTACAAAAGATGAGTTTGATTGATTTGTGTTTAATTGGATGTTGGCAGGCGCTGTTATTTGGTGCAAATGACTTAGCGACTTATGATGATAAGATGCAAGTTACGGTAGCTTTCAACCATTTTGGGAAGAGAATGGTGCAGAGAATGCCGAGGTGCCGATTTGGATATTTTCACGTAGTTAACAATGACTACACTCATTGGAAAATGTATGCCATTGGTGGAAGCAGTCACCCCACCATCATTAGCCAGGGCAACAGATTTGTAGCCGATCATCCTTTCGCCAAACAGGTATGTTATCATCGCTGCCGGAGCCATGAATATATTGTAGGGGATTCAATTAATTAGAATTGTAAAAAGTAATTATAATAATTTTAAAATAATAATAATTTTAATAAGGTTTATTGGTGTATAAATACATCAATTTTAGGCTCATTTTGGTTTTTCCCACAAACTTTAAAAATGATCACAAAATACACTAACTTGATCACTTTAGTGATTTTACCACGATTTCAAATTCATGCCAAACTAAATCTGATTAGGTATCTCGAAAATTTAGAGTAGATAAATCGGTCGATGATATAAACGATATTTTAGAGAAATGACATAAAATATTGTCATTCCATCAAAATAAATTGGATTTTTTTAATTTCTAGGGTTCATCGCGTCAACCCTCATTAAAAAATCATGTTTTCTCGTTAGTTTCATCGTCTGGTTCTCGTTGGGATCAAAACAATCGATGTCCTCTCTCTATAGTGTCGTGTATATCATTGAACGTTTTATCTACGATAAATGTTTGAGATGTCAAGTCATATTTAATTTAGTCTAAATTTGAACTCATGTAAAAATCACTAAAGTGATTAAGATAATTTTTAAAGTTCGTGGAAAAAATCAAAATTGGCCCAAAGTTTGTATATTTATACACCAATAACCCTTTTAATAATAGCATAATATTGTTTTGAATTATATGACAATGTTTTAAAAAATATGATCACCTCATCATTGATGAAACTTCCACAACATGAGATATTTTCTTATGCAAGAGAATAAAAAAATTAAATAACGACCAATATATAGTTCGAAGTAGCAATAGCGCAAGAACTACGAATATTTTACAATCAACTCGATCTCGAGATTACCTAATTTTGTTCGTTTTGGAAACATTGTAGGTGACAAAGAGGGAGAAGTCTCCGGAATCAGAATGGATGAAGTGGACATGGGTATCGGAGGGAGATCTATTCTTGAGAGGGGCATATTTTATCGAATCGGGCGACAGAGATTGGACTAAGAAGCATCCGGAGCTGTATGACAAGATTATGGCTGCTCCAGCAAAACATACAGCAGAAATGACTAAATTTGCTGGAGTACTTGGTTGTACGGTAGGAGAGCCATGTTAATTAAACCTATATCATGTGTATTTAGTATTGAGATCGTTAAGAGTAGATTCATTATATAAATGTACGCTTATGATTCTACTACGTTTGGATAGGATATACATGTCTTGGAATTTGTAAATTTCGGCTTTATACTTAGTTATCTATCTAGGAAAATTTGCACATACTTGCATATTGGTGAGCGCGATTTTTTATTTCTTTTTTGAGGAATCAAGAAATAAAAGATTTATTTTAAAAATTTACGTATTATGTACCTTAATAATTTGATTTAAATTAAGAAAAAACTCATCTCCAAGTCTCTAAATTCAAATAATGTCATCTGGATCCTCAACGACAATTTCATTTTATCGGGTGAAAGTCCATCTCAATTTAATTTCATGAAGTATAGGCCATAAAGTCACCAACGTGTCAAAGTTGGAGCTTTGCTACAAAGTATAATTAGTCTATAACAAGTTTCCACATCATTTTTTTTTGTTAATTTAATACAGAAATTTTAAAGGCTGCGTCACGGTGGACTCGAACCCGAGACCTTTGGCCTCGAGCATTAACCACTCTACCACTAGGCCAACACACACACAAGTTTCCACATCATTCTGCATTTATTTAGTCGAAAGTCCACCTCAAACGCAACCGATCCACATAAAGTTTTTTGCCATCGAAGCCATAAAGTAGAATGCAATATAAAATTAATTATTTTTAAATTTTGTCACGTCCATGCCAATACAGTCACTAACATAATAAAGAGTGAGTAATAAATCATAATAAACTTATAGATAGAGGAGAGTTAACGTGAGAATTATTTTTATCGTGAGGATAAAAGAATAAAAAATGATGAATTCAGTATGAAAACTAATGAATCCGTTGGAAAAGTTACTAAATCCAAAAAAAAAAATGAATTTCCACCCCTCATGAAATTCGAACTCTGGGTGAAAATTTTAAATTTGTGAATTCAGTAACTTTATCAGTGATTGCATTAACTTTCATAGAAAATTCATTTTGATCATAACAAATTTCTGTGGTTCTTAATTCTCACGTTAAAATTGCTCTTATTTGAACCTTACTATATATATGTGTGTGTGGGAGGGGATGGTTCCTCTGAGAATGAAAATAAGTGTAGAAAATAGGAATATATATATAAGTCTAGCATATCTTTTATATTTGTGTAGCACAATCAGAATTACTATGTTGCATATGTTAGTTTAGCACATATTTAATCTCTTCGTAGCACATATACTAAATATATTAGTTTAGCACATCTTTCATTGCAACAGAAGCACAAGAAGGGTTCTAGTGTTGCACGAGAATCACAGTAGCACACAAAACATAAAGCAGTAGACAACCGAAATTAAATCTCAACCATTGATCCGAGAATCAAAGGTCTAGATTCATTCTCATTTCCTACCAAATTATCATTTTCACCGATCCATCTCCTATATATATATATATATATATATATATATATATATATATATATAGGATTGGGTTCAAATAAAACACATGCAAAAATAAGAAATGAGAACAAATTTGAACCATTGATTTTTGAAGATGTGTGGTTGTGATTAAATCAAATTAGGGTATAATGGTAATTTAGAATATTACGAAAATAACCGTCCCTTAATTATAGGAATGTGATAACAATCTTGAACCATTAATTAATGGCAAATGGATGATCAAGATGAATTCTTATTTCTTATTTTAAGGGGTTTGTATTATAACCCATCCCTATATATATATATATATATATATATATAAGAAGTGGTTATTGTAAAACTATCATTAACTTATAAATTACGAACTCCTAAAATCATCTTAATTTATCGTAAAAATGTCTAAATTTGTCGTGTAAGTGTCTGAATTCAGAAAAATAAAAATTTGTTCCTCATGAGATTCAAACCCAAATATTTGAATCCATCAAGTAATGTGATGAATTCATCGTAGATCTTCACGAATCAAGGACTAAAAATGATTCCTATTTTATACTTTAAGATTATTTTGTATATGATCTCATTTATATATATATATATATATATATATATGAAACACTGGATTTTTGGCCAAGGCAATAGAGCTTACATTATCACACCAGAGCTTAGATGGAGCAGAAATAGTAATACCAAGTTCTGCACATAAAGAAGCAAGCCAAACGACCTCAGTAGTTGCATTAGCCATACTTCTGTACTCAGATTCTGCACTGCTGCGAGAAACAACTTCTTGCTTCTTGGCAGACCAAGAAATCAGATTAGAACCGAGGAAAATACAATGACCACCAGTTGAACGCCTATCATCAAGGCAGCTAGCCCAATCTGCATCGGAATAGGCTACCAACTGAGAAGAAGAAGATGGACAAAAATTCAAGCTGACCGAGGTTGTGCCTTTTAAGTAACGGAGCAATCTTTTACAAGCAGTCCAGTGCACGGTGGTTGGATTAGCTAGAAACTGACTCAGTTTGTTGACAGTGAAAGCAATGTCAGGTCGTGTCAAAGTCAAATATTGGAGAGCCCCACGTTGCTTACAGAAGCGTGGGATTTTCAAAACGATACCAAGCTCTCGAGATAACTTTGTAGCGAGTCATTGGAGTAGAACACGATTTGCGTTCAACATTTTGTTTTAGCAAGTAACTCATGAATATACTTTTGTCGACATAGAGCAAACGCCTCGTGAATCTTGAACTTCTATTCCCGTAAAATAGCTAATATTGCCCAGATTTTGTGGAGAATTTGTCGTGCAAAGTGTCAATTCGATCCGCACCATCACCGAATCATCCCCGGTGATTAAAATATCATCCACATAGACAAGAATAAGTGTGATAGCGAACCAGATTTACGATAGAACAAAGAGAAGTCCGAGTCGGATCTCTTAAAACCAAGGTTGCAGATTTCACCACGTAATTTGTCATACCATGCCCTTGGTTCTTGTTTCAAACCATATATAGCTTTATTTAGTTTGCAAACATATTCTGGATGCTGTAAGTCTTCAAATCTAGCAGGCTGTGCCATATATATATGATCAGTGAGTTCACCATTTAAAAAGGCATTGTTAACATCGATTTGTTGAATAGCCCATCCTTTTGTAGCAGCTAATGAGAACATTAATCTGATGGTAGAAGGTTTGATGACAGGGCTAAATGTTTCAACAAAATCAACCCCTTCCATTTGTTCAAAACCTCGAGCAACTAGACGAGCTTTCAGTTTATCCAAAGTACAATCTGGATTAAGCTTAACTCGAAATACCCATTTATTGCTGATAACCTTTTGACTGGGATCTGGAGGTATAAGAATCCACGTACCTTTACCAAGAATGGCATCAAATTCCTTAGCCATGGCCTTATACCATCCATCATGTGTTAAGGCTTCATCAAGAGACAATGGTAAAGCTGGAATTTTGTTGAAGAAGGAGGTCGAGTAAGAAGAGCGATTATAAACTTTGGGTTTGCTTATGCCATTTTAGAACGGGTTTGCATAGTGTGAAGATTGGTAGTAAGATGTGGAGGGGAAGAAACATAAGAGGATATGGAAGATGAGGAAGTAGACTGATGAGATGATGATGACATAGATGAAGAAGTAGGAGAAGGTAATAATGAATGAGGAGTAGCAGAAGAGTCAGACGAAGCTGACCTATCATCTGAGGTAGGGTCTTGAGAAGGGTCTGGAGAAAGGTCTTGAGAAGGAAAGATTAAGGGAGGTAGAGTTACAGGTAAGGAAGAGCGAGCGGAAGAAATCGACTCAATAGTCGAAAAGAGAGTGGGATATGGAAACTCACCTTCATTAAAATGTCTTGATCGACAATATATATTCTTCCATCCTTGTTGAGACACTTGTAGCCTTTATGATTGTTGCTGTATCCAAGGAAAATGCATTTCTGAGATATAAACTGAAGCTTGTGAGAGTTATAAGGTTTAAGAAAAGGAAAACATGTACGGCCAAAACATGAAGAAATGAGTAATTAGGCACTGTTGAGCAAGACTTCATGAGGAGATTTCATGGCTAGATTTTTGTAGGTAAGCGGTTTATAAGATAGGTGGCGCTTCAAAGGCGTGCCACCAATACCTAGAAAGCATAGAGGCGACTTAAAGAGTGAGACCCATATCCACGATATGTTGATGTTTACGTTCACCCTACCATTTTGAGTGTGAATGTGAGGACAAGGGTGCTGAAAAATAACTCCTAAACTGTTAAAGAATGGTACTAGTGCTCTATACTCACCACCCCAGCAGATCTGGAAGATACTTGAGCAGTTATTTCAGTCTCAATCGCGAGCTCGTGTTCTTCAGTTGAAGAAGATGTTACATTCTCAGAAGAAATGAGCTCTCTCGGTGGATGAATTCTTCTTAAAAATGTGTGGTTATGCAAATCAACTGAGTGCCACTGGTCATATAATTCCTGATGATGAACTTGAATCGGTTGGGTTCCGTAGTACCGGTCCCCAGATAGTATGTAGTACTCAATCTAGACCACACATTTTGTACACGTGGACGCACCAAAATTTGACACGTGGTAACCCATTTTTCGCCGGGGCAAATGGGAAGGCACCAATGATCATTGGGTGCCGTCCGGCTGGTAGGGAGTCCGCGTTGGGGTCTCCGCGAGCCGAGTTTGGCGAGAGGCACCATAAAACAGATAATGCATAGAGAATAACATAACAATGCATAGAGAATAACATAACAATGCATTCAAAATAACATAACAATGCATCGCACACAACCCGATGTTGGGTGCGGCGTTGTGTCTTGGCCGACGCTAGGTAGGAATGACGGGTGCACGCCGACGCCGGGTAGGGATTTGGATGGGGCCCGGTAGGGGCGGGCGGGCGCTTGCATCGGCGCTAGGTTTGGGAAGAGCCACAACAAAACATAAATAATACATATGAAATAACATGTCCTGCATTTAAAACAATTAAATAATGCATTTAAAACAATATAACATTGCATCGCACCCAACCGTTGGAGTGCGTGCGGCGGGCGTTGGTGGCGCTGGTTGTGCGCGTGGCGGCTGGTGCCTGTGTGCTGGCGCTGGATCTTGTATGAGCAATGCTTTGGGCGCATTCTGACATGCATTAAAATTGAAACTCGTATGCATGTTTGTGTTCAAGTGAATGTATTTTTGTGTTCATTTGAATGCATTATTCAGTTCAACTATATGCATGGTTTATTTTCGAAATCACATAACAAATCAAATTACTAATCTACCCTTAATGAAGCGAAAATTAGCGAAATTAAGCTTAAAAAATCCGAAAAAATCTGAACCATAGGATCTATTAGATGAGTGGATGAGATTGAGTACTACATACTATCTGGGGCTTGGGTACTATTTGATCCCTTCTCTATATATATATGTGTGTGTGTGTGTGTGTATGTATGTATGTGTGTGTGTGTACAAGATCTAGTAGTAACCAATATTTTGATAGTATATAATACTCAATCTTAACCATTGATAGTGAAAATTTGGATGATTTAGATGCATTTCACGTGGATCCCGTTTTCCTTTTTTTTCCAATCTGATAGGTTTATATCGTAAAAGTGCATGACCCGTGAGTTTAATTTATGCGTATTTGTGTTCAACATTATATATTTATTTTGAATATTATGTATTTTTTGTGGTTAATATTTTAAAAAATATATGGATATACTCTGACTGCATGATGAAATCCTATTAAAATAGAAAGAGTCAAGTTCCAAAAAATTGTAATATTTTAATTTACGATAGCATTGTTGTGTTTAATATTATGCATTTTTAATATATTTTTTCACTCATGCATGGGAATTCACTACCAATAACTTTTGTCAGCATTGGATAAACCATGTTTCTATGCAACCGCCTGTAAACAAGGCAAGATAGGGTAAACCATAATTCAAAAATCAAGTGTTAAAGACTCAAACCTGTAAAGGTGTTAGTGAGATTCAAATATGTGACATTTGACCTCAAGATACATACTTTACCACAAGGTTGTCTCAATAGGACACATTATGCATTTTTCTATTTGACAATATGCATTTTTTGTGTAAAGATGAGTTCTAAATTATTTTTATTTTTTTGAATTTACCTTATCATAAGTGTTCAATAGTATGTACTTTTTGTGATTAAATTTATGCTTAAAAGATACTTTTATACTTCTTATCATTAAAAAATCATTTAAAACTTCAAAAAAAAAATGCAAAAACATCAACAATTTAACAACCAAGATCAACGTATGAGATTGAGTACTACATACGACATAAGGTTTGATACTATATATATATATATATGTGTGTGTGTGTGTGTGTGTGTACATGTGTGTATGTATGTATGTATGTATGTATGTATGTATGTATGTATGTATGTATGTATGAGAGTGGTTATTGTAAAAACCATCATTAACGTATAAACTACGAACTTATGAAATCGTATGAATATAGCAGTGAAATTGTCGGAATTCGCTTGAAAGTGTCTGAATTCAAAAAATAAAAATTCACCCCTCATGAGATTTGAACACATGTGTTTGTTCATCAAGTAAGGTGATGAATTCACCATAGATCTTCATGAATCAAGAGATGAAAACGGTTCATATTTTATACTTTAAGATTTGTTTGTATATTATCTAATTCCTACACACACACACACATATATATATAGAGAGGTTGATTATTATAAGAACTATATTTTTTTGAGAACTTGAAAACTATGCACATGACGTATAAAATTGATGCACCAAATCTATAAAGTTGTGTATAATGAAAATATTCTAAAATTGTTATGTTGTGAAACAATCTATGCACATGACGTATAAAATTGATGCACAAAATCTATAAAGTTGTGTATGATGAAAATATTCTAAAATTGTTATGTTGTGCAACAATTTTAGAATATTTTTGTTGTACACAATTTTATACATTATGTGCATCAACTTTATACATAATTCTCGAGTTCTAAAAAAACATGTAGTTTTCATTTGATCTAATCGAACTTCAACTAGAACTAAGAACTAATGAGGTCCATTCATTTTTTATAATCTAAAGGTCAAAATCAATTATAAATCTTTTACTACCCCCAGGTTTTAATGGTAACAGTTTAGCCTTATAATCAAGGGATTTTATATATTCGTTTACGGTAATTATTCTCATATGTACAACCACTGTGATTACATGCACAAAAACATGAATTACATGAATATAACAATGAATGAGAATGTGATAGCATGCACAAGAACTAAAATTACATGAACAGTAAAGAATAGAATGTGAAAGATCCAAATAGCAAAAATTTAGGGATTTGATATTTTTTATCATTAAATAATCATGAGTTGTTCGATCTTATTCAATCTAACGGTGGTTATTGGTTCTTAGTTCTTATCTAAGAAGTAGTTCCCTCTATAAATAATATATATATAGATGTTAGTTATAGAAAGAACCACCTCTTAGATAAGAACTAGGAATCAATAACCACCGTTGGATTAAATAAGATCAGACGACTCATAATTATTTAATGATAAAAATAGTCAAATCCCTAAATTTTTGCTATTTGGATATTTCACATTCTATTCTTCGTTGTTCATATAACTCATATTGTTGTTCATGTAATCGTAGTTCTTGTGCATGCTACACATTCCAATTCATTGTTATGTTCATGTAATTCATGTTGTTGTGTATGTAATCGTAGTAATTATGCATATGAGAATAATTACGAAAATCAATATATAAAATCTCTTGATCTTAGGGCTAAACAGTTATCATTAAAATATAAGGATGATAAACTATAGGGAAATCTGATTTTAACCCTCTCCCGAGGATCTATCTTGGATGTTTAATTCACCATACATTGATTATATTCCTAGCATGCACCTATATAATTAATTGTAACACGTTGGTGTTTTCTCGTGTTTACCTACAAATTTATCGGGCAATGATTGGATCAAGACTCACGCTTTGATCTTCTGGACTGTATCCCGATTGTCTAATCTCCAATGTCGAGTGAGGACAATCTATGGAAAGTGCTATGAAAATTCGTCTTTCTTTCTCTTCACAATTTTCAAAATTTTCGAGAATTATGAATAGATTAGCTACTTTGATTTTCTCTCACCTTATATTTATAATGCAACCTTAAATCCCATCATAATAAGATTTCTGCATATCTAATAAATATAATAATATCTCTTAAGATAGAGAGGATAAAAAAAGAGTCCCACTCTCTTATGTGAGGGGGACGAAAATTCTCTTAGCTCCAGGTCTGGATGGGCCAGCCCAGGGATCAAATACAAGGAATAAAGATGGGTCTCAAATAAATTAATTATCTTATTTTCAGTCCAGAACATAAATTAATTCATAAACATTTATTCATGCCACTAGAGACTAAATGTTGACTTACCCCTTTATTTCCGAAGTTGAGTCAGGCTCGCACTTAGACTTAACGAATCCTCGTATTTAAGATATCTTATGTCCATTAATTATTTACGATTCGATCGCTTAAAATAATTAATTACTTTAATTCTTAACTAGTACCACTCAATCTTATTATTGTACTTGAGATAACTCAACCTGCAGGGTTTAGTACAATAAACATTTTGAGCTCCTTAAGGGGACGTCATCATCCTAAACGGATACGGTGACTCGACACAGGTAACTAGCATGACATACAACCACTGCCACCACCCAAGATGTAGAGAATCTTGGGTTATCTCATGTAACCCTCACTCATAACAAGTCAAAGTGATGGTCAGCAACTCATACTCACCTAATACCTTATCGAGGTTTAGATCAACGTAAAGTCACCGAGATCTAGGTTCTTCACGACGGTCAGATAGAAGAACTCATCTCACTGTGATCCATCAATACGTCAGAGACGTACCAACATAGACAAGCAACTAAGTCAAGTCACTTCTTATCTATACCGCAGCTTATACCGACAACTCGTCCTCAAGTTGTCTCAGTTGTGATTCTTTTTATATCTCATTAAGCTTGACCAATCATACAGACTTCTGTGATCTACAATACACTGTATGATCTAACTTATATATGAGATAACGGGACATACATATGCAATCAAGTAAATAATTCAGATAGGAGATTGTAATAGTGGTAACATGAATCATTGTATACAAGCTCAACCAAAACTGCTTCCAGTATACAAATCCAACATAAACTGTTTATAATTAATCTTGACCGTTAGATTATAAAAATGAATGGATCGATCACATTAGTTCTTAGTTTTCAAAAAAGTTGGAGTTCTCATTTAATCCACTCCATATATATATATGTACATGGAATGATTATCATGTGGACACTTCTTATAGTGTAAACATGAGGACACATATCAACTTTGATAAATTAATATAGATGTTTCAGATTCAATGCACAAATTATGACTTAGATACACAAATGTATAATTATATATAGAAATATGCATATAATTAATTCAGATGTATTTTAAAAATAACCGTGTGATTTTCAAATACAATGAACATGATTTGTTCTCATTTGTGTATGTTAAGAATTTGTATGTACATGAACCAATTCATATATATATATATATATATATAGGAGATGGATCAGGTATGCAATGATAATTTGGTAGGAAATGAGAATGAATCTAGGCTTTTGATTTGTTGGATCAGTGGTTGAGATTTAATTTCGGTTGTGCTATAATTTTATGTTTTGTGTGTTACGCGGATTACTGTGCAGCACTAGAACCTTTCTTGTGCTACGCTGAATGAAAGATGTGCTAAACTAATAAATTTAGCATATGTGCTACGAAAAGATGAAATATGTGCTAAACTAACATGTGCAACATAGTAATTCTGATTGTGCTACACAAATATGAAAGATATGCTAGACTTACATATCTATTCCTATTTCCTACACTTATTGTCATTCTCACAGGAACCATCCCCTATATATATATATATATATATGAGATGGTTAATGTGAGAACCAGAAAATGATGAATTTGGTGTGAAAGTTGATGAATCCGCTTGAAAAGTTACTGAATCCAAAAAAATAAAATTTTCACCCCCTCATGAGATTCGACCCTAGGTGAAAATTCTGAATTTTTGAATTCAGTAAATTTTTCAGCGGATTCATCAACTTTCATAGCGAATTCATTTTATTCACAACGAACTTTCGTAGTTCTTAGTTTCACGTTAAAAATGGTTCTCATTTGAGCCTCACTGTATACATAGACTGTGTTATAATGTAAATATCCTTATTTTATTAGATAATTTAAATCACTATTCCATAGATGTCGATAAAATGGTGATCATGATTGATTTTTATACCGAAAAATGCATTTTTATGCATACAATAATAGTTGGTCTAATATCAACGGAATAAGAAATGTTTTTATTTGATCCACCTTTGTCCATATATGGGAGTGTCACATACCATTTTAATATGGCGCTTAAAACATTAAAGCATGCACAATATAGATTGTGAATTTCATTTACATGGCAATGAGTCACAACTAATCCCAAATCGACCAAGCGTATATATAGAACCATAAACTCTTAGAATCAACCTCGACCTCTATATATCCTCATCACAACTTTAATACGACATCTCAACAACACAAGAATAAATGCCACAGAAATATCCGTAAACGCAATAAATTAAGAACCATTGGAATCAAACTTGAGAGATCTGTCCTCCAATCTTTCTCTCTCATTCCTTAAGAAATTCCCCTATTAATTAAGTTGACATGCAACGTACAAAAACTAGTTCATTCTTTCTCTCTATTTTTTTTTCTTACTATCCAAGGATATGATCCATAACATTTGAGTGCTATATTCTGAGTTTGCAGCAGCTACGGGTTTAAACCGTAGCCGACAATTCAGAAAGGGAGCATTACTCCCCCCCAATATATATATATATATATATATATAGGTTAAACGGAAGGAAATAAAATGAATTCAAGGTTTATTTTATTTGTTGTTGTTGGTTTGATTTTGCCGGTCCTTAACGCTAATATTGGAGAATGGGATGAGGTATGGCGGAGGCGGGCGGAGGACGCCTGGAACCGTACTCTTCAGGCTTACCATCCCAATCCCCAAAATGTAGTCGATCACTTAAATGTGCACGTCAACAGGTAATTCTTTTTTATTAATTTCTTCATATATTGCTTGCATCTTGCTCCTCCTTGCAATTTCTCATATAGATATATACATTCTCTATCGCCTTTCATACATAAAAGCATATACATATATATAAGAACTATCATTGCCCTAACATATAAATAGGAGAGAGACCAAACAGAAACTAATTATTTTAAAGGAACTGCGAATCTATTTGGATTATTAGTAATATTGTACATAAAAATTAGCAGTATCATAAAATAAGTAATGTTGCACGTATAAAGAAGCAATATATACCATGAAATAAGATTCCTATTTTGAAATGAATTTTGTCCCATGTAATAATTCTATAGTAAAATTATTCAAATATATAAACTCCTCATTTTACCCCAATAATCATTACAAGTTCCTTACTCTCTTTTTTTCTTTCTATGCAATAGTTAGGATAGAAAAAGTAAAACTACCCCACTACCTAGGTGTGAACGGTGGGAGTATTATCCTAAGTTAGTTGATTAATTTTTTACTTTTGCTTTGATGCATTTAACACTAAATAAGAATCACGCAGAGCCCTAAAGGAGATAGAAGAGGTGAAGGGATGAATCTCAAGTCAAATAGCACGAGGAGGCATCTAATGAAGGGGTACAAAGGTCCATGCATGGCGACCAATCCGATCGACCGTTGCTGGCGATGCCAGCCCAATTGGGCCAAGAACCGGTTCAGGCTGGCTGATTGCGTGCTAGGGTTCGGCGGCAGGACAATCGGCGGCAAGGGCGGTCGTATCTACGTGGTGACCGATCCCTCGGACAACGACATACAAAACCCTAGGCCAGGAACCCTGCGCCACGCCGTGATCCAGAAGGAGCCTTTGTGGATCGTGTTCCACCACAGCATGGTGATCCGCCTTGCGCAGGAGCTCATCATGCAGAGCGACAAGACCATCGACGGGCGTGGCGTCAGAGTGGAGATCGGGTACGGCGCCGGGATAACCATACAATTTGTGAGGAATGTGATCATACACGGGGTGAAGATCCATGACATCGTGAAGAAGAAAGGTGGGCTTATTAGGGACTCAGTTGATCATTATGGGTTTCGCACCGAGAGTGATGGCGACGGGATATCCATCTTCGGATCGCAAGATGTTTGGATCGATCATGTCTCTATGACCACCTGCACCGATGGGATGATTGATGCCATCCAAGGCTCCACTGCGATCACCATCTCCAACTGCCACTTCACCGATCACGATAAGGTTTCTATACACTATCCACTATCTACTTTTTCTGCAGATAGGATCCCATCCCATGTCCCATACTTAAAATACTATAATTTTGAATTTAATTTCTTTAATCGCTTCTAATTATCGTCTCTTTTATGTTAAAAATACTCTCACTGATAAGATGGGCTGCTGCAGACACTGCTTTTCGGAGCAGACGACAAGAACACCGACGACGAGAAAATGCAAATCACAGTTGCTTTCAATCATTTCGGGAAAAGATTGGTACAGAGAATGCCGAGGTGCAGATTCGGATACATCCATGTTGTAAACAACGACTACACGCACTGGTTAATGTACGCCATCGGTGGCAGCAGTCATCCCACCGTTATCAGCCAAGGCAACAGATACATTGCTGATCATCCTTTTGCCAAGCAGGTGCTCATGTTCATACTAAAAAAATATAACTAATTTATATCATCTGCTGATATTTCTGTGAAAAATGCAGGTGACCAAAAGGGAGAAGGCTTCGGAATCGGAATGGAAGAAATGGACATGGGTATCGGAGGGAGACCTATTCTTGAGAGACGCATTTTTTGTGACATCGGGAGATCAGGATTGGAGCAAGAAACATCCTGAGGTGTATGACAAGATTGTGTACTTATGTTGCTGAAATGACTAAATTTGCAGGGAGACTAGGTTGCAAGTTAACAAAACCTTGTTAGGAAACCCTACAAAATGCTTCAAATGGAAATTCCTATTGCACTCATTTGCCTCATCACTTCTTCAATTATATATAATCAATTTTATATATGTTCATGATTGACTATACATTTAAGATTACTATATTACAATATATTACACGAATAAAAATTGGAAATTGCGGTTAATCTTTACTAGGCCGGTCGGTTGGAGGCGCGGTTGAAGAACTAGCCAATAGGAAAATTGGTTTAATAATCAATCTGGTTATGATATGGCAACGACTCTTGTTGTAAAAGAAGAATTGATGCAACTATCTATTATAAAGTATAATCTTTTCTTTATATAAAGAAATTTTGTCAATTGCACTTTAAGGCCCAAACACTACAAGAAAATACGCGATCAACGACGGATTTTTCCGTCGTTATAACGAATAAGTCCGTCGGTGATATTAAATAACGACGAAAACAAGTCGTCGGTACAAATTTGTCGCTATTCCGATCAACGACGGACTAGAAGTCCGTCGTTGAATCACCGGCGGATATATACGTCGCCGTTGTGCACGCACGACCGTCGTCGATCAACGACGGATCAGCGACGGACATATCGTCGTTGATCAACGACGGAAATTTATCCGTCGTTAATTAACGACGGATCAACGATGATAAGTCCGTCGTTGATCAACAACGGATAACATTCCGTCGTTGATAAACGATGGATCCGCGACGGACTGTCCGTCGCTGATCAACGTCGGATATTATCCGTCGTTGATCAACGACGAACTGTCCGTCGTTGATATACGACGGATATAATTCCGTCGTTGATCCGCCGGTGATTCCGTCGCTGATCCGTCGTTAATTTTTAAAAAAAATAAAGCATTTTTAACATTAATCGTACCCAGTTATCGACGGTCACCAGTTTTATCCATACCTCAACAAATCTCAACATACATCATTCAATTCAATCCATACATTCATGAAATCTCAATTCAACATTCAATTTAAACATTAAAATATAAATATCACTACAAGAAAAAAGGGCATAGACTACGCATAAAATGCGTAGTCTATGTGCGTTTTGAACCGTAGAGAAAAGTAGTGTACAGAAAGCTAGGCGCACATAGACTACGCTTTTTATGCGTAGTCTATACCGACTATAGACTACGCTTATCGCACATGCATTATGCTTTTTAAGCGTAGTCTATACCGACTATAGACTACACTTAATTTCGCACATACACTACGCTTTTTATGTATAGTCTATACCGACTATAGACTACGCTTAATTTCGCACATACACTACGCTTTTTAAGCGTAGTCTATTCGACTATAGACTACACTTAATTTCTCATACACTACGTGTTTTATGCGTAGTCTATATCGACTATAGACTACACTAATTTTTGCACATACACTACGGTTTTTGGGGAAAAAGCGTAGTCTTAATGCAAATTTACTACGGTTTTTATGCCAAATTTACTACGATTTTTTATAAATTACTACGGTTTTATGCCAAATTTTATATTTTAAATACTACACTTTTTCTATTACATCCGCAGTCAATTTAGCATACGACTACGGTTGACTTTTTAAACCGTAGTCAATATATCTTTTGTACTACGGTTGAAAAATTTCAACCGTATTTAATTTCTTTATTTAAAACTTGTACAATTAATAACGCGCAATCTAATAGCAAATGAGATTAAAATATACTTGCTTTCATTACATTCAAAATCACTATACAAAAAATATGAACTGTTTTCATTAATGCTACAAAATCACTATACAAAATATTGACTATATCACATAACAAAACAATAAGAATGTATCCCACATATCACGGTTCAAAATAATTCAAAGATCAATAGCTACAAACTAAAACATCACAATACTATATGTGAAGAAGCATGAGATCGCCCATTCAACAAGAACTTCATCAATGTTCTCTCGAGAGATTGGCCCATTCAATGTCCTCTCGAGAGATTGGCTCATTCACTCTTTGAGGTCAAAAATGATTATATTAAAGATTTTTTATCCAATAAGAACATAAATGAAATGTTTATCTTACATGTGAACGTACAGAAATAGAACCACTTTTCATAACTTCTCCAAAGTGAACAGTATCTGTAAGATCCTACGACTCCAAGATGAATGAGATGGTTCTCAAAACTGTTGAAATGCATGAAAGTAATACATATGCAACGTAATACACAGTGATTCTGGAAGATTCCACCATCTTCCTGGATAAATTGATACAGATTTTAAGACAGTGAAACGAAACAACAAAACTATGGTTCAAGTCTTGGTAGTTACTTTGACCTTTGGAAAACTAGAAATTAAGTGTTGTAGGACAGAGAGCATACAGAACTTCATAACCAAAAAAGCATCATATGTAAGAGCATACCTTAGTTGATTAGGCTCTTGAGTGCCAGTTCCTATTGCTCTGAAAATTAAAAAGATAGAGAAGAAAAATATTAGAGGTGAAGCATATTCATGTACAACACAACGCAAATATGTAATGTGTTCCACCAAAAAAGTGGGAATAGATTTAGGAATCAAAGGGACAAAAATAATGCAGTATCAACATTCTAGAAGATTGTTTTAGCCCAATTATGAAAAGGATAGAAGCAGAGAACTCTAATTTATAGATATAGAACACTCGTGTACACATAATTTTCATGTCTAGTGAGGAAATTCTAACTTGTGAAACAAAATTCAGAACACATTACACTATTAAATCCATTCATCAAGACAACAAACTATAATTGAACTCTCCTGAGTGGCATACACTTCAAGGTCCTGCAAAAGTCAACATCATTTTAGGAATCGAGATGTACAGAAATCATAGTAGAAGCACGAAGTAGAAATAAATGAAACAAAAAAATGGGTTAAGGCCTTCCTTTTCAACATGCAGGGCAACATAAAATCAAGTAAATATCAGTTAGGGTAGTTTTTATCTAAGTAACAAGATCTTTCTTGTCCTGAAGCACAAAACGCTATCCTAAAAGTTATACGAAGCCTCTCAGAAAGTTACAATCATCTCATCACAAAGACACATATATAAACAAATCGATCTACTGAATGAAAATCATAAACTTCCCCCAAAAAATTCCTGCTGGTTGCCTTGCTTTCATGAAGGCAATGGAGTCTTACAAATTTACAATAAATAACCTCAAGAGATGAGACACAAATGAAAGTAATAAATAACAGGGGCGGTGGGTGGGTTGCAGTTAGCAGAGAACCATCAAATAGATAACTAAAATTTAATATAACCCTGTCTCATAGTACTTCATGATGCCATGCAATAAAATGCATTGAGCTTCATCATAATTCGCAAGATATAGTATCATAAACTTCCTACAAGTTAAGAGTCTTATGACATTGGCATAGCTACAACTCAAATAAAAGGAAAGGTAAACATAAATTTCCTACATAACAGGCGATACAATGAAGTCTGCCACTGAGGTACTCGGTGAGTTCTTTAGCCCTTGACTTATACTAGGAAAAGAGCAAGATCTAAAGGATAAGGATGGATATGAAACAAGAATTTATAATGCCTGGTTCGTATGCATGCCATCACCAATAGGACTGCAGATGGGACCAACAGTGGTAAAGGGTCTCTCCAACGATGAAGGGTGGCACTGTGTGTCCCTTCTGCGCTTAAAAGAACAATACTCAGTTGAGGAATTCTCAACATCGAGCTTCCTTCGGACACCTCTGACAGCTTGTTGCTCAACCGGCGTTAGAGGAAAAATCTGTTTGCTCACTCTGCAGAGGGAGCTATGATTATCATACACAATTCTCTGATTACTGTTTTTATCACAAACATGTGTGAGCCCAGTTAGCTTACAGCGATACATGTTCCCAAACAAATTTTCATTCTCACATTTCCAGTCACACTTGTGAACTGGATTAGGCCCATCTTGGCCTAGAATACTTGACAAGTAAATAACATTGGAATGAACAGGTACCACAGATTTGCCAAATACCTCCATTGCTTTTGTTTCAGAAAAATGTTAACTCTTCAAATCCCAAACTCCCAACTCTGTACTCTGATGCTCTGCAGACCCAAAAGAAGAGGAGATTTATTAATCCGGAATGGAGAAGCTGAGAAACTAGGCACTACTTCAAAATTAAGTTTGTTTGCCTAAAAATTTATGCAGTGCGGCGAGGAAAGTTTTGTAAACTGCATAAAATTTATGTGAACTCTTTCCCAACTCATCAATCTCCCTCATTTTTTTGTTCAAAAAAGCCCTATGCACAACTGATAAGATACAATAACCGAGACTTCGTTGATGCACAGTATTATTAGGCAGATTCCTTGTGTATGGGATCTCAATCAATCAGAATGAATGGATTACCACCATACTCACCAATAACAAACAACTTTTCACTATCATCTCAAAGCAATACTACAAAATGCTCTCAGCAATTCCAAAATTCAAAAGATAAAAAAAGAAAAATCGAATAATCCACACGAAGAAAGCTGCTGACACCACACAACAGAAGATCCATCAAATTCTGTTATGGCGGTAAACAAAGTTAGAAAATCGAATCAGTGGCGGCGCTGTGCTATAGGCGGCGACAAATCTGGAAAAAAAATGTGAGAGATGGAGAGAAAGATGACAATGCGTGTGTGTGTGCGCGTGTGTGTTGCGTCGCGAAGAAGGAGATGGCACGATGGCAGAGCACCGGCGGTGTTGCTGGATTTGGATGCCACGCGGCGGCGCTTTGCCGGATTCCAACGGCGGCAACAGATCGAGAGAGAGAGAGAGAGAGAGAGATTTGTTCTCTATGCGTACAGTGAGAACGGAGAGGGAAGGGGAATGAGAGTATGCGGAGATAGGGAGGAGATGACGGCAGCAGTGGTCATCACCGACGGAGTTGCGCCGTTGGAAAAGGAGCGGCGGTGGCGGCAGAGTGAAGATGGGAGAGAGATGGATCGGTGGTTAAGAGAGAGAGGCGAAGAGGAAGATGGACGGTGGAAATAGGCTAGAGTTTTTTTAGAATTAATTTGCTAGGTTTTTTATTTATTTATTTATGCATATAGACTACGCTTTTTTGAAAACTGTAGTTTATTGGGTATCAAAAACACGCACATACACTACGCTTTTGTTAGCGTAATATTCTTCGTAAAGACTACGATACTAAGACACCGTAGTCTATATTTCAACAATTTTCGCACATAGACTACGGTTTTTACGAAAAACAGTAGTTTATACCTATGGACTACGATTTTTCAGAAAAAATGTAGTCCATGAGGTGTAGAGAAAAGGTAAAATTGTAGTAGTGTATAACTAAATTAATCAGATCGTATAATCCATTCAATCCATACGAAAATAAATAAAAAAAAGTGCCACCGGTCAGTATGAAATAAACAATACAAGATGATCGATAGGGAGGAGGTGGTGGTGGTGGTGGTGCAAGCCAATTGTGTGCTAGAAGTTGGTCCAATATGTTCTACCGAGCTTCTAAGCGTGCCATCAACGCCTCATGCTCTTCCTCTTTCGTCGTTCCATACAGATTCGTGCCTATAAGATTCTCCCGCAAACCGCTTCTCCATATCTATAAAGCACCGGTCATATCTCGAGACACGAATCGAGATGTGGCGATTGAAGACTCGCTTCTCAAATTCTTTGCGAGTGCACCAACACCGAACATCCGTTTTTCTTGGAGAGCCCACCCACGGCATCCATATAGATTCGCTCATGTCCAAATGGCGCACACTCAACCTTCTACGGTGGCTTCATTTGGGTGATTAGCTCGCCTTTCATCTACATTTATAACGTCATGACTTATCATTGATGTAATTCACATATAAAGTATGTGAATTGCAATTAAACTAACACATACCCCAATAGATCTGGATGTCTCGTCAGTATAAGAGTCATCCTTGTTGACGTGAAGGATGTTATAAGAATCGTACAGACTGATCGCTATAATTTTACCAAAATAAATTGATAGTAAAACAACAAGTATATATATCGTATCCATGCGGATCGCGACTGAGAACACAACAAGTAATTAACACGTAATCTTGATTATTATTCAGCAACAAAATATCGAGAGATAGAATAATAAAACCAGACTCAAAATATAAATAGGAATAAAATCAGATTAGGCTAACCTAACTAGATTCACACAATTAATCTATTAATCTGTTTACCAATTTAATCCGCATTCATATGAAGGATCACTAATGTAACTATAGTTTCCGTCAGGGCAACCTATAGTAGTAGGTTAGCCTAAACTCTATCTCTGTCGGGTCTCAAGAGAAGTAAGCTAATTACCAAAAGCACACAAAGATTTAACCTCCTATAGTTCACCTATCTCCGTCAGGTCTCAAGGCAAAAACTGTATTATGAATTCAAGAAATCGATTATGCAATTAATTCCGCCAAGACATCAATCACATAACTAGCATGCATTAATATTGATCAGATACCAACACATGAGAATTAAAGCCAAGAATTATAAATCATGAATGAGACGGCAAAACAGTATCAACAGATCAATCATATAAATCTAGTCAGACATACAAACCCTAGGATCAATACGGAATTTAGCTACGCATAATTAAAATACAAAACAATAAATAAATAAATAAATAAATAAAGCATAAATTAAGATAGATAGATAGATAAAACCGCAGGAATCCAAGATGAACGATGTAGCACTTGAATCCGGAAGAAAATCTGAATATTGAAATCTGAATAAACTCGAATACGAAAACTGAATGACAATAAAACTAAAGTCAAAAGCTAAATAATCTAATCTGGAAAACAAATGTGTAAAAGAAATTGAAAGGGAAAAGTGTGTTTTGTTCTAAAGAAAAGCTCTCGTAAAAATATATGAAGTAAAGTGTGCGCCTGTGATGTGTCCTGGAAAGTGCGTATATACGCAACCCTAGGAGTCATGCCTTGCGAGACGCTATCGCGAGCAATGGTTGCGAGCGTAAGTCGTGAGAGAATCTCCGTGCGCGCGTCCGTCTGAGCTCGCGAGTTTCGGTCGCGATAGAAGGTCGCTATATCAGGTCGCGAAGTCATCATCCGTATTGCCTCGCGATCTTTCATCGCGAGCCTTGGTCACGATACCGGTCGCGAGCTATTCAATTCAGTAGCGCCCGTATGTTATCACGATAGTTGATCGCGACCTTTGGTCGTGAGGCAAGGTCGCGACTTCAGTTTATTGCTTTCTCGACTCACACGACGCGAGGAAGGCTCATGAGCTTTAACCACTATTCTTAAATGTGTGCTCGTGTGTTCTCCATTTTAGATCAAAACCGTGTTAAAATAACACAAAATACACACGGCATTATATCTTTCAAGAAAAGTGAAATATATCAAAAAGGCAACTCAAACACTCATTTATCAATTAGAAATAAGACAAATATAACATTATAAAACAGGTAAAAATGAGTCTTATCAACTCCCCCAAACTTACCCTTTTGTTTGTCCTCAAACAAATCAGAACAAGAGAGAGACGACCAAAGGCATGCCAAGAGTCGAACGACCAAAGCAATAAACCTCAGAGCTATGAGCAATAAAAGATTCAATCAAATGAATCAAATCACAACATCTTTCGTTAAACTCCACACATCATAATAATCATAAGCACAAGCCTTCTTAAACTTGAATCCTCACAACATGGATATATATAAGAAATCTCAAACACTCAAGTGTATCAAGGAGGATGTGTATACTCTCAAAATTTAAAAACACATGGAATCTACCATAAGCTTGCAAATCGTCTAATTCTCTATTGCTCAAATATGTGCTCAAGAACTAAGATAAAAAAGGTCTTATAAGAGGTTATAATATAGGCTCTTTGGTAAGGTAGGATATATTTAGGCTAAGTGACTCATAATCCCATAATGAAAAACATCATAAGCATCACAAGACATAATTCCCAAACTTTCACAGTTCATTTCAATTCTCCATACCAAGAAATCATTTTTCTTTTAAGAACTTCACACTTTTCATATAAGTGATATAATCATCTCAAAGCACTAACTACTTACCCATTTATGTTCTTTTCACACACTTGTGTCATTTTTTTTTTGTTTTAAAAAAACTTATATGGGTAAGCAACTATTTTTTAATAATCACTTTCATCATTTATTTCTTTTCTTTCCTTTCTTTTTTTCAACCTCAATTCAAGTAGCTAAATATCACTAACTACATAACCCAACCCACGACTATATGAAAGAATAAGGTAGGCTCAAACGGCTCATCAAAGGATAATAAAATAAAAGGTTAGTGTTTCGATAGTGTATAAAGCTAAGAAAAGAATGCCTAATATCATCTCATAATTTTAAGCACATCAATGCAACCTCGAAAAGAACCGAGCAAGTTCTAGAGAAACACATGCTATTTCAAACTATTCACACGTAAAGAAACAATCGAAAAGATATGACAGTAAAAAGCTCAAGTCTCACAGATTTCAAAAGTGTGATCAAGTTCTCAAAGGCTCAATACTCACAATAATCATAACATGCTTTGTCTCACAAAATCAGTTGCAATCAAATTTTCTAATAAAAACAATTCTCATCATTGGCTGCTCGTCATTCAACTCAACCCAAAACAGACACAAAACCCAAACACGACAAATAAACCAAAAACAAACACAAAGAAAACAGAACAAAAACGAAAAACAAACCAAAACAAAGAAAAACATTGGGTTACCTCCCAACAAGTGCTAAATTTAAATGTCTTTAGCTAGATCAATACTAACCTCGATCAATCTGGCGTTTTGGCAGCAGACTTCTTCCCAAATCTATGCTTGCCTCCATATTTTGCATTGACCGCAGACCACCACTGAGTGTGGAAGTGGCCTCCCCCAAACTTGAACAAATCACTCGGAGTTCCATGTCGAGTCCATCTCTTCTTTGTAGTAGCCTTGTCGACTGGTCGGTTGACATCCAAGCTCGAGATTTGGCTAGCTATAACAGTGGTGATTGAATGACACTCTTCATGCTCTGAACTATCGTGTTGCTTGATGACGTCATATATTAAGATTTTCAGCTCCTCATCATTGACACGAAATGTGAGATCACCTTCCTGCACATCAATTAAAGCACGACCAGTGGCTAGAAAAGGCCGACCCAAGATTAGTGGTTGATTTTTAAATTCAGGAATGTCTAAAATAAAAAAATCAGCAGGAAAGACAAAATCCAGAATTCTTACGAACACATCTTTAATCATCCCCTTAGGGTGTGCAACTGACCTGTCAGCCATCATTAATGAAATCGAGGTTTTCTTCATTTTGCCCACCCAAGCGGTTGAACATGATAAAGGCATCAGATTGATGCTCGCTCCCAAATCGCACAACACATTGGGAAATGTATGCTCGGCAATCTCGCACTCCAACGTGAAGCTTCCTGGATCTTTCGCTTGGTGGTAACTTCTCTCGCAAGACGGCACCGCATTTTCGTAGAGGTCGATCTTGTCAAATTTTCCCAACTTCTTCTTGCTCGCCAACGCATCTTTGAAAATTTAATGTATCCGCATGTTTCGAGCACGCCAAAGAGGTATGGTGATGTTAACTTTCTGAAACTTCTCTTTGAATCGGGCGAACTCCTCATCATATTTCGCCTTCCGACGCGCCGAGGAAATGGAGCATTAGCCTCGGGGCGCGGACGGATCGGCCTCTCTCGCGAGGTCGAGTCACGAGACTCCTCGCGAGATCTCTCCGTGTCGTCGCAGTTTACCTCGCGATCGCCTCGCGAGTCAAGGTCGCGAGGTGTGGTTCAGTGTCAGACGCGTCTGTCCTCGTGGGATTCCTTCGCGACTCTTCCTCGCGATGTTGGGTCGCGAGGTCTTCTTCTGTATCCAGCCCGCTTTTCCTCACGAGGCAACCTCGCGACTGGCTGTCGCGACTATTTCTCGCGAGGCGTGAACCTGACATATTATCGTTGCCATCTCTTTGCTCATCCAACTCTTTACCTTCATGCTCTAGATGATTAGTGTACGATGCTCCGCTCCTCAAATATATAGCATTGCATTGATTTGGAGGAGTATGATTTTTCGGATTTTGCTCGGTATTACTTGGGAATTGTCCTTGTCTATGCAACCCAGCTCTCTCATTGGCCATCTGCCCCACTTGGTTTTCCAACATCTTCAATTGTTTTCCAAAGGCTATCACCGTATTGTTGATGGCGTTGACTATGCTCTCTAGAGCGTTCATCCTATTCCCAAGTCTGGATCTCGAATATTTTGTTGAGCCACAATTTGTTGGTGACTCACCGCTATTTGTTGATTGCTCGACCAACACTTGTCGCATCATTTCTTCAAGGCTCGGCTTTAGGTTCCATAATCATCCCATTATTCACAAAGAAACCATGTGGTGGTTGATGAGCATTCTGCATCGCATAGGAAAAATTGGGATGATTCCTATTGTTGGGACGATAGGCGGGTTCCCACTTTGATTCCCTTGAAAGTTGTTCCTTCGTTCACAAATTGAACCTCCTCGATATTCTGCGCCATGGCCACAGCCATCCGCCATTTTCTCGGCCGCACTCTTCCGCAGAGTTGTGAACTTCTAACAAGTCATCATACTTATCATCCAACTCGCAGCAGCCCACTCTTCCGATCGGCCGTCCTCCATCGCCACCGATAACCGCTGATGCCATCTCCTCAATTATTCTCAACGCTCATCTATTCCTCTATCGAGAAGACATCCTCCCACCGACGATCAACAATGCTCCGGTGTTAGTATTGAGTCCATCTGAAATTGGGTTACTTGTCGCTCGGTGAAAACCCATGTCAGGACACTATGAGCAGAGGTTTCAATCGCCCTGTGCTTAAAATAACGACTCATCTTCCATTTGTGAAAATGGGAGATCTCGCAATGATATTTTGTGCCTTAGCGGTGGAAAGTATTTGGACAGAATTTCGCACATTGCTCCCATGTAGTGATTCTCGATTTGTCAGACTTCAACCACTCTTTCGCACTCGACCAGAGCGAAAATACAAACATCCGCATCCGGATGGCATCAGCTGGCACTCCATTCTGCTTGATAGTATCACATATATCAAGGAATGCCTCTAAATGTGCGTTGGGGTCTTCATCACCCTCCCCAAACCGCTCGCTTGTATCATGCCGACGAGGCGTGCTTTAACTCAAAATTATTCGCGTTGACGTTCAGTTTCATCCTCCACCTTGAACCGATTCGTCGGTGCTTCGTATACGTGGTTAAGCAAAGATAGGTTGTGCTCGCCCACCCATCCGCCCATTCGATTATTCAACGCCAATTGGCGCTGCATTGTCGCTAGCATCTCTCCATCTCGCCATCCGATCACGGCCATGAGGTTCTTCTCTATCATTGCTTGTTGTCTTCTTTCTTGACTCTCTCTCTTATGGGATCTTTCAACCTCAAGATCCAAAGGAATAATTTCTTTCATTTGGGATCTTGTAATCATGCACTGCACAGAGAGATAAAAATCAGATCAGATCCAAGAAGCAACAAAAAATAATTTATTTCCTATATATATATTTTGTAATAAGCCTGAATTAATAACTACAATCAAGAAAATTATCACTATGTAATCTAAACAGTCCCCGGCAATGGCGCCAAAATTTGATCGCTATAATTTTACCAAAATAAATTGATAGTAAAACAGCAAGTATATATATCGTATCCACAGGGACTGCGACTCGAGAACACAGCAAGTAATTAACACGGAATCTTGATTATTATTCAGGCAACAAAATATCAAGAGAGATAGAATAATAAAACTAGATTCAAAATATAAATAGGAATAAAATCAGATATGAAAGACTAACCCTAGGGATGTACTTAACCTAACCAGATTCACACAATTAACCTATTAATCTGTTTACCAATTTAATCCGCATTCATATGAAGGATCACTAATGTAACTATAGTTTCCGTCAGGACTGTTTGGTGTCATTTTGTGCTTATTCTTGGTATTGTTTTGCATGTTGTCTTCATTAGTTTATCCCATTTATGCCGTTAGTTCGTTTATTATTTATCGCTTCGGACTTACTTGGTTCGTTTCAATGTTTTACAAAAATCGGCATTAAATAGGATGAAATGAATCTACCAAGGATCAAGTATAATGAAGAGCATCGCGATAGGAGTTCATAAGCGAAAGCGGATCCTAATTCGGAGTTCGGACCAAGGAGAACGAGACGAATTGTTGAAGTCGCGCGACGCCCCGCCGCATGGTGAACATCCGCACACACACGCCCACGCCGCCGCCTCCGCTCACAAGACGCCCGCGACGCTGAACGCCGGCTCACTCCGAGCTGCGTTCCCATTTCCCTCGTGGCGCCGGAGTGAACGCCGCCGCCGCACCTTCGCGATTAATCATGAAATTAAAGTTCAACACCACTGCATAGAATTGATTATTAAAGCCGGAAAACAAGAACGAAGCAAGCAACCAACAATTCCACAAAAATATAGAATCAACGCGAAACGAATCGAACAAGATCAATGGAACAAATAACGATTAAATTACTTCCAATCCGAATCAAATATCACGCAGGGATAGTACCAAGAATTCGTAAATCACAGTTAAAGTAAATGAATACCGATTACAGAACGTGAATCAAAGTCTGAATTGAAGAAAATTGAAGAACAGGTTCCAGCGGCGCGTTCGAGAGAAAAACCAGAAAAAAATACGTAAAATCGGAACCAGGAAATAACCTAAAAACGATATATATATAGGCATTGAGCCGGTTGAAACGAGCGCCCGTTCGAGGAGAAGCGCTTGCGGGAGGCGGCGAGCGCGCGAGGCGGCGGGTGAGTGCACGGAAGGTGAGCCGCGTTCACTCAACGCGAGGTAATTGGGAACGCGCCGGAGTGAACCGCGGCGCGCATGGGATGGCGGGCGGGCGGGCGGGCGGCGGAGTGAGGCGCGGATGAGCCGGCGTTCACCCGCGCGACGAGGAAATTGGGAACGACGCCGGAGTGAGCCGGCGTTCAGCACGCGGGCGGCGGACGGAGGCGCCGGCGCTGCGGCGTGTGTGCGCGCGGATGTTCGGCCATGCGCGGGGCGTGCGCGCGACTTCAACAATTCGCCTCGCTCTCCTTGGTCCGAACTCGAATTAGGATCCTTTCGCTTATGAACCCTATCGCGATGCTCTTCATTATACTTGATCCTTGGTAGATTCATTTCATCCTATTTAATGCCGATTTTCTGTAAAACATTGAAACGAACCAAGTAAGTCCGAAACGATAAATAATAAACGAACTAACGGCATAAATGGGATAAACTAATGAAGACAAGATGCAAAACAATACCAAGAATAAGCACAAAATGACACCAAACAACTCCCCCACACTTATTCATTTGCTTGTCCTCAAGCAAAGTTTATACAAGCAAGAATAGAAGAATAGCTCATGCAACTTAACTCTTAATCTAATCAATCAAAACTCTTTTTGCAATTCCCCCAGACATGATGAGTACATAATCAAGGTTAATGTGAAACAAATCTAAGATTGTGAGAATGTCAAATAAACAAGAAGATTATTTTGCTCGCACCCAACTCCGTTAGGAGGCTTAATTAACTAAAATGGTTACCTTTAGCAACAAGTTTCTTTTGAGAACACAAAGAAAGTATAAACAAATTTTGGAACAATGTTCGAAAGGTGAAGTCTCGATGAATTCGAGTCTCCTATCGTGGTTTTCCATGCCCATTTCTCAATTTACGAGAAAGAGGGGCAGAATCCCATCCTCCATTTATACAATCTCAACAAATTATTGGAGTTTTCATTCTCATTCTTTTCTTTCTTATTCACTCTTTTTATTTTTTATTTTTTTGAAACAAGTATATAGGTAACCAAGTCGTTAACACTCCCCTAACATTAGCCGGACAAATCACATCAATAACCCCGATTTAAGATTTATTCACACAACCTCGCTCATTCACATTGCACTTCAATAACGTAACATCACGATAAAAGAGAACACATCAAGGTTTGACCAATACCACGAGTTGGTGCATAAATTACAATCCTAACTTATTTGCATAGACAAAAACTTGAGTACAAGATGACAAAATAAGCGGATCCATGGTGTCAATCATGCACATACCCCGAGCACAACATATACAACATATCATCAACAACTCTCCCCCCACACATAGATGAGCACTGTCCCCAGAGCTCTAAACATGAACAACAAAATAAGGCCAAAAGAGAACGAGACTTCCCTGATAAAAGCTGAGAGAAAAGGAGGTTGGGCGGACATCGAGTTCCAAGGATAGTCCTGCAGCAAGCACCGTAAAAGATAAGGAAAACAAACAAACCACAAAAGGAAAACAACAAACCACCGAAATAAGGACGAGAGCAAAAGAAATACGGAAATATATATACTCTCCAACGGTGAAGCCTCACCGTTGGTCCGATGGTGGTGGTGGTGGAGAGGCGGTGTGGGATAAGGACCAGTGTCCCATCGGCTTGAAGGTCGCCCAAATGTCGCTCATGGGTGTCTAACGCCAGAACATCTCGACGGAAATCCCAAACGCCGCTGTGAAGATTGATCAAGGCGCTGAATCGGCGATTTTGGGCGCCAAGACACCGATATACCTCAAGACGGAACTCTCCGAAACCTCGGGTCAAGATTGGTCAACTCGTGAATTGTCGACCCATCCGCCGATACCTCTCAAAGTTCTCGATTCTGCGAGGAGCTAAAGTCCCCAAATCTGCGTGAAGTGGCTCACTGAATCGCCAAACTGGAATCAAAATGATCCTAAGACCACCGAAAGCGTCGCCGTGGGACTGATGGGAGTAGGGGTAAGCAAGGAGGGTGTGACATTGGGTGCGCTTGTCTTCTTCTAGAGCTCGATCATCGTGGAAATCTTCATCCATTGGGTAGTTGTCCCGACATTAGACCCGGATGGTCGGTTCGCTTGAATGTGATATACTCTTGAACAAGACGCCGTGCTTCATAAGGAAGCAATGTTCCGGTCAAGCAATCAACCGAAATCACCGAAAGTGATGGGAGATGCTCAATAACAAATGGAGCCCAAGCGGTATATCATCTCTAGTCACTCCCACAAAGTATTTGGCAAGTATAAAAGGTATTGGCTCAAGGAGAGTTTGGCCTTACGGTTCACTCATATACTCAAATCGCCGCCATAAGAACGGTCTTTGCATGCATCTTCTTATTATTCACAAGACACCACAAGAAGAAAAGCTCTATAAGACTCACTTTATCGCTTCGCTCTTTCCCTCGTTAGGTTGTATGCTAGAACTTATGAGCGATAACCAAAGCGTGGTCCTGAATAAAGGAACTAGAAGTGCTGCGATGACCAATTGTCAAAACCAGCTTAAAATTTTCCATGTCTCGACCATAGGAAATCGCGGTACATCGGAAAACCACTACTATGAAAACCCAAAACCTCACGCGTAACCTTAGTGTAACGGCAAATCTATTCTCCCCAACCTACGTAACGCAGACTTAAAATCTTCACCGGTCTCGAGTGACACACAAAATTCCCTAAGCAAATGCTTAAAACCATCTTCGGGTTCCCTAGTTGCCAAACTAAGCAGACCCCATACTTTCAAATATCTTTTCACAGTACCATCAACACCCAATGAAGCTAAAATAGACCAATCAAAAGAACGAGGGTGACTTATCCCTTTTGGCTAATAACGGAGAAGAAAATACCTTCTTGGGGCGTAAAGAATCGCGAAAGGGCATTGTAGTTCGCCCGTAGATCTTCGGGTTGTTCACCGATCTCAAGCACCTTCATCGATTCTTTTCGTTTACCAAAGAGGCGAGAGGCTTTTGTGCGTACCATCTACGTCAAGAAATGCTAGGAAGTAACTTGGAAAGGTCGGTGAGCGAGCTGCTTTCGAGAGGAGCTGGCGAGCGAGCGTCTTGAGCAAATCGAAAGGGAGTCAAGGGAGAGTGCGTGCGGCGTGGGTGTGCGAGGCGAGCAAGCGAAGAGTGGAGCGTGGCGCTGGAATGCGCGCCGACCGAGGAGACGGATGGCCGGCGCGACGGAGGAAAGCGCGCGCTGGGAGAGACAGGCGGACGGGCGAACGCTGCTCGCGAACGCCGGTTGAGCGAGTGCGGCTGAACGCGCGAGCGGGCGTTCGTGAGGAACGCCGGTCGAGAGGGCTGGGAACGCGGGCGAGCGGGCATTCGTGAGGAACGTCGGCCGGAACGCCAGGTGGCGCGGCGGAGATCCCGAGACGGCGCGTGGAGGCGGGCGGAGGAGAGCGGGCGCTTCGAACAGCAGCACCGGCTGCTGGGTGGCATGGAGAACGTCGGTGGGGAGAAGGTGAATACGATGGAGGCGGCGCTGAATGAGCGCTGTGGGGCTCGGACGGAGGAGGGGAGCTTGCTGGGGAGAAGGAGACGACGAGGCGCGGCGCTGAGTGAGGAGATCTGAAAGAACCAAAAATAGGGCATAAGCCCTAATATATGGCCGGTTCACTGAGCGCCGGTTCTTCTTTATCTTTCTTTTTTTTTTTTTTAATGTTGATCGCCGGTTGTGTTTGAACGCCGGCTTGGAGGGGCCTCTTCTCAGTGGTTGAGCGCCGGCTTGGTATGAGCTTAAGCTGAAGAAACATTCTGCCCAACTTTTGAACGCCAGTTCACATTGAACGCCGGATGCAAAAAGCTACTGCCCAAATTTTGAACGCTGGTTCATATTGAGCGCCGGTGAGAATGGTTTCAGTATTCCTTCCGAACCGGTTCGATTGAGCGCCACCGTGATTGGTCGTATTCCTTATGAACACCGGTTGATTGAGCGCACCGTGAATGGCTTCAGATTCCTTATGAACGCGGTTCAGATTGAGCCGCCGTGAATGGCTTCTATACTCCTTTTAACATGAGCCCACTTTAAAAGTCTGACACGTATTGAGAAAATCGGGATAACCAAACCGGACAAATCAAAGGGAAAAGAAAAGAAAAGAAAATGAGGAAAACGTGGGTAAACTCCCACGTAGTACTCGCTTAACGTCGTGAGCCCGACATAATCCGGTCAAAGGTATTGGGACCGACAAGCGTAACGCTCTCCACTTCTTCCGACTCCTCACGATCAAAGTACGGTTTGACTCACGACCGCTCATAGTAAATGATCCGTTTGTTTTGGGTCGCAAAGAAACCGCCCATGGGAAAACACCTCCTCAACGAAATAGGGCCACCCACCTGGAGTTGAGCTTCCTGGAAAAGTTTCACCGAGACCAAATAATAAACACCTTCATTCCCGGTCTTAACTCTTTTCGGACTATTCTCCGATCATGAATCCTCTTGACTTTGTCCTTGTAAATGCGGGCGTTCTCATATGCTTCGTCCCGAAGTTCTTCGAGTTCGATGATCCGAGAGAGCTCCCTCCCGCCTCGTGATGTCAAGATTCATGGCCTTAATCGCCCAGAATGCTCTGTGCTCGATCTCAACGGGTAGATGGCACGTTTTTCCATATACAAGCCGATAGGGACTCATCCCCAAAATGCTCTTGAAAGCAGTTCGGTATGCCCAAAGTGCAGCATTCAGCTTCATTGACCAGTCCTTCCGGGATGGTAGAAGGTCCAGGTAATATATGCACTTCCTCGGGAATGAAAAAAAAATGATCGACTTTCATTTGGTATTTTGGCCTAAATTCCTTACCTCCTCGATACTCAATCAACCATACTATCTATCTCTTAGGATTCGACTTGTATCATGGATACTAATAGGACCTGAACCATTATGGCAAGGAAAAGTTTGATTCAAGTCTACGCGTGAGATATCCAGCATCTGATGTTCGTACAGCAGTGTCCACAACCCCTTTACGCGCTCCGTAGCAAGAAATTATATAGCTAAATGATGATGAGCCATATCAGTCAGCCACAAACTTTGTGTTTGTGGAAGTAAATGGAATATATAGAATTGTGATCAATCAAATCATCGCAAAGTCCGATGACAGTTTGGGAAGGGTTTTGATTGATCAAAAAGAGGAATCTACTTCAACCGATATGCCCAAATCCGGGTGTCGCCTGAACTGAATCACCCAAAAACTCGAAATCAAAATACGGTTTGACTCGCTGACCGTTCACAGTAAATGATCCGTTAGTTTTTGGGTCGCGCAGTAAAACCGCTCCATGGGAAAACACCTCCTCAACGAAATAGGGGCCACTCCACCTGGAGTTGAGCTTCCCGGGAAAAAGTTTCAGCCGAGACTGAAATAACAGCACCTTCATTCCCGGTCTTAACTCTTTTCGGACTATTCTCCGATCATGAATCCTCTTGACTTTGTCCTTGTAAATGCGGGCGTTCTCATATGCTTCGTCCCGAAGTTCTTCGAGTTCGGTGATCTGGAGAGCTCTCCCCTTGCCTGCTTCTGTGATGTCAAGATTCATGGCCTTAATCGCCCAGAATGCTCTGTGCTCGATCTCAACGGGTAGATGGCATGCTTTTCCATATACAAGCCGATAGGGACTCATCCCCAAAATGCTCTTGAAAGCAGTTCGGTATGCCCAAAGTGCAGCATTCAGCTTCATTGACCAGTCCTTCCGGGATGGTTGGACCGTCTTCTCAAGCACACCTTGATCTGCTTGTTGCTTGTCTCGACGTCACGAAGTCCTGGATGATATGGCGTGGAAACCTTGTGGGTGATGCCATTCTTCTCCATGAGCTTTTTGAACAACTTATTACAGAAATGTGCTCCCCCATCACTTATGATCGCCTTGGGAACCCAAACCTGCAGAGAATGTTCTCGCACAAACTTCAAGACAACATTAGCATCACTAGTCCTCGTGGGAATTGCTTCACCCACTTGGACACATAATCTCAAAGAAGCAAGATATATTCAAAACCATTAGACTTGGGGAAAGGCCCCATGAAATCAATACCCCAAACGTCAAAAATTTCAACTACCAGGATATTGTTCAAGGGCATCTCATTTCTCCTCCCCACATTCCCAACTCGTTGGCATCTGTCACATGAAAGGTAGAAGGAGTGGGCGTCCTTGAAAAGAGTCGGCCAGAAGAGACCACTCTGAAGACTTGAAAGTCATCTTCGCCCACCAAAATGTCCCCCGCAGTGGGCTTCATGACACAACTTAAGGACTTGACTTTGCTCCTCATCAGGGATGCATCTTCTAACCACCTCGTCCTTCCCGAGTTTGAAAAGGTATGGATCATCCCAAAAGTAATTCCCGTGATATACTAAAAATCTCTTCCTTTCGAAGTTAAATCAGTCTCAAGGAGCCACAAACCAAGTAATTAACAATATCAGCATACCAAGGCGATGAATTGATTTCCAAAGCATGCTCAAAAGGATAAGACTCAACAAGACTCTCTTGTGCAGGTAAAACGAAAGGGGATTCGAGACGAGACAAATGGTCAGCTACACAATTGTCACTACCCTTCCTATCTATGATTTCTAGATCAAATTCTTGCAAAAGAAGGACCCAACGAATTAATCTAGGTTTAGCCCGAGATTTAGTCAATGAAATCTTAAAGCGGCGTGATCACTCGTGAACAATTACCTTAGAACCAATGATATAAGCTCGAAACTTATCCAAAGCAAAGATTACAATAAAAGCTCTTTTTCAAGAGTAGTGTAATTCATTTGAGCGAACTTAAAGTTAAGCTAGCATAATAAATAACACGTAACATTTTATCCACACGTTGACCTAATATAGCTCCCACACCACATTGCTAGCATCACATTATTTCAAAGGGCAACACAATTTGGGGCAACAACAACAAGGAAGTAGTCAATTTCTCCTTAAGTAAATTGAAAGCATGCAAACATTTTTCATCAAACTTGAAAAGAACATCTTGAGCAAGAAGATGACATAAAGGTTGGCTAATCTTAGAAAAGTCTTTAATAAACCTACGGTAAAAACCGCATGTCCTAAAAACCCTAATCCCTTAACATCAACGGTGGAGGTAATTTTCAATTACATCCACCTTAGCCTGTCAACCTCAATCCCATTCCTGACATAATATGTCCCAATACAATCCCACTCTTAACCATAAAGTGACTCTTTTCCCAACTAAGAGTGAGATTGCTCTCCACACAACGCTTTAACACACTATCAATCTTATCTAGCAATCATGAAAGAAGATCCGAAAATCGAAAAGTCATCCATGAATACCTCGAGAAATCTCCAATCATCTCGAGAAGATTGACATCATGCAATCACCGAAAGGTGCGGTGCATTGCATAGGCCAAAAGGCATCCGCCGGTAAGCATATGTCCCAAAGGGACTTAAACGCCGTCTTGCTCGATCCTCTGGAGCAATTGCAACCGATAATAGCCGATAATCCATCAAGAAAGCGAAATATTCATGTCCGGCTAATCTATCAAGCATTTGATCTATAAAGGAGAGGAAAATGGTCCTTTTGTGTCATGCATTCAACTTGCGGTAGTCGATGCACATACGCCACTGTAGTAGCCCTTTAGGTACCATCTCCCTTTCTCGTTCTCCACCACCGTGATACCTCCTTCTTGGGCACCACATGTATCTTGGGCTAACCCACTCACGTCCGAGATAGGGTAGATTAGCCCTCCATCGAGTTTCAAAACCTCCTTCTTCACCACTTCACCGAGGATCGGGTTCGATCGTCTCGGGCATCAATCATTGGTTTAACTCCATCCTCCAGCGTGATGCGATGCATACATGTTGCCGGATCGATCCCTTGATGTCGGCAAGACTCCACCCAAATACCAACTTATTCTTCTTCAGATCGAAAAGCTTCTTCTTCAACACTTGAAAGCTCGGAGGAGATTATTATCGATTTTCATTTCCTCCTCCAGAAAACATACTTCAAGTGTCTCGGCGGTTCCTTCATTTCTAGAGTAGCTTGGGCATACTAGCAACTTCACGTGCCCACTCTTCCTCGTCGGCCGATCCTCGCAAAACTTCCTCGAGGCTATGTTCCCGCAACAACACATTCTCGGCCAAGGGATCAATAGCATCAATGAAAGCACAATCATCAATGGAATTTCTGAAGGAAACATCACATCGTCCCCTAATGAAAAAGACACAGCCCACCAAGCACGGTCATTTTAAAGTGCCACTCTTAACATCAATTAGTGTATTGGTTGTGGCCATGAATGGCCTTCCCAATAATGATGTGTGCTCCTTTCCATCTTCTCTAACCTCACCAATTTCTAACACAACAAAATCAACAAGAACTATCAACCCACCAACCTTAACTAAAATATCCTCAATAATACCCTTCTGGATATCGGCGGACCTATCTCGCTAGTTGTAGACACATGCGAGTGGATTTAAGTTCGCTTAATTCTAATTGTTTAAAATCGAATAAGGCATCAAATTTATCCCTACCCCAAATCAAGCATGCCGTAAGCCTCCTTACCATTACCTAGAGCAATTTTAATGATAAACTACGGGTCCGGAGTTTGGGAGGTAATCGATCTTTGCGGGATGGAATTGGCCGCCTCGGAGACCACGACCTTCTCATATTCTCCAAACTTCCTTTTCTTTGAAGCCGCTCCTTGAAAAATTTGACGTGGTGGCACATTTCGATCACGCCCAAAAGAGGCAAATTGACATTCACCTTGGACAGGAGTTTGTAGAACTCGTTAAACTGCTGATCTTGTTTCTCATTTCTTAGCCGGTGCGGGAAAGGTATCGGAGGAGTGTAAGGCTTTGCTGCCTTATGCAATCGGACCTCAGTATCCTTCTTAGTTTCTTCATTTTGAGATTTCAGCTGCCTCTCGGATTTCTCCCCCACCTCGTTCTCAATCACACGACCACTTCTCAAAACTGTAACTGCCTGAGCCTGGTGGGGTTGGCTAGGGAGCTTCCCCACTGCTTTTTGCTGTAGTACCTCGTTTAGTGAGCTAGCAAGCTGTCCTATTTGCGTCTCCATACGCTTGATTGTGGATTCTAGAACATCAAATCTTTGGTTCGTCACATCCTCAGATGCTAGTCTACGGTGGCGACGGAGGTGCCACGATATAACTGCCGCCGCTGCGGGTATTCTTCCGCCGCGAACTGCTGTTGTGGGGGTTCTTCTTTCTTCTTTGTGGATATTGCCTCTGCTGCTGAAATTGCTGTGGCTGTGGAGGTCTTCTGAAAGGGATGCTCTGATTAGAATTCTGCCCTTGACTCTGATTTCTCCATCCCACGTTAGATTGATTCCTCCACCCCGAGCCAAACTGCCGATTAGACTCAAAGCCGCTGTCGGGGTTGGAATCCTTGCATGGCATAGGCCGTCGCCTCATGAGTTAGCTCCCCATCCGGGGCACGATCAACGTTATGCCGGTTTCATTGCAGATACCACAAGGCTCTAAGAATTCCTCGTCTTTGGGTTGGTTGATCGAGCTTTCTCAATTTCAGCTCTTGTACCTCCTCATCAACTCGGCCACTTGTTTAGTCATGTCGTATGAAGGGTTCACGGCATGAGCCTTGCTCTCCCACTCGACCGGACTTCATTGTGAAGTAGTGACCATGGCTTCAAAATGTCGGCGATATCCATCGCCGCCCCAGAACCGATGTCTCCACCCGCAGCGTTGTCCACCATGTATTGAAACTTTGAGTCAATCCATCATAGAAGAATTGATACAAAATTTCGCCTGCAAGGCATGATGAGGACACTTTGCAACAAGTCCCCGAACTGCTCCCAAGCTTCATGGAATGGCTTGTCACCGTCGATTGAAAGTCGTGATCCGTGACCTCAACTCTTGACTCTTCTTGTTCGGGTAGTATTGTCATGAACTTGTCTACCACGCGTTCGATTCTGCGAGAGAGTTGGCGGGGAGAGCGTAAACCAAGACTTTGCTCTATCTTCGGGGTGTACGGAAACACCGCATCTTGGTGATCTTCATTTAGTCCTCCCAATGGAAGGATCGCAAAACCGAGCAAAACTCTCTTATAAAGCCCAAAGCATCCTCACTAGCAAGCCCATGGAAAGTAGGCATGAGTGAGAAATGATTCGTTTCAACTCGTAATCTCGGGCTGCCGGTCCAAGAACAATTGGGGGCGCGCCCCAATCACCGCCTATAAAAATCACGTGAGCACGTGCATTCTCACCCATCTCTCAACGGGAGTATCTTCAACAATGGTTGATCCGTGATAAACCGCTCGATCGCTCACCACTCTCGAAGTGGTACCAAACTCCTCCGTTCGGAAAGCGACCTTTTGGTTCTTCGAGTGTGGTCCAACGGGGTAGCAAGCGGTCTATTTAGATCATGCGGCGACCTAGCATACAAAACACTCAAACAAGAAAGATCACACGAATCGGAGAATAACAAAATAAAAACAAAAGAAACACGGAAAACAAATCAACACAAACAATACGCTTAAAGTTTTCCCGAACGGCGCCAAAATTGATCGAGCTAAAACACACTCAAATTCACTCGCAATCGCATGCGAGGTAATCGTGGCGTGATAAGTTAACACGAGTCGCCTCTCAAGGAAAACTTAGCAGGCGATTGTTCGTGTCGCACACAGAAAGCGATTAAAACCTAAACATTCTAATGCCAACGGGGGTTTGAACATGCAGGAATTGAAATACGAGAAATAAACAGCGATCCTAGCTGGGGTTGTCAATCTCGAGCTATACTAATAAAGTTAATAAATCTAGACTAGGGGTTGTCAATCCCTAGTTGAACTCTGGCGATAAATCAGCGGTAAATAAAAACATATGCAATCATATTATTCATAGGGTTGTCAATCCCTAATCTAAATCTAATTGCAAATAAGCGAAAGCAGAAATCATGAGCGATATTAATCAACGGAACATGAAAACAATCCATCGTCACTATGGAATTGAATTCAACATAAATCATCAAATAATAATACTCTGAAATTAAATCCAATAGAACTGATGATCCAAGCATAAATTGATGAACTAAACATTCAATGATGAAAAAGAGAATAGGAATTAAAGCTAAGATTTATCTGTATTGAGTCGTTGAAAAGCTTCCTGAAGAATCATGGTGAAGAAGAGCAGCCGCGGCCCCTCTCAAAAATAAGAACTGAAACTGTGAACGGCCCCCTTGTAAAAAGACCTAGCGCGCATATATATATTAAATAGGAGTGAGCGCCGGTTTGTAATGAGCGTGAGCTCAGAAAACATTCTGCCTTCATAGAGAACGCCGGTTGGAGTTGAGCGCACGAGGGAAAATGGAGAACGCGCGCTGGAGATGGGCTGAAGATGAGCGCTCGTTTGGGTTGAGAGGGCGCTGGAGATTGGGCTGGAAATTGGAGTGCTGAGCGCGCCCTTGGATGCGTGGTGGCCACCGGTGGCTACCGAGAAGATGGCGCTGAAGAGTGAAAGCAAGCAGGTGAACCAGCGCTTAAAATTGATGAACGCGCGCTGAGGAAGATGGGCCAGCTGGTGAACCGGCGTTCATATTGAACCGGCGTTCGGAGGCTGGGTTTTGAGGTTGGGCGCGCGTTTGCGCGAGCGCGCGCGCGGGCGCGCGCGACACTGCTTTGCGCAGTGTTTTTGTTTTGGCCCGTTCTCTTTCGTCTAAACTTTGATTTGCGCACGGTTTTCGCCTACGGACTCCTATCGCAACGTACTTTATTTATTATGAAGGAAAAAATCCTTGATTCCTTCTCCATTATTCATGAGAATCATTGAAAATGTTCAGCGTCGGTGCGCGAGCGGGCGCGCGGAGTGCACGTGCGCGACTTTGAAGAAATGATCCGTTCTCCTTCGTCCGAACTCCGAATTGCGATCCGTTTGCGCCTATGAACTCCTATCGAGACGATATTCAATATATTTGATCCTTGGCACATCCAATTCATCCTATTTTAATGCCGTTTTTCTACAAAACATCGAAACAACGAAGTAAGTCCGAATCGATAAATATTAATCGAACCAACGGCATAAATAGGACAAACCATAGAAAATGACATGTAAAACAATACCAAGAATCATCACAAAATCATACCAAACAACTCCCCCACACTTATCCATTTGCTTGTCCTCAAGCAAAGTCTATACTAATAAGAGTCGAAAGATAACTCATGCAACTTTACCCTTATTCTAATCAATCAAACCTTATTGCATTTCCCCCACACTTGGTGTTTATGAATTCAAAGATAATGTAAAATAAATCAAGAACGTCAATTGACTTCCAATAAATAAAAAGGTAATCTCTGCTCAGACCCAACTCTCCGTTAGGGGTGAACTAGGACAACCTATAGTAGTAGGTTAGCCTAAACTCTATCTACGTCGGGTCTCAAGAGAAGTAAGCTAATTACCAAAAGCACACAAAGATTTAACCACCTACAGTTCACATATCTCCGCCAGGTCTCAAGGCAAAAACTGTATTATGAATTCAAGAAATCGATTATGCAATTAATTCCGCCAAGACATCAATCACATAACTAGCATGCATTAATATTGATCAGATACCAACACATGAGAATTAAAGCCAAGAATTATAAATCATGAATGAGACGGCAAAACAGTATCAACAGATCAATCATATAAATCTAGTCAGACATACAAACCCTAGGATCAATACGGAATTTAGCTACGCATAATTAAAATAACAAAACAATAAATAAATAAATAAATAAAGCATAAATTAAGATAGATAGATAAAACCGTAGGAATCCACGATGAACAATGTAGCACTTGAATCCGGAAGAAAATCTAAATATTGAAATCTGAATAAACTCGAATACGAAAACTTAATGACAATAAAACTAAAGTCAAAAGCTAAATAATCTAATCTGGAAAATGAATGTGTAAAAGAAATTGAAAGGGAAAAGTGTGTTCTGTTCTAAAGAAAAGCTCTCGTAAAAATATATGATGTAAAGTGTGCGCCTGTGATGTGTCCTGGAAAGTGCGTATATACGCAACCCTAGGAGTCACGCCTCGCGAGACGCTATCGCGAGCAATGGTTGCGAGCGTAAGTCGCGAGAGAATCTCTGTGCGCGCGTCCGTCTGAGCTCGCGAGTTTCGGTCGCGATAGAAGGTCGCTATATCAGGTCGCAAAGTCATCATCCGTAGTGCCTCGTGATCTTTCATCGCGAGCCTTGGTCGCGATGCCGGGCCGCGAGCTATTCAATTCAGCGTGCGTTCCGTATGTTATCACGATAGTTGATCGCGACCTTTGGTCGTGAGGCAAGGTCGCGAGCTTCAGTTTATTGCTTTCTCGACTCACACAGACGCGAGGAAGGCTCGCGAGCTTTAACCACTATTCTTAAATGTGTGCTCGTGTGTGTTTTCCATTTTTAGATTAAAACCTGTGCTAAAATAACACAAAATACACACGGATCATATCTTTCAAGAAAAGTGAAATATATCAAAAAGGCAACTCAAACACTCATTTATCAATTACAAATAAGACAAATATAACCTTATAAAACAGGTAAAAATGAGGCTTATCATAGACAACTGCTTGGATGAACTCCTTTCTGTGCAGCCTTTTGCAACCAAACAAAAATTGTAATCATACAATCTATATAACATTAGTAATAAAATCATGCATTACATCTATATAAACATTATCAACTCAGCAACATACTGAAGAATCGGCTTCGAGCCTCCCTTGCTTGACACCTTACATTCCTAGTCCCCGGGGCTCGACATGCGACATCGTCGAGCAACCTCCGACTTCCCCTTCACGGCCTCAGTGTCCCAATAAGCAAGCCAAGTAGGCCATTCATCCTCGTGGATGCAAGGAGGTCTCGCCCTACTCTTGTCATACCTTGTGGCCTTGATGCCACAAACAAAGTCTATGTAGCGCCGTGCGGTAATAGGCTGCCAAAGGTCATATATGACCTCATCAGGATAACCTCGTCCCAGCGAAGCGTTTGCATTTCAAGTAAAAGCAAATTTCAATTCAATAACAAATTATGACTATATGTTTATTGATAATTAATAATCGAATGAGCATCAATTAGCAAACAAAAAAACTACCAATATAATTATAGATCCTATATGAATATACAATCACCAGAAATATTAGAACATTGATTAACAATCACAAAAAAGGTGTTTAAGATTGTAAACAAGCTTATAAACATTTTTTCTTACCTTGAACTCGTTGAAATAATCGTCCTTCCTCGATCGTGGCGTCGGTCTCCGGCTAAACCGCAGGATTCACGACCGCTTGAATATATGAGTGCAGGCACCAGGAACCACATTCTATGGGACTAAGTTCATACATAAAACATAAATATCATTAGTTCAACAAAATAAAAATACATATTGTAATTGAAAGTATAACAAATACCCCATATCATCGATCGAAAGCGTGGTCCGTCCTATCCTCACCGAGATGTAACCCGACCCGAGGTTGCGGTGAACTGAACCTCCATTGCATCGAGGATATCCTCCTCCTCCGATCGGATGCGCTCAATAGAGGCATTGATGCCTCCTCCGATCCCGATGAAAAGCGATGAGGACCCACGTCCTCAGCAGATCGGGATCCACGCCTCTAGGCATCTAGCAAAATAGATCAATTGAATAAGAAAACAATTCATATGTCATATGAAAACATACTATCCAAATATTTTTCTATCAAATTGATTAATAAAACCTTATATTAATCACTATAAATCGCCATAGCCATCATCATTGTTATCTTCCTCACTCGTCAAGTCACGTATCTTAAATCTTCTTCACTATTGTTTTCATCTATGTCTATCAAGCCACCACCATGATGTATTATTGTGTCATCATCACCTATATCTGGATTAGTTGAGATGATTAAGTCATCTTCACGATATGGTTGGTCTGATGGTATTTCAGATGTTAATGTTTGAAATGGGACTTACATTTTGATCGTGATTTTATCTTACAAACTTCCCACCAATCCTTCTTAGACTGATTCATACTCGGATAAGTACAATAATATACGTGGATGGCTTGGTCAGCTAGTACGAATGGTTCGTACTTATTATACCGACGCGTATGATTTATAGAAACCAATTTGAATTGAGGATGCACTGAAGTCCCAGACGTAGATGGATCAAACCATTGACACTTGAATAATGTAGTCGTCTTTTTAGGTAGACCGTGATACTCTAGTTCACACACCTCCAACAAACGTCCATAATAGTCGAGTTCACCATTATCATCTGAACCATAACAATCACCTTTTATGCAGACACCACTGTTCATAGTGGATCGAGATGACCCATGAGACATCGTATGAAATTTATGTCCATTTATATAGTATCCTGGGTATGTCGTGACTAATGTTAATGGACCTTTTGCAAGACTAATCAAAAATTGATTCTCAACATTGCTTATTGGATTTAAGACCTGTAATAGTAAAATAATGTGGAAATAAGACTTCTCATCTACATTTAAACCATGATTTTAGTATTACTATATAAAGACTAGATAATCTCACTAGTGAACGGAACCACGACGCAAATTGTGATTCCATCTGATCTTTGATTTCTTGCTCTGATATAGAGTACCCGCGCAGCTGATCCACAAATAACCTTAAACACAACATATACGTTACATATAATAATCTATTGTAATACCCCGCATTTTCTATCGCAGAGATTAGCTCCTGATTAAGAGCTTATGAGAAGGGCATTGCATCCTTAAGAAAGAGTTGTTAAGTTAGACGCTTTTACGTTAAGCTTCGCGTTGAGAAGATAGAATTGAGGCAGAATCCGAGAGAAGATTCTTAGATCTTATTTAGAATAAGATGACCTAGATTCCAAGGGTATTGAAATGATAGATACATGCTCAAAGAAGTCTTGATTTCAGAAAATTGAGAATTTCAAAATCTATATTTTTGTGATGTCGGCGTTTGCCGATTAAGCTCGAATTAAGAGCAGAATATTTAAAATGATTTTCGGAGTCAAGAATATATTTTTATAAGTATATTTTGATGTTTATAATATATTATTGAGTTCAAAAGCAAAGATTCAAGTAGAGGTTGTTTTATCGGATAATTGATTCCGATTTCTTATTATAAAAATGCTATGCATTATTTTACAATTATTATATTTAATTTTCAAGAAAAAACTATGATTTATTTATTAAAGGAAATGAGAAAAAGAAAGGAAAAGAAAAATTTTCTAGAAAAAGGATTAATAATCCTTTATTTAAGAAAATCAAAAATAAATTAATTATTACATAAGTATATACTTTATACTTTAGAACCATAATCATCTTCATTCTTCTCCCTCAACTTACGTTTACACACACTCACACACACATGATTTTTGAAAATCTGGGAGAAAAATAGAAAGATCCGACCGTTGAATTTTTGATCCGTCTTTGAAACGAGGTATAATCTCGTCTCTAGAACACATCTACTGATTGAAAATTTAAAAATCATGAGCATATGTTTAATTCATATTTTCGGTTATTTTGAATTAATTATGAAGAATTATGTTTTGTTGATTATTTGTTAATATTATGATAGATTCGTCGTTTACGTATTGTTTAACGTTGAATTTGTGAAGCATATATTTGTTGTTTGGAATTTTGGAAATTTTTGAAAAAGGGAAGGCCTTGATCTTGAATTTATGATGTTGATATGTTTAAATTGTCTTCATATATGTGTTATTGGATAGATATAAACATGTTTGGAGCAAGAAAAACGTTTGAAATCGAAACTATATTAAAAATCCCAAAATGGCCGAAAACCCTAGCCATTATATTGTTGGATTTTTTATTTTATTTGATCATTTTGACTTCATATTTGGATTCTATGATATGAATAATGCTTAAAACGATTTATTCGGATTTTTCGGCCGACGTATTCAAAAAGTGTAAAAATTTTAGTTTGCCGATAAAAATTGGTTTTCAATGCTAAAGCTTTGATCATTATGTTTTGTTGATAAATTGATGATCTTTGATGACAATTGAGCATGTATAGGGGTTCACTGGTGTTAGATGGCGTCTCATGCGATTTTTGGCGTGGACATAGTGTTATGTCTTAAGGGGATGGTTGGTTTTGGCTAAAATTGTATAGTTGAAGTTGTTATTTTTAGTTTTATATGCTCATTTAGACATATGGTGATGATTTGGTGGAGTTTGGGATAAATTTGGATTGATTTGGTATTGAAATGGCTATGCGTTTTATAAACGTTATTCTATCGAAATTTTGTTAGAATTCGTGTGTATTGGATAAGATTAGACGGTTTATGCGTGTTGATGAGACTTATATGCTTGTTTGGTCTTATGAAGCTTAGTAAAGTTGTTATATGTCTAAGATGTTAGAGGATGCAATGACCCAAGTGTTGATAGACCATGGTGTTTTGATATCGAGGAGATATAGTCGTGTCGACGACTAAGAAATTATGTTCTTGTTTGGTTCTTGATAGGCTCTTATGCCGTTCTATGTGGATTGATGGACCAAATGGGAAGAAGAAAGAAGTGGAAGACGTAAGGTACAGTCCTCGAGTGACTGTCGCTAGGTGGGTATAAGTATTTTCTATAATGATATGCTTATGCTTTTACATACTTTCAAATGATATGATATGCTTATGCTATTGCATATTTTCAAAATGATATGAATTGCATGTATTTATAAAGTTTCAAAGTTGAATGACTTGCTGTTTTGAGCATGAGCACGATCATTACCTATCCGGAAAAGAAAGAAAGAAAGTATGAATGAAAGAATGTTATCGACGTCGGGTATGATCAGTAGTTGGCAACCTTCGGGACCAACTCGGGTATGTAATGTTAAGGTGTGTTGAGGAGGAGGCTTACTCCTTGGATCAACATAAAGAAAGAAAGTCCGTGGATATGGGAAGGAAAAGAAAAGTTGCATGCAAACATATGATGTGCATATACATATGTTATGATGATATAAATATGAATGAACAGATTTGAGAAGTCTTATGCAGGTAATTTAATAAAACCCCTGCATGAGTTTATTTTTATGGCAAGTCAAGTTTATAGCCCTAAATGCAATGTTTTATGTTTTTGGCGTATACCCACTGAGTGCATTTTTGTACTCACGCCCTGTATATATTTCTCAATATGCAGGTTGAGCTCGAGAGGATGTTGGAATCAAATGCTGCGCAAAGGAGCTTCTCTAGATGATTTGATTCATGATGATATGTTTAATTGTCGAGGTTATTTATTTGAAGTTATCATGTTTTATTGCCCAGAGAGTTATGTCTTCATACATAATTCTCAGCCATACTTATGTTGCCGAATTTGATCTTCATCTGCTTTTATGTTTTGAAATGCCTATATGAGCAAGGATTTACTAAAAGATTCAAAGATGTTATTATTGAAATCAATAAGATGTCATTGAATCATTGACAATCCATACTTCATAACGATGATAAATCTTTATTGTTGACAAAACATACTTGGAAACCTATATTCTTTGCTGGTTATTCCGTTGTAATATCCGTCCTCAGCCATTGTTTTCTTTGTTTGATCCTTTACTATGGTTTGAGGACATAGAACCAACCTATGGTAATCTATACTTCACCTCTTTAAACTATAAAAGTTTGATTCCTTTTGATGAAAGTTGACTCGTATCTTATCTCTTGATATTTATTTGATCACATTTGCGTTATCGAATATCAAAATTTCCTTCTTAACCCACGCCACGCCTAATTACCTTATTAAGTAGTTAATGTGACATCTATATACAAATAAATGGTATAATTTAATAATAGTACATACTTGAGATATGTCTCTGTAACTTCAACACAGTTGAGTAGAACATATGTGTGAGCTGCATGATACTCTTTGTCATCCAAGTATCTCTTCGACATTTCAAAATAATATCCTTTTTGTTTGAAATCGATAGTCTATCTGGATGTTCACGATCGGATCTAAAGATCTACACCATCAAAGTTACGAGGCACATTCGTATGTATTGTGCTCACATGCTCCTCAAAGTAATATGAGCAAAAGTAGATGCTTCTTCCACTAAGTAAGCATTACAAATAGAACCTTCCACTCTAGCTTTGTTCCTTACATTGTTTTTCAACTTTCGTAGGTACCTATTCATGAATGGAGTTAGTTTACATATACATATAAGATATAAGGAAACTTTGTTATTTTCGATTACCTTTCAAATGGGTACATCCATCTATATTGAGCAGGTCCGCGCAAGCGAGCCGTCGACTAAATGAACTAGAAGATGCTCCATTGAATCAAAAAGTGGGTGGAAAGATGCGCTCAAGCTTGCATAAAGTGATAGGGATATTGTCATTGAGTCTGCACATGTCCTCAATTTGTATATTCCGAGAGGTTAAGTCTTTGAAAAATAAACTCAGCTATGTGACTGTCTTCCACATATTTTTTTGGAGTAATTCATGAAAAGCAACAGGTAGAATCCGTTGCATGAACACATGACAGTCGTGACTTTTCATGCCAAACATCTTAAGTTTACTCATGTCGACACA